>JAZDUH010000263.1:8175000-8775000 GCA_036419115.1 Scarus forsteni
GTTATTTATGCAGCTGGATCTAAGCGGGAGGTGACCTTTGGGGCAAAAACATGGGCAACTTTCTTAAAATAAGTTTTTCAAGGACCAAATAAAGTTCTAAATAAGTTATTTTCCTAAATATTGGCACAAAACAGAGGGGACTATTGACCTGTATTTGATGTGCATTTATGTAATGTTGTAATAATCAGGGGGGAATTTAATGATTTTGGTGTCTCAGTGTCAAGGGGTTTCAAAGTATGAGGGGGCAAATGGAGAAAATTTACATTGCAAACATGTTTGAGGTGTTTGACAAGTTTGTGTCGAATGGTTTTATTCTGTGTTTGTTTTTAACATTTATATAACACAAATAAAAAGTATTCATTTATTTGGGTTTCTGTAACAAACAGGGCAAACAGGAAGCAGGCCTAGAACCACTGTTATTTAAAGGGACTGTGAGGAGTTTCTAAGTAATTACAAAAAAGTCTCGCTTTTAGATATATTCCTGATCAAAACACACACTTTAAGATGAGTTTTATAGCATCAAAATAGGTTATCTATAAATGCTATTCCTTAGCTTCACGGTCGGGTTGGACAGGACTGGACTGGCCTGGGTACTCAACTTCGGGAACAAGACAATTAAAACTAGAGCAAATTTATATTATTCAGACACGTCTTAGAGCACCAGGCTGTAAGTAGCGATATATAGCCGGCTACAAAACTACGGTAATAAGTTTTCCAAAAATTGCTTGTTGCCACACATCAAAAACTACCGCTACGTAATTAGAAAGAGATACATTACATCGTCACTTTGCATCCTGAAAGTTGTTGAAAAAAGAAGTTGTAAAGCAATGCAGAGTTCTGAGGAAGGTCCGAACTGCATTCATTAGCATCACAACAAACACACGCATTGGCTTGGGTCACGTCTTTTGGTGCGTTCCAGTTGTAGTCAGAAGTAGGAATTTTCATGTTCCGAGTAGGAAACTGCAACTGGAACGTTCCCCGAAGTCTGAATTTCCTAATGGGAACTCAGTGAAACCTCGCCACCCCCGAGTTGACAATTGAAGATGGATGCCCCCAGTGTGAACAGTTATTTAGCTCCTGTAATAATCAATTTATCTGCACTTCTGACTGGGGTGTGTCGCTCTAGATCAGCTGTATACATAGTATTGTTAGACTTACATTTACAAAAATGCTGCCATAGTGATAATCACATTCTTCATGTGATATTTGTGAACAACAATGCAGGGCGTGCTAACAACAGCTAACAATAGCCTGGTAGATGTTTTTTTCTGACTTCAACTGGTATGCAGATAAGTCGGAGATGATGTCACTCCCAGTTCTGAGCTGACTGGAACGCAGCATGACGACAGTCGCCGTGCGTGCTCATGGGTAGCAGAGTCTTAATGTCACTGGTAATAGATTCTCCTCATAGCACCTTTAAAGTTTTGATTTGTGTAAATTTGTCTTGAGAATTTTCCATGGCAATGTCTGTAATTTACAGAGAGCTGACCCTGTTATCAGCAGTTACTTAATTTTTAAAATAATGAAAACACTTGATTTACACTTTTTTTAAATCAACTTGTTCAAGGCTGTATTTGTTATATTTCCTTGTTTGATTTTCAGTGATGTAGACAAAAATATAAAACAATTAAGAACAGACAAAGATTTTATGATTTATTTATAATCATAAAATAATAGTTTTTCCTTTATTTTGATTTTTTGTAGACGATACAGTAATATAAAAAAGATTAGCAACGACAAGCGCTACATTCCTACTTCCTACTTGATGACATGATGTAGGCCAAACTTGATTTTAAGTGATGTAGAAAAAAATGTAAAAGCCCCCAAAAATGTAGACAAAACTGTTTTTAAAAAAATATAAAAAATATTTAAGAACAGAAAAAAAGATTATGATTTTAATCTAAAATTTATAGTTTTTCCTTTTTTTAAAAAAAGTTTTTCTTCTGGAAGAAACAATAATATTAAAAAGATTAACAGATGTAGTACACTACAATACTACTTCCTACTTGATTTTAAGGGATGTAGACAAAATGTAGAAACAGAAATATAGACAAAAATGTTTTTAAAAAGACTCTAAAAATATTTCAGAACAGAAAAGAGATTATGATATACTAATAATCTTAAACATATCATTTTCCCTTTTTAGTTCTTCTTATGGAAGAAACGATAAAATTAAAAAGATGAGCAGATATAAGCACTACAATACTACTCCCTACTTGATTTAAAGTGATATAGACAAAATGTAGAGACAAAAATGTTGACAAAATGTTAAAATTTTATATACTGCTTAAACATAAGAACAGATCGAGTTGTAATGATTTGCTTATAATCTGAAAATGATGGGGTTTTTTTGGTCATTTTTAGAAGAAACAGTAATATTAAAAAAACATTAAAAGATAAAGGCACTACATTCCTATCACCACTGACTTAAATAAAAAATATATCTGAAATTCACATGAACAGTTTTAACCATTGACCTCCAAAGTCTGAACAGTTTATCCTTAAGTGAGAGCGACCCAAAAGCACGCCCTGGCCCTGGTTATTGGAGGCGTGGAGGCTTGCTTGATGACCGGTCTGAGGAAAAGTTCATCTGAGCTCCCATTGCAGATTTTCACAGCGTGGACCAAAGGGCTCAGGACCAAACTCCATTTAACCTCTGCAGTGTTTGGGGAGCGTTCATCCTGCCTCTGCAGCTGCTCTGAAGCCACTCCACTCCTTGTTGAGATTAATAGTCGGCACACACGGGGGGCCATTAATGCTGAAAAGCCACGGCCCAACCTCTTCCCCGGTGCTACCCTTGGAGCCACAACCTCCATAATGGCACCACTTTTTGAATTAATGATGCTAACTGGCTGCATGTAAAAAAAAAGATCTTAATTACGGAGTCTTGGTAAAAACCAGAGAGGAAAATTGGAAGAGGGAGGCAGAGGAACCTTTTGTTCATTCAGGGGCAGAACAGCTGAGATAATTGTGGATAGTAATGGCTGTAACATCTCTGGGTAACCTTTGGAGATATCTGCAGTACTATTTAAACATCTGTGAGGCCCAAAGTGACATTATTTCATCCAAAATCATCTTTTTTGGATTTAAAATACTCAATTCTACCTTAAGCAACTGATGTCCTTTTGTCCCTTAGGTCTTCAGTTTCATGTACCTGTCAAATATATATTTCTGTTAATCCAGAATAACCTTAAATAAGCCTTTTTATTCTACTAAACCCAATTCCAATGAACTTGGGATGGTGTGTAGACAGGTGAATTTTCAAAGTAAAACTGGAAACACAAGACAAAAGATAAAGCACAAGGACAAAACAAGGAACTTAACTTACTGGCCCTTTTCCATTAGCCCTACTTTACTCTACTCTACTCGCCTTGTACTGCTTTTCCATTAGCCCCAGTCGTCTGCCCAACGGGCTGAGCGGCACGGCGGTGACGTCATTTTGAGCACGACACAACAATCTGTGGCTTTTTGTCACAAACCGAGTAAAAAAGGAAAGCAGAAGAAGACTGCAGGTGGTAAGGAGAAATACCCCTTGAGAAGCAGAGGAGAGTTTTGGAAGCTATACAACAGAATGAAGCCGAGGACGAGAGCAATTGACCTGCAAAGAAAAGACGTATGAGGGTAAGCTAATGGTAGGTACCACTAGCATGCTCGGTCGTCGCACTCATGACTCATCAATTCCATTGTCTCACCAATCAGTAGCCAGCAGTCGGTAACGTCATCTTTCTGTATCGACTCCAACCAGAGCGGAGTAGGTACTAAAACTAGCTTGTTTTAGGAGGTACCGGGCTAGTGGAAACACGCTGCAAATTGAGTAGGGCCAAGGCGTGCTAGTGGAAAAGGGCCATAAATCAGGAGTAGGATCATGACAGGAAGTGTAAAATATAACAACGGTTGGGCCATCAAAGCTGCACATCAAGCAAGAATGTGAAGAATTCCACCTACAAAGCTTCCACAATTTGTGTTCTAAGTTCACAAACACTTGTACCCCCTTCAGACTGGCCAAAAAACACGTTAAAACCCGGTAACAATTGGCTCCTGTCAGCAATTTGAAAGAGTTTAATCAGCATTTCAACCCGGGTTGACTGACACTGCAAGCGACAATGGTTTTAATCGGCTCACCTCCGATCAGTGAGAGAATCACACTCGGGTCAACCCGCTCATTAACGGATGACGTCGGCGTAACGTCCCCATGGCATTACATCCAGCTCGCCCCCTCCGTCTGTAACTTACGTGACTCTTTGCCATCTCAGCAACAAATTCCATCGGTCTTTGTAGCATCAGTGCCAAGTTTGTAGATTTTTAAAGAGAGACAAAAGTGCAAAGCACAGAAAACCGTGCCCATGGCATCCATGCTGCTTTCCATTGTTTACATGGACGTGCTTTGTCACGCTGATGAAGTCATCAACGTGATGACAGCACCAGAGGAAAATAAACAGCCATGCAGCTCATCTGCTGGTAGAGGGAAAAGAGTCACTTGCCGGTTGTTAGCAGATTAACCCGCGTTGATAAAACACGTGTTGACCCACTAATTTTAGTGTGAAAGTGGTATTACTGCGTTTCAAGGGCTTGTGGTGTAACACAGTGGTAAACATGCCTCTGGCATAACTTTTTGGAACATGTTGCAGGTATCACATTTAAAATTAATGAATGTTTGCTTAAAAAAATAAAGTTTATCAGTTTAAACATTGAATATCTTGGGCTTTGTTGTGTATTTAATGATGTGTAGGTCAAAAGGATTTCCAAATCATTGTATTCTGTTCTGGCCCACTTCTTCTCCCTGGCGTTCATCAATAAGCTCATACAAATCACAGGCACTTAAATTTTTATACTTTTACCGTTTTATTACATTTTTTTCTAATTTTTTGGTTTTTATTGTTATATATATTTATTTCTATGTAATTGTGTACAGCACTTTGATTGACTGCCGTCTTCCTGAAGGTGCTCTCTAAATAAATAAACTTGACTTGACTTGTTTTTATTCATGTGTTAACAGCGTCCCAACTTCATTGGAAATGGAGTTTATTCTTTCATTGCCCTTTTCTGTGTTTGAGGACAGTTAGTCCCCCCTTTGTCCTGCAGAGGGCAGAGGAGACAGTCACTCCATTGAGGCTCCCTCCACCTGAAACCTAAGCTGCGCCTCTTAAAGAGTCACTTGCAATCAGAAAGCCTCCATTTAATTACAACACACAGGAAATTACCGAGTGAATGGGTCAGGCGCTGATAAGAGGCTGAGCCCTGGGGACGACAGCTCCTGAAACCCGAGCCAGACCCCCTACTCAAAGCGGACTTATCACAAAGGCCAAGTCTGGAAGCCTGACAATCTGATTGTACTGTCATCCAGATTCATAATTAATATATTTATCAAATTAATCGCTGAAAAGAGCCCCGGCCCGTGGAACAGTAGGCAGATTCATTTGCCTCTGGCTCGTCTTACCGTTAATAACAGCGTTGTCAGAGAAATGGGCCCCGCTGTGGGCCGATGCCCCCCGACCTCATGACAGACAAATTGCTCATCAGTGTAGAGATGATATGGGGAATTTAGAGAGTGAAAGAAGAAATATGTCATTGTTTGGTGACAACCTCAATTGCACCTTTGTTTTTGGATTGTAAGGTTGGAGAAACATGAAAGGATCTTTTCCTGTTTGGGAGAAACGAAAATGTCTGTTGTTATTCCTCTGATTTACAAATCACTCGTTAAAAGTGCTGCTTCTGTGGCTGCTAATGTTCAGATGGAGAGGCATGCTCAATCTTAATGAAGGTTTTGTTTTTCTGGCCAACATAAAATCAACAAATTTAGGGCTTTAAGAATACAGCCCTTTCCACCCTGATAATATTACCTCAATTATCAGTTCAGAGCTTTATTGTCCCTCCAGGGTAAATTTGGTCTGCATTGACAGCCCATCCAACAACAACAACTACAAACAAATAAATAAGCACTGGCACAAAACAACATCCCAATGTACAGCACAGCCAAACTTGACATGAAAAGTGTACATTTTGACAGCACTTTCTAATTTAGTTTAAGTCTTTTGTCTAAAATATCTTTTACTTTTTGTCATAATTTAGTTGTCTAAATTGTTTTCATTTTAGTCTAGTTTTAGTTGATGAAATTATACAACATTTTAGTAAACTAAAGCCCTGTTTCCACCATAGAGCTCAGTTCGGTTTGTCTCAGTATGGCTCGCTTTTTGTAGCATTTACATAGCTTAAAACCAGGACAGGACCCCTTACAAGCGAACTGTACCGTCCTACTTTTTGGGACCCTTCTGTTGGGGTGCCAAGCATACCGATACGACCCCAGAAGGTGAAGCTAGAAACACTGCAGTCCGTTTCTAGCTCTTCCTGTTAAACAGGAAGAAGAAGAGGAAAGCTAAATGTAGAGTTGCTATCATGGTGGAAGCAGCAAAAGCCCAAAGAAGAGAAAAGTTTTGTCAAAGGAGACAAAAAAAGGAAAGCCGGAGAGTAACAAGCTAATTGCCTGGACAGGAATAAACTTTGGCCCGGCGTTCACTAGCTAGTGTGAGCTAAAAAACAAGGAGGGATGTCCAACTGATGCTGATTTAGCCCTGTTATTGTTGGACTTGTAAGTAAATGATGATTTATTCAAAAAGAAACATGATCAGACTGTACCTTATCAGTCCACATGGTTTATTTGTCTCTCAGGACGTCCTGTCGGCTCGCTTCTCCTCCCTCTGTATATCAACAAATGCACGTACAACAGTGCAGTTACACTCAATGACCACAGAGGCCACTAGAGAGCTGAAAGCCGTAATCGTACATAATGCGGCTTTAAGCGGATAAGTTAAGAAACTGGAACAGAAAGGGAGAAGGAAAGTGAAACAGACAGTGATCCAAAGCTAACAGAGCAGACAGAGCTGATGGTGAGGTGTCCACCCGTGGAGGTATCTCATGCTGAATCTTCTCTTGTTTACTTTGAAATAATGTTGTTTTAACATGTTGTCCTCCTCAGTACTTACACACTTGGTGTTTATACTGTCCGTCAGCAGGGAGTTGAGTTCCTCTTTCACAATAAGAGTGTGTGTGGTTCATCTCTGCGGGCTGCATGGAGCCTCTCTTCAGGTCCAGCAGCTGCACCGGAGCAGGTAGCCGAGGCCTTTCAGAGCTGCCGGCCTGCATCAATCAACTTAGTTAAAGGGCTCTCTCTGTAATTGTCGACTATTAGACTATGCGGCACGAGGGGTTCAACGCGATTTTCAAATGCGGCAAAATGGCACCAAGGCCTCCTCTCAAATCCAGTGATAATTGAACAATTAAACTTTAGCATACAAATTAGCTCTTCATATGGCAGAGCTAATTACAGAGGCAGGCCAGGCACAAAGACGGCTCTCCAAGGTCGACACCATGGCAGATTTTAGCACTTTTGTGTTTCATTTTTGAGCCGAGTCTTACCATATTTGTTGAATCAGGCTTAATATTAGCAATTAGCATCACTACCAGTAACACTGTAGCAAGAAACACATCTAAAAGTGCTCATTCCTCTCTTTATTATTACAGTCTGGCCTCTAAAACACAAAATTTCTGGTAGAATATCTAAAATAACGCAGCTAATTCAGATGCAGGAGTATTTTCATGCCATTAACTTCAGGTCATCCAGCTGCAAACCCTCTAAAACATCTTGATCAGACAGGGTGTGAATCATGTGCTTAGATTGGGGCAGTTAAGCTCTTCATACTCCTCACTGTTAAAATGCTAATGCTCCTCTAAAACGAATGGACAAGAATCCTTCGGCGAGCATATGGAGAATCTCTCGCATTAATAATTCAAAGGAAATGAGCAAAAATTAGTGAGCAGAGCGTCGGCGATGTCAGGGAGCCATTACTTCTGCAAATGAGATATTTAATTTGAAAGATTGAAAATGGAAATATTGTCGGGGATGGAAATTTATTAACCCCTCTCCCCCTTCTTTAACAGTACTTAGGACTGAATATCATCTGCTTGTACTTGTACAAACCATTTCCATTCCTACCAATTCAAGACTTCTGTCATCCTCCATATTAGGCACATATTTTTCTAGTCTTCTTTATCAAACCTTTATGATCATTTTCCAAGCTCCTAAAGCACTAAACCGAATGATTAGCTTGATTTACTCTGATACCCAACAAGGCAATCATGCTCTAGGTGTAATAATGGGGTTTGTTTAGACAATCAGGATGAATTTAGTGATCAGGAGACCCATGGCAAAGAGCATCAGAAGTCTTCTCTACATATTTCCTAAAACAATAATGGAAAGAGAAGTTTTGAAGCATCTGGTTTCTGGTAACAAAGCCCAACAATCTTAGCCTTGCAGAGCAAACGGACCTGTCTGATTCTGAAATCCTGCATATCTATCTTGCCAGCTTCCATTGTCCAGCAACTTCACTTAGCTAAATGCTTTACGGTCCAATTAGGGAAGAGTGGCAGGAGCTGCAGAAATGACAATGACAGGAAGTTACTGCATGTTTGTGTTTTTTTTTTTTATCAGAAATGGACTTAATTTTTCTTTTAAAGAGGAGGAAAGAATGTCACTTGAAGCTTGGCTTACGGGAAATCATGTTTTTGCTCTTCTCCTGATCGGGTTTCACTGCAGGGAAACTGGGAGAGAATGCAAAAAATTCTTCACGAACATGCCGGTTAGCCTGTGGTTTCAATGAATACTCAGTGATACTTGGCGAAATATGCTCTCCTAAGAAGTATACCGGGAAAACTTGGTGGGGATTGTGTTTGACGAAGTTCATGTCACATAGAGGTGTTAAATGATACATCTATGTGGTATAATTTAATGTGAAACAATAGTCTTAAGGTAGTTCAAGCTAACGGCCATAGCAGCTAACTGTTGTTAGCCATTAGCCATAGTGGAAATTTTGTTCTGATGCCTGCTCATACTTCACATATGAGCTCCTGTCTCACATAAAGACCTTCACTTCACTTCATCAGCATTTGAATAGTTTAAGATATTTTATGACGTCTTCCTTACAGAAGCAGAGATTCACACATAGATGAAATGAATTACACACACATAGTTTAGCTGAGTGGCGCATAAGTGTCCATGTCCTTGGTCCAAACACATAGTTCTAACTAAGACATCAGCTGTTTGTGTCTAATAATTTAGAGATGGGCCGGGACAGTGTCTGTGGATTTACACACACACACACACACTAGCTTTACATGCACACACTCCCACATTTTCTAACACACATACACACATACCAGACACACATATCCTTGAATTGCTATGCTTTAAATGTGAGCACTTCTCCTCATGTCTTTAGGCTTTTACCACAGACGATGGACCGCCCATCTCTGTTCTTTTGATTGTCTCCAGTCTTGTAAGCGGTTGGACTCCGCCAGGGCTGCCCTTTGTCACCAATTCTGTTCATTAAAGTTATAGACAGAATTTCTAGGCGCAGCCAGGCGTTGAGGGGTTCCGGTTTGGTGACCTCAGGATTGGGTCACTGCTTTTTGCAGACGATGTGGTACTGTTGGCTTCGTCAAACCGTGACCTCCAGCTCTCACTGGATCGGTTCGCGGCTGAGTGTGAAGCGGCTGGGATGAGAATCAGCACCTCCAAATCCGAGTCCATGGTCCTCACCCGGAAGAGGGTGGAGTGCTCTCTCCGGGTTGGGGAAGAGATCCTGCCCCAAGTGGAGGAGTTTAAGTATCTCGGGGTTTTGTTCACGAGCGGAGGAAGGGTGGATCGGGAGATCAATAGGTGGATTGGTGCAGCGTCAGCAGTAATGCGGGCTCTGCACCGGTCTGTCGTGGTAAAAAGGGAACTGAGCCGTAAGGTGAAGCTCTCGATCTACTGGTCGATCTTCATCCCTATCCTCATTTACGGTCATGAGCTGTGGGTCGTGACCGAGAAAACAAGATCGCGAGTACAAGCGGCCGAAATGGGCTTCCTTCGCAGGGTGGCTGGGCTCTCCCTTAGAGATATGGTGAGAAGTTCGGTCATTCGGGAGGAGCTCAGAGTAGAGCCACTGCTCCTACGCATTGAGAGGAGCCAGATGAGGTGGCTCGGGTATTTGGTCCAGATGCCTCCTGGACGCCTCCCTGGTGAGGTGTTCCGGGCATGTCCCACCGGAAGGCGGCCCCGGGGTAGACCCAGGACACGCTGGAGAGACTATGTCTCTCGGCTGGCCTGGGAACGCCTCGGGATCCTCCGGGAAGAGCTGGACGAGGTGGCTGGGGAGAGGGAAGTCTGGGCTTCCCTGCTTAGGTTGCTGCCCCTGTGACCCGATCATGGATAAGCGGGAGAAGACAGTCTTGTAAGCCTATATTTTACCTACTTGTAATAAAAAACTCACAAAGGCAGCACTTGGTTCAAGATCCTTCATTGCTCATCTTTTTTCATTCTTGTGGAAGGATATACAAATTTGCCATTACAGCTAACAGCCACTAACTGTTGTTAGCTGTTAGCCGCTTTATGTAGCCGCTACATATGCTATGTCATAGCAGTGCTGCTTTATATGGCTTGGTCTGTGATTAGTGTGATGAGCCAAACAATTGTCCATTCACAAGCGTTCTCGTTTTAGAAGGTTCTACCTCTAAAAACTTTCCGCAGGGCTCATTCCCAGAAGAACTAGTGAATTATTTTCAACATGGAACTGTTCATCTTGTGTGTCAGGCTACAGCATTCTACTAACCACAGGATGTTCTCATATGTGAGCGAGTAGTGCTCACTCTTCAGCTTTTATTACCTCCACCAAGGAGATTATGTTTTGCAGGCGTTTGTCTGTCTATCAGTAAGATAACTGAAAAACGTATGATTCGATTTTCATGGAGTTTTCAGGGAATGTTGGTCATAGCACAAGGATGGACTGATTCAATTTGTTGGTGATCTGAAGAGTGTTTTGGAGGTTTTGTGAGTGGTAGGGCAAATAGTGTCTTGAAGTACGACTAGTTTGAAAAAAGCAAAACTAAAGTACATAAAGAGCGTTTGGGAGAGCTGTTCAGATACAAGCAGGCATTCCCTGTTTGGCACATTTTGTTTGAACGTAGCAAAACAGTAATCATCTCCCGTTTCGGTACATAGAACCGCACTTAGCTCATCTGAAAGAGGTGGTCTTGGTTCACTCCCAATCAGCCACTGGTGAAGTTCATTGACAAGTTAATTCATCATCCTGCTGTGGTTCAAGCTAAAGTTGTGAGAATACTACCAAAAAAAGCTCAAATATTTCATATATTAAAGACTCCCATAGGGGCATGACTTTCATTTTGCCTCACAGTTTTTAATTTCATAAAAAAAAACATGTTAAAAAAATACAATGCATGATCTTGAAATCTTTGATAGATTTTGTATGCAGTCCCTGTACCCTTGACAAAAAGGCAAAGACAAAAGCAGAGCTCTTTGGCAGTAGAAAAACAACAAAAAAGGCAGTAGAGAAAATTGTTATGCAGTCCTAAAGAACATAAAATGTTTTCAGGGAGTCAAGTTTGCAAGACAAATACACAGTCACACAATGTTTGACACCACAAACTCAGTCAGAGACGAGACGGAATATGAATTTGATATCAACCCCTGCCGAAAAAGGCCAAACTCGGAGCACCAGCACATTTAATATATAAACTGACTGCTCATATACACAAATCATTTGCAAGTTCCAATACAACCTGATTATATGTGTTGATACGAGGAGGCTGAAGATGAAACTGATTGTAAATGTATGATGAGGAGGTGATTGTGGACGATATTAAACTGCACAAAGACGCTTTTGTTCCTGAATTCCTGCAGCAGTTCAGCCAGTATTGCCTCTGCTTTAATTTAATATCTATTTATTTTACTCCATTGTGTGGGTTTTATTGAGGTTGCGCCTGCTTTATCGCCCTGATCTCACCCAGAAGTGAAGGTCAGAGGAGGCAGAGTGCCTCTGTTTATTGGCTTCCATTGAGCCCATATGAGCTGATTTGGCTATCCGCTCCTCATATTAAGTTCTTTCACAGATTTTGGTGCCATCCGGATATTGTTTATCACCACATTGAGATATTCACTGTGTATTTACCATTGAATTAAATATTCTTCATCACTTTTGTAATATCCTCTCTGTACGGGCTCATGCAGGATGTGAGGGTCCGGTTTGAGCCCAAAGCTCTCAGCTGAATATCTACAAGTTTACGGAGATATTACACGAGTGTTCTCGCACATGCTGAAAAATGTAAAACTGTTATTTTCACTCTAGGCAGGGCTCCAACATGCTCTGGAAAACCTTGAAAATGATTGACCAATTTTCCAGTCATGGAAAACATATGAGGAAAAAAGTAAAAGTAAATAGTAACAGACATACTGAGTATGGAGAGACTGACTTTTTCATTGGATCTTGCAATACAAGGAGAAATGGATTGTTTATGTATCCTCAAAAGAGGAACTTTAATTTCATGAACTGACATGCTTCGTTAGTATGAATGTACTGACTGATTGCATAACCTCCTTTTAAATGCATGTTTATCAAGTTGCATTTTTGTATATTGTTAATATGTGCATGCATAAATATGCTTATATCTCTTCATATATATTAAGTTAAAAAAAAGAAAAGGAAAGAAAAAAAAGTTAAAAGTAAAAAGGTCATGGACAAGCTTGAATTGTCCTGGAAAGTTATTTCCCTTCCTTCTACCTTGTTAGTGAACAAAAATCAAACATAGGAAATCAATTAAAAATTTACTTGCTAACTAATGAACACTTAAACATAAAATATGAGTAGATAAAACATCGAAAGTCAAGGAATAAAACATGAAAACTCAAAATAATTGGGACAAAGAGAAATAATAAAAAATGACAAAATATAAATTAGGCTACTTAAACAGTTAATCAACATAATACATTAATAGAAAAGCAGAGCAAATAAAGATCACAAATAGAAAAATAAACTGTAAGTTTATAGTAGTATTACACTACATAAAAGCCAGACTAAAAAGATAGCTAGCAGACAATGTTCATGCTGGAGAGTTAGAAAAAAATTCTACAGAGTGATGAAAATGTCCTGGAAAAATCCTTGAAAATGATTTCTAGAAAAGAGTGGGAACCCTGCAAGGGTAACTTTTTATCTGTTCTTTCTTTGTCAAAATGTCATGCCATAAGTTACACCTACTGCATATCTCCCTACCATTTAATTTATATAAGCAGTACATTATATACAAGGTCACATTTTAGGAAAATATACATTTAGAAAAACATGCGTGATCTGAACAGAGTTGAAACAGAAGAGTTAGAAGGGAAAACTTGACTTGACTTGTTCTGCCCTGTAAAAACATTTTCATTGGATTTAGATGGACTTAAAAAATATCACATGGGCATGTGAAACCGTCTATTTTGTGTGTATGGTCATTTGAATATAATAATTTATTTATTTTTGTTTTATAATTAACATTTTCCTTATGTATGCTCTCTTGTGCATAAGATGCATGTCATGGGATTATTCATGAACTATGCACCATTTAATTTTTATATAAATCTGTACATAATCATGTGATCAACTGCTTCAAACAAAGCCGAAGAAATCCGGTCTATTTAGTCCGTCTGGCTCTTTTAGAGATTTTGTTCAAATCATATGATCTTCATCTGCTGTTGTGGCCTTTTTAATCTTTTCATATTTCTTGAGCTTAATTCTATTGTTCCATCATCACAGAGCAAATCCATAATAAGAGGCTTGCATCATGAGCAGACTGTAACTCAGCCAAATTTAATATTTTTATGTTTATACATATGAACACTGTATCTATATTTATGTCATATTCATACTGTTAAAAACTTCAGTACCCATCTAAAGCTCCTCCACATCGCCTTTTGTACATATTGTTGGGTTGTGTTTTTGTTCTTTTTTTGCCTATTGTATGTTCTGTATATTTTGTATATATATTTTTTATATATACCTAAATCAATTTTGCACTATTTTCCATCATTTTTTGTACTTTATTTAATTCCCCTGACCCTTATTTTTATTTTTATTCTAATTATATGTTGGTTGTTTTTGCACCACTTTACCATGTCAAATTTCTTGTATGTGCAGATTTACTTGGCAATAAATACCAAGTCTGATTCTGTCTGCCACGTGGACTTCAGTGGAAGTTGAAAAAATCCTAACAGCAAGATTCAAAGTGTTTTTGTTGTCATTTGCACTGTTCTTTCCCAAGTCCTGGTCCCTTAGGCCATCAGACTGTACAGCTCCTCACTTAGGGGACGGGAACAATAGGAAGACTGAGGACAGGAAGTAGCCAGCCAATAGCCACATCTTTTATTTTTTATTCATATTTATTTATATAATTTACTTATATCTATCTTTTTTATATATAGCTTTATATTTTTTATTTCAAATTGCTACTGCAATCATAATTTCCCTTGGAGAGTTTCCCAAAGGGATTAATACTATATACTCTAATCTATTAGGAAACATGTATCCCTGTTCAATATAATGTCTACTCTTCTGTCCACAAGGAATGTCAGGTAAAGGTGTAAAATTAAAGATATAAAAAATAAAAAGCAAAATACTGCACGAATATAAACGAAGATAAATTCCAACCATATAAATAAATACTAAGGTGTAACAGTGTAATAGTAATGAAATAGTCACCTGTCTTCTTCACAGTGAGCACTTTAAACTTTTAAATATAAAATAAATAAATGTACCAATAGACTGTGTTTATGGCCCGAAGGTTTCAGTTCAAACCGTCCCGTAAACATGTAAACAGAATTAATATTCCCCTGAACGCATCATGTCAACATCTCAGGGGGCTTCGAGTGACGTACCGTGACGTCATGTCTCTATGGTGAAATCTGATGCTGCAGGTGGTGCACGTGGTCTGTTGTTTACTTCCTCGAGGAGCACGGAGGCGCTGCTGAGGAGCGGGAGGAGGAGGGGAGCTGACATTGTGAAACAGTGTGTTCTTGGATAGAGTTACGTTACTCAGCGTTTATACAGAGGCAGAAAATGTCGAGTTGAGTTTTCCGGCAGTATTCTCCCCGAAAAGGCTCTTGAAACAGCGCGAGACTTGAACGGTACGTGATGTTTCTGTGTGCCAGCTGTTGTTGGAGTTCAGCCTGTTTGTCTTCTGCTCTTTGTTCTCCACAGGCTCCTGAACTTGAAGCTCCAGGTTCAAGTGTTTTCAACAGAGCTCCACAGGCTGAATGTGGCTGTAAATGTGTTTTCAGGGTTTTAGAGAGCAGAGCAGAGCATGACAACGAGACTACAGCAGCAGGAAGGAGGATTTTCACTGTTTATGTGGATAAAAACAAGGCTCAAGACAAGTTTGCATACACGTTAGTTTGGATTTAAAGTGTTAAAATGATTAACATAGAAATAAGGAAAATAATATGTAAATAATATTAATATTAAAAATATTCTTATATTCAGTATATCCAAGTATAACAGTTCTTATTGTTGTAATCAAACTCCAAAAAATGCTTAAAGTTTTTACAAGTGATAAAGTACATTCAACTGAAGTCAATGAGTTGCATGAAATTAGATTTAAAGAGACTGTGAGGAGTTTCTAAGTGATTACAAAAAAGTCTCACTTTTTGATATATGCCTGATGGAAATACACACTTTAAGATGAGTTTTATAGCATCAAAATAGGTTATCTATAAATGCTATTCCTTAGCCTTCCGTTCGGGTCGGACCGGGCTGGACTGGCCAACTTCCGGAACAAGAAAATTAAAACTAGAGCAAATTTTGTATTATTTTATTATTTATATTACACGTCTTAGAGCACAGGGATGTAAGTAGCGATATATAGCCGGCTGCGAAACTACAATACTAAGTTTTCCAAAAATTGCTTGTTGTCACACATCAAAGACTACCGCTACATAACTAGAAAGAGATACATTACCTCGTCACTTTGCATCCTGTAAGTTGTTGTAAAAAGAAGTTGTAAAGCAATGCAGAGTTCTGAGGAAGGTCCTTATTGCATCCATTAGCCTCAAACAAGCACATGCTGTGGATTGTATACGTCGGTGGTGCGTTCCAGTTGTAGTCAGAAGTAGGAATTTTGAGCTCCGGGTAGGAAACTGCAACAGGAACGTCCCTCAGAGTCAGAATTTCCAACTGGGAACTCTATGAAACCTCGCCACCCTCGGGTTGACAATCAAAGATGGATGCCCCCAGTGTGAACAGTTATTTAGCTCCTGTAATAATCCATTTATTTGCACTTCTGACTGGGGTGTGTCGCTCTAGATCAGCTGTAGACATAGTATTGTTAGACTTATATTTACAAAAATGCTGCCGTAGTTATAATCACATTCTTCATGTGATATTTGTGAACAACAACGCAGGAATGCTAACAACAGCTAACAATAGCCTGGTAGATCGGCATGTTTTCCGACTTTGTAACTGGAACGCTGATAGCTCTGAGATGATGTCACTCCCAGTTCCGCGGTTACTGGAACGCAGCATTACGACAGTCGCCGCGCGGACTCATGGGTAGCAGAGTCTTTTACGTTGCCGGTAATAGATTCTCCTCATAGCACCTTTAATTTAAATATGTTATTTGGGTTGACAGAGCTTAACCTGATTGTAATTCAGAATCGCAACTAAATATGCATGTTTTTAAAGAAAAAACCAACTTAGCGTGTAACAACAAATGGGCAGCATGGTGGAGCAAGAAGGTTACTAGTTTGATACCTGAGTTTTTGTCCACAACCTTTAAGCAACTAATAGTAACTAATAAAAAAGTGCACATGGACAAAAACTTAAAAAAAGACAACTGGGGTGCTGGTTTGGCGTAGTGGTTAGCACCCCATGTACATGCTTCTGCCGGTCCAGGTTCGAATCCCGCCTGTGACCGGTTTGCAGAGTGTCTTCCCCTACTCTCTCACCCCCTTTCACAAGCCTATCCACTGTCTCTCTCTGCTATCAATAAAGGCAAAAAAATTCCCAAAAAATAGATTAAAAAAAAAAAAAAAAGACAACTGACATTTTCAACTACAAATAAAAACTAGACTAAAATGTCTGACTGAGACTAAATCCAATCAGACCTAAGCTGGTCATGTAGAAAGTAGAGACAAGTTAGGAATCTATCCAATCACAGCTGCCGTAGCTTGGTGGTGGTGGTGGGATAAGTTGTGGAGCGATCCAATCAGAGCTGCTCGCTTTATGAATTGATATATTCATGTAGAGCAGGTTCATTGTTTGTTGTCAATTCTGGTATTGTAACTGAGATGGTCTGCCAGGTAGCCTAAATAAAGGTGAGTGCATTTCACATAAAAGCTATTTTTTCTGTTAATATATACATTAACACGTTACTAACATTCAATAAAGTGTCATTAGATGTTTGATTTTATCCAAGTGTAAAACATGACTTCAGAAGTTCAAGGGCAAAAAACACCTTACACTTTACACTTTTTATTTAATGTTGTGAAATTTCATCAACTAAAGCTAGACTAAAATCAAAACAATTTAGATGACTAAATTATGACTAAACCTATACGATACTTTTAGCAAAAGACTGTAACTAAAACTAAATTAAAAAGTGTTGTGAAACTTGACACTGGTTGAGTTAGCATGTTCTCCTCAAAGATGTGTGACGTCTCTATTCAATGAAAGACAAAGGTGTTACGATTTCCTTATAGTCCTGTGAAAATTATATTATATACTTTATATATATTTTGTATATTTTGTTATATTTTTCTCTTTTTTAGAAGAGTTTTATAAAAAAGATAAGAAAACTTGCAAAAAATAATACTTATTAATTTAAACATATATATATATATTTCTGAAACCTTATTTTTGGGCGGGTGTATGGCTTACTTTGTATTCAGATTTGCAACATTACGATTGCACATATATACTATTCTGTCTTGGACTGTGGATGGCATGATCGTGCAGCCGGTAGTGCACGTGCCTCACAGCAAGAAGGTTACTCGTTTGATCCCCATTATGTCAGGGTCTTCCTGTTTAGAGTTTGCATGCTCTCCCTGTGCGTGCTCGTATTCTCTCCAGGCACTCCAGCTTCCCCTTGCAGACCAAAACATGCATTAGGTTGATTAGGGAGTTCAAACTGTCCTTAGGTATGAGTGTGAGAGTGAACCCGCCTATCGCCCAGTGTCACCTGGGATTAAGCTGTACAGATAATGGATGGATGTATAGTTAACTTCAGAGCTAATAAAACTAATGTAATTGTTAAACTCAGTCATAAATTAATGAAATCAGTTAAACCTCATGTATATGAGGGGCTCTGTGCTTCTAAAGGTGTCTTTTTAAAGACCTAAAGTTTCAGTACTTCAGTATTTTCCATTATCTTTGCACTTTTCTTTTACTGAATCGTGTTTGTTTTCTCCTAAACAGACAACTACCTCTGACAATATTGTTCTGTTGTTGTGTTTCTCAGTTACAGACGAGGATGCCTCAGCTTGGAAACCTGTTAACCCAGTTTCATCTCAGCTCCAAACCTTCAGAGAGCGCCAAAGACCTGAGCTCACAGCGGACTCCAACACTCCCTGAGTTTTTACAACATGTCAGGTAAACACTGTGACGACTTGAAACTGCATAATTTATGGCACATCACAATGTGTTAGCATTAGCTTTGCAATTTTTAAATTTAGACACTGCAAAAAAAAAAAGCAGCAACTTATTGGAAGTACTTTACTATCAATGCCTTCCATTGGCATGTGGTCGGATCTTAGCATTTTGTCAGATTGTTTTCTTGACCTGCCAGAGATGAGGTCAACGTATGAACTCTTTGTTTCTTTAAATCAGTATAACTTAATTCTGTGCTTTGACACTGTAGGAAACTCACGGGGCTGAGAAAAGAAGATGTTTACTGCAACCTGCGCATCCCTGATCAGTCGAAAACAACCAAAGATGACATCAATATTGTTATTCTCACAGGTTGGTATCAGGTCAGCCCATTTCTGAATAATTCTGGACCCATGGTGTACCTTGACTTTGCACTGAAATATTCTGTTCAGCCAGCATAGTAGATAAAACCATGTCCTTTATTACTATGAAGATCAGAAGTGTACTTAGCTAACTAACTCTTTATTCAAGACTTGATAATCAATGACTCATTTTGTAGCTTAGCCTGCTAGCATCCTTCCCATAATGCACAGATGTGACGTAATGACATAACACCACTTTTGTTGCTTGTATGATATGTTCACTTCAAAATACTGCTATGTTTTAATGAAACTATCCCAAAGGAAAAATTATAGTGTTATTTTAAATTGAACTGGAACAAAGCAGCCGAGCTGTAAGTGTGAAAACTGTGACACTCCTGTCCCTGCTGTCACACTAGAGAAAGGAATTAATTTGATTTTATTTAAATTATTCCTTCACTGATTTGTGCTGGTTTTGTGTGGGAAATGTTGTTCAACATTGTTTTTTTAGTGTCAATAATGTAAAACTCATGTCACTTTTGATATTAACTGCTATGCGGCAAAGATAAATGCTTCTGCAAGGTACAGGTGTTTCCACTTTCAGAAATTTGTGAACTAAGCATCTTTTTGGTGAAAATTATAACCCAATTATAGCCACTCTAGCCTCCAGTCTGCCTTGGTTTTTGACTTTTTTTATTGTCATTTCTGCAAGGGCTGAACAATATGGACAGAATTTCATCTTTATATACATGCCAGATACTGTATCTCAATTGCAATACAAAATACAGCTACGGTGAAAACCAAGCGGTGCATTCAAGGGCAATTGTAAAAATCCCATATGTTGTGACTTCCAGAGCTGTACATGCAGGGCAAGTGTGGGGGAAATCTAGATCGTTTATTTCGTTTCTGTTTCTATATTAATATCTTGCTAGCCTTGCAGAGCAGACAGACCTGCCTGATTCTGAAATCCTGCAGGTCCGTCTTGCCGGCCTCCGTTGTCCAACAAATTCACTCGGCTGAATTCTTAACGGCCCAATCAGAAAAGAGAGGCCGGAGCTGCAGCATGCGGACGTGACGACAACCGGAAGTTGAGAACCGGAAGTTGAGAATTAGCTGTTAGCGGCTAAGTTAGCCGCTATGGCTAACGTCCATGAACTTTTTTAACTGTTGTTAGCCATTAGCAGCTATTACAGGAGGCAACCCTGCTTGATATGGATTGGTCTGTGATGAATGTGACGTGCAAAACAATTGTCCAATCACAAGCTTGTGTTTTTTTTTAATGTTCAGCCCCTGAAAACAAATTTAAAGGGCTCCTACCCAGATGGACTAGTGAAATATTTCTATGGCAGATATATGGAGCTGTTCGTCTAGCTTGTCAGGTTAATATCTTGCATGTTCATATCTCAATATTGATACGATGATGATATATCTTTCAGCCCTAATTTTTGCCGACTGCCTCTGATGAGAGTGTGATGTCCTCGACTTGCAAAGCGTGCAGAACAAAGTGGAAGAAATCAAGAAGCCAAAAGTCTAATAATATAAATTCTCCACTGGATTTGGTTTTTAATTTCCGTCCATATTTCACATATTTACTCACTCCAATGTTACCTGTAACTGTCCAGAAGCTGTTCAGAAAAGGTCTTGGCAAAGTCAGGGCAAAAAAATATTCCATTTGCATTCACACATGTAGCTTCTGCTGAAATTTCCTGACTATTTCGTGATTGTTCGAAAAAATATACTTGTGCTTTTTCCCTGTCATCATATTGTCACATTAGTTTTGTCTTTTAATTTATATATTGTATCTGTTTAATGCAATAAAGGCCAGGGAGTCTTCTGCATCGATGTGAAACCCTGGAAAGGCACTGTGTCCGCTCACAACCAAAACTGGCAGGTCAGAGTGAAAGAAGAGGACCAAAACTTCACAAACACCAACATCGAGCAGATCGAAGACCCCCTCAAAGCTATCACGGTAAAAACAAAAGACTCATTTAACAAGCATACTGAAATGCCACCACGAAAACCTGAATGTCAAACTGTCCAGCACACTCATGTCCAAGGTCTAATCAATTGTCCGGCACATTGTTTTCATCCAAACTCCAGCCGGGTCAAGAGAGCCACTGACACAATTTATATGGAAATTTCAAACGCTCCGGCGCAGCTTCCTAAACTTCACGAGTGCTCGCTCTTCATTTGAAAGGATGTAATTATTTTCCTGAGGTTTTGTGTGTGTGTGTGTGTGGGGGGGGGTTAAAGCAGGCAGGTGCCTAAACACAGCTGTCACCTCGTGTGCTCCTCTCTGTTTGGAGCCGTTCATTTCCATCTCTATGGATGTTTGACTGAAGAGGGAGATTCAGATCCAGACTGAGTTATTGGAGTAGTTCAGCCTGAATGGACACATTAACTTCATTAATCTGCAGAAAAGAGAAAGTGCTTTAGTGTCTTTTCAGTTTTAAGTTTTATTATTTCTAAAAATTGTTGCTTTTTGGAGATTAAAACTGAATAAGCACATTTACAGCATGTGTCTACAAGCTTGTTATATGACAACAGACTGTAGAAAGTACTGGACAAAGTCTCAGAGCTGTTTGATCACTTCAGGAGGCTTGTGAAGACAATCTGTGCGGGTCTCCTTTCAGAGAACTTACTCTCAAAATAACCTCTACTTGACCTAGAAATGGACAAAAAAACTGGAGTTGTAGTCCGCCTTAAGCCTCCTAACAACCAGCCACACTGCACTGACCTGTGATCATGTCAGCTCTTCAATTTTAGATGACTTCTTTTCTATAAAAAAACACACAATGGACGGTTTTTGAGAAAAATCATCACCTTCACAGTGTGTGCTCAGGCCGAGCAACTGATGGAGTTTAAGTCCTGAGACAATTATGGACCCCTGCAAACACGAAAACAAGAAATCAAGATTAGACGATTGTGCAGCATGCTCTGCTGCACTCATTTTGGCCACTAGAGTACTTTAAAAACAGTTCTTTAACAAACTGCAATACACTCATTATTTAATACAAATGCACACTTAATTAAAAGCAAGGAACAAGTATGGCTTTTCTAAAATTTCCAACATCTAATTTCAATTTTCAAGTTAAAAAGCAAAGAGTAAGACTTTGTTAGATGTGCTAAGCATAGAATTTAAGTCAATTGAAACTACTTTTTCAGTGCAATAAACGCTAAATTTGCGGTTATTTCCCAATCAGTTTTGATTACTGGTTGTTTTTTTAATGTGTAGAAATAGCATGTACACATTTTAAGAAACATAATGTCTGCTTACTTCTTGCAGATAAATAAATATGTTCCAATAACCAAATTTTAAGATAGAAATATTTAGATTTTTCATTGATTTAAATTTTTTTTGTGTACCACATTGAGTGAGAGCTGCATGTGCTGCCTTTACAACAAATTTGACGATGATTCTAAAAATAGTTTTTCACATTTCTGCACTGCCACCCTTTAATTGATAATCTGTATCACATATCTATACTTGTCTTTATATATTTAAATCATGTAATTGCCACCGGTGTACATGGGCATCTGCTAAGTTGATCTGCGTCCATGTAGATAATGGCTGAAGTGAGTTTGGAAACAGTGCTGCATTGGATAATGGCAAAATCCAATTGTATGCATTCCTGTAAGAAAGACTTTAAAGGAATAATTTTGTTTTTTGGAGTGTGTTTTTGTGAGGTAAATGCCACAGTGTCACAGCTCAGTCCTCTCTCTGTTCAGAAATCTTAGGACAGACGCTAATGCTATTCATGGCTGTACATGGTGCAAGAACTGAGCTGTGACACTGTGGCATGTACCTCACACACTCCAAAACTATCCAATTAAAATAAGTTGTTTTGACCATCTTTGATTCCTGATGCTACACAAATGTTAATTACTTTTCATCTTTTCACTTTTATCACACAGTTTGAGTTAAATGTTCATCAATGTAATTGCTGTTTTTACAACATCTACTCCTCCAGACCAAGACAAATCATCTCTGTGGCCACTTAAAGAGGAGCGGGGTGTCTGTGCGTCAAAGTCTCTTCTTCTCCAGAGTGATCTTCCTCTCTCCAGACTGTGAGCTGGACGAGGAGCTGATGAAGAGGAGGGAGCTGGTCTCCCACAGTCAGATAGACGACTTCCTCAGGTCTTTCAGAGAGGGCTACATGGCCTGGATTTCTGATGCACTGACTCCCTCTTGGCTCTCAGGTGAGTGGATCCGAAGGATTCACGAATGTCAGCGGAGAATCTGAGGTCCTCTGTATATCCATGTTTAGAAACATGTAGCTCGTATGTTGAGAAATCTCTTATAACTTTTATGATCTTAATTTTGGGATGGTAGTATTCATATTTATGTATTACATCATAACAGACGGTCTTTTCAAGTCTGCCGTAAGCATTTTTTTAATTTTTTTTCAGGAGCTAAATACAGGGGAGAGATAAAGAGTGTGCACCAAAGCATCAAAAATGTTCTATGGGGAAAATTAGAAGAAAGAAAAGCCAATGATCTACATTAAAATGTAGATCATTGGCTATGAAAGTATGAAATTCTTAGAATAACAAGTAAACAAGGTTTTGTTCAAATAAAAACAAAACAGGATTATTACGTCGTCACTTCCACAAAATCTGTCCGTAAAAGCCTCGCATATTTTACACTCTTGGCCCAAAATTAAACAAACATGTCCCCAGATGGACAGAAAAGGTAATTTTTTAAACATAAATATCATATACTACACTAGTTTGCCAAAAGTATTCGCTCACCTGCCTTGACTCGCATATGAACTTAGGTGACATCCCATTCCTAATCTATAGGGTTCAATATGACGTCGGTCCACTTTTTGCAGCTATAACAGCTTCAACTCTTCTTGGAAGTGTTGATGGGAAATTTTGACCATTCTTCCAAAAGCGCATTTGTGAGGTCACACACTGATGTTGGACGAGAAGGCCTGGCTTTCAGTGTCTGCTCTAATTCATCCAAAGGTGTTTTTTCAGGTTGAGGTCTGGACTCTGTGCAGGCCAGTCAAGTTCATCCACACCGGACTCTGTCATCCATGTCTTTATGGGCCTGCTTTGTGCTCTGGTGCACAGTCATGTTGGAAGAGGAAGGGGTCAGCTCCAAACTGTTCCCACAAAGTTGGAAGCATGGAATTGTCCAAAATGTCTTGGTGTGCTGAAGCATTCAGAGTTCCTTTCACTGGAACTAAGGGACCAAGCCCAGCTCCTGAAAAACACCCCCACCGAACTTTACACTTGGCACAATGCAGTCCGACAAGTATCGTTCTCCTGGCAACCGCCGAACCCAGACTGGTCCATCAGATTGTCAGATGGAGAAGCGTGATTCGTCACTCCAGAGAACGAGTCTCAACTGCTCTAGAGTCCAGTGGCGGCGTGCTTTACACCACTGTATCCGGTGCTTTGCATTGCACTTGGTGATGTGGGCTTATATGCAGCTGCTCGGCCATGGAAACCCATCCATGAAGCTCTCTGCACTGTTCTTGAGCTAATCTGAAGGCTACATGAAGTTTGGAGGTCTGTAGTGATTGACTCTGCAGAAATTTGGCGACCTCTTCTTACTATGTACCTCAGCATCTGCTGACCCCACTCCATCAGTTTACGTGGCCTACCACTTGGTGGCTGAGTTGCTGTTGTTCCCAAACACTTCCACGTTCTTATAATCCAGCTGACAGTTGTCTGCGAAATATTTAGGAGTGAGGAAATTTCACCACTGGATTTGTTGCACAGGTGGCATCCTATCACAGTTCCACGCTGGAATTCACTGAGCTCCTGAAAGCGACTCATTCTTTCACTAATGTTTGTTAAAGCAGTCTGAATGCCAAGGTGCTTGATTTTATACACCTGTGGACATGGAAGTGACTAGAACACCTGATTCTGATCATTTGGATGAGTGAGCGAATACTTTTGCCAGTATGGTGTATGTCGAACCAGTCCTGTATTGTTGGGGCTTTAGGATTTGACCAGCTTCTTGTGAGTGCTGTTTTTGTAAGCAAGAATCAAAATACAAAAAAAATATTAATAAAAATATAAATCTCACCTTGAAGTCAGAATGTTTTGGGAACCATGTGGAAAAGCACAGAGGCAAAGCAGAGTTAAAGATACCTTTTAATTTTGTGTGAACATTTCCCAAGAAATTACTTTTAAGACATTTTAAGAAAGTTTATTCTCTCGAATATTTGCCTGCTGATTAATCTGGTTAAAAAATGACTTTGATCTTTTAAGTAAGAAATAATCTCCTCTTTCTTTACCCCATGTCATTTTAGTCCAACAGTTGATCATTAAATATCTAAATAAAATGAAAAGTATGATCCAAAATTAACAAGAATTCTGCTTTCTTGCCACTGATTTCAGGAGTTTTGGGGTTTAAAATGCTCTTATCATCAGCTTAATTTGATACATTTAAGATATTTAACGGTATTTTGTTTCTCTTGTCTGTCCTGCAGGTCATCTGTCATACAAGCAGATGGAGTCAGTGCGGGAGGTCCTGAGAGGGGTGGGCACGTGGGATCTGCTGCGGCTGCACTGTGGGGAGCAGATGAGGGGGGACTACCGGGGCTGCCAGTACATCGCCGTGGACCGACGGGAGACGGACACGCTCGAGTTTGCAGGAGTCAAGACCCTGTCAGCTGACTCGCTGTGGGCTCTGCTGGGACACGTTCCTCAGGTAAGTCCACTGTTCAGGTCTGAGGAGGTCTGGTGTCTGTAGATGAAGGGGGTGAGTGGAGCAGACGACCAGCAGGGGGCAGTATTACTTTAGGACTGACATAAAGTGTGTTCAGTCATTTTTATCTGTAAAACACACGAGTGAATTAAGTTTAAGAGAATTACATGAATTTTTTAAGTTGTTTGAAACTGTAGAATTATATTCACATTTGGAAAAACTGCATCTTTTCACAACACCAGTATGTCTTTCTTTTTGTTAGGGCCAGACTAAATGTAGCTTTTAACTCATTTTTAAACTAGAAGAATCAAATAATAATTTCACACAAGCACTATGTCTATTGTTGCTTTTACCTTTCCGTTTTTTTATTGTGTTAATTAATTTTAATGACCAGACAAGTCCTCATCAGCTCACTAAATGAACTCAAGTGGTAACATAGACTAAAAGGCCTCATTTGGGCCAATTTAAAAGGGGTTGGTTAATGTGTTTGATTTTAATTAGCCTATTGCATTTCAGTAAGTAATGAAGACATGGACTGGTCACTCTCTTTGAAATTTTTGGGCAAATTTTCTACCAAAATGCTTGAATTATTTTGGTTTATTTGGAAAACCATTGTTGGTTAACACAGTTCATCTCTACTGCAACAAGTGGAAGCTAAAACTATAAACCAAAGCCAGAAAGCAACAACATACAGAAATGCAGACATCTTTTCTTGGCCTGAACTCATCTGAAACGGACTGACGCAACAATTGGAAAGTGTGTATGTAGCACGGTGGTAAACAAGCCCCTGTCCCAGCTTTTTTGGAGCATAATGCAGGCTTCAAATTCGAAATGAGTGAATATTTTCAAAAGAAAAGGAAGTTTATCAGTTTGAATTAAATATACTGGTTTTGTTGAGTATTCAGTTGAAAATCTGCAATATGAAAATCATTGTTTTCTGTTTTTATTCTCCTTTAGACATCATTCCAACTTCAGTAGAAATAGAAGTAGTGGAAAATGGCTTATGTAAGTCCTGTCAAGTAAGAAATTATTAGAATTGACCTTTCGCTAAGCCCCTCCCACAAACAGCGACTGTCCAATCCCACATTAGCAACTGTAACTATGCACAAGAGGCCTGTCAAGCAGCAAACAGTATGCCCTAGCGGTGTGCATACGGGACTAGCAAGTCTGACAGTTGATATCTGAGAAGTTTGGAAGTTGGTGTTGATTTTTTTTTTGTCTTCTCCAAGCCCAAGACTCAAGCAAAAAGATGCCAGGTGTGGATAAAGCATGAGCATACCTACATTTGTTCTAAAGTAAGGTGCTAACTAACGTTAGCTAACCATAGTTTCGTGTGCTGGGTAAGACAACATAAGCGAACAAAGATGTCTCAGTACTTGGTCACTGCTGTTAAACCTTGAGCAACTGGGTAATATTTAGGCAAAAGAAATGCTAGTTACAGCAGAGAATTTCTGACATACTGTATCCGTTCATATTTTTATGAACAGACGCCCTAGAAAGGGGCAAACACAACGATAACATTATTAATTTCAATTCAAATAATATATCAACTTACCCTGCTGGACAAGAACATTGTTGTTGTTCTTGTATGTGATTATTTTAAAGTGAAGTATCAACACACAGGATGCTTGATGCTTGCATTGAGATCTGTGTGCTATTTTAATGTCCTCTACATTTGAACTCCGACATTTGATTTGGTAAATGAAACTCTCAAATCATACTGGAGATCTTTCTGTCCACTCCTTTTTGATATATCTGAAGAAAATGTCCAGAAATTGGCAGATATTTTCTGAGGAATATCACTCACCAAACCACTAAAAACTCCGTATTTCTCATTCTACGAGGCAAAGCTTGACAGGCATAGCAACAGTAACCAAGGGGGGCGGGGCTTAGAGAAGGGTCAATTGTAATGATTAATGCATAAAATTGAATGCCTTATATAATATCAGATATTTCCTCAAGGAAGAATTGAGGTTTAAAATCCAAAAAGATGATTTTGGATGGAATTAATGTCACTACAGGCCATGCAAATGTTCAATTGTGCCACAGATATTTACAACAGTAGCCCAGAGGTGTTACAGTCGTTACCGTCCACAGTTATCTCAGCTGTCCCAACTTTATTGGAATCGGGGTTTGTAAAGGTCACATCCCCTAATGTCCGGAGAGTTTGACCCCTCATCAGCATCCGTTACAGATTTTACTCCCACCCAAACACTCTCCCCCACCCCGTCCTCCCCCAAACCTACAGACTGTAACCCCCCCCAGCTGCTGTGTGTTTGATACATGACCCGACAATCATTAGACAGACTCCAGCGGGCCCTTTTCCTCGCCTGAGGGGACACACACACACAGCGACAATGAAATATATTATTTTCAAAGAAATATTTGAAACGGAGGCGGACTGAGGGGAACATGCTCCCCTCAGTTTACACAGATATGTGGAGTAGGGCCGGGCGACGTGGTATTTCTTTAGCTGAATGATAAAACACAATATATCTTTTTTATCCTGTATAGAAATCACAAATGGCTGGAACAATACCAGAATACCAGAATTATAAACTTTGATCAGATTGTAATAAATATTCAAACAATACTGGTACCTATGGAATAACACTGCTACATTAATACAAGCATAAGACACCAATATTGACCTTTTTTATTTCGATCAAGGATGGGCAACTGGCGGCCCTGGGCACCACATATGGCCCTCCTATTCCCTCACTGCGGTCCACCAGTTAGTTTAAAATATCAAGAAAATACACATCCATGAAGAAATCTGACAAAATCATCAATGTCAACACTGTAAATGGCAATAATTCGAAGAAAATAGCGCTATAACTGGCTTTAGGTTCTTCTGTGAAATGGATTAGTCAGAATAGAAATGTAATTGCTTAAAGACCTGGATGAAGCTACTGGCTTAAAATATGTATTTAGCTTATAGATTGAATATCGATAATCACATTGGCCATGGTTACATGATGTTTTTAATTCAGAATGAATTATTCAGAACTAAATAATTCAGAATCAAAGTTTTCTGCTTCGTGTTTACATGGAAATAGTTATTCTGAATGGAGGTTTACATGATAAACATGTTTATTCGCCTTTATTCAAGGCCTGGAGGTTGGGAATGGTTCTGATTGGACAGGAGTGGATATGACATATTGACTTATTTACGTCTACCGGAAGAAAAACTCCCCCCCTGGTGTCTGTGTCAGGGAAACGTCATTCCACTTAGACACTTCAGCTTTAAAAAGGTCTCATTTTTATGCTTGCATCCAACCACTCTTTCTAAATTGTCTTGACTCGAGTCCAACGCCCGCTTCGGGCGACCTTCCTGTTCCCGTCAGCGGCATCACGCAGCACAAGGGAACGAGCATGCGCAGGTCAACCGGAGTTAATTTGAAGATATACATGATCAAGGAATTTTTTGATTTGGATTTAAAATCAAAATAAACAAGCCACTTACTTCGGAATTAAGTTTTATTTGGAATTATTATTTTAATTTTGAAAAAGCTGTTTACATGGTCATTATTTTATTTTATATTTATATTCGGAAGTAAAGTTGTCATGTAAACGTGATTACTGTGAGTTTAGATCTGTCTAAGATGAGGATAAAGTAACTTCTTATCACAGGAATATATATTTTTTCCTTTCAGTGTCCTTAAAATTGTGAAAATTTAGCCCTGTGGCACTGAGGGTAATTTGAATGTGGCCCTGTTGGTAGCCAAAGTTGCCAATCCCTGCTTTAGATGATCAAAAATTGCAAACTGCTGCATGTTGTCTAATGCTGCTCTAATATTCAAAAATACAGCAACATTCCCATTTACTGAAACTCTCATAGTGTCTAAACGATAAACTCTGAATTAAGTCAACAATGAAGAGTATGAGAAAGTACAAAAATTAGTTATCTCCAGTCAGAGAGAGAATGTACTGTCTGAGTTGAACAAACATGTTGGAAACATTTGAAAAGTAGCAGCCAGTCTTTGTGAATTTCAGACAAAGAACCTGAAATTTTTGGTAGTTAAAAGCAATAAATTGTCAAATTTTGGCTGTGAAGGGTGTTTTTGTTGCCATGTTTTCAAAAAAGTGTCGACAGTGTTTCTTTTTTATTACTAATTGTATATTATATGGAGCTGCTTCTGGAAATGGCATTAGCATGGTCATTAAATAAAAAATACCACACTCTAGGCCACTCTTATACCTTAATTTTTACAACATGTAGACCTTAAAACTCGTCAACATGTTTCTGCATGAAGCCTTCATCAGGAAGTCAATTCAAGCTTGAAATGTAAGTGTTTTTTAAAGGTTTGTATAACCATGCTGTGGAGTAATTTAATTTTTAATTCAATGGTTTATTCAATTCAAGGAAACTTTTCAGCACTGGGTGGGTTTGATCAAGTTTTTTTTTCATTCAACAAGTTTTTCTGTTTTGCTAAAATGTTTAAACTACTTTGCTGGTTATGCAAACCTCAAAAAACCCCATTCACACTGTAATTTCAAGCTGGAGTATTTACGCCCTTGTGAAGCTTCACCTCCACTGAATTCACCAGAGAGGGGGACAAGTTGACCACCCATTTACTCTGTCTCCAGAGATAGAAGGTGAGAGGGGAGCATGCAGACTCAGCGGGGGATAGTAGCGCTGTATGTCTGCCTGCGTCATGCTCTCATGCTCCTCGTATTGTCAAGTCCTCATGACATTGACGTGAATATCTCAGGGTATAATGATCACAGAGCTTTGAATCAGAAGAGCATTTGGAGCTATATCTGAATGTCCAAAAAATATAACTTTAATGTTTGATTACTGGGTCAATGTAAGGCCTTATTTTCAGCTTAACGTTGTTTTGAGACATCTGATAAGCCTATTTGTTTATGTGTAAGCTTCCACAATTACTGTTGTTGGTAAAAGGGGAGCATGCAGACTCAGTGGGGGATAGTAGCGCTGTATGTCTGCCTGCATCATGCTCTCACACTCCATATTGTCTAGTCCTCATGACATTGACGTGAATATCTCAGGGTGTATTTATCACAGAGCTTTGAATCAGAAGAGCATTTGGAGCTATTTATAAATGTCAGAAAAGTATTATGTTAATGTTTGATCAATTTAATGCCTTATTTTCAGCTTAACTTTGTTTTCAGACATCTGATAAGCCTATTTGTTTATGTGTAAGCTTCCACAATTACTGTTGTTGGTAAAAGGGGAGCATGCAGACTCAGCGGGGGATAGTAGTGCTGTACATGTGTCTTGCATTAACATGAATACCTCAGGTTTTTAATGATCACAGAGCATTGTTGATGTACTTAAAAGGCCAATATCAGCTCTGTGATTTGTGAGGCTTCAGCCCAAGAAAATGGACAAAACTGACTGATTGTCGTGGGAAAAAAAAGAAACCTGAATTTTGTTGAAAGTGACACTGGAATTAAGAAAACTTCATTTCTGGGTTCAGTTTAATAGAATGTAGAGTAAAATATAAGTTTTTCTTGTTTGTTATCAAGTCAAATTATCGTCAATGTTAATGTTATTGTACTTACTGACATCTGGATTTGAGGCTATAAACTGAATTTCAAGAAAATATCAGTCTGATTTTTGGTGAATGGGATGATTTTAGACCCTTTTTCAGCTAAAGCTTGTTGACATGCATCTGATAAGCATGTTTATTTATGTGTAAGCTCCGTAATTACAGGTTAATAATCGTTTAACAAAGCTACAAATTAGCACCAGCCTCTCGGTCTACAGAAAAAGATCTTTGCTCGCGTGCAGCAGCTGCAGCGGGACACTTCAGGGGCTTGCAGAGAAACCTGATCCCTCCCTGAGGCGTTATTCCCGAGCCCGGAAAGACTGCACCCTTTTGATTTGTTACTTGTAAACAAATGCAGTAAAAGATCACCGATATGACCCGAAGATTCACTCAGGCATCCATCTGGATCTGATAGGTGGCACCTGATGTGTCTCCAAAGCCTCCACAGAGGCTGGAGGTGTGTTCCCCATGAGCTCAGTCGATTATTCTGCAGAGCGGGATGTGTGTGTGCAGCCAAAGTGGGGAATGATTGAATAGAGTGGTAGTAATTTATTAATTATGGTCTATATTCTTAGACCGCGGCTCTGGCTTCATTCAATTTGTATGGATCGAGGGGGTAATTATGTGTGTGAGTGTGTGTGTGTGTTGGGAGGGATCTATTCATGCCACGGTTTCAAGCGCAGGTTAGGCATGTTGTTCATCTCCTTGTCGTGTCTTATTCTAAAAATTGGCCATCTCATGAGGTCTTCGTTCCAGTTTGTGTAGTGACGTTTACAGAGGAGGAGTGGACGGAGAGTCCTGCAAATAGAGGGACTAGGGCCGGGAAATATATCAAGTTTTTAAGATTTACTAGCGCATTTAAACAAGATAGGAGAAGATGGTAATGCTAAAAGTATATTGTAGTATTTTTGAAGTGTGGTTGTGCTTGATAGTGAAGTGGCTGGAAGGGTCCCGACAGTACTGTACCTTTAAGGAGAACGAGCTGAGGCTACCATGAAGATAAACTTCTGTTAATGGATACAGATAATCATGCAATTGTGTGAGTTTTATGTAAAAACAAGCAACAAAACCTATGTTGGGTAAAACTGTGATTGAGCAGAAAATATTAAAGCGCTTTATTTTATCTTCAAGAAAATGTCTGTTTGGCTTTGTTTTACAATCCAGCAAATGTGTTTCTCTGCCTGTTCACTTTGATTTAATTGGCTGTTTCCTTTCAATGAACTCAGGAAGACAAAATAACAGGAGAGGAAACTAATACTGAACCGATTTCCCTTTAACTGTCGATGCACAGGGTATGCTTGTGAACCAAAGTACACACGAGAAGGTATTTTTCAGAACGAGGTTCACCGGGATGAATCAGTTTCCACAGGTGAAAGATTAATTAATCTGGATCATACCTGTGCTGCATCTTTAACCCTTTCATGCACAGATGATCAAAACCAAACAAATACTATTTTTTTAACGTCAAAAAAAAGCTCAGGCATAATTCACACAAGTCCAGACAGGAATACAATAGTGATGATGGATACAGCAGTGGGCACATTACAGCAATAATGAATCAAAATAAAAGTTAGAAAAACGTATATAAGTACTATCATCTAATGAGTGGGGTAACATACCTAATTACTTTTAGGGAAGTCAAGTAAAATGGAAGATGAGAGCCGAGGGTCAATGTGTTTTAAGTATGGTTCCCAGAGCTGACAGAAAATGATTACTTTTTAAAAATGTTTCTTATTTTTAATCAACTGTCCAGTAGACACCATGCATCAATGGCATGTTTATTAATTTAGTGGAGCTTGAAAGTCAATAAAAGAAAAAGTGAAATCTGAAGTAAATGTATTGTTGTTGTTTAATCAAACCGTTCACTAGTGAATTACACCAAAACAAAAAATACACAGTTGTGTGAAATCTGAATAAAGGCATAATACCCAATTTGCTATTCGTCGGCTATTTTGAATTTCTGATGCAATATCTCAATATGGTAAATATGTGCAATGAAAATATTTTTATGAAACTTCAGACTGGGGTTTGGAAATTTCCCACCTGGTAGTTGGACATGGTACTGCAACCTAAGGAGTATAACATTTATCCCAAATATCTGTCCGTTGTAGTGGACACCATGCATGGAAGGGTTAAGGAAAACAAGACTATGGGTAAAGTACACTGCTGTTACTTTGTGCAATTGTGTGAGTTTTACATAAAAACAAACCACAAAAATATGTTGGGTCAATGTATGCTTGGGCAAACAAAACTCAGAGTGCTTTATTCTCCTCCAGTATGTCAGTTTAGCTCTATTTTACAATGCAGCAAATGGCATTGTGATCTTCCACCTGTGCTCAGTGATTCTTCTGAATAATTTCTTTCTCTGTATAATGCTGTTAAAGGAATATTCTCATCACTTGAGTCAAAATCACTCATAATTCTTTCACTACCAATGACCGATTTGTTTTTGCATTCCGAGTCCATAGAATGAAACAGCAAATCCACAAAATAAATGCGCACAGTTTGGGAGAACACATCTGCTGCATTATAAACTAGAAAAGCACTCGGAGAGCGCAGACCACCACCAGCACCACAGTTGTCAGTCATATTGTGATTTTCACCATAAATATTAGTCCTACCTTTATTTCATGTAAATATTTAGATTCCTTGACCATGAAAACATACCATTAGCAACTACATTCATCGTGATATCTATTTTAGTTCAGTAGTTATTCACAAAAATCACATTTTTCGTCATGGTGAATCCAGACAGTGATCCGGATCAACACCAAAATCGAATCACTTCTTCCTTTTCCCATGCTGAACATTTCCTGAAGATTTCATCAAAATCCATCCTTAACTTTTTGAGTTATTTTGTTCAAAGACGGACAAACTCTCCCGAAAACATTACCTCCTTGGCGGAGGTAATAAAACAGAGTCAAACCCAGAGACTTCCTGGAGGAAAAATAAAGGGCTATGAAATGTCTGACCCAATCATGTCTTTGACCCAATGTAGCTTGTGGCTCTTTTTTATGTAAAACATAATTAAGGGGAATAACCGTGCCAGTTAACAGCAGGGTACCTTCCCGGTAGTCTGAGCTTGTTCTCCTTAAAGGTACAGCGCTGCTGAGAGCCCATTCAGCCACTTTACTGATGTCTGTTTGAACCCAACCTCAAAAATACTGAAACATCCCTTTAATACTTTTATAGTTGATGTTGAGTTACAAAAAAACTCAAGTCTAATGCTCAATAAAAATGGTTTTTTTTAATTGTAAAAGCTAGGGGTGGAAATGTTTCTGTAGGTTTTAATTCGATTCATTTTTAACACTTAAAGAACAAGCCTTAAAATGACAATGTGAAAAAAAGAAAAATACAAATAATGATGGATGGCAACATACTTTTGGCAAAGTGCATTTGATTCCCCTGACCATTAAATCAATCTATGTTTGAAGAGAATATAAATAAATGACATCCTCATTATATTTGAAGTGTTAACAACGCTTTTTTTCACCATTCAGTTATTTATTTACTGTTTTTACATTTGTGAAAAAGTAGAAAGACTTTGTTTTTTTTCTACTCTTTAAACATTACTCTTTTCAGATTAATTTAATGATTCAGTTCCTTATCTGCATCTTTGTAGTATTACATCAATCAAAGAAAAATTCTTGACAAAAATTATAATTAATATAGGCTTTTGTAAGTCTTGTATCTGTCCGCCATTTGCTTTTATTTCTTTTAAGAAAAATTTCTACAAGTCTATCCTGCAGTGCCATTTAGGTAAAATGTCAAGACATGATTTCCGTCCATATTTTCCAGCCCTAAGAGTCATGACAGATTGCATAGCTGAGAAAAAATGGAGTTCCTTCGGCCGTAACATGACTCCACCAGCCTGCCAGCTGATTAATAAAAAAACCTGCAAATTCACTGACAACATCTCTGCAAACAAATAATCAGACTATTTCACCATAGCTACATGCCGTCTCTCGGCCTCGGCTTGTTAATTTAACGCTGCGCTCTCATTCCTCTCTGTTTGTCCGTCTCCCGGCTGCACGCGTCACGGGGCCCATAATGGAGGAGGCTGGTGCGCCTGGTGCTCGGCACAGAAAAGGCAGTGAGGGGGGGCATCAAGCGCTTTGTGGTGATAATGAATGGAGGCACACAAAAGGGCAGGAGCCGGCCATTTACAAAAGACTGCAAATTCTGCTGCCTAAATAGATAATACGGACGGACACTGTGGCTTTTTGGCCTCTTTTATGTAGAGGAGAAAGAATTAAGCCATTGAGAGTAAATACATGCAGGAGGGCCCATTACTCTTCACTCTGAATCATCTTGAATAATCCCTTGTTAAAGAGAAGAATCATGTCTATGTGTCAATTATTTGGGTTTTTATAAAAACCATGATCTTCACAAGAACATTGTCCTGTCAAAAATATCACAATATAAAACAATATTTCAAAGATTTGAAGACAATCGTGAATTTAGTTGATAAGTTAAATAGTCTACCAAGGGGCAAGAATGCTTGTTTTACCAGCACAGACCTGAACATTTTAATTTAACGCACCAAAGTCAAATTTTCTATTGACACTGGCAGATTTATTTACATCTTACAAGTAATGCAGACTTTACTCTTTCTGTTTAATCAAGCAATTTTCCATTTCAGTTACCATCGCTGCCTTTCACAATCAAACAAATATGGATAATCTGTTTGAAATTATTATTTTTTACCACATGACATGTTGCTCTTTGTAATCTTGATTTATCTGTCACTACAGGGTTTTTAGGGGAGGAAAATTTCTTAAAAATTGAAACTTTACACGTCACATTAAAGGCTTCGTTTGGGTTTCTGAAGTGAGATAGCTTGGCCCATGGTACTAGAAAATATGAGCGTCAGTAAGGGAACTTGAACGCTAGTCGATAAATAGCAATGCATTATGCCACCAAAAGCCTCGTAATTCATTCATTTCAAGGTTAAAAGTACTCAAAAAACTATGTATATATAAGCTCCACAATAAGATAATGTACAAGTCTTAACAGTGTTCTACTTTTTCGTGACAAAGCCTCTGTTCTCCATGCTGGGATATTGGAGGTTAAAAGCAAGAGTGCAGTGCTGATGCAGAGCAGAGCTGGCAAAGTCAAAGCAGAGAAAATGAGAGAAAATCCATCCTATTTTCTACCCCAATTATTTTTTAGGGGGTCATGGAGAGCTGGAGCCAATCCTAGCTGACTTTTGGCAAGAGGCAGAGTACACCTAAGTTACCAGTGGAATACTCAGGCTTCTTAAGAATACAAAGGCGATGGAATTAGTTGCTAAGACGGCAAAGAGTCATATAAGTTACAGACAGAGGGGAGGGGAGCGATATTATGCTGTGGGAACATTACGCTGAAGTTGTGATGTAAATTAGTGGGTTGACCCAGTTGTGATGTTCCCACGAAGCCGATTGGAGGTGAGCAGATAGAAACCTGTGTTGCTTGCAGAGTCAGTCGACCCGGTTTGAAATGCCGATTATAGCCCTTTTCCACTAGCACGCCTTAGCCCTACTCTACTCGGCCCTACTCGATTTGCAGCGTGTTTCCACTAGCCTGGTACCTCCTAAAACAAACTCATTTTAGTACCTACTCCGCTCTGGTTCCAAGCGAGCGGAGTCGATACTAAAAGATGACGTCACCGACTGCCGGCTACTGATTGGTCAGACAATGTCGTCATTGATGAGTCATGAGCGCGACCAGCTAGCATGCTAGCAGTAGCTACCACGAGCTTACCCTCATATGTCTTTTCTTTGCAGCTCGATTGCTCTCGTCCTTGGCTTCATTCTGTTGTATAGTTTCCAAAACTCTCCTGTGCTTCTCAAAGGTTATTGCTTCTTACCACCTGCAGCCTTCTTCTGCTTTTTTTTTTTTTTTTTTTTTTTTTTTATTTTTTTTTTTTTTTTTTTTTTTTTTTTTTTTTTTTTTTTTTTAGTTTGTGACAAAAAGCCACAGATTGTTGTGTCACGCTCAAAATGACAGCACAGCAGAGCCACTCAGCGACACTGCACCCCGTTAGGCAGGCGACTAGGGCTAATGGAAAAGCAGCACAAGGCGAGTAGAGTAGATCTGGGTAGAGTCGAGTAGAGTAGAGCAGGACTAATGGAAAAGGGCCATTCGACTCTCAAACTGCCGACAGGAGCCGATTGTTACCGTGTTTGAACAGGTTTGTTGTCCAGTCTGTAATGGGTGCTATACTACAAATTCCACAATGCATTGCAACAGCTACAATGCAGGACTTGTGCACCAACCCCTCCTCCCGTTGATTCAATATTCACTGTGAATATGCTCTGTGCAAATTCATGTTCAGATTTAAACATAGTCTTTTGTAGACTCCCTTATAAATGCTGATTGTGTTTGACCCTGATCTTGGACTGTTTATTAAGTTTTGGCCCCTTCTGCAAATGAGTTTAAAACATTTGATGCTGAGGGTGCCGGCCCATTTAATGCATTAAAAACAAAAAATAAAACCTGGATTCAAACCCAGGCTGACAAAAGCATGTATGCAGGCCGTGCCTGGTTGCTTACCACTCCACCAAACCAGCACCACTAACATTGTCATTTAATCAAATTAACTTTAAAAATGTGGTGAGTAATTGTGATCAATAAATGTATTAGACTAACATCCTTTCTTGATAGTTTTGTATCAAGTTAATGCAGAAATTTACAAGCTATTTGAGCGTGGCAAACTAAAGATGTTGGACTGTATGATTTTTTCCCATTGACAAGTATCATGAAGTTTTCAGAGAAATTTCCCAGAAAGAAACTTCCAACAGTTAACCACCATTTTTAACCAAAAAGAAAATTGTGGGTAAATTACCAGGATGTTCAGATTTCTGTAATTGCAGCGATGCTCTTGAAAAGGAAACTGGAATTGGAAATAATTTGCGCCCAAGTATGTGTAGGAAGCTACAGAGGAAACCTAACCAATGCAATTACAGCAGAGAAGAGTGCTGCAGAATCACAAGTGTCTGTAATGAACTAGTGAAGACATCAGCACTCGTACAGTGGACCACGGCGATGAAAGCAGCCGCTGTGATTAAACTTGGTAAAAATCTGTTTTCGCTCGAGCACCAAGCAGCCGAGGAGAGTCCCGTATCTGTCGATTTGAGGATGACTCAACGCGCTTCCTTCCAAACTCATCACCCAGCATGCAACAGCAGTCACCGTTAAGGGCTCTTCACACGCTCTTTTGTTAATTTAGTTAAACACCAACGCGTAGAGTTCATGTTTTACACATTCATACTTAACACAGGGGAGATTGAGTTTCAGTAAATGTGAATACATGTTTAAAATAACACTCAGAGCCATTAATATTCATTACTAAATAATTTCTTTGAATGTGGAATGAGCCATCAGCACCCACAGGAGGTTATGCCCTCAGCGATTATAAACGTTATCATGCTCTTTATCAACAAACCGAGAAAAGATCAAGCCCAAGTGATTTTAATTAAACGGTTTATTTTGATTTAGAAAGTACATTTTATGGCGTAAAATAACCTCAGTGAAAATCAATGTAAAGTGTCTGCTGGGGACTTTTAGATAAAGGGCAGATTAATTACTGTGGTAATGTGAGCCACATATAATTTAGCGCAGCAGTACGTGTAATTAAAACAAGTTCTTCAGTATTTTTAATTAATTAAACTTCTTATTATTGTTACAGTAGTGTTGTCAGATTTGTCTTCTTGTAAAGTAAAGGCTTTAAAGATATGGTCATTAGATTGCCACTGTCAAAGCTCATAGAGACTTCATGTGTTTAGAATATACCAGGAAACAGTATTTTGCAAAAAGAAACGATGAGCTTCACGATATATATCCCCATACTCTTTATATTCAGTTCTAATTAGAGATTAGCTAATACTGCAAACCAGGATCATTGCTAAAAAACAGTGTATAAAAAAACTTTTAACTGTTGCTGATATCAACACAGCTGTTTCTACAAAAGAAAATGTCTTTTATTATTCTCCCACAATACCAACGTTTTCAGTCTTGCTGGTTTACAAAAGATATTTTTAGCCATTGTGATCACAATGGTTAGATCAGATACTTTATTTTTCTCAAAGGGAAGTTTATCTTGAACTTTAAACTGCAGTTACAGCTCAAGACAGGAGTTCACACTACAGCAGGGCCATACTACCCATAATAGTTACAATAATGATAACACTACTAATAGTAATAATAATAATGGAAACCTCAATTCATATGTGCTTATTATAAAACCTCACCTTACTTTATTTCATTCTAAATGCCATATTATTATTTCTCAAAAGATTCTGCACTTTGTAATTTCAATTACTTTATTTCTAAAGTATTTAAATGCTCTTATGTCTCTAAATTCCTGCTGCTGTAATGCTTATAAGGGCAACCGTAAGTACCCAATATCTCCTAAAACATTAATCAAATATGAACAAAATTATGTCTGATGTGTCAAAAACAAAAAAAGTAATAGTAAGTGCTGATCAGATGCAGCCTTTTGCACAATTAAGATGTAAAACACAAATATCCACATATTTTCAATGAATTATAGGGTTTTTGTGCATGTAATAAACTAATTTGGGGTAAAAAAATTAGTTAATTTGCTTTCTTTTAGATTGATAAACACATTTTGAGCCTGCGGGCGAGAAGAATATTTAGAATATCAGAATAACAAAGGGTTAAATTAAGGACAAAATTCTTTATTATGTCAGAAAATTATTTAATTTAAAATATATTGAGGTTGTGAATAAAAGCAAAAGGGTAACAAGGATATCTTACAAGTAATTACAGTATATTCTAATACATAATTAGAAAAATTAAAATGCTAATATAGGTTTTTTTTCTTCTGAGGATTCAGTTCTTTTATATTTGTTTTATACAAAACTTAAAAATTCAGGTCAAAAGTAAATAATGACTTTATTTTAACTTCTGTGAAACTCCTGCTCCGGATTTTTCCCATTTACTGATATTTTACAGACTCAGTTATTACAAGTAATTAAGAAAAGACGGGGCCAGATTAATCTTTAATAAAATTAATGCTAGTTGCAGCCCTGATTGTATCATATGGAAGCAATACGGCTCCACTAAAACCCAATAAACCATATCATTGAATTATTGGCCAGACTTTTACAATAGTGTATTTAATCCAAGATAAGACGATATAGGCTTCATTCAACGTTTGATTCTCTGACATCATCCAGTTTGGCACTGAACGCTGGATTCAGTATCTGAAGGAAACTTTTCTGTGGTCGAAAGCCAAGATGTTAATTTTATCTGCGGGAAGCTCGTCTGTTTGTTTTTTTTTTGATACAGGATATTACAGTGATCCCCGCGGTACGAGAGAGAGAGAGAGAGATGTGATCGATAGAGACTCATGAATAATGAAGAGGCCGAGTGGAGCAGAGACACTTAATTACAGTTTCAAAAGCCATTCTCCTTAATTGAGGAGAATAAAGGTGCTGAAGTGGACTCAGTGGCAGCATTAGGATTTTTTATTTCTGAATGTCCTTTTATTATATCATACAACAGGGGCTGCTAGAGCCAGGGCTGTACAATGAAGGAAAGCAATCATTTGTTGATGAGTTTTAGCTGAACAACAATACAAAGTGTATATATTTATTTTTTCAGTAAAAACAGATAAGAGTGTTTATACTTTAATTAACTATATTTGTAAAAATCAAACTACATTGTTACCTTTTTGATACTAAAGCAACAAAAGTATGATCCTATGCTACAAATAAAGGCACCTTTTTACCTTTTTATTTAAATTGGGTTTTCTTTAAGAGTACAAAGTTGGTATAAGTGAGAAAGTGTATAAATGCATACACCTCCATAAAGACCTTAAAAAAGGTGATATAACAGTTAGTTACAGTTTAGGACCCTGGAAACATAAAACCTCCTCAAAAAAACGACAAAACAAAATAAAGGGGAAAAAAAAAGGGGAAACCCCCCACACACACACACAAGATAAATAAATAAATAAAAAATAAACAAAACAAAACAAAAACTGAAAAAAACATCTTTTTACTTTAAAATGTCCTGAAATTGCGAACAAACTCCCAAAACTCATTTGTTGTCCATTTAATCAGTCCTTCCTTTTAGGTGCCAGTGTATTATCTCACTGGATGGCAATACATAATACTTTTTCTAATATTTTTGTTGTAAAAAAAGTCATAAACGGATGTCAAATACAATAAAAAATACTATAATCTTGTCCATCCCATATTGAGTAATTATGTAATTTTACTGATTTAAAAAATCCTAATTCTTTGCCAGTTAAACCTACTTTCCTACATGTTTTTATAAATGTTTGATAGTCTAGTTTTAACATTTATAAATGTTAGATAGTCTAGTTTAACCCTATAAAGCCAATTGTATCATATTTGATACATACTTTTATAATACCTCTTTCTACTCTATATGATCAACAATTACAAAAAAACCATCTGAATATAATCAGATAAATTATAAAAATGTCCTCAAATGGATTATCAGTTGCCAAAAACACCTAATGTATCAAATGATATACAAAAAATTTATATGTTGAATTTTATGGACATTTAGATTTTTATGGATTTAAGCTGAAAGTGAAACAAACATTTCAGCTATAATCTATGGTCTTGGGCCTTAAAGGGTTAAATTTTAGTCTAGTTTTTATTTGTTGATGAAATGTCAGTTACTCTAGTGTTAGTTTTTGTCCATGTGCACTTGACTGATTGTTTATTTCAAATACAGTATATAACAAAAGGCAAAATAAAAGTACAGACAGGGGAAAAGAAAAACAGCCTTTTAATAATATGTGTTTCAGGTTTGAAAAGGAGTGACAACAAGTCGAAATGTATTTAATCCCAACTCTCTCCATTAATTGATTTTCAGTTACAAAGGTTCCCAATCATTATAAATATAACTTATTATTTTTTAATCTACTGTATCCTCTTTTATTCTTTTCCAGCAAACTAAGCAAACCCTGATACGTTGAATAAATGGATCCCAGATATGATGCACTGTTTCCTGTTACCTGTCTTTTTAATCAGCATAAACTCAATATTAACATTATTTTCTTACCTTATCTTAGTTTGAAATGTACCGGTTCATCTTTGTACACAAACCATCCCTACTAAAGCTCAGAAGAAGTGCACTTCATTTTTCTGCTGCACTCTGCTGATTCATGTCTGTTTGACTCTTATGATTGCAGTTTATTTTGCGTCCATTTCCTGTGACCACCTGTGAGCAGACTATCGTTCTTTTAATGTGAAGCCTAATTCCCCGCATGTCCAGACTGAGCGCGTGCAGCAGATTCTGTATTTCTAATTGACAGCCCTGCCATCTGTTACAGTTATGTGAAATTATGGATAAACTAGTTAACAGACACTTTGGCCCATTGTCTGTTGTTTTGATAATCACCCTTAATAACAGACGGCATCAATATGGTCTTTAAACCCGATTTGGGAGTTAATGGAGTCAGATGGGGGCAGTCGGTGTATGCTCTGGGGGGTAATGCTGTTAGAGATGTTTGTAAAGAGCAAATTAAATCAGTCATAGATTGTGCCCTCTCAAGTCGGGCCAGACGACCAGACCCATTGAGGAGAAAAAGGAGGGGGATTCATATTTTAAAGCGCTTGCAGAAAATGCACTTACGCAGATGGAAATAAAGTTGGAGGAGGGTGAACGCATGTAAATGGTTATTGCAGAGAGTCTAATGGCTTCCTGTTAGCAGGGGGAGGTTGGTTAGGAGCAGAGATGCAGATACTAATTAACCAGTCATCTTTAACGATCATGACTGTAGACAAATGCAGTTACGATCGTAGACAATAATGTCATTAAAAGCAGAGTTTAGGCATCTTAATAGAGGGACAACATCTGGATAACAAAAGGAGGATTTCATTGAGGAAGCAGTGCAGCCTTTATGGAGACAGACCCATTTTTCCATTTGGTAGTCGACTGACTGGATATTATATTAAAATACAGAAGTCACAGACAACATTTGAACATAGGGCAGTTTTTGCTTGGTGTAAGCTATGGGGCCTTATTTGGAAATAATGGAAATTATATTTACATGTTGGTCAAACTAGCATAGTAGTTTATTTTGAGTTGCTTCTTAACCTTTAGAAGTGAGGTCAGTCCCTATCACACATTTCTGGACCACATGTCGCAGTTCTATAAGCAGTCCCATGCTGAGCTCAATAACTTGCAGGTGCCAACTCGAAATGTTTTCAATCCAAATAACAATCGCATCAGTATGCACAATGAAACTTTTATCACAATGTAGGAGCAGCCACAAAATGGTGGTGTGTTCAGTCGAGGTTTAAAACACTGTGGTGTGTAACCGTCTGATATATTTAACGCCAGGTGACCAGCCGAGTAGAAAATCAACAAAGAAACAGAGAATATACACACATCCAAAACAAGGGAGGATACTGCAGTTCAAAATTAAGATGTTGATGTTTGTCAAAAATTTTAGTCTCGTTTCTATTTGTTGATAAAAATGTCACTTAATCTAGTTTTAGTTTTTGTCCATGTGCATTTGTCTTTATTAGTTACTCTCTAGTCAGAGGAAAAAAGGTTGTTGATGAGAACTATGCCAATGTTTGACAGAAACTTAATCCAATCAGACCTAATTTGGTCATGTAGAAAGTAGAGACAAGTTAAGAATATATCCAATCACAGCTGCCTTAGCTTGGTGGTGGTAGGATAAGTTGTGGAGTGAACCAATCAGAGCTGCTCTCTTTATGAACTGATGTATTCATGTAGAGCAGGTTCTCTGTTTGTTGTCAATTCTGGTATTGTAACTGAGATGCTCTGCCAGGTAGACTGAATAAAGGTGACTGCATTTCACACAAAAGTTCAGTTTGTTTCTGTTCATTTAGACATTCAAACTTTACCAGCATTCAGTAAAGGGTTGTTTGATGTTTTATTTTGTCCAAGTGTGAAACATGACTTTAGAAATTCAAGGAAACATAAAACATGCCTTACACTTTACACTTCAATCTTCATAAATTAGGAGCCAACCTATGTTTCTATAAATCTATTATCTATTCATTGTCTTGTCATTTCCTTGTCGTGATACATAAAACCAAATACGTTCTCCACTAATGTTCTTCATCTGTACGTGTTGACGTGGTGAGCTGTACAGATTTGGTGTATTTCTTAATTACTTCAGCTGTTTCCAGTTCACCAGTTTATTTCATTTTGTTGCTTTAGTTATCACAACCCTCTGTGCCTTTGTTTGTCTGTTAAGCACTTTGTAAACATTTGTTTTTAAAGGTGCTATAGAAATATAGAAATTATATTTAAAGTAGATATTGTCCAAAAAAATGTTATGACATTTCATCAACTAAACCTGGACTAAAATGAAACAAATTAAGAACAATTATGACCAAAACTAAAAAGATAATTCAGACAAAAGACTAACTTAAAGAAAATTAAAAAGTGCTGTCAGAATTACCACTGCAGCAAGGAGAGTAATTTCTCTGCATGAATTCATAAATCAAAAACATTTTGATTTTAAAGCATATCAGTAAAACTCCTGTTAAACACAGCATGTCCTTAAATCTCTGCCATGGTCTTGATTTATTTTTAATATAAGTATTATTATTTTTCTTATCCTTCTTATCCTTCTTATCATCATTATTATTATTATTATTATTATTATTATTATTATTATTATTATTATTATTATTATACATTTTTATTTTATTATTTTAATCATTTTCATTATCTTTATTTTTATCATTATTGTTATTTTGATTATAAATTTCTATTTTATTTTATTATTATTATCATTATTATTATTTATTCATTATTAGTTTTTTCAGTTTGTTAATTATTATTTTCAGTGGGATGTATAAATGAATATATTTGATTTTTTGTGATCCTGGTGAAACTCCTTCTCGTTCTGTTGATATATTGGTATTCACTGAATGACAATAAATATGAATTTGATTGGATTTTGCTTTGGAAAAACTCTTGTTTGTACCCGCTTTGAGACTCCTTGACCTCATCACTCCTTATGAATATATTTTACGGAGTGTCGAGACAATAGCACAAACCTTCTGTCAGAGCCTGATGTGGAGCTGGGGTGGTTGTCTTGACCATGTCTACTTGCCTAAGTGCATTTAGTTGTTGCTGTGCGATTTGCTGATCGACTGTTTGTGTTAACAAGAGCTGGTGTAAAGAATCTGGTGAGTGTTTATGTCCTGGTAGTTTGATCATAATATAAAAAAATAGCTGAATCCTAAATCCAAAAGTTTGCTTTCTTAATTAAAAGCTCGTTCATTTGTTTTCTAATTGATCCAAAACACACGCCATTCACCTAATTGCCTCATTAGACCCGGACGCAGCCACAGCAAACCTCTTTGAGTCTGATTTAATCACGTTTGGCTCGCTCACAAAGACGTGTGGTGAGCCAGAGGTGTGTTACTCACTGTCTCTCCTCCAGTGTGAGTCTGCTGAGACACGGCGGCGAACAAAGAGCCCGCCGTCTGAAGCCGGTGTGGCGTTACGCTCACTCAGAGTTCACCTGAAACTCTGCACCCATGGCTCCAGGTAACAAACCCCCTCCTGACTGACACCCCACCGGGATCCTTTGACTGTATCACGGGAGGGATCTGAACTTTGTGAATGACAATACGCACAGGTGGTGACATGTTTACGAGGGCGGGGCAGTGGATTAGGTTATTAAATGATATGGATATATTTTCAAAGGTTTATGTAGGGGAAGACATATCGTTAAATCAAAATTGTTCATGTTGATGATGGCTCCAAATAAAAAAATCTGAATAAAGTGATATGATATTATAATAAAATAGTAATTCTGGGTGTCAGGGACCTCAATTTTGTTGCAGATGTTAACTATTAATCAATTTTAAGTGAAATAATATCAAAGTGTATAGTTCTGGTATTGTGCCAAATGATAAGTATTTACACTCACTGGCCACTTTATTAGGTATGCCTTGCTGACACCAGGTTGGACCAGCATTTGCCTCCAGAACCGCCTTAATCCTTCATGGCATAAACTCAGAAAGGGACTAAAAAAAAGTCTTGGTTTTGGTCTATATTGACATAATAGCATCACACTGTTGCTGCAGATACATATACAATATCATTCATTCATTATCTTCACTGCTTATCTTTTCAGGAATAAGCGGTGTCCAACATTTTTCAAAGTGGAAAGTGGGCTGGTTCAGACTCTTAAAGATGTTTCACCTTGTCTCCCAAAGGCTTCTTCAGTTCTCAGAGTTGGTGGGGAAGAGCCAGAATATAAAGCCCCGTTTCCATCAGAGGATCCAGTTCGGTTTGTCTCAGTATGGCTCACTTTTTGTGGCGTTTCCATAGCCTAAAACCGGGACAGGACCCCTTATAAGCGAACTGTACCGTTGTACTTTTGGGGACCCTTCTGTTGGGGTGCCAAGCATAGACTACCGATCCCAGAAGGTGGAGTTAGAAACACTGCAGTCCGTTGATTGGTTGAAGGAGACGTCACTTCCCGTGCGACAGCGGAACAACACATAACCCCACCATGTTTAAATCTCCAATCGTCTTCATGAAGATAACTCGTGGCACACAGCCTTCTCTGAAACAGAGCTTGGTTGCGCTTTGTAACAAAAAGCCACATGCCGATCACAAAAAAGAAGAATTGCTCGATGTCTTCCATCATTGCTCTTCGTTTACCGTGTCATGTTTTCTTCTTTGTTGTATTTAATAGCCAGGTACACTGTGTCACACTGCTATGATGTCATGCTATCAGCATCCAGCTTCTACGCCGCCTACTAAGTAGGGTTCGGTTGGCTGTTGAAACGCAAACAGGATCAGGCTTTACCGATTCAGCCTGAGCCAAACTGTGCTGATCCATACCGGACCACTTGGTGGAAACAGGGTTTAAGACGAAGGGTCTTGTGGTGCTGGTTTGGCGAAATGGTTAGCAACCATGCACATCCCATGTACAGGCTTCTGCCGGTTCAGGTTTGAATCCAGCCTGTGACCAGGCGGGAAGGTGTGATAGTGTCCCTAAGAAACCAGACGCCACTTGATTTCCATTATGTCATCAACTAGAGCTGCTTGCTGGCTGCGTCATTAGCAGATGCAAGCTGTCTTGTCATCATGGTTAAAATTTATGTTGAGTAGCAAAGGATAAAATATCTGATAAAACACCAGTATCATTACTTTAAAATCAGTTATCATGCTTAATTTCTAACATGTGCTTTCTTCAGCCTTTGCTCTGCTATTTTGTCAGTGAACGCAGTGCATTATGGGTAATCTCATATCCTCCTTCCTTTGTGGGGTCCTGGTTTGTCTTTGTTTTGAGGGATGTGTCGTCGGGCTGAACGATATGGACACAATTTCATATCTCGATATCGATACGATATGATGTGACGACGAATTTAGTGAAAACCAAGCATTTTTCAGAAAATAAAAACATCATAATACAAAAGAATGTGGAAAGTGCAGCTTTATTTACAATAAATCTAAATGCTTTTTCAATATTAATACCTTTAATGTTCATATCTCGATGTAGATACAATAACGATATATCGCTCAGCCTTAATATGTAGCCCTTAAACCTTACAGAGAATCGGGATTCCCTTTCAGTAGACGTGAATTTGCAAAACCAAGGGCCAAAGGGCACAATTGGGATTGACCGTATGTTGACCATTAAATTGCAGATGGTCTGGTCACATGTGGGCATAGTTGTTGATCTAGTTTCCCCCTGGAGGTGTGACTGGTGGGCATTTCCTGGGTTGTTTGGGCTACATACTCTTTTCATTCACCATTTACATTTAAATGGTTGATTTAGGCTCAATATTCGGGTACTTCCCAGAATATGTAGACATCATACGTTAATTAGTGGGTCGACACGGGTGTGAGGTTCCCACTGAAGCTGATCGGAGGCAAGCCAGCAAAAACCTGTCGCTTGCAGGGTCAGTCGACTTGGGTCTAAATGCAGATTAGACCCTTTCAAACTGCCAACGGAGCCGGGTGTTACCAGGTTTAAACAGTTTTTCTGGCCAGTGTGAAAGGGGCATTATTTCCACAGTGACTGATCTTTTTTGGTTTTGAGGTTTACAAAACTATTCACACTTTGTAAAAAAAAAAAGTTTGACAAAATGTAGAAAAACCAACAGAATGAAGGTGAACATTAAATATTAAAAACCTACAGTAAATGCCTAATGATTAAGGTAAAAGTTCCAGATCAAGTGTAACTGACTGATAAAACTTCTTAGGTGTAACATGACTGCTTGTATGACTACTGTTGGCATAAATTAAAAGAACAGAGCTCCGTGTGGTCTCCCTGCCAGGTGTTTTCAGCCACTGGATCTGTCGATGCTTGTAAACCACTTGAGGCAAAGTGTCTACTGGATCTAAATTACAGAGGAAGAACTTTGGGTACAAGAGAACTGACATGAAAACCAGCCAGGGTGCAGTCTGCTTCCTTTATTTAGATAAACGAAGACATGAAGAGGATAAAGTTAACAAAATTACTGACTCACATTTGACCACTCCAAACTCAAACAGCCCTGACTGAGCGTAGGTAACACTTAACGTTCGAGCTGGGACGGGACCCTTGGGGCTGAGGTTGGGTGTCACACAAAGGGCTGAGAGCTCACCTAACGATGTCTACCACTGATCCACCTCTCACTTTCTGTGTCAGGGGAGTCGAGTGAATGACATCAGGGCTCTGATTACCAGACAAACTCTGTCGCTCCTTATTTACCGTCTGCTTATAGTCATAAATTCAGCCTATGGTTCGCTGTTGACCTTTTCACCTCTTAAACTCAAGACGACGTCTCTTTATAAAGAACGTCTTCTTTTTAACAGATAGTCATCTCACTTGTTTCCTGATCTTCTACTTGTAGGGACTTAAGTGGCACAGGTTCTCATGGTTGTTGAAGTCATATTTCAGACATTTTTTTTTGTACGAACTTGCTCACTTTACAACTTCTTGGACCAAAAAACTTGAACCTGAATTTTGTAGGACTTAAGTGATAAAGTATCAATCTGCAGTTGGTGGGGAATAGGGTTTGGTAAGGGAAAAATAGTATCCTGGTATATTTATGTTGAATGCCAAAAGATTTTCAGCCAACTATGTGGCAGCAACTTTATGTATTTAGGCATGCAGCCAAGGCCAAGACGTCCAGCTGAAGTCCAAACCAAGCATTAGGATGGAGAAGAAATCTGATTTACGTGACTTTGAATGTGGCATGGTTATTTATACCAAACACAATGGTCTTACTATTCAGTAAGTGACAGTTAAGTTATTTTTACCCTTTAGTGTGTTAAAATTCATCTTCAGTTCTAAAACAAAATGCATTGATTGAGTCTCCGCAGCTCCACTGAAGCACTCATCTCTTGGTCCTTTAATTGCATTAATTACTGCTTATTTACTCTCACATTTTGCTCCGATTGGTTAGAATAACCGTCTCTGACGTGGCATGTAAATGGGTATGACAGGGAGTGAATGTGTTAGCTCAGTGGTTCCCAAACTTTTCACAGCCTGTACTTCTTCAGACACTTGACCTCCGGCCATGTTCCCCCTTCTCTCACACACTTAAAGCAGCTAGAAAAGGAACGTTTCTGTAAGCCTGCAGCCACCTCCACCTCCCACATTTAACATGTATAACATACAAATACAATCTCTTAAAGTGAATTATTTCTCACTAAATAGATTTATTTACCAGCAATGTCAGTCGGCAACACCGGTTCACCTTTGAAAAAGAAATTTATATTTCTGAAACATATTCAGTTATGAACATAAATCTGTTACAAACTCACCACAGCTTTAAAGGAATACTACATCCAAACAACGATTTGGCCTCATTTTCTACTCACCCTCATGCTGAACAACACTGTGGAGTAGTTTTGGAACATCTAGGATGCAGCCGGAGATCTGGGGGGATCCTAGCTGTCCAGTGACATTGATATCATGACTTAGATAAGAGCCCGAACGAACAGTGTCCTTAAAAGTCCACAAAAAGTCTGCAATATTCCTCCATACTGCTCGTGCGCTGTAATCCAAGTGTCCTGAGCGGGTAATTTCCGACATTTACTCGAAACGACATCATTTAGCACATGTTTATAGCCTAAACAGTACTACTTGGCTACTACTCTAAGTCATGATATCAATGTCAGTGGACAGCGAGGATTTCCCCAGATCTCCGGCTGCATCCTAGATGTTCCAAAACTACTCCACAGTGTTGTTCAGCATGAGGGTGAGTAGAAAATGAGGCCAAATCGTTGTTTGGGTGTAGTGTTCCTTTAATGAGAAGGCTATGTGACTGTACTTATGTTACTATAAGAATCTTAAATAATTCAGGACAGATTTCCTTCTCCAAGATGCCTCACAAATCCATCCTCCAGCCTCTCTGCCAGCACTCCAGGCCTTTATGAAAGCTCACAATACAAAGATTTGCCAGTTTGAACTTGAACTACTAAAACAACTGTTTGAAACCTGACAGGTATTCGCGTACCCAGTTTGGGAATCACTGTGTTAGCTGATACGGATGGACAACTGACATAGGAACTCCAACTATCAGAGAATGTGAGAGTGAATAAGAGTGAACGTTACCTGCGATGTGAAGCTGCTTGAGACTAGAAAAACACCTTTAAGCTCAAGTCCACTGACTATTTAGGCTCAGAAAAAAACATGTAGCAGCTGCTGCATAAACAATTGGAGTAGCATAGGCTAGGTTATTAAATAAAAGCTTTTAAGCACTTTTTTGTCGTTTGTTGAATGATCCCAGTCCATATCATTATTTAACATAAACTAGGGCTGGGAAATATATCGATTAAATCAATGAATTTGAATTCTTTTCTGCAGAACATTTAAAAATAAAAAAGTCAAGATTTTTTTTATTCACTTACATAAATTGTAAGTTGTTGCAAACTTTGAAAAAAATATAAATACTGCCATTTTACAGTTTTTAAGATGGTGGCCCTGTCAGGTTTTGCACAAGCACTTTAAATTTCTTGTATTTATTATTTTTTAATCTGATTAAATATTGATTAGAGAGAAACATGTTAACGAGCTGTGAAAATCCCTCAGCTTTTAGTGTTTACGTAGGCAAACCTGCCTGCGTTAGAACTACATTATCAACATTTTATGACACACATTTTAATTTTAAGAGAGAAATTCTGATTGGTTTAGGAATATATTTTAACAATATAAAGGCAGAACTTGATTCATGTCATATTTGTGTCACTTGGAGTTTTTTTTTTTGCTTGAGAGGGAAAAAAATCAACTGAAATCATAAATCGAGTTTTGAGGGGAAAAATCAGGGATTTTATTTTAAGGCCATATCGCCCAGCCCTAACATAAACAATATGATCGCATGTTTCTCATATTCATACATTCTGCTAATATTATATCACAAATATAGGATACACTGTAAATGGGCGTATTTATGACCCAAATACGGGCTGTAAATATCGGCAGAAATGTTCATAATTGCTGATGTCAACTCTTTTTGGGAATTATTTATTTTGAATGCTTCAAATGGAAATGCTTTCTGTGTTTTATAGTCTCTTTTGTCTCCTGTTAAGTATATTTTTACCCTTTTGTGGATTAAATTCAGCTCCAGTTCTAATCCAGAATTCACTGTTTGAGCCCCTGCAGCTCCCCAAACTGAAGCACTCGTCTCTTGTTCCATTAATTGAGTTAATTATTGATTATTTACTCTCACATTTGGCTCTGATTAGTTAGAATAATCCTCTCTGTCGTCTTTGTGTTGCTTTTTGTGTCTCTCTGCCACCAGCTGTCATGAAGCCACTATTTTTTCATGCATCCCAAATTAATAGACACTCACTGTGAAGTGTCTGATGCTGTTGTAATACAAGCCGCGTGGCATTCGGCCAAGGCTGCAATATAAGACACAATTGTTGCTTTTTTGTCCGTTTCTCTCTCTCTTCCTCTCTCTTCCTGTTTTAATGCAGAGTAATAAGTAAGTAAATGGTGGAAGGATGTGTGTCTGAAATCGTGGCGGCCTTTGTTGCAGATAATTAGGTTAGCGGGGAGAGCGTGCAGGTGCTGTGCGCCGTGTTGTGTTATCGACTCGCTCATATTCGCAGGCTGTCAGGGGTGTCGCACTTCCCATCAGCCCCCAGAGCTCAGCAACCTCTTCACTATTAAAATGATCACTTTCAATAGCAGACAAAGGAAAGAGGGAACATATCTAGTGCGGGGTATTTTCCCCACCTCTAATGCTTATCTGCCTTTTGATGTCGGCGTAATAAAAGGCCTATTGGGCTTCCACAATGACCCGCAAAATGGACAAGAGCCGATATACTGGGCTCTGACTGTCGCTGCCATTAACTAAAAGGCCCAGACATTATGGAGAGCTGGGGATGAAAGAACACAGAAAAAAAATAGTAATTGAAAAATTGCCTAATGCTAAAGTGAAAGAAAATGGAGCTGTGAAAAGGCACTGTAATATTCTGTTATCCGCTGTAAATGCAGCCAAACAAGAGATGCAGCCGGCCTTTCTTTTTGAAATGGATGTGGTTCAATTACCTGCATGTCTAAATCTAGTTTAGGCCTCCATTGTGGGGCTCAAACATAACAGGCAGTTTTGATGCAGTGTTAAAGCGTATTATGCCCTACAACCTACATAAAATCAAGAGAGGGATGACTCCATTCATGATGTGGAGGGGAATTAAAACAGCTCACATTGGAAACAAGGTTAATTTAATATTTGGTCAGATTCAGAGCGCCGTTTGGATCAGTGCGGAACAAAAAGTTACACCTGCTTGGTAAAAGGGAAATATGGCTGATATTTCACAGCTATTTCTGTGGACGTCCCGTAGTACGGAAAAAGATGACTGCTTTGTTACAACATCAAACATTTGGCCTTCTCTAAGAAGCCAAACTGATTTGCTAAGAGAGACAATCACATGATCGGAAGAATGACTGAACACCTACTTGTTGTTGCTTTTTGTTTGGTTTGTATTGGCAAACATACCAGTCACCGCCACTTCATTAGGTGCTGCCATCTAAGGGCTTGTTCATGCAAATAGTTTATGAGTAGGGTGACCAGATTCAGAAAACTCCAAAAGGGCCCTCAGCAGCATGTGTTGCAATATCAATATCTTGACAGGTAGATACACTGGAATAATGCCAGTGGTCCAGTGCCATCTGGTCTGTTTCACATTTTTTGTCAATACATGTGTCAGAAAATGCCCTTTGAGTAAATTATTTTGCACCTTTTTCAGTCAAAATAAAACATTCCAGCAAGTACCAGCCATTATTACCTTCCCCTCAGGTAATCCAGCCTTTACGGTATATCACTGGAAAGATCTGCTTTTCAGATTTTAAAATCTGTTCTAATTATTTGGATAGATAGCGTGGATGCTCAAGGAGTTACGGTAGTTTGAATAATGCATGTCGTGCTAAGTCACCATCTGTAGAACAAGCTCTGCATAACTGCGACAAATTTAATTTAAGGAATTTCATAAAACCCCCCTGGAAATAGTTTTCTGACCAAAAAAGAGGACATGCCCGGGCAAAAGAGCACATATGGTCACCCCTATTTATCAGCAAATCACATGGCAGCAAGTTGGTACATTTGAAGCAGCACTAAGTAAGATTCTGGCTTTCAGCTCTCTAGTGGCCTCTGTGGTCGTTGAGTGTAACTGCACTGTTATACACCAACATGCATTTGTTGACATACAGAGGGAGAAGTGAGCTGACAGGATGTCCTAAGAGACAAATAAACCACGTGGACTGATAATGTACAGTCTGATCATGTTTCTATTCAAATAAACCACCATGTACAGTACTTACAAATCCAACAATAACAGGGTTAAATCGGCATCTTCAGACATCCCTCCCCGTCTTTAAGCTCACACCAGTGAATGAACGCTGGACCAAAGTTTGTCCCTGTCTGGGCATTTAGCTTATTATTCTCCTGCTTTCCTTTTTCCATCTCCTTCAATAAAACATTTCTTTTCTTTGGGTTTTTCGCTGCTTCCCCCGTGATAACAACTCTACATTTAGCTTTCTTCATGCATATTTACTTTAAACTAAATTCTGTCCATTTAGTCTGTTTTTAAAATAAAAAAAACTGCTTTATATTCTCAAACTCAAGTTTATTTATAAAGCATTTTTCATACATATATGCATGCAGCCCAAAGTGCTTTATATTCTTTATATTCTCCTTTTCCCAGCGTTAAAGAGACTGTTCAGTTCAGACGGAGTGATTTAGCGGAGAAATACACGACACGAGTTAGCTAGGTCCAGATAAACGTCATATTTCCGAAAAGTTAATGCACTTAAAAATAGTCATATGTAGCGTACTCTTAAATTGTAGTATTATTTTTTGATTTGAGTTCTTGTAGGCAGAGAAAATAGCCTTTGAATTTGGTATGGTACTTTCCTGTTAGCGTCTTTTTCTTCGTCTCCGACGGTTACAGACTGTGGCTTACTGAGGGAGGAGATAGAACTTTCTACTGTATCTAATGTCCTTAGTGGTCATATGGAGCTCATACAACCCCACTTCAAAAAAAACTGAACTGTCCCTTTAGGCTTTCACCTCAAGGGGGAAGTGACGTATGTCGTAAAGTGTCAAAGCAGAAAAAATGTGTAGTTTTTTAGTTTGGAAGTGTTCCTACCATCCACATTGAAGTTACATACCAGTGAAGGTGATACTGACTCCCTCAGACCATGACAGAGGTATCATTCAACCTGTTGTAAGGTGATGTAACATCACAGAAACTCTAGAAATATTATATTAGAGTGGAAAAAACGAAGTGTTGATTAAGGATGTAGACATAGTCAAGTTGGACTGCCCAAGTTCAAAACAGCATCATAATGGGTTAGAAATGTGATTTATGTGACTTTGAATGTGCCAAATTTGTTGGAGATTTGAGATTTTCGCAAACAACCATCTCTAGAGTTTACAGAGAATGGTCCCCAAAAGAGAAAATATCCAGCGAGTGGCATATCTCTTGATTGAGGACGCCAAAGTTGTCTCACTTTGACTTCCTAGTTAAACAATCTGTTCTTTGTGTTTCCTTGTGCTACATTCCTGCAGGTAACTGTTAAAATGTACAAGCGTGGCTCTCAGGGCTGGCTCGGTAAATCCCTCAACGCCACCACCACCATCCCCTCCAACAGCGCTGTGATCTTCAGGGTCAGCGGGGACGACGCAGACGCCAAAATACCAGCTAACACCATTCAAAGCATCACACTGAGCATTTGAGGGGGGCATCACAACATGTGTACGCAGGTTAAGGATGTCAGTATCATCAAAACTTCAATTCTTTTTGATACCACACTTTAAAATGGAAAAATCTCCAATAATTAACCTGCTGGTAGTAAAAAGATACTCGAGCAGTCAGATAGTTTCGTATTTTCAGAGTCATATTTTAAACCAGAGCTGCCGTAAGTGATAGAAATTTCTACATTGATAAATATTGAGATTTTTTACACAACAGCACAATATCAGTGTCCCTTTTTGTAAATTTACAGTGCATGACAGCTTGCAGAGAACACAGACCAGGGGGTGCACCACATATGCACAGCACTGTGCTCCCCCGATGGCTCTGCAAATCCATTCTGCTTCACGTGCTACTTGAATAAGAAAGAGGAAAAACAGGAGCTAAGACAATAAACAAATAAAACCATGATAAGATATAATTAAGGTAATAAAAACTAGATGTTTCATAGGTTTATACAGAAAATGTGAAAACTTTTAAGGACTTGTTTTCCCATTCAGAGAGCCCCTTGTGCTTCCTAATTTTAAACAGGTTTAATTACTGATGCAGCGCTATTAGATTATCAGATTCTAAGCCAGCACAACTGAATAATTTCATTTTCTTTTTATACCATATCATTTCAGCTTGCTCAATATTTTTTGGAAAGGAGCAAAATAAAAGAAAACCAGGAGTTTCCCTTCTAATAAAAGGTTAAATGGACACTAACAATTTTAAGAAGCCAGTATGGTTTCCCAGCAGATGAAATAACCAAATTAAAGGAGTAAAAGATTAGGACAAAAAAATCCCTGAGACATGAACTTAAATTAAACTATTTGAAAAATAACTTTAGCCTACATTTTTTTTGATAATTCAAAAGCTACAAATTTTAATAACTAAAAATATTTCATTCAATTATGATATAATCTTGCAGCTTTAATTTGGACTTAGCTGGGGAAAACCCTATTGTTTAAAATCAGGAATGTGAATTCATCAAAAATGCATTTACACTCAGGCACACTGTCCAGTTTACACCGTATTTGGGATTTTAACGGCAATCTTCGATAATCAAAGACAAAAATAATACCCTGTGTTGGAAGTTATGGCCATGATATTAACATATGCATTTATAATTATGCTTTTACTGAATTAAATCAGGTCACAGTTGTGGTATCATGACAATTATTATCATTACTTTTATTTTTTTCTTTGGATGCTCTGACAGTTGGAGTGTTTAGAGTGGAAATTGTGTGTGTAAAAGTCACAAAAACATAAATTCACCAGTTTCCTCTGATGCTCTGATCCTCAGAGGTAATATTATGCTAATGAAGATGCTAACAGGTAATTAGCCTGATTAACTTTCTCTTGTTTTGAATTTCTAGGGCCAGCCCTCACTTTGCTGCAGCCATTAATTAACCATTATGCTTGCTGATTGCTCCACATCAGTGCAGCCGCTGAGTGTTTAATGTGTTAATTATGGTGGTTAAAAACATGCGTCCTCTGGTACAATCCAAGCCGGGGTGTTGGTGCACGCTTAGGTTCAATGACCACTGATTTATGGCCTGTTTAGACGGTGCGACTGGAAGGTGCTTTATAAATATGCTCCAGCACACAGAGGAGATGATAACGTGTTCAAGAGCAGCAGCCACCAGCACCATTCATAACCGAGTCACTCTCCATCAGTTACCGGGGCTGCCACAGCTGCGCTAACAGCTAGCAATTGTATTTGCTGTGCCTGGTAGTGAGCGAAATGAAGTTATTTCCATTAAGATATCAGTGCCTTTAGCTAATGCAATAGAAGGAGCTCTCTGTGTCGATGGTATCTTTTCACATGGCATCTCTCTACCTGAAACATCATTACACTGTACTCAAACCCCGCACTTTTCAAACCTCTGTTTTACTGTTTTACCTGAGGGGGGCTCTTCCAGCAGGGCAGGGGCTTCTGTGGTTGTGGGTGCATATTTTTCAGACTCTGGTTGTTTCAGGATCTCACTCATCATTGCTTGAATTTGTACATTTTATGACAAGTTTGTACCTTTGAATATTTAATCTTATATCCTAGCGGGTCATCAGGAACTGTTCTCTGCACAAAACTTGACAAACATCAGATCAGACAATCAGTCTAAAGGTTTTTATTTGTAGTTTTGATGTGCGGTGGTTGCACGGCTGTAATACTGTACTAAAATTTGCTAGTACTTTTTTTATTTGATGTTTTTTGTGTATGGATTTCCTATTTTAAAAACTTGCAGCACTTTCAAAAACAAGCCAACTTTAGGAGCATGATTAGCTGTGTCCCAATTCAGGGGGTTCTTCCTTTTGATGGAGTATTAAAAGACTGATTTGCATTAAAAGCTGTCCCATTTTTTAGGTTTCTTAAACAGCGGCCTCCTAAGTGCAGTTTACATGGTCCAACATATCCTGAGAGTAGACGTGTTCAGAAAACTTCCACCAAGGTATTTTCAATATTTCCAGGTGAGTTAAAGTCAAAATGTTAAATACTTTCTTATCTTGGACTGTTAACAAGTCCATTAAACAATTTCTGGATCCACATCCTGATGCAGATCACCACCAAAATGTAATCACCGGTCACTTGTGCAATGACCAACATTCCCTGAAAATTTTATTAAAATCTCCAAATAATTTTTTGAGGTATTAGCCAATATGTTGTGGAAACTGCCACATGTTGCAATGCTAATAATTTTAGAAATGTGTCTGGATCAACACCAGAGTTTGTTAACTTATCTGATCAGCTGTGACAAATATTCCATAAAAATGTCCTCAATCTGTAAACTCATTGAGTTATTAGCAAAAATATGGAAAACCCAACCTCGCAGTGCTAACAAATCATATAAAAATTCCTGGATCCACTTGTGATCAGATCACTATGGCAGAGTAGAGAGCAATGTTTGATGGAGAAAATAATTTTGGAAAAGTCGACATTAAAAAGACAAAATTTCAATAATTGAAATCACAAGAATAAAGTTGAGTAACAATTTTGCGATAAAAGTCAAAATGTCGATAAAAAAAAGTCAGAATGTCGAAAAAAACTGGAAGTGTCGAGAAAAAAAGCAAACCCTTTTTTTAAATTTTATTGTGAAATTCTCATTCAACTATAATCTTTCATTTTGACTTTAGTCTCGAAATTTTGACTTCCCCAAAATTATTTTCTCCATCTAACATGGCCCAAATACTTTTCCGTAGATCACCACCAAAATCTAATCAATGGTCCTTGGCACATTATGACCTCCCCTGAAATTTTCAGCAACTTCTGTTAATAAATGTTTGAGTTAGGTGTGCATGGGTAGATGTAATCTACAGTGCGCTACATAAGCTAATGTCCATTTATCAATCAGTCCATTTAACTAGCTAGACCCCCGTGCCACCCATTAAAGGAGTAGTCTACAAAAAATATAAAAAATAGAATAATCAGACTCCCGAATCACGGCTTTCTGCACTTCCTTTGCTCTGTTTTGCTTTCTAGAATTTGTCATGAAAGACTCTTGGTTAACTATCAGAGACTCTCAAAGCAAAAGCAAACCCCTTAAAGGATAACCCCTGAATTGGGACACAGCAGCAGTTTAGCACAACACTAAGTTAACTGAGTTCAGCATGGTTTTCTATTTATATGTTTAATGCAGTCATTCTTTTGAGTGTTTATATGTTTCAATGCATTTGTACAGTCTAGTCTAATAAAAAAAACATTTTAAACTTGAATGTTTTGTTGTATTTTTGGATAAAGCAGCCTTGACTTTCTCTAAATCCTCACTCAGGAGATGGAGGGCATCCGTCGACAGCTCTCTCTGCCCTTTTGAAAGCATGTAGCACGTCTCCGGCAAGGTAAAAGACTGGATATTAGGGATGGATGAGTGGCCACAGGGACAATGTGAGCTCTGTTTGGGCCGCGCGGCGGTGAGAGGGAGGGGAAGCAGGGCGGAAATGCACATGGAGATCAGACCAGAACATCGTGTGACAAGGTAACAAGGTAAACTGATCCTGCCTGCAATTCCTCTGGAAACTGAATCAATGAGGGCTCTGTGACAAGGGGAAAATCTCCCGGAAACTGAGCTGACGTGGATCCATAGCACAATAGAATTAACTGTAAATATGTATTTGTTACTTTAACGGTAAACAAATATATCAGGTTAACTACAGGCAGGTGTTTAGACTGGATTGGATATACATGAAGTATAGCTGATCCAGTCTGCCCAGGGGGTGTAGCGAAAAGTCTTGACCCTTCATGTTGACCTGTGGACATTCAGCATGCTCTCAGAGGTTGTCAGGTCATGTAGCTGGCTGACCTCTTTTGTACAGATAGTGAAACCAGAACAGCCGGGACATGGAGGACAGAAAGAATAGAGAATGGTTTCAGTCACTGATATCAAGTTGGACATTTCAGTCCACGGTGCTGCTTTTATTTGGAGGCTTTTTCTTCTCAACAAATGTTTGAAACATGACTTCACCACCAGAATACAGGTGCAAAGTTAAATTCAGAACTCAACAAACATCTAGTTTATTCTGGCTTTTGCCCAGAGCTGACTTAACTCTTCGTTGTATTAATTCACCAAGTTGTTGGAAACATTCCTCTTAGATTTTGGTCCATATTTACATGACTGCATCACACAGTTGCTGCAGATTTATCAGCTAACCTGTGAATAACGACTTAAAAGTTACAAGTCATGACTACCGTTTCAGGTAGGGGTGTCCCGATACAACTTTTTCCCTCCAATATGATACGGATATTGCAGCCTTGAGTATTGGCCAATAATGATATCTATCGAATACCATATCAGCAGGAATCATACATACTTTTATGTTATTTTGTAGTATAGACTGTAAGAAGAGGCTTGATCAAGAGAGATTACTCAAACAGAGAACACTAGTCAGCAAAAGTAGATATGGGAAAAACTGACCCATTTGTTATTAATCAATGGGTTCAATAAATTTTAACCTTAAACATAAGAATATGCTACAATAAAATAAAGTGACTAAAAAGTAAATTAGAAGACCATAAAAAATAACCTCAATAAATCCAATAAAAACAAAAACATATATCTTTGAATTGTAAAATAACCACTGTGTTTAACTTAAAACATAAGCATACTTGACAACTGAATTAAATAAATAGAAAAAAATTAGAATTGACTGCCTGTATCGAAGTGCTTATATCAGAGATTTTAGATGCAGGCCAATATAATCCGATATTTGTTTTTTTTGATGACATCGGACTGATATCATTACCGGATGGGGACATCCCTAAATTCAGCTACTCTTCTATGCAATATACGCGTCAGCATGCTTATAGGGGTCATTTCATACACTTAACATGTTATAATATATGTATCACAACGTTGAAAAAAATATGCTGAGCACAATCAAGTTCACAGGTGTGAATTTATGGGTTTGTCTATAGCTCCGCCCACTTTTAGCCAGTAAATCACAGGTTACAGGTGGCTTTAATTCAGCATCGGTTCTGCGAAGCCTGACTTTTCTTGATTCATTTTCCCCCTTACATCAGTAAAAGTTGGCCAAAACGTCAGTGTGTGAATGCAGCTGTTAGATAACCCTGCTGTCAACAGTTTCCTGCACTAAGAATATAGACCAACTAACAACTGCTGACACTGACTAACATGTTGAACCAGTGATTTCCGGCCCTAGCCTTGCAGACCAGACAGACCTGCCTGATTCTGAAATCCTGCAGGTCTGTCTTGCCAGCCTCCGTTGTCCAACAAATTCACTCGGCTGAATTCTTAACGGCCCAATCAGGGAAGAGAGGCGGGAGCAGCAGAATGCGGACTTGACAGCAACCGTAAGTTGAAAACGGACATTCCGATTAGCCTACAGTCATCATGGCTACTCAGTGAAACTTGGCGAAATCTGCCCTCCTCAGAAGTTTACATGTAGGGATTGTCTTTAGCGAGGTTCATGTCACATTAAAGTGTTACATGAATCATCTGTGTGGTACAATTTGGTGTAAGACGATAGTATAAGGCCGTTAGCTGTTAGCAGCTAAGTTAGTGGCTAATGGCTAACAGTCATTAACTGTTGTTAGCTGTTAGCGGCTAAGTTAGCCACTATGGCTAACGTCCATGAAATGTTTTTAACTGCTGTTAGCCATTAGCTGCTACATTATCCGCTATGTATGCTACATTATAGGAGGCAACCCTGCTTGATGTGGATTGGTCTGTGATGAATGTGATGAGCCAAACAACTGTCCAATCACAAGCTTGTGTTTTTTTTTTTTTTTTTTAACGTTCAGCCCCTGTTGTTGCCATGGCGCTGTAAACAGCAGCAGCCTGTCCAGTTTGCTCTCCATATTTTTAGCTGTTTTTTGTGTTTTTTTCCTTAATTTTTTAACAATTTTCAAAAGTTTTCCTTCTTTGATCTTTTTCTGACCTTCCTGCACTTCTTATAAAGACTCTTTTTTCTTATATATCCTATGGATATCTTTTTCAACCGTCATTGCCGCCAGGAGGCATTTCTGAGGATACCAGCAGAGTGTTCTTTTTTGAAAGATGCCACCAACTGCCTGCTTCATTATCATCAGCTACCAAGAGCCAGTTTCATCAGATATTCAAGACTGATCAGGAGGGCTGGCTCTGTGTTTGGCATGAAGCTGGACTCTTCGGTGACGGTGGCAGAGAAGAGGACACTGGACAAACTGCTGGACATTCTGGATGATGCCAGTCACCCTCTACACATGGCCATCAACAACCAGATGAGCCTGTTCAGCGCAAGACTGCTCCTCCCCAAGTGCAGGACCAACAGACTGAGAAACTCCTTTGTCCCTCAGGCCATCAGACAGTATAACTCCTCAACTGGGGGGATGAGAAGTAACAGGAAGACAGAGGATGGGAAAGAGAATATGAAAACAAATTTAAAGGGCTCCTACCCAGATGGACTAGTGAAATATTTCTGTGGCAGATATATGGAGCTGTCCATCTGGCTTGTCAGGTTATTCCAGCCCAGGAATCAAGTTTGAATCATCTTCATCGGATATGAATTTGTTTTTGCACTCTGACTTGACTTTTTACAACAGACAGCTGCAATTCTTGAATAACTATGTAGCTTTTTCAATCAACAAGGACAAAAATGGCTCAATATCGGAGAGTAGGTTAACAACAGCTCTGAACATGCACTTCACCTACATAAACACAGGATCCATAAATAAAACAACAGGAACTGAATTACACCTGAAATAGAAGAAGACAGATCCCCCCTGTGACCTTTCCTGGAAGCTGTATTCATGTGGAGCTGCTGTATCAGGAGGTTAAGAGTGCTTATGAGAAAGAAAATCCACTGATGCACCACGGTGAAACATCTATTAATGCATTTTCCAACAGGACAGGGTGTAATTGTGGTGAAAACATAACTACAAGCCGCATTTTACCAGCTTTTAAACAACTACTACGATGTGATGATGAAAGGAAGCAGCCCGTCCCTCTAATGCTCACCAAACCTTTATTCTGTGCCTGCTACTTTACCGAGCGGCGTCGAGGCTTTCAGGGCGTGAAAGAGGATGGATTCAGAGGAGATTAAATGTTTTTTCACCTCTTGCAGATGTTCAAATTAAGGAGGATGCTCCAAAGTATCATCAAGACTCTATTAAAGGAGGAGTTATTAATACACTTCACTTTCAGACAAAGAAGAAGAAGAATTCGCTGTATGCTCCCTAACAAAAAATTAAACACAAGGAACAACGGGCTGCAGAAATTAGCCGGTTTTAAAACATCTCTGAAAAGATCCACACTTGTAAAAAGCCACAGCACAACAAAAGACACGCAGGACTGAATGAAATGAAGCTTCCTTGCCAATTACAGCAGCGAGCGCGGCGGCGGCGGCAGTGGGGCTTTTTGTGCTTCACACAAGCAGTCTTTTCTCCCCCTTGTCCCCGGCTATTGAGAGGGATACATTAGCCGGGCGCAGGATGGATGGAGTGGAGAGGAGCAGAGCGTAGTCACACAGCTCTCTTCACGCCTGGTGTTGCACTCCCCTCTTATGACTTCACTGGCGCTGCTCGCTCTGAATGTGATTTTTACAGTCATTTTCTACCCCCTCTTTTCTAAGGCTCTGCCAGAGACATGTAAAATATCTGCTCATGTCTATTCTGCGTGCATAAATAACAGTGGTGACATGTTTGTGGAGCTTTTATTGATGCAGATGTGTTTATAGAGCCTCGAAAACAAGCACAGGTCAGCAAGTTTGTGCAGTAAGATGTCCTGTGTTGAGTGTTTATGCCACCATGTTAGTGGCCTGATCATGACTTCCATCTGTCCTCATCCTCAGGTTCATGTCTAAGCTTTGAGGCACGGATGTCCACACTAGAACAGTGGATGAGAGTGAAAGTCAGGGACCGTTCACACAAGGCCGGATTCAGCCAAATCCAAATAGTTTCCTACAGTGGCGGCTGGTGAAAAATATTCTTGGTGGGGTAGTACTGTGCAACACTCAGTTTTTGACCATCCCACTACGATTCGACACAAACTACAGGATACCAGTGCTTCGTTAAAGCGTTATTATTGATTCCAAATAAAAATAACAGATTACAGAATGGTGCACACACATATCAGACACACACACATATAAATAAATTCAAATGGTCAACTATATACTGCTGAAAAGCTTACATAACCTATATACACAGAAATTAGTAAGGGGAACATGTGTGCATGTGTAAATTAACAATAACTTTATACAGAGATGAGTAAGGTGAACATGTGTCTAATTGTCCACATTACTTTTCCTCCACATAAAAAACCTACTGCTCTTTACCTATTTTCAAGTCCTCCCGACTCCGTTATACGTTGAACATGAACGAATTGTTTGTTGATACGCTGAAGTAACGGTAAAATGTGGGTTTCGGGGCTATTACAGGTTGACACCATGGATGTATTATAAGAACTGGAAAGCGTGGCTCCACCTTCTACCATGTAACGGTTTTGAAGCCATAATATCCCCGTCAGGGCGCCGCCATTGTGCAGCCAGTAGAGAATCTGGACCATATCTCGACGTAGTTGTCGTAAACTGTCGCAAAACTCCGCAGCATACGCCGTACACAATCATTGGGAAACTGCTGTAAACCACGGTTATTTTTAAACTCTAATACTGATGAAAAAGAAATTTTTCAGAAAAAAGAGGACTTGGAAAAAACGCAGCCCAATGATACTTTCATATCACCACAGCATACGGATGGGAGAAATATCTCTACAAGGTGTATTCATTTTTTGAAGTTTCACTACGGCCCGTTCAGATGAATGGGGGAGATGGAGAGTTGACCTATACTGCAGCCAGTCACCAGGGGGAGCAGTTTTTGCGGCGGCTTCACAAAAGCCCAGCGACATTACGTCCATGTTTTTTTACAGTCTATAGTTGACACTGTCGAAAGTCCGACATTTTGATCAGGCATCTAGATAGGTACCTATATATTACCTTTGGTATATTTATGTTGTCAAATAAGTCTGTAATACTTCAAAATCTTTCGTTGTCATGCTAAATGTTGTGAATTCACTTCCACCTCTAAGCCAGTAAATGGGTGTAAAGAGCTAATTTTTGTGTATAATATGGATTCAGGAGGTGTTTGGATAGTCAACAAAAGGGTCTTTCAAAGGCACGCCCCCTCTATTGGCTAGCCACCACTGGTTTTCTAGTGCTTTAGCCTCCTGTTTACATGAGAACAGTGCCTGAAGTGCCTAAATCTGCAAACTTTTGAAACCAGGGTCCAGAGTGGAGCGTTTTGAAAACTCGTCGGTCTCTGGCTCTGTGTAGACAGATTTCAGAACATTTCAGGGTGAAACTCTGATGTCACTGCATGGGAGAGTGGGGTAAACTATGCCAGTGGTTAATTTGACCTACCCCCTGTTTCTGGAAAACAATAAACAACTTTTGTCATGCGGCCCTAAATTCAGAAAGCCCCTATCACTTCTCCCTGCCTCTGTTGAAAAGGGGCACCTGCCACAAATGGTTGGTACTTTTTAACACAAAAAACTCTTTTTTGTGTGGCGAAGTAAATTTTCAGCATGTCAGGTATATTGAGCTTTGTAACAAATCCAATTTATCCAGGTCTAAAATGGTGTATTACACATATTTGTAATTTACCAATGCATAAAGCTGTATGAGTCATTTGGCCTAAAATTAGTCTGAAGAGCAAATAGAATAGAATAGAAGACTTTATTGTCCATTGGTTTAAAACACAGTGGATAATTGCCTTTGGCATCATGATCGCCAACCACAACAGTAAAAAAAACACAACAGTAAAGCTCACAACAATAAAAACACACAACAAGTCCATAAATACATAAATAAATAAATAATCCACTACAATTCCACTATGCACATAGATTACCTGAGACACAGCTCATAGTTCATGCAAGCTAGCAACATTTTTCCAAAATGTTGGCTATGGGGCAAAGTGAGCCACATACTGTGGGGTAAATTGAGCCATTGTTTCCTTTTATACAAATGAAAAATTGCAAAAGTTATATTAATGTACTGAATCACAAAATACTATTTAATGTTGTTATCCAACTGATCAAATGTTGAACAGTATAAAATCATGTTAAGAGTGAACAAGAGGAAAACCAACTGGGGCTCAACACCCCCTGCAGAGATGGAGAAAAAGCAATGAAAGAAGTCATGGGTGGAAAGTCGATCAGATCTGTTGCAAAGAAGTGAAATACTGACACGTCAGCGCTGCAGAGGTAAATGAAGAAGAGGGATGTTTAAACTTGCTTGTTTTAGCAAATATGAACCTGTAAAAACTTTAAAGCATACGAGTAAATGTAACTTTTCTAAAAGAAATTACAGTTTTCTTTCTGCCAAGAACTGATTTTGTTTCTGTTTGTTGTTCAGAGCTTTGCTGGCTCTCATTTGCGTCATATGAGCATCTAATTTTCCAAAAAATTGCAAAATGTGTCAATTTATGGCATTACAATTTTGAAATTACTGATTTTTTTTCTAGGGTGTTTAAGTTAGGGTTAAGAAAATAAATGTGACTATTCGTGAAGTGAACAATTTCTTGTGAACTGACTTTTTTGGCAGGAATACATTATCTTTAAATAATTCTCAGATTTAAAGTTATTAAGTCACACGGTCAATTTAACTGTGCTCTGTTTGTTATCCAGAAAAAACATCCAGACAGATTTGTTGTCCAGACAAGAAACTTCTGCATCTTCTTGAGTCCTTCTTGCATCTACTCACAAGAGGAAAAGTTTTTCCTCTTGTACTTGTGTTTTAACGGGGCTCTTCTGCAAATCTACATTGCCAACTACTGGACTGGCATGCACACTACAGCGTTTTAAGTTGTTCAGGAGTCTCCATGTGAATGCAGATTGATTTTAAAAAAGCAAAGGAAGAACCTTTGCATTTCAGGTGAGAGCATCTCCGTGTAATCAGGGCCTCAGTGTCACTGGTGTATATAGGTACATAGGTATATTTTTTACCTTTATTTAACTGGATAAGTTCCACTGTGATCAGGATCTCATTCACAAGGGCAACATGGCCAAGACGCCAGCAGCACTCATCATAAAAAAATACAAATTATTGAAGCAAAACGCTTTAAATATGTTTTTGGTGAACAAACTCATTTAACTCATACTCAAGACTGAACCCTGAGCCAAAATCAGAATACTGATAAATTGATTGCTAATTATTAAGTAGAGGGGGTGGGTATAAACAAGATTAACTTCCACTCACTCCATTTCGGATAAATGATTTATTTAATCACTTCATATGTTTTACTGTTTTATTTCACGCTTTTGGCTTCTGTAGAGTATTTTCTCTTTTTCATGTCTGTCCACTGCTGTGTTCTATTTTTTGTTTATTATTATCATCATTATTATAATTAAATTATTATTACTATTGTTATTGTTTTTATTTTGTCCGAAATAAACCTTACTACTACTACTACTACTAAAATACACCACATACGGATAAAATTTAATCACCAATTAATCTGGTTTTTAAGCATTATGTTGCTCGTACAAGGAATAAAACAACAGATTTTCTCTCAAGTCTTCAAACCAAAGCAACACACTGTAAGGGACAACCCAAGCTACATTTATTAACAAAGAGTTACCTTACCTGATGTCATTCTGAAGCCTACTTTAACAGACGTTTGACCATAAAGTCGGCATTGACTTTGCAAGGACAGTTTAGGATGAAAAATTGTCCCTCAGTGACCCTGAACTAAAGCTCAATGAGAAGCTGAGTGATCGTCCAGTGCTGTTCGCTCATGTCTGAGCTCATTATGATGCAGAGGTATAAAGTTTTGCGTGACTGTTAAAGAGGAAAAAAATCCATGTTATTGAATATGAAACACATTTGTTGTTTCCTAAGTGCGTCCTGTCTGAGTGATCAGTCTGTGCCGTTGCATTATAGGAACAAATCAATGACACATAACAGAGCAGCTTTCATAAACAGCTTTTTGATTATTGAACTAACTTTTCTGAATTCACTGAAGTGACACTGCGTAGTCTCACTGACTCAAATGCAGATTAAGCAAACTAATGTGGACGCAGGGATCGATGCATTCATGTTTACGAGCAGAGCGGCAGAGCTATAAGCCATCATCGTCCACACATTATATTATTATTGATGGCTCTTGCCCCGGGCCGCTCCATTTGTTTTTAGATTTGCGACAGGCGGCAGAGAGCGTGATGGAGGTTTATTCTGCAGCCGTGCCAGCAGCTCTCTTATTCCTCTATTGATCATCATATCCCCCGATAATCTGCGGCCTGACACATTTGACAACATTATGTGGAACAGGTCAGAGGACGGCGCTAATGAAACTGCATGATGGATGCAGTTATCCACGGCATTAACCTCGCTGATAGGCCGCACATCTACCCACATAGAGCTGTGACCCTGCAGAGCATGCTGGGAGTATCAGGAAAATAAAGAGCAGGGCTTCTCCCAGGTGGTCTGGAGGCACCAGCGGGGAACAAATGCAGTGGATATCAAAACATGGAGCAGCTCAGCAAGATTCTGCAGATCCAAGTCCACGGTGTTTCTGTGAGGAGCTGAATATGGGCAACAAAGTAAAGTGTAGTTTGATCTCACCAAAGGTTTCCAAGTGCACAGTACTCGTCAGTCAACTCTTCAACTGCTTGTTAATGTAATTAGCCACTCACATGGTAGCATCTCAGCGCATTCGTGTAAACTTAAATTTACTAGCTTTAGAGAGTAACATATAATCAGGCACTTTAAGTTAAGAAAAATGATTATGCTTGATGGAAGGGTCGGTAGGATTTTCCTAAAAAAAAACAAATTTTTAAAAAAAATTCCAGCTCAATCGTCTCCTTTTGTCTCTATGGATGTTTTGGTTTCCTCGGAATGTTTTTGGGCAGAGAGTAGGCGGAGATACCCCAGCCAATTAGAGTGCAAAAGTGACTTTTAGTGTGATATAATGCACTAACAGAATGCTACACAGACCGGAAAAGAAGGCAGACGCTACAGATTCAGAAAAGAAGATAAAATCAGGCAGAAGCAAAATGTCAAGCGGACACAGTTCGGTCTAAAACCAGAGAGAACCGAGGATTACCTTTCACCCGCTTCTGAGCTCTAAAGGACCGTCTTGGGATGAAAAAGTTCAGACAGAGATGGTAGAAACAAATGAAACTGCTGTAGTGTGCATGCCAGTCCAGTAGAGGGCGATGTAAGTTTGCAGAGAAACAGCACTGCTACAACACACATTAGAAGAAGAAAAACTTTTCACAAACAACAATGGTGAGTGGACGTTGGAGTTTCTTGGCTGGACAACAAATCTGTCTGGATAAATTTGTCTGGATAACAAACCGAGCACAGTAAGCAGCACACATGCTACTCGGTAGACAGCCAAAGCTGTTGCTGTTCCTGGTATGTGTGCAGCCTTCATGTGAAACAGTACTGTGCATGCGGTGACATCAGCATTTCACCCTGAAACGACGAGTTCAGGGGGAGGGGCTTTGTTTGAATGTTGTGTTTACAAACAGTAACGAAAAATCCTGCACACCCTACCTTTAATGCAGTTTATTTTTAACTTGGGGATAGTTCAAAAACTTAAATTCATTCAAGGAATAGAAAGAAAGCTATTAAAAGTTAAGAAGACTCACTTCTAGTTAAATGTTTTTATTAAAGGTGCTATGAGGAGAATCTATTTCCAGCGACATGAAGATTCTGCTTCCCATGAGCATGCGCGGCGACTGTCGTAAAGACATGACCCAAGCCAAAGCGTGCGTTTGTTGTGATGCTAATGAATGCAGTTGGACCTTCCTCAGACCTCTGCATTGCTTTACAACTTCTTTTTCAACAACTTACAGGATGCAAAGCGACGAGGTAATGTATCTCTTTCTAGTTACGTAGCGGTAGTTTTTGATGTGTGACAACAAGCAATTTTTGGAAAACTTAGTATCGTAGTTTTGTAGCCGGCTATATATCGCTACTTACAGCCTGATGCTCTAAGACGTGTCTGAATAATATAAATTTGCTCTAGTTTTAATTGTCTTGTTCCCAAAGTTGAGTATCCAGGCCAGTCCAGCCCTGTCTGACCCGACCGCAAAGCTAAGGAATAGCATTTATAGATAACCTTTTTTGGTGCTTTGAAACTCATCTTAAAGTGTGTATTTCAATCAGGCGTATATCTAAAAGTGAGACTTTTTTGTAATTACTTAGAAACTCCTCATAGTATATTTAAAGAAAATTAAATTCAATATACTTATTTAAGTTTCAGTCTTGCTTAAATCCTCAGTTCAACTTAATTCAAATATAAGGTTAATTCCTTTTTAGTATATGAAAGGGAAAATAATTCAATGAAATAAACTTAGGTTCATCTAAAGAAGCTCAAAGATGAATGTGTGAAATTAAGACAAAATATGAGTTCAAGAAAATAAATTATTTTATACTTCAGGTTTTAAAAAAAACAAAAACATAAATGAGTCCTATAAAGAAAAAAGGGAAAGAGTCTTTTCCCTCTTTGGGAGGCAGAAAAATCATAACCATAATCAAGAAGAAAGGTCCCCAAGGTCTTTGAGTGCAGGTCTGCAGTACATAAATACTCATCATCCACTTAATTTGGTACACTTATTCAACTGCTCATATAACTTATAGGCCAATCACATGGCATCAACTCAATACATTCAGGCATGAAGACATAGTCAAGACTAAAGGACCCGAAGGCCTCCAAGTGCAACTGCAGTGCACGTACACTCGCCTGCCACTGGTCTGGTACACCCATTCAACTGCTTGTTAATACAACTAGCCAAAAAGCCAATCACATGGTAGCAGCTCGATGCATTTAGGCATGTAGACCTGCTCAAGACTAAAGGACCCAAAGGCCTCCAAGTGCAACTGCAGTGCATACAGACTCATCAGCCAGTAAATTTGGTTCATCATTTTAACTGTTCATTAACACAAATAACTTATCAGGCTAAATAAAAGACCTCAACATAACTAACAAGGACTGATAATGAATGTGTGTGTATGTCTGCTTTGGACTTCTGTTTAACTCTGACTTTGGGGTTGTCCAAGTGGAGATGAATTTAGAAATAAAAGTTTTTTATTGTATGGGAGTTTATTGAAAACTTTCCAGAATTAAAATAGATTTTTTTGTCTCCATGTGGACAAGGCCGGAGTCTACATTATAATTTTTTCTATTATGTTTTGTGAAGCAGTTTGTAGCCATTTAAATAATGTTATTAGACTTTGAAAAGACAAAGTGCTGAGTTTGCTCTCCTTTATCGTGTAGTCAGTTAACTCCAGTACCCTAAAGAGCACCTTCCAGCCTACATACTTCCTTTAGTTCTCTAACAATACAGCAGTCAACCTACATAAGCGTCCATTGATTCACACATAAACTTTGTAATATTACACAACACAACAATGGAGGAAAATGTCTCAGGGCTGCTCTGTTAGAAGTTGTGTCACTTAAGACTCATGAGATCCCCAATGGCGACTGCATCAGCCTCAGTGTGAATGTCCCAGTGTGTCTTGACCTACATGTCACAGGGCAGGAAAATAACATCAGGATTTTCCCTTACAGTGCAGAAATTTGAGAAAATATGATGAACAAATGGAATTGCCAGTGGTGCATAGATGGCCCATATTGATGTAAAAATGATCCAAAAACAGGACTGCTGGTTCACAGACCCTGGGGCTGCAGCTACAAAGTTAAAATAAAGTTAATAACTATTATAAGAAAGGATTAATAAAAAAATATTATCAGAGAATAAAAGTAAAAAAAAAAATTTAAATGTCTTTTTTGGGCATTTTGTGCCTTTATTGATAGGAGAGAGACAGTGGATAGGCTTGTGAAAGGGGATGAGAGAGTAGGGGAAGACACTCTGCAAACTGGTCACAGGCTGGATTTTAACCTGGACTGGCAGAAGCAAATACATGGGGTGCCTGATTGCTAACCACTCCGCCAAAGTAAAAGTAAAAAGTCAATTAATTACAACTGACTTTAGTCTTCACATCTTTGTAAAAATAAGATAGAAGGAAAAATAATATCACAAACCCACTGTCTTGTTTTGTAGCAGTCATACTGTATTAGCAAAAACTACTGGATGGACTTACATGAAAATTTTAAAAGAGCTGAGGTTTGGCCCACGGAATAAGCCATTGCATTTGGTGCTGATCCTCATATTCGTCTGTTTGCAAAAAATTACCAAAGTTTGTCTGTCTTTAAAATCATATATCTAACATTACGAAATGGATTCACTTCAAAATTCATATGATAATATATATATAATATAACCACATCATCACAGCCAATTTCATCTGGATCTAATCCAGATTGACATCATAAAAAATGGAAGTTTATAATATAATGGCAAATCTCACTCATTTATTTTCAGCTGTGTCACTACATTACCCATCTTCCCTTGCAATGCCAGTGGAGGAGTTCTCCATATGAAGAGACATGATTTCGAAACTTGGCTGTCCAATCATAGCGTTTGGAAATCCAGAAATGTTTCTTGGTGGAGGTGTCTCCATTATTGAGGCAGTCAATGGTGCCTGTGTGGTGTCAAAAACGGAATCTGCTGGTGGACACTGGCAGTGAAAAATTCCATCAAGTGGGACGCTGGAGGCACCAGACAGGTCCCATCCATGCGGGATGCAGATTCAGTGGTTGCCAAGGCACAAATATTTGCATGACAGGAGTTCCTGAGGCCATGGAGAACAACTTCCAGTAGCTTCGAAGAGATTCTGGACCACTATCTGACATCTCAGGAGGGGAAAGCAGTACGCTGTCAACATTGTCTATAACTGGGACGGTGCACTGCTGACCTTGACTTGGGATGTTGTGGATCGGTGGAAGGAATAGTCTGGACCCCTTAAAATTACAGTATGGACCACTAGGGGTCCATGGAACCCCTGGTCTAGTCCGACCCTCTACTGAAGACCAGGTCTGGTGGGTAAGTTAGTGATAAGTCATTTTTCACTTTAAAGACCACCTGAGCTGCATTAATTCACTGGAGAGGAGCATTTCAGTCGATGGGATTTGAAGAAGAAACCAGGTCCTGGTGTCCATGGTTTCATTCTGATCCTGATTGCTGTAGGAGCTTTTGTAGGTCAGACCTCAGCACAGCAGCTCAGGGACGTCAGCAGCAAAGAGCAGGACAAAGTCCAGAGACCTTTATGGTCCAGGGAGTGTCTGGATTTTCCTGCACTGAGATATTTCTCTGAAGATGATCACCTTCAGGCTGATCAGGACACCTCTGGGACTGATCATGCTGAGATCATAGTTGGGGGTCTGAGCTCACCTAAAGGGCCTAAGATCCACTTGGACTTAACTTATTAGAGGATCTTCTACGGGCAGCAACATGACGCTTCCTCTTCTAGTCTTCCTCTGGATAAGCTCCACCCCCTTCACCTTATCTCGCCTGACAAACCAGATAACGGGCTGTGATTTCTGCTGACTCAGAGGAGACACTCACACAGTCAGATCGACTAAGGACTAAAAACAGGACGAGCTCCACATCAGGAGGAGGTCTGGGAACTGTGAGACACTCTGGGATCACCAGCAGCTCCAGCAGGTCCAGACTCCACCGACTGACGGAGAGCTTCAAGGTCCAATCAAAGTGAGAGAGACTCTCAGGGACGGAGCAGCTTCCTGTTCTTCTGCTGTGTCTCTGCTTCACTCTGGGACAAAATGGCCCTCAAGGTCAAGGAGGATGAGGAGTGTCAATTTTGTAAGAGGAAGGACAAAAAGTGTCCACGCTGTCAGGAGAGATCGTCATGGGATTTATCTCCATACTTTACCTTGCAGACCCTGGTTTACGTTGTTGGGATGATTCTGATCTCGATTCTGTGTCACATGTTAATCCAGCTGTTTTTCCAGCCGAGAGCCTCAGAGGATCTCTGCAGTCTGCACGGGGAGAAACTCAGTCTCTTCTGCCTGGACCACCAGGAGCTGGTTTGTCACACCTGCAAAGATTCAGAAAAACACGCTGGGCACAGATTCAAACCCATCGATGAAGTTGCTTCACAGCACAAGAAGAACCTTCAGGACCTCCTGCAGCCCTTAAAGGAGAAGGTAAAGCTTCATGAAGAAGTCAGAGTGAAGTTTGATCAAACTCTGAGACATGTGATGGTCCAGGGCCGACACACGGAAATTCAGATCAAGGAGCAGTTCAACAAGCTCCGCCAGTTTCTGCAGGAGGAAGAGGAGGCCCGGCTGAGAGCTCTGTGGAAGGAAGAGGAGCAGAAGAGCCAGAGGATGACGGAGCAGATGGAGGCTCTGGACAGAGACATTAAAGCTCTCTCACAAACAATCAGAGACACTGAGGAGCAGATGAAGGCTGGAGACATCTCATTCCTGAAGAACTACAAGGCTGCAGTGCAGAGAGTGCAGCAGCAGGGCCAGCTGAAGGATCCACAGCTGCCCTCTGGAGCTCTGATAGACCAGGCCAAACATCTGGGCAACCTGGGCTTCAACATCTGGACCAAGATGAAGAGCCTGGTCTCCTACACTCCCATCATCCTGGATCCAAACACTGCTCATCCTATACTCATCCTGTCTGATGATCTGACTTCTGTGAGAAAAGGAGATTGGCAGCGGCTTCCTGATAATCCAGAGAGGTTTGATACTTATGCCTCTGTCCTGGGCTCTGAGGGCTTCAACTCTGGAGTTCACAGCTGGGACGTCCAGGTTGGAGACAGTAAATGGTGGTATTTGGGTGTGTTAGCAGCGTCTGGCCTGAGGAAGGGAAAGAAAGAGTCTGGAGAATGGATAGTATTGTTTAATAAAGATAAATACAAAGCACAGTCATCAACAGGTCCAACCTATCTCCTCTCAGTGAAGAAGTGTCCAAAGAGGATCAGGGTGAGTCTGGACTGGGACAGAGGACAGCTGTTCTTCTCTGATCCAGATACTAACACAGACATCCACACCTTCACACACACCTTCACTGAGAAACTGTTCCCATACTTTAATTTTGGAGATCCACTGAAGATCTGTCCTCAGGCGATCTCTGTGACCCCAGGGCCCACTCTGCCTGTCCAGACGAGGAAGTGGTACCATCTGTGGTGATTTTTGGATGAAGTGCTGTGAGGTTTTAATAGCAATAATAATACAGACTTTATTACCCCTGCAAAGGAGGTTATGTTTTCAGGAGAGTTTGTCTGTTTGTGAACAAGATAACTCAAAAAGTTTTGAATGGATTTTGATGAAATTTTCAGGAAATGTTCAGCATGAGAAAAGGAAGAACTGATTCAATTTTGGTGTTGATCCGGATCACCATCTAGATCTGCCATGATGAAAAATGTGATTTTCATGAATAAGTACTGAACTAAAATAGATATCATTATGAAACCAGTTGCTAATGGTATGTTTTCATGGTCAAGGAATCTAAATATTTAATGAAATAAAGGTAGGACTAATATTTATGGTGAAAATCACAATATGGGAGAGGTCTGCACTCTCCGAATGCTTTTCTAGTCTGTAAAGTAAATGTAAAAATGTTGGTTTGCAGAGTGTTGGTAAAAAAAAAAAAACTAAAGCACAGAGGGAAACAACAACCCAAGAAGCTCAAATTAAAGCAAAGAACTGTTCAGAAAAGTCAAAGAAGACACTATCACAAAAGAATCTAAAAGGGTTTTGAGGGTTTTAAATCTGTTTGGACCCAAACTGATCAAATCAAATCTCTGATATGAATGTCCTTTACTTTGGATCTGAACTAAAGAATGGAGTTTTCTGCTGAACTGGAACATCTTTGGTTGGTTGTTGTTTGTTGTTGTTTCTGGTCTGATCTGCAGTTGTTGTCCATTTTTGTCCAGATTTTCTTTGACTGAAGCTCAGTCCTCATAAATGTTGACTTTTTTGTCTTCTAATTGTCTTTACTGGACAGACGGAGACAGTGGACAGAGTCACAGAGGGGGGGACCTGCTCAGTGATATTGAGGAAAGATAGTTGAATAGATTTTCCTTCTAGATTCTGATTTTAACTGTCTAGACAAATGCTGCCTCTGTTCAGGTGTAACAACCTAAATGGTGTGTGAGCTGATCCGTGTCTTTAAGTCCTGAAGTTCATCATATCACCTGTTGAACATCTCTCTGAAATGGAGTTTGTCCTAACCACCATCTCTCTGTTTGGACGCTCAGTGACCAAATGTCAGAGAATATTCTGAATGTTGATTAAAAGAAAGACACTGATGGAAAACAGCAGCTAGAGACTCAATTTGACACGGTCACTCTTTGGAGCATAACACCCTCAGACTGATCTGTGACATCACCAGGAGCTTCTACACCAACAGGCTGCTATTTCACCATGACCTGACCTTTCACTGAGACATGTCCTCAAAAATTAGGAAAATCTGCTACAAGAAAAACTGTGTTGTGGAGAGCTGGTCTCTTTAAATCTTTTAAAATGCAGATTTAAGGTTTTAGATGAAGATGAAGTGGGCTGTAAATGCTTTCTGTTCTGTGACTCTGACTTAACTAGTTATGTTTACTGATTAGATTGATCTTGTCTTCTTAGAGTACAAATGTTTTACTGTTCTTCTATTAAGACAAAAGGTGTGGTAACCTTGACATGTTTCGACAATACTCTGCCGTCTTCTTCAGAAACTGGTTGATATATTTGTATCTGTGTCTGAAATTGATTTATGTCAGTAACTTTGTTAATGTGCTGCCGTCTGTTTTGGCCAGGACACTCTTGCAAAGGAGATTTTTATTCTCAATGAGTTCTGGTTCAAAAAAACTTTCATAAAAACATTATATGGGATAATGTATTATAATTTGTTGTATATATCATGATATTATCTCACATTAAATAATGTTATACTATATATATTAGATTATATTTATGATATTATACTAGATTATTTACAGTATTATAGTGTACTTACCTATTTGTTGACCAAAACTATACGCTTCTCTAAAGGTGCTATGAGGATAATTTAGTTCCAGCGACATAAAGACTCTGCTACCCATGAGCACACGTGGCGACTGTCGTAAAGACGTGACCCAAGCCAAAGTGTGTGTTTGTTGTGATGCTAATGAATGCAGCTCGGACCTTCCTCAGAACTCTGCTTTGCTCTTTTTTCAACAACTTACAGGATGCAAAGCGACGAGGTAATGTATCTCTTTCTAGTTACGTAGCGGTAGTTTTTGATGTGTGACAACAAGCAATTTTTGGAAAACTTCGTATTGTAGTTTTGTTGCCAGCTATATTTCACTACTTACAGCCCGGTGCTCTAAGACGTGTCCAAATAATATAAATATGCTCTAGTTTTAATTGTCTTGTACCTGAAGTTGAGTATCCAGGCCAGTCCAGCCCTATCACACCCAACAACGAAGCTAAGGAATAGCATTTATAGATAACCTATTTTGATGCTGTAAAACTCATCTTAAAGTGTGTATTTCAATCAGGCATATATCTAAAAGTGAGACTCTTTTGTTATTACTTAGAAACTCCTCATAGCACCTTTAATAATGAATGGATGTTATTGTGTTATATAATATTGTGCTGTTATTTTACATTATATGATATTTTTATATGTGATACTGTTTTATAATTTGCTATGTAATATTATGCGAAATGCTTTACTAAAAAGTGATTCTCACAAATGAACAAATATTAAAAGTCATTATCAGCTTTTCCTGAAAGGAGGGACAAGCACATAAATGTTATCAAAGTGTTGGGGAAACAAAATCAGTAACAGTATAAATGTTATCAGATGACTGTGGTGAAAGAGAGCTTATCGAAGAGGACTTTGATCACCTACACAGTAACTACACAGTGACTGTAAGGACCTTAAAAAGTAAATCTGAGAGTTAGTCAGAGTCTGCTTAAAGTTGGATTATTTGCTGCATCGTCATTAAACTCGTAAGAAGGCTGAAAGCTGGTTCTGTCTTTGTGTCTTTATTTTTACATCTTGAGATCTACAGCAGCAGTTGGGTTTTGGTGTTTGTGTTGTGGCAGGATTTTTTTACTGCACGTCAATATCATTGTTGTTATGGGAACATTACAGGCACGGCTACAGTTGTTTCATATCGATCTCATTTTGAAACCATAAACTATTTGAATGTTTCACTTTTTTTTTTTTCGAACTTAATAATTAATGAAACACCAGAGTAATTTAAATCTCTGCTCCTTTGGATTCTCTTCACACTGCAGAGGTTTTCTAAACACTAACTATGATAAGAGCTGTGCTCATGTTAAGTCTGGAGAGCAATAAAAATAAATGAATAACAATAAAATATGGATCAATAAAAATACCTATAAATGTTGAGTATGACTTCAGCCTACTCTCAGTGAGTGAACAGTTTGCCCTGCAGTGTGAAGCTGCTTTGAGTCACATAAAACAAATTTATAACTTTATCAGCTCAAGTCCATTTTGTTGTTGAGTTCCTCTCTGTGGACCTCCACACCTGGTTTATATTTGGACCAATAGGAGCTGACCTGAGCAGGTGAGGGCGATGTCTTTAACCCTCAGGCTGACTGTTTGAAGGTTATTAAGTATTTTTGGTTTGATGCTCAGATCTCATCCCGAGCTGAAGGTTTGTGCTCCTAAACAGCAGTATCGTATTATAATGTTTATTCCATTGTATTGCACAGTCATGATCGCAGGTGGAAGGACACATAGCCCATTGCTTCATCCAAAATAGTGCCAAACACTGAGACTTCCTGCACTCTTAACCCAAATTAGTTGACTTAACTCACAAATCACATGGAAACCTGCTGCCCTATACCACATTAGTTTTTACACAAGCTGAAACTGAATATGTCAAGTTGTACTAACATGGGATCTTAAGTTTTTTACACATGCTGTATTTATACTTATTAGTCTGTACTCAAAATCATCAGATAAAGCTAGCTAATATGACCAGTTATGGCTCCTCATCATTTATTACAATTATCATTTTCTCACGTCTCACGTCTTCTCCCGCTTATCCGTGGTCGGGTCGCGGGGGCAGCAGCCTAAGCAGGGAAGCCCAGACTTCCCTCTCCCCAGCCACCTCGTCAAGCTCTTCCCGGGGGATCCCGAGGCGTTCCCAGGCCAGCCGAGAGACATAGTCTCTCCAGCGTGTCCTGGGTCTACCCCGGGGCCGCCTTCCGGTGGGACGTGCCCGGAACACCTCACCAGGGAGGCGTCCAGGAGGCATCCGGACCAGATGCCCGAGCCACCTCATCTGGCTCCTCTCAACGCGTAGGAGCAGAGGCTCTACTCCGAGTTCCTCCCGAATGACCGAGCTTCTCACCCTATCTCTAAGGGAGAGCCCAGCCACCCCAAGGAAACCCATTTGATCTCTGCAGCCGGTCACGACTCCAGAGCTCAGGACCATATATGAGGATAGGGGTGAAGATCGATAATCGAGAGCCGCCTTACGGCTCAGCTCCCTTTACCACGACAGACCGGTGCAGAGCCCGTGACATTGCTGACGCCAAGACCGATCCGCCTATCGATCTCCCGATCCACCCTTCCTCCGCTGTGAACAAGACCCCGAGATACTTTAAACTCCTCCACTTGGGGCAGAATCTCTTCCCCAACTCGGAGCACTCCACCCTCTTCGGGTGAGGACCATGGCCTCGGTTGGAGGTGCTGATTCTCATCCCAGCCGCTTCACACTCAGCTGCGAACCGATCCAGTGAGAGCTGGAGGTCACGGTTCGGCCAAGCCAACAGGACCACATCATCTGCAAAAAGCAGTGACCCGATCCTGAGGTCACCAAATCGTAACCCCTCAACGCCCTGACTGCGCCTAGAAATTCTGTCCATAAAAGTAATGAACAGAATCGGTGACAAAGGGCAGCCCTGGCGGAGTCCAACCCCCACTGGAAACGACTCAGATGTACTGCCGGCAATGCGAACCAGACTCTGACACCGGTCATACAGAGAAGCGGACAGCCCGTAACAGGGAGCCCGCTACCCCATACTCTCGGAGCACCCCCCACAAGATCCCACGAGGAACACGGTCGAATGCCTTCTCCAAGTCCACAAAGCACATGTGGACTGGTTGGGCAAACTCCCATGCACCCTCGAGGACCCTATGGAGAGTATAGAGTTGGTCCACAGTTCCACGACCAGGACGAAAACCACACTGCTCCTCCTGGATCCGAGGTTCAACAATCCGACGGACCCTCCTCTCCAGTACCCCTGAATAAACCTTCCCGGGAGGCTGAGAGTGTGATCCCCTGTAGTTGGAACACACCCTCCGGTCCCCCTTCTTGAAAGAGAACCACTACCCCGGTCTGCCAATCCAGTGGCACTGTCCCCGATGTCCACGCAATGTTACAAAGACATGTCAGCAATGATAGCCCTACAACATCCAGGGCCTTGAGGAACTCCGCGGATCTCATCCACCCCTGGAGCCTTGCCACCGAGGAGCTTCTTGACCACCTCGGCAACCTCAACTCCAGAGATGGAAGAGCCCACCACAGAGTCCCCCAGGTCTGCTTCTGCACTGGAGGGATTGAGAAGGTCTTCAAAGTATTCTTTCCACCGATCCAAAACATCCCGAGTCGAGGTCAGCAGCGCACCATCAGCGTCATAGACAGTGTTGACGGTACACTGCTTCCCCCTCCTGAGACGCCGGATGGTGGTCCAGAATCTCTTCGAAGCCGTACGGAAGTCGTTCTCCATGGCCTCTCCGAACTCCTCCCATGCCCGGGTTTTTGCTTTAGCGACAACTGAAGCCGCATTCCGCTTGGCCAGCCAGTACCCGTCAGCTGCCTCCGAGTCCCACGGACCAAAAGGCCCGATAGGACTCCTTCTTCAGCAGCGGCATCCCTCACCTCTGGTGTCCACCAGCAGGTTCGGGAGTTGCCGCCTCGACAGGCACCGACCACCTTACGGCCACAGCTCCGATTAGCCGCCTCCACAATAGAGGCCCGGAACAAGGCCCACTCGGACTCAATGTCCCCTGCCTCCCCCGCCACATGGTCGAACTTCGCCCGGAGATGGGAGTTGAAACTCTTTCTGACAGGGGACTCTGCCAGACGTTCCCAGCAGACCCGCACAACACGCTTGGGTCTACCAGGTCTGACCGGCATCCTCCCCCACCATCGGAGCCAACTCACCACCAGGTGGTGATCAGTTGACAGCTCCGCCCCTCTCTTCACCCGAGTGTCCAAAACATGCGGCCGCAAGTCCGATGATACGACTACAAAGTCGATCATCGAACTGCGACCTAGGGTGTCCTGGTGCCAAGTGCACATATGAACACCCTTATGCTTGAACATGGTGTTTGTTATGGACAATCTGTGACGGGCACAGAAGTCCAGTAACAGAACACCGCTCGGGTTCAGATCGGGGGGGCCGTTCCTCCCAATCACACCCCTCCAAGTCACACCGTCATTGCCGATGTGAGCGTTGAAGTCCCCCAGCAGAACGAAGGAATCCCCAGAAGGGGCACCCTCCAGCACCCCCTCCAGGGAATCCAAGAAGGGTGGAAACTCTGAACTGTTGTTTGGTGCATAAGCACAAACAACAGTCAGGTTCCGTCCCCCCACCCGAAGGCGGAGGGAGGCTACCCTCTCGTCTACCGGGGTAAACCCCAACGTACAGGCCTCGAGCCTAGGGGAGACAAGAACTGCCACCCCAGCCCGACGCCTCTCACCACCCGCAACTCAGCGAGGTGACGTTCCACGTCCCTAGAGCTAGACGCTGCAGCCGAGGATCGGACCGCCAAGGTCCCCGCCTTCGGCCGCCACCCAGCTCGCACTGCACCCGACCATTACGGCCCCTCCCATGGGTGGTGGGTCCATGTGAGGGGGGTCCCACGTCTCTCTTCCGGGCTGGGCCGGCAGTGGGCGTGAGCCCGCCCACCAGGCGCTCGCCTGCGAGCCCCACCCCCAGGCCTGGCTCCAGGGGGAGGCCCCGGTGACCCACGTCCGGGCAAGGGAAACCTGGATCCAATATTCTTGCTCATCATAATGGTCTTCTGAGCCACGCTTTGTCTGGCCCCTCCCCCAGGACCTGTTTGCCTTGGGTGACCCTACCAGGGGCATTAAGCCCCCGACAACATAGCTCCTGGAGTCATCGGGGCACGCAAACCCTCCCACCACGATAAGGTGGTGGCTCAGGGGAGGGCAATTATCATTTTCCTCTTATTTAAAGGTGCTATGAGGAGAATCTATTACCGGCAAAATTAAGACTCTGCTACCCATGAGCACGCGCGGCGACTGTCGTAATGCTGCGTTCCAGTAACCTTGGAAATGGGAGTGACATCATCTCCGACTTATCGGCATTCCAGTTGAAGTCAGAAAAAAACATGCCGATCTACCAGGCTATTGTTAGCTGTTGTTAGCACGCTCTGCGTTGTTGTTCACAAATATCACATGAAGAATGTGATTATCACTATGGCAGCATTTTTGTAAATATAAGTCTAACAATACTATGTATACAGCTGATCTAGAGCGACACACCCCAGTCAGAAGTGTAAATAAATTGATTATTACAGGAGCTAAATAATTGTTCACACTGGGGGCATCAATCTTCGATTGTCAACTCGGGGGTGGCGAGGTTTCACCGCGTTCCCAGTTGGAAATTCTGACTTTGGGGGACGTTCCAGCTGCAGTTTCCTACTCGGAACCCAGAAATTCCGACTTCTGACTACAACTGGAACACACCACAAGATGTGTGCTATCCAAAGCATGTGTTTGTTGTGATAAATGCAGCTCGGACCTTCCTCAGAACTCTGCATTGCTTTACAGCTTCTTTTTTCAACAACTTACAGGATGCAAAGTGACGAGGTAATGTATCTCTTTCTAGTTACGTAGCGGTAGTTTTTGATGTGTGACAACAAGCAGTTTTTGGAAAACTTATTATTGTAGTTTTGTAGCCGGCTATATATCGCTACTTATGGCCCGGTGCTCTAAGACGTGTCCGAATAATATAAATTTGCTCTAGTTTTAATTGTCTTCTTCCCGAAGTTCAGTATCCAGGCCAGTCCAGCCCTGTCCGACCAGACCGCGAAGCTAAGGAATAGCATTTATAGATAACCTATATTGATGCTATAAAACTCATCTTAAAGTGTGTATTTAGATCAGGCATATATCTAAAAGTGAGACTTTTTTGTAATTACTTAGAGACTCCTCATAGCATCCTTAAGGTATAAGCAGAAAATAAACCCTCTAAAGTGACACAACACTTAATTGTGTGATAATAGCTGATTTAAACTGTATTCTTCAGGGGATTTTACCAATAACTTTTAATAATACAGGTTGTAATAGATACAAGGAGTCCGTTGAATCTTGCCTGCAGCCTTTGGAGGGAACTCGAGCCCCAAAGATGCGCTGCATTAGTTCTGCTAAGCTAACCGTGAATGCTAATTGTGGGAAGGACAAACTGTAACCCCGTGCCCTGTGGCCATCAACCTTTAAAAGCAGCATAGAGGAGCTCAGAGATATGAAGGGTGTACAAAGGAGCTGCCCTGAAAAGGCCTGAAGTCTGATTTCACTTTAACTGCTCCAAAAGCCCCCTCAGTCCCCCATGGGATCAGCTTTTTTTCCAAACTGCTTGTCAGTCCAAAGCTGACCGCAAATCATCAATACAATGCAACAGGTTTATGTTTTCAAGTGGGATGTGTTGTGTGATCCACATCTCTCAGAGGCTGACAGCTGCCCCTCTATAAGACATGGATCAGTGCTGTTTAAGTGCTTGTGGTTTCACTGCTGGAGGACATTAACCGACCCAACATGGTACAATAAGACACCTGATACATGGGAGAGGTGTCCAATCCTTTAACTATTGTCTCTGTCTTGTTTTTAAGGCAACAACTTCAAACATTAACCAAAGAAGCCTGAATATATTACTTTATCTATGAAAGAGTTTTATATCATTTAGGTCTAAGGTTTGCTCGTTTTATTTATTTATTTATTTATTTGTTTGCACCATAAATTAGAAACAATTACATTGACATAGAAAAAAAAGTACACGATAGTGCTGGAGAGGTGAAAAAAAACCCAAAGCGGGCTTATCAGAGATACCTCCCCAAATAAAGTTAATAATAAAAATATACAAAAAATAAATGAAATTTAATACAATAAAATAATCTCAGAATAACTCAACAACAAACAGACAACAAGCAATTTAATTAATTATGAATGAGAACACAAATTAGCTTTGGGATCTTGATGGATTATATATGACTTTAGTCTAAACTTAAAATTGGTCAGAGATGTAGATGTTTTTGTTAAATGATAATATGAATTCCAAATTAATGAACCTCTGTAAGTAAATGAAAACTGACATTGAGAAGTACGGCAAAAGGGAGTATGAAGTTTAATGGCATGTCTTGTATTGTGCGAATGAATCTGAGAGTTAATTGTAAAAAAATACATAAAAGATTCTGGAAGCAAATGTGGTAGACAAATATATTTATAAATAAATATACAAGATTGAAGAATATTAATATCGTAAATGGACAATAAGTTCAGCTTTTTAAATAGAGGGGCAGATGGAGATAAATAATTAGAAGAGGTGGCTAACCTAACAAATTTCTTTTGAGTAATGAATATTTTCTGCAAATTTGTAGGGTATGTACTTGCCCAAACAATATTACAGTAGCTAAGATGTGGATATATTAAACTGTAATACAATGTATGAAGAGTATTCTTAGTAATGAAACCATGAATTTTCCTGATGATGCCAATAGACTTCATCACTTTGTTAGTGATGAGCTTAATATGCTCTGTCCATGACAACCTCTCATCAATCAAACCCCCAAGAATTTGGTGGAAGAGACCTGGATTAAATCGTTCCCTCCAAAGGAAATCTTGGCCTTGGATGTACAGTATTTTTGTTTTTACCTGTGAAAATAATAAAATTAGATTTTTTTATATTTAATGTTAACTTGTTAATCTGGAACCATTCTGAAAATATTTCTATTCCAGAATTAGCTTCACTAATTAAAGAATCAAAGTTCTTGTTAGTCAAAATCAAGGTTGTATCATCAGCAAAAAGTATCGGTAGTATGGTGGAAGACACAGAAGCCAAATCGTTGATGTACACAAGGAACAATAATGGGCCAAGTATGGAACCCTGAGGGACACCATATGTTAATTGAGCTCTGGAGGATGCATAACCATTAACATAAACAAATTGTTCACGATTCAAAACATAACTGGCAAGCCAACTATATGATAAATCCTGAAATCCATAACGATGAAGTTTAGAAAGCAAAATAGTAAGGTCAACAGAATCAAAAGCTTTGGATAAATCTAAGAAAATACCAAGTGCATATTCATTGTTATTTAAAGCTGAATAAATTTTTTCTACCAGTTGAAGTAGGGCCATATCAGTTGAGTGGTTTTCCCGGAAACCATATTGATGCCTATAAAAAATGTGATGTTTATTTAAGTGAAGTAACATTCTTTTATATACTATTTTTTCTAGGATTTTTGAGAAACATGGTAGAACTGAAATAGGTCGATAATTATTAAAAGATTTTTGGTCCCCCGTTTTGTAAAAAGGGATAACTTTAGCGATTTTAAGATCTTTGGGCACACATCCCTTTTGTAATGATAAGTTGAAGATGTATGTTAATGGTTCCAAGATAGACGAGGACGCATGTTTGATCAAGGAAGCACCAATATCATCATGACCTGGAGCAGACAATTTCAATTTACCAATGATTTCACGCACTTCTACTATGTTGGTGTTTTCAAACTGAAGAAGCGGGGAAAAATTGCCCTTTATGTAATCAAGAGGGTTACCTTTAGACGGATTAATGTTCATTGACAAAGAAGAACCCACCTTGGCAAAAAAATTATTAAATTCACAAGAAATAACATATGGATCATTGAATGTTGCACCACCCTCACAGAACTCTGATGGATAAAATGCAGAGGCCTTTTGCTTATTCATAAGTTGATTAATAACTTTCCAGGTTGATTTGATGTTATTGGAATGTTCTTTAAATTTATTGCTAAAGAATTTTTTTTTAGATATTTGCACTAAATGATTGTATCTGTTTCTATAAGATTTATACATTGTTGAATTTAAAGGTGAAGGATTGGTAAGAAACCTCTTATATAAATTATTTTTGGTAATTGAAGATTTACGTAGCCCGGATGTAAACCAAGGTTTCCCATTAATTCTAGCAGTTTTCTTTTTTGATTGTACCAACGGGAAGCATGACTGAAATACAGAATTAAAGATTGTCATGAAAGTCTGATAAGCAGACTCGGCATCTGTATGTTCATAAACATCTTTCCATGAAATGTCATCCATCAACAGTTTAAAGCGCTCAGTACTATGTGGGCTGAATATCCGACGTTTGGTACACGGATCTATACCAACTTGCTCAGTCTTATCTGGGAAGGAGAAATGAAAGATAGGGAAATGATCTGAAATGTCTGTGAAAAGTATGCCAGATTTAGTCGTGCTGTTCAGGGAATTAGTAAATATATTATCAATTAGGGTGGCAGATGATTTGGTCACCCTTGTTGGCTTGTAAATAAGTGGATAAAAGAAACTAGATGACAAAATGTTAAGGAAATCTGAAATTTGAACCTGAGTTTCACTTTTTAGTAAATCAAGATTAAAGTCTCCTAACAGAAAACACAATTTATTTTCAGTATTTATCCTATCTAGTGTTGACCCAAGCTTATCATGAAAACTTACTACATCTGTATCCGGAGGCCTGTAAATACATCCAATAATGACTTTTCTACCATTGAAAAAGGAGCAAAAAGTAATTTCTATGAAGAGCTTCAACATCAATATTTGTTAGTTCCTGGAGATCTTCTCTCACACAAAACTGAAGGCTGTCATGAACATAAATAGATACGCCTCCTCCAGCTCTCTGTGCTCTAAAGCGGTGAACAGACTTATAGAATGGTATGTCAAATAACATTTCTGTTGATTCTGTCAGCCATGTTTCTGACAAAGCAATGATAGTGAATTGATCATTAAGAAGATATATAGTTTGTGAATTCATCATAATTTTTAGAAAGACTGCGAATATTCAAATGACATGTGGAAAAAAATGTATTGGGGATACTCTTGCATAGACTTTTAAATTGTTGGGGATTATAATAATTACAAGTAGTAGCCACATTGCTGGTAAATTTAAGACAGTTCAAGTTTGGATCAGAAGAGTCAGTGTAGTTATCAGTTCCATTAGAGTCAGCAGGATTGAAAATATAGTCAGCACAAAAGTCCTTTAAGTCGTCACTGGTTAGAGACTCAATCATAATGAGACAAAAATATAAATAAAAATATGATATATGAAATATGATATAAGTAAATTAGTAAAACCAATTTAAAAAAAAGTCAAAAGCGACCTTTGGATGCTAGGCCTTGGTCACAAACCATGCCTGTAACAAACCATCCATGTTTACACATTTGCGGTGTGGGATGGTGAATTGCTTGTAGCTGGCTTGGATGAGGAAGAATGGACAATTAGCTGGTCATATTTGAGATAGGCGATGTTTCCTTTCTTTCTTTCCTCCTTTAATTGTTGCAGTAAATCCTTCCTTTTGGTGCGCACCCTCTCAGAGAAGTCCTCATTAATGTAGAACTTTGTGCCTTTTAGACACTTTGCCCTTTTAAGGATTTCTTCCTTGTCTTTAAGACGCAGAAATTTGACAAGCACAGTCCTGGGTCTGCCTTCTGGCTGGAAAGAACCGCATCGATGCGCTCTCTCCACCTCGATTAATTTAGGATCCAGTTTGAGGTGGTCTGCGAGGAATGTCTTAGCTTTTACTTCAGTGTCATGCCAGCTTTCCGATTTATCGTCCTTGATGTCATCAATGAGGATGTTATTCCTTCTTGTTTGATTTTCAATATAATCCATTTTAGACACAAGACTGTCTGACATTTTTTCAGGTGAGATATAAACAAAACTCCTCAGTGTTTTGCCTTCATTGTTTATAGTAGAGGAACACCTCCCGCCTCCAGCTATACATTTTCAAACATGACCCCAATGCACCGACTGCCCCCAACTACTTAGACACACATTCATCAGACTGACAGGTCGCATGAAGGCCGATTTAAGTACCTCCTTTTTTAACATGTGTTTTCATGATTTATATTTTAAGGTTAAACATAACTATATATTCATAGGGGTTTAAAAAAAGGTAAGTGTGGATTTAAGAAAGTTTCTTTATGTTAAATGTAGAGAAAACAGAAGCATTGCATTGTTGCTTGGGTAGAGTTAAAGGGATATGCCAACATTTTTTTGTGTTCTTGTCTTGCCTCACTCCCAGGTCCATGACATCAGATAGACACCATTCTACTTTACAGGTGTTCATTATGTTTTCAGTTTCTTATAAAAAGTTATTTTTCTTTTATCTCTCACATGTATTTTTTTTCACTTACCGTGACAAGTGTTCATTATGTCTTTAGATTCCTGGACGTTTCAGCCGAAAACTTATTAGTATTATATCCTTTATTTAACCAGATAAAAGCCTCATTGAGATTTAAAATCTCTTTTTCAAGAGGGACCTGGCACGGCAGCAGCAGACAGTTACACAATAAAAACAGCAAATACATTCAGACATCAGCACATTGAAACCAAACCGATCTGGAAACACCAATTCAAAACAAAATGAGAAGCAGTCAAGAATTAAAACAGTCACAGTGTCCAAGGTTGGCTCTTTCCCGGTCCCTTATCAAAGTGCCTTCCTCAGAAGTGTCACCAATACCTCTTTCAGACTGGCCAAAAAAACCTGTTTAAACCCGGTAACAATCGGCTCCTGACGGCATTTTGACCCAGGTCGACTGACCCTGCAAGTGACACGGGTTACTGGCTCACCTCCGATCTGCTTCAGTGGGAATATCATACCCGGTCGACCCGCTAATTTACAGATGACGCTGGCATAACGTGCCCACAGCATAATATCATGCTCTCCCCCTACGTCTGTAACTAACGTGACTCTTTGGCATCACAGCAACAAAATTCATCCACCTTTGTATCACCAGCATGAGTTTGTGAATTTTTAAAGAGGTACAAAAGTACAAAGTACAGAAAACTGTGTCCACGTCTTCCCTGCTCCTTTCCATTGTTTACATGGTTGTGTTTCATTGTGTTGATGATGTCATCAACGTGATGACAACAGCTTGATGCGGCAGAGGAAAAAAAACAGCCACACAGCTCATCTGCTGCAGATTAGACCCGGGTCTGCTAGCAAAGGAAAAAGAGTCACTTGGCGATTGTTTTCGCAGGTTAAAAAATCTGCTAATTTTACTGTGAAAGCGGGACAAGTAACAATTCGGAGGGAGGTGGAAGTTCTGCCAAAACAGGTACAAGAAACTGAAGATATAATGAACACCATTCAAATAGGAAATGGGGCCTGGAGACCATGAAGGGATGAAGGGTTTTACATGCTCTCACACACTTGGAGGAGCGTCTTACAGAGGCAGATAGACAGCGGGAGGTGTGATTGTCCTGTCAAAACAATTGATGGGAGGGTTATGTCTGCCTGACACCAGCTAATATGACGCGTCACACCTACCACCAAGTGACACTTCTGACGAAGGTGGAAGTTTCCACTGAAACATGTCAAGGTACGTGATATAATACATGTATGAGATATAAGAGAAAATGGACACCATCCTTTTGACTGTGCGTGCAGTAACAAGGAAGAGATGGGCAGAGCTCATCCACTGCTGATTATCTTAGCTCAAACACTGGGAGTCAATGGGTAGTGTTAGCCTGCCTCTGCCTACAGTCATCAGATAAACTCTTCAGCAGTTCTAAACAATCCTGTGAGTTTTGTGTAACACTTTTTTGATTGTATGTTATTTATTTTTAGACTAGGACTAGCCTCTTATGTACTTTTCAAAAGAAATACAAACTAAACCACAGGGTGCATGCACAAACCACCATGGATGTGTTTTGTTTCGTTGGCCTATTTACAAGCACTTACTTTGTGGTTTGCCCACATAGTTTCATATGTTTTTCTTCAATATTGTTTTATTTTTGCCACACTTATTGCAAAGTTTGTGATATTTGCTCAAGGACAAACCTTTAATATGTACTATCATGTCAAACACTACATTATTCAAGATATTAATGTCTGTGAAATAAATAAAATCCAAACCATTAGACAAACTGTCCTAGCTGTCCTGACAGGTTAACTAATTTTGATCTTAAACAGTAAAATATATTACTGCACTGTCTGATATTTCACTGACATCCTCAGCAGTGACAAATTCAGTCTGGTTAATATTCCTGCAGGTCTGTTTCCAGCACAGCAGCACCACACATCAGCACATGATTAATCAGCAGCTCAAAGCCTTTAAGCAACAATGAACCCCAGAGCCTAAAATCAGTGACCCTGCTGTCACGCCCTGAGATCTTTGATTTACTACAGCGGGGCTCCCAGGTGAGTGCCCCCGTCAGCTCAGGCGGCCCCGTGCTGCTCGCCCGCCTGCCTGCTCGGCCCGTACAGAGATGGATGGCTGTGAGTGTGAAACCTAGCAGTGGTTACATGGCCTTGAGCTTCAGCGTCTAATTAGGCTCTAATGTAACTACAATGCTCTGGAGGAGATGTTGTCTCGCCCACCAAAGCTCTTTAAAAGCCTCCCCGGGGCAGGGGGGTGGGGGGCAGCTCTGAGAGGTGCCGTGGTCGGCTGCAGTCACGTCAAAGATCAGGTTTCATCTCCAGCTGGGATGGACCGGCAACAGGACACCTACTCTGGACAGGAACAGACCAGGGTGCTCGTTCTGGTACACTTTGATTATTCTGAGGCAGAGGTGGGCAACTGGGAGCCCGGGGGCCACATAGAGCCCGCTGGTTAAATTTAAATGGCTTCAAGATTGAAACCAAAATGCATTAAAACATCCAAAATGGAAAACATATCTATAAAGTATCATAAAAACAGGTCTCATAGATAAAATTATAACATCAAATGTGCTTTATGGAGCATTATGAACACATTTGGTAAAAAGAAAGAGGGCCAAATTAATGAAAGAAGCATCAATAACCTTGTTTTAATAACTGCTACCTTGACTAGGTAACTTTTTAAAAATATAATTTTTATTTTTAAAGGGCCAAATAAAGAAATCTATATAGAAAAAACAGTATATGGTAGTTTATTGCTGTGAAAGTATACATTAATACACATACATTGGCCTTCATTTAAAGTACGAAATATGATTCCTTGACCCTGAAAACACCTCACTCAGAATCATGTTGATATCATTATTAATTAGACAGTTATTGAGGAAAAAATGATAGTTTGCTAATGGTGGTTATCTGGATCACCACCAAAATCTAATCAAGTTCAAATTCCAAGTTCAAATCATTTCCAACATCTTCTGAAAATCTCAGAAAAATCTGCCTGGTAGTTTTTGCGTAATCTGCTAACAAACAAACAGACAGACAAACAAACGGCAAAAACATAACCACCTTAGCAGAGGTGAAAATTATTACAAAAGCTGAATATTTGCTCTGTCAAATTCTAAGCTCAATCCTAGATTGAAGAAGTAGTGTCCACCTACTACATTGTCTGATTGGCTGAATGTGAATGTGATTGATAGAACGATTGGCCAATCACCTGCCAGATATGGTTTGGTCTGCCCATTCCCAAACACTTATTGTAAAATTTATTTTATTTAACGCTCCATATGGTGTGACATGCTTTGTTTAGCCCCTCTGACACTGAGAACAATACTAATATGGCCAATGTGGTGCCAACAAACATGCCATATTCAAAGTCACTTAAATCACCTTTCTTGTCCACATTCATGCTTAATTTGAACTTCAGCAGAGTGGTTTGCCAACATCCCAAGGACTTAAGTTGCAGCTATGTGATTGGCTGATTAGCTCTTCGCATGAGAAAGCAATCAAACAAGAAAGTGTACTTAAGAAAGAGGCTGGTGAGTGGAGATTTTCGGACTGAAGTGTCACTCTGTATGAGGCTTATTACCTCCGCCAAGGAGGTCATGTTTTCGGGAGAGTTTGTCTGTCTGTGAACAAAATAACTCAAAAAGTAGTGGATGGTTTGTAAGAAATTTTCAGGAAATATCCAGCATGGGAAAAGGAAGAAGTGATTCAATTTTGGTGTTGATCCGGATCACAGTCTGGATCCGCCATGATGAAAAATGCGATTTTCGTGAAAAACTACTGAACTAAAATAGATATCATTATGAAACCTTATGATATGTTACCATACCATAATGGTATGTTTTCATGGTTAGGGAATCTAAATATTTACATGAAATTAAGGTAGGACTAATATTTATGGTAAAAATCACAATATGGGAGAGGACTGTGGTGCTGGCGGAGGTCTGCCCCAGCCAAGTGCTTTTCTAGTTTTGGCATTTTAACAGTTAGGAATAAAACTGACAAAGAATTAAGCTGTTTGATCAACAATGTTTTCAAAATATTTTTATTTCTGCTGCAAAAAATGATATTCTAATATAAGACCTTGAGGAAATTCTTGGCTTTTGGAGTTGGTCTTAAGTGGATAATAAGGGAGCCGCAGTTTTTTGGTGAGGCAGAGGTTTCATTTTAAATACAGAGGGATGTAATTTAGTAAATACAGAGAAGTTAATTAATGACAATATACATCCATAGACTTATTAGAAGGAAAATGCCCAAATAATGTGACAACTAGAAAAACACTCGGAAAGCGAGACCTCCGCCAGCACCTCGGTCCTCACCCATATTGTGATTTTCACCATAAATATTAGTCCTATCTTTATTTTATCTAAATATTTAGTAGTTATTCACAACAGTCACAGTTTTTATCATGGCGGTTTTACGCTGATCCAGATCACTCCCAAAATCTAATCATTTGTTCCTTGTCCCAATCCGGACATTTCCTGAAAATTTCACTGAAATCCATCCACAACTTTTTGTGTTGTGTTGCTAACACAGAAACAAACAAACATACAAACAAAAAAATGACAATGACATAGCCTCCTTGGCAGAGGTGGAAATAGATTGCTAAAAGAATAACTGCATTGTTTCATGGTGCTGCTGTCTTAGTTTATTTCCACAGAAAGAGCTAATGAAACAGAAGACAAACCAGAATCCAAAATATCATCAATATTCCCCCGATGCATCATGTGATTTCCCCGTTTCAGCTCATGGAGGACGGCATCATCAGCCTGATATAATATTAGAAACAGGTCCAGAGAGATAAGGTGTCTGCTCGAAGGTCATCTGTGCCCTCTTGAGTGAACATAAGAGCCTTTTTGTGGTCGGGTTAAATGCGCATGACAGGCTGTTGGAGCACAATCACCCTTTTTAATTGTCATGTAACGCTTTCATGTAGAGCCAAAGTGTCTGCAACACTTGAGCGGTTGGAAACCAGAGCCGGGCCGAGCGACCACAGATGTGGTTAACTGGGCTGAAGGGAACGAACCTGCAGGGAGCTGTGAGGACGGGGAGGCAGGATTTACAGAAAGATGCTGATGTTACTGCAGACATCACTATCACATTTACCATAAATTCATACTTTTAGACCAGTTAACCCTTTGACTGGTATTGTAACCGTGTGGTTGACTTTTTGCCACCATATTAGTGTATTTGAAATTTTGAAAGCCCGTCTTTGTCCGTTTTTCCTTTTTCACCTCTTTAACTAGCAGACAATTGCCCAAGTCCTTCCGATCTAGGTCCCAAGCAAGTCTCGAGCCATTTGATCCAAGTCTCCAGCAAGTCCAAAGTTTTTTCTGTTGTGGGCAAGTCGAGTCAAGTCGAGTCACAGGTTATGATGGGTCGAGTCGCTCATCATTGTTCCCCAGTCCACCCAAAAAGCACTTGGATTTTTATCTTGAAGAGAGAAACCTTATCTTCTCACACATACATGTACACCGTCTTTACTAATGTTAGCTTTGCTAGCTTCCCAGCCCACAGGTCGGGTTAACGTTCCTGCCATATTGACCTATGGCAGGAATGTTAGCTACCTGGCTAACGTTTGCAGGTTTCACTTACTTGGCCTCATGTGTCCTCAGGTGGCAGATAAAGTATGATGTTGTGCCCTCTTTTTTGCTTATCGAAGTGTTGCAGGTCGTGCACTTGGCGTGTCTTCGTTTTCCATCTGATTGAAATTCTTTATATGCAAAGAAAATAACTTTGGGCACAGAAGACATAGCGGTTGCCAATTTGAAACCTGTGTCCCACGCACCCTGCCCACTGATCATCACTGTAGCAGAAGCAGGTGTGTGGTAGGAACTTATGTGTGTAGTACTGTCATGTGCGGGACAGTTATAGGTGACGGACAAGTGTACTGTGAATGGAGCAACAATAAAGTGAACCTAAAAGGAAAGAGCGGCGTATATCTCCTGTCTGCCTCTTCATATAAAGCCTGAGTGCGTGCAATTTTCCAAACCAAGTTGTCTCAAGTCAGGTCGAGTCTGGACACATTTTCTTCCAAGTCTGAATCGAGTCTCGAGTTTTTACCTCCGGAGTCCAAGTCGAGTTGCAAGTCATCTCATTGGCGGCTCAAGTCCAATTGTCTGTTGAATAGTGTTTGTAACACCTATACGTATATGATGGGAGGCACTGCTGTACATGAATAGAATTGTTTAAAAACTATTCACATACTTCCACATTCCCTAACAATAATAATTTGACTGAAGGAAGATAATTTGCTGATAAAACATGTTTCTACAATTCCTCAAACTGGGTCAACTGCTAAATATCTAAATTTTGCTCTCTGTGATGTTTTCAAAATAAAACATTTTTTGCACAAAAGAAAGAAATCCATTCATGACCAGTAAACTCCTTTACAGGCAAGCCAATCAGCAGGTAGATCAACATCTGTTTTCTGATTGGGTAAATAAAACCTGAAATGTTATTAATTAAAGAGGAAGGAACACAATTTTGCCAACAAGTAATTTGTTGCAAGTGTAATTCTGGTGTGTAAATTAGCCAACATGGCAGGCATTATAAGATTTATGCTTAATCAACTAATTCATTTGAGTAAAACAGAAGTGGGGAAACAGCACATAATGTAACAGAAGCTTATACTATACAATGTTTGTCATTATTTAGATGCTACCATTTTGGTTAGGCAGTGATGTGACGTCATAAGTCGTAACAGAGTACATCGATCTGGTACAAATTCACGGGTTGGAAGTTACGAGTTCAACTGCCGTTCCAGCGCACTTTCACGAGCTACAGGTGGTAAAAACACGAGTTACGGGTTGCCTGGAACGCAGCATTATTTACATTCTTCATGTGGTATCTGTGAACTGCAATGCAGGGCGTGCTTACAACGGCTAACACAACAGCTAACAATAGCCTGCTAGATCAGCATGACGTTGTAACCAGAGCGCTGAAAACTGGAGATGACGTCACTCCCTCCTCCCTCTCCCCAGCTCCCAGGTTGCCAGGATGCCATGGAGGAGATTTGGGTTTATCTGGTTTTGGTTTATGTTTGGTTTAATGTGGCAGCCATTTTGTGTATCCCCTTTAATTTATTTTGGTTTGGCCAAACCCTTATGTATACACTTCCTTTGTCTCTCTTTGTCAGGTCTGTTCAGTTGAGTAAACACTTATCTTTTGTTTAGTTCATTTAGTGTTATATTTAGTTTAGCTCTTTTAAGCAGGGTACACACATAAGGATTTTCTAAATTTGAAATGATTTTTTAGGTTAGAGACCTCACACATGAAGATAAAACTCAGGCATTAAACAGTTTGGATCGTTCTGTGTGTGGTGTGCTCTGACAAACTTAACACGACACACCACACACACACAACTAGAAAAGCACTCGGAGAGCGCAGACCTCCGCCAGCGCCACAGTCCTCAGCCATATTGTCATTTTGACCATAAATATCACTTCTACCTTTATTTCATCAAAATATTTAGATTCATTGACCATGAAAACATACCATTAACAACTGGATTCATAATATCTACTTTAGTTCAGTAGTTATTCACAAAAATCACATTTTTCGCCATGGCGGCCAGACGCTGATCCAGATCAACACCAAAATCGAATCAGTTCTTCCTTTTCCCATGCTGAACATTTCCTGAAAATTTCATCCAAGTCCATACATTACTTTTTGAGTTATTTTGTTCACAGACGGAGGGACAGACAAACTCTCCTGAAAACATAACCAGCTTGGCGGAGGTAACTATTCTGTACCATCACCGATCTAGAGTCTCGTCCTCCAAGGCAGAAATTTGACCAAACATGATCTGACAAAAACAAAACAAAAACACATGTAACATGTAAGAAGACTTACGAAAAGAGGGAATGATGGCGGTCTATAGGGACTAAACGAAAAAAAGTATGAGCCGGTCCTCCATTTCCTAGGTCCACCAAACTTAACGTTTATTTCATTTAACTTTTATGTTTGGCTACATTCTGTTTCACGTCATAATTCACAGAGTCAAGACTTTGGAGTCGTTGGCTTCCCCACACACATGAAGATTTTTGGTCGTAAATATTGAACAATTTTAATATTTACAATTGTGTGGACGAAACATCTTTTCACCCCAGGATAATCTTATAGGACAGTCTTATAAAGCAAAAGATAATCTGGTGTTTGCTGTCCTATTGTCAATAGAGAAATGGGAAAGTCGGGACAAAAACAGCCCCTGATTATCTTTATGTCTGTACCAAGGTTATAATGGTCAACTAAAACGAAACTAAAAACGAAGACTAAAATGTAAAATACATTGCAGTTAACTCAAACTAATAAAAACTAGAAAAGAAAACAAAAACGATAAGTAAACTAAAACTGTATCTTGTGTTCACAAAACAAACTGAAACTAATCAAAATTATAGACAAAATGCCCTTCATTATCGTTTTTGACAATATTTATTAACCTTTAGGATTTAAATTAATCCAAAACATTTTCCCAACCAATTTTACGATTGTTTTCGGGAGTTGTCAGCGTCGTACGGCACCATCATAGCGGCGTACTGGGACGTGCCTGTTTACTGCACTTACTGTGCTCTGTGCCGCGACGAAACATGTTGTTGGAACAACTTGGAAGAAATGGCTAAAGTTGGGAGGAGGCGGCAGTGTCCCATTTGGGATTTTTTTGAGTACCACAGTGAGGCAAACAAATGCAAGTGCCTGGTGGAAATTAAAACTGGTGAGAAATGTGGAAGCTTCTTAAGGGGAAAAATCCCACAAACTTAAAAGCCCATTTGAGGAGAACCCATAAGGAGGCTTATACAGCCTATGAAAACAAGGAAGCTGAGAGTTTATATTGTTGTTTATATTTTTTATATTAAAGCAGCACTACGGAAGATCCCCGCTTGACCGGAACGAGAACACAACTACCCATGAGCGCTAGCGCGTGCATACTGCTGTAAAGGTACAGATCTGCCAGTCGCGTGCATTTGTTTTGTTGGCGAATCACAGAAGCCAGGACTTTGCTCAAAAGTATTCCTCTGTCTTCAACGGCTGTTGGCAGGATGGATAGCGACGAGGTAATTTATTTATTTTTGACTAAATGACGATGTTGACAATCGCTAAGTTCAACTTGGTTTTATTACCGTGAAGTCGCCCCCGTCCTGTTGAAGCGAGAAAAGTGAATAAAAGTAAAGACAACCATGAGCTGGCGATATCACACACTTGAAATAGGTCTAAACAAAACTACATACTGGTATGTTCTCACGAATACTGTAAACGGATGGTAAACAATCAACAAGTACTTACAAGTCCAGCAATAACAGGGCCAAGTCGGCATAGGTCGGACATCCCTCCTCGTCTTTTATTTCACGCCAGCGAGTGAACGCCGAACCGATGTTTATTCTGGTCTGAGCATTCAGCTTGTTTTTCTCTCGCTTTCTTTGTTTTGAATCCTCAAAATAAACTTTTCTTTTTCTTGCGTTTTTTGCTGCCTCTGCCATGACTACAGCTCTGCATTTGGCTTTCGTCTACACTTCCGTGTTTTAAACAAATTGGGAGTCGGGGGAAGTGACGTATGCCGTAAAGCAGTCCAAACTTGTAGTTTTTAGTGTGGCAGGGTTCCCACCATCCACCCCGAAGTTACATAGCGCTAGTGAAAGCGACACAGACCACTTCAGAACACGACAGAGGTGTCATTCAACACATTGTAAAGTGGTGGACCATGACAATGAATATCTAAGGACTATATTATGTTTGAAAAACTACATAGTGTTGGTTTAAGTTTATATTATTTTCTTGTGTTTAAGGCAGCAGCCAACAATGCAGTATCAGTATTGACTGAACTAAAACTAAGCCTAGTTGCAAAAATTATAACTAAATAAAAAGTAGAATGCCCACTCTAAAACTAATTAAAACTCTACTATAGTGGAAAAAAAATGTCATAACTAACTAATACTAAACTAAAATGACAAATCCAAAACTATTATAATATTGGCCTGTACCCTGCTTTTAAGGCCTTACTCTTAAGATTTAGGTTTGTATATGACTGTCTTTCTTTGAGCAAAACAAAAACACACTTTTCTTTAAATTGATCCTGTGTCTCGAGCCTGTACTGGTTGGTTCCTTACATTGCTTCATCAAAAAAAGAACAAATTCGGTAAATGATTGAACATTTCTGTCTGTTTGTTGAGGCTGGAAGATTGGCTGTACCCTCAAGAAAGCTTTTTATTACAGATAAAAACCTTAACAGTTTTAATGCACACTCAAAGAACTCAATTTCCCAATTTAGCGGAAGCCAAAGATGGCAGGAAACAAGGTAATGCGCAGCAGTCCTAACAGCAAACCCCGGGCCATCCTCGGTCTACAGCCCGAGCAGCAATTACGTCCCAAAATGAACGCCATTTCATATCAAGCCTCAGTCATAATCCAACGTCAAAGAGGGCCTCATCATCGACGATAATGGGAATTAGTTACATCTTTAAACAATTCTGACTAATAACTTCCAGGATACCGCAGAGGCAGATAGAGCCATTAGAAAAAATTGGAGCTCTTAAATGGAATAATTGACATTTATATCTTCTCTGATGCTTTGGCTGAAGGGCTGCAGAAATTACATTAACTGCAATTGAAAGTCTGAACCGAGGGGGAAAAGACAGCACTTACGCTTCAGCAGGGCACAGATCTGTGGTCACTACTTTCATTCATAAATGCTGCATACTGCATTTGTGAAGGTCTGCGATGTATCTGAGACTGTCAGCAGTGTGACGACACACAAACAGTAAATAAACTCAGTCAAGAACAGTGAGTCAGCATTTCTGCCACCGTGATTTAGCTGGTGACAGGAATGAATTTAAAGATATAGTCTTATCTTAGAGCCAGTATTTGGGTTGATTAGGCCTGTAAACCACGACAAGATGACCTGTTAAAGGTCAAACCTGGTCATCTTCTGGGATTTTCAAGCACAATCGTCTCTGGTGTTTTCACAGGATGGACTGAAAAGGAGAAAATATCCAGTGAGATGGAGTTCTCTGGGAAAAAATGCCTTCTGCTGGTGCAAAAACTCAGAGGAGAAAGGCAAATGATCACTAAATGAAACCAAGAAACCTTTTCAGAAAGAACAACACCCACATGGGCCGCAGCAGCCGAGGGCCACACTGGATGGCACACCTGTTAGCTAAGAACGGAACACTGTGGTTTTGTTTACACAGAGACACTGTGACCTAAAAACGCAAAGATTTTTCCTTTGCATATTCAAACTCAATCCACGTTTAGACGGAAAAGCTAAAAATGAATGAAACCACTGTAGTGCGCATGCCAGACCAGTAGATGGTGATGTAGGTTTGCAGAGAAACAGCTGTGCTACAACACATATGAAGAAGAAAAACTTTTCACAAACAACGATGGTGAATGGACGCACAAAGACGAAGGAGTTTCTTTTCTGGACAACAAATCTGTCTGGATAGTTTTGTCTGGATAACGCACCGAGTACGTTAAGCAGCACACGTTACACCACAGATGGCAGAAGCTGTTAAATTTTGTTCTAATATTGTTATAGTCTTTATAGTTTTGTTTGCTTGTTAAACCTGTTTGTTTTATTTTTCGATTATTATTACTATTTCTATTACTGTTTTTGTTTCTTCACACACAGTTGAACACATGTATGCATGTATTACTTTGTGTTCTTACTGAAATCTTGATTGTTCTTTGCTTTACTTCTTATAGAAAGGTGAGGTCCTTTGCATGAGCCTGATGGCTTCTTGACCTCTCCTAACACATTTCTTTGTTTTCTGAATATTTCCAATTTGATCTTATGTGTCTTTTTATAGTGCAAAAACTAGTTAACAAACCCTGAAATGGTCTGAATCTGGTCTACACGGAGCTGCATGGAGGAGCATTTTAAAAACTCTGTACCCTGGAACCCTGGTTTCAAAGGTTTGTGGATTCAAGCACTCCTTATGCCGTTCCCATGTAAACAGGAGACCAAAACGCAATGAAAACTATTGTATTCGGTCATATTAGGTCTCGTGTGCCCTGAGGCTACAATTCAACCAGGCTCAGCAAAATTTTACAACAGAAGACTGAAAAAATGTTTCCTGGTCTGGATTTCTGCCACCCTGTTCAGATGGTAGGGTCAGATTTGGTGTAAATATGATAGAACGCATGGTGCTGGTGGCGTAGGGGATATTTTCTTGACACACTTTGGACCTTTCCGTATAAGACCACAGTTCCAATTTGAACCAATATTCTTATAGCTACGTTCAGATCCAGAGGGATGATGCTCTATGTAACAAAATTAAGAACATCTCAAACTGGTTTCTTAAACATGATCAACTGCACTTTACTCCAGTGACATCCACAGTCATCAGATCTCAATGCAATTTAGAGCCTTTATGCTGTGTTGAAGAGGGAGATTGGTATCACAGGGGTTCCCATTATTATTGTCTTGGACTTTAATTTTATTTATGTCCAACTCTTGGGCATGAACATTGTCTGCTGGCTATGATTTAGTATGGCTTTGAATAGTGTCTCAATATTATAAATGTAATAGTTATATTTGTTTTTTATCTTTATTTACTCTGCTTTTTATAAATAGATTTGTCGATTTACTGTTTAAGTAGCCTAAATCTTATTTTGCCATTTTTTATCATCTCTTTGTGTCACCACTGTTCTGAGTTTTTATATTTTATTCCTTAACTTGCATTATTGTATTAACTCATACTTTATGGCTAAGTGTGCTTTAGTAACATTTTTTACCTTCATTACCTGTTTGATTCTTATTCACTAACAAGGTAGAAGGAAGGCAAAAAAATTTCATGGACAATTTAATTTTCTCCAGGACATTTGACTTCTTCCCTCATTTTTTATGACTAGAAATTAGTCCATCATTTTCAAGGTTTTCCAAGATGTGTGGGAACCCTGCATCACGCACGTAGAGCCAAACCACAAGTGCGTGATGCTTATTAATTTGATACATTTATTTTAAACAAACTGAAAAACAGGAAAATTAAGACTCAGATATATGTTTCATGTCTGAAAAGGAGAGAGAAATCAAAATGTATTTAATCCCACCCTCTCTCCATCAGTTAATAACCTTTTATTTAGCTTCCCAATCTATAGGCCAATATTACAGCCAATGAGTGGAATATTTAAAGCCAATTATTAGGGCCAAAAAATTGGCAAAAAAAATCTCCCATAATTGACATCGTTTCTTAGGGAAGAGTATTAGGGCCATGTTAGATGGAGAAAATAGTTTTAGGGAAGCTGATATTTAAGTGGAAATTTCGCAGTCAAAGTATTAATTTCTAGAATAAAGTTGAAATGTCCAGAATAAAAATTTCGACTTTTTTCTCAAATTTTCGCTTTTTTTCTCAACTTTTGTCGAAATTTCACCGCCTTTTTTCTCAATATATCCACTTCAACTATCGATCACATCATTCAACTCTATTCTTTTCATTTCAACTTGAATCTCCAAATTTCTACTTTAATGTCAACTTCCCCAAAATTATTTCTCCATCTTACATGGCCCTTATACTCTTCCATATTTTCTATAATATTGTGCATCTCTACTTTTTTTCTTGATAAAACAAGGCACAGTGAGCACGAAGGTTAACATTCAGATCTGATTTATGTTTCTCCTCTAATAAATGTTTACTTCCCCATGAGTAAACTCCCCTTAAATCACAGAAGATCTTAAAATCAATCATATTTTAATTTGTTTTCTGAGGCCCATCCACTTCTCTTCACTCATTATTTACCTGCATTAAAGCAGTCTGCTCCTTTAGAGCCGCTACTTCTGATGTCTATCAGCACGGGTCAGTGTCTCAGGGCAAGTGGAGCCTGCGGCAAAACCAGTGATCATCGAACGTCCCTCAACACATCATCGAGAGAGCAGCCTCTTCTGCCCCGACACATTCCTCACATTCTTCAGCCTCTGTTCACGGTCGTGGGCAACTCTAGGCTGAACTGACCTTGTGCAGGTGATGGTAACATATTTATATGAAAAAAGTGATAAAAATAACTCATTTGGTGTCCTTGTAAATGCTCCTCGGAGTTTAGAGCCAAAAACATGATGATGAAAATTGACTCAGAAGAACCAAAAGTCCAAAGGTTTGTATAAAACCAGGTTTAATAAGGAGGTTAGCTGTCAGGACAATAAACAACAAAATATGTCACAAGATCCAGAAAAGAGAAGAAAAGTGTCAACAAACACGACTGACAAGACAGAAAAGTTGTATTTGAGTAGAAAAGGGTGTGAAGTGGAAACCATGACGTGCACTGGATGCCAGCAGAAAACCAAACGTGATCAAGGCTCCATGAGCTTTGGAAACTGATCCAAGATGGACTTAGGTGGACCTAAAACCAGAGACAGAAGAGAGAAGAAGTGATCAGCGTGGGAGAAGAGAAAATAAAACAAGGACACAAGAGACGTCCCATCCAATCAGTGCTTCTACTGACTTACTTTTGTTTTTGAAAGTTTTCAAAGATGTTTGTGCTCACATGAAAATGCAAAAAAAAAAAACATAAACAAGAAAAAAGAAAAGGTGTGTGTGGTGGAGGAGGCTCAATAAATGCTGTGTGATGACATCTGGGTCATGCAACATTTTTTTCAATTTCCATACTAATGCGACTTCATTTGTACAAATCTTTTCCAACCACAAGTCTGACCGGCATTACAGTTTAAATTTTGACTACGTTAACCAAGGCGGACACAATTTTAAAAAAAAAAAGCTTTTGATACATTTCTAAAATCGTACACTGACTGTATTCTATCAATGACTTACCAAAATAAAACTTAAAATAAATACTTTTGCTCATGAATATAAATTATTATGGTTTCAATCTATTGTGATGAAGCACAGAATATATTAACTCTAAAAAGAATAATATGTGCCTTAAATGTGATGATTGTTTTCTGTTGTATGAAACCATAAATCAAATATTTTCTGGTTTACAAAGCAACCTCAAACTCAAATGTAATCCATAGTTTTTTTTGTTTGTTTTTTTAAAGCAGGCTGATGGGCTTGATCAGATCCTGTTAATTTAAGAATTTATTGGTACTTCTTTGGTTTCAACGACAGCATCTAAGACACAAGCAGCCACAGTTGACATGGTCACTTGTGAACAATAAATTCAGGTCTTGTTCAAAAACGGCAATGTTCTCATCATCATAGTCAAGTTTAAGGATGCATCATGGAGGTAATGTCTAACATGGGGGTAAAGAGGTGTTACAGGCTGAGGAGAAGACTTTCAAAGCAATCATGCTGTCTGGAAACACACATGTAGGTGGAGGCTGTATTGCTATGACATCATAAAACACTGAGGTAAAAAAACAGAGTGTTTTGAGGGCATTTTCTTTAAAGAAACGTAGAATAATTTCTGTGAACTGAGAGTTTAGTAAAAGGTGTTCGGATCTCCTGCTTCACAAACCACCTCTCACATTAAAGCAAAGAAAACTGATTTTTGCCAGATGAGACCTTTTAACCAAACACTTCTCTTGAGCTGTGCTTTGTCATTATACATCAGGAAAGCACGACTCTACTGAAAGCTGAACCGTGCTGATATTTTAGTTATAAGGATTTAGTTTACAGTTAACGACAAGCATGAGGAAGGGAAGTATTTTCAACGCAGGAAGAGCTTCAAGAGCACAAACCTTCGCCAAGGTATTTCTGGCTTTGTTAGTGATGATGTTAAAACCTCTCTCATGTTAACAAACGATAAAATAATTTAACCAGATTATTCAAAGAATTGCTGTGGATTAAGTTTGATTCATTACCATCAAATAGCAGTTATTTATAATCTATTAATTAGGGATGTCCTGATCCAATATTGATATTGGATATCAGCAAAAAAACTAAAATATCGGATTATGTGGGCCTGCATCTAAAATATCCGAAATAAGCACTCTGATACAAGCAGTCACTTCTAATTTACTTCTTATTTATGTAATTCAGTTGTAGAATATACCTATGTTTAGGTTAAACACAGTGGTTATTTTGCAATTTTAAAATGTGTTTTTGTTCTTACTGGATTTACTGAGGTTACTTTTCATGGTCTACCAATTTACTTTTTTATCTATTTTATTTAATTGTATTATATTCTTATTTTTAAGGTTAAATTTATTGAGCCCATTGGTTAATAACAAATGGGCCAGTTTTTCTCATACCTACTATTGCTGACTATTGTTAATAGTGTTAATGTAATCTGACCTGATCAAGCCTTTTCTAACTGTCCATACTACAAAATAAGTAATACAAGTATGCATGATTCCTGCTGATATCATATCAGATTGATATTGGTATGTGCCAATACTCAAGGCTACCATATCGGTATAGTATCAGAGGTGAAAAAGATGTATCGGGACACCTCTTTATATTAATCTGATGAGGGTAGTTTGTTGCAAGCTGGACAACATGTTAGCTGAAATGCTAGCAGGATCCTCGAAGAGCTGGAACTGGTGAAAAGAAAACTCCTTCCTGCAGAGTGTGCATTTAACTGTTAGTCAAATTTCCAAATAGAGGGCCAACGTGCTGCTTAGCATCTTCCAATTCGAGTTGGTTGGTTCTGCTGGATCAAGTCTACTTGGACAAACTGCCCAAAACACGTTAAAGAGACGTTTCACGGATTTTAAGTCATTTTGGGTTAATTGCGTAAAAAATGTTTTAATCAGATTAATCATGACGGTGGATGAATTCAAACTGACTTGCTAAATTTGAAAGCCCAATAAAAAAAATCCTAGGTCCTCTCCCTCCTGCCATGACCAACATTTCCTGATAATTTCACCAGAATAGGTCGAGAATGTTCCGAGTTTTTTTGCTCACAGAGGAACAAACAAACCAAAAAGCACATCCTTAGTGGAGAGGGTTAAAAACTAATTCACCTTAAGAAGAACAACAGCCTTAAACAAACCTGACTCTCCTGATTATTTATCTCTCCCTCTATTTTCAGGGCCGTCAAAGTGGACTGCATTACAGTGTCAACAGCTTTCCATTTGTCTGGTCACTGAGTGTTTATTTACCGCAGCAAATATGGTGGGAGGACTTTCAATTTTTTATCCGTTCATCTTTCAACTGTCGGATATTGAAAAGTGGACGGACAGAGATAGGGATCGGCATATGCTGCAGCTGGACGTGCTCCTCGTTAATGCAGCTGCTCACAGATTCAGTGGAGACCAAACTGTCATTAAACTGAGGACAAGAGAGGACGAACACTCACTTGGGCTTGGTCTCAGCGTCTGTGACTTGGCGGATGAAGATGGCGTCCTCGGGGTGGCTGATGTCTCCCTTCTCGTGCATGTAGGAGGAGGCGATGGCGAGCATGGTGCCGTCGTTGTTGAAGGCCAGCGAGGCGATGCTGGTCGGGTATCTGTGGAACTGACACAGGCGCTTCTTGTTGAACGGGTCCCAGATGTTCACGAAGCCGTCCGAGCCACCTGGTGGAAGGAGAAGCTGAAGGTCAACTTCTAAAGATTCAGACGGTGCTGAGATATGAGCTGTAATGACTGTGTTCCCCTTTGACCTTGGCAGCTCAAGGCCAACTGTTCGGAAAACTGAGTTAAAACAAATCACAGCAAAGAAAAGATGCTACTGCCAAGAACAGGAGAGGGATGCATCAGTCTAGTCCAGAACAACTTCAAACAGCTGGACTGGGCATCATAACTTAAGGTGCATTAATTATAACCAAGGTGTCTTTTTTAGTAGATGAAGAACAACAAATCTGGACATAGTATTTATGAAGTAATGCTGATCCAAGGTAAAAAAGAATATGATAAAAAGGCATGAAGTCAGTGTTAGTGTTGTTGACTCGTCATTGTTTTCTCCAACAACCTTTTTCCCCTGACGAAAACTAGATAGTAACTACTTTACCTAAACTAAATTAACTGACATTTTCATCAACATATAAAAACTACATGAAAATGTTTGTCGTGGGCTGTGTCCGAAAAGGCATACTAACATTCTACATACTAATGTGTATATCCTGCATACTACATACTATATGTATGATTAGAATGCCAACCGTTCACACTGTAGTATACTACCAAGTTTCCCATGATGCATTTCAAACTTCCGACGACAAAAATCAGAAGCACACCAGGCTATCAAATATCTCTGCTGATTCGCCACATTTGAAAGATCAGAGAGCATTTTAGGCGAGAAAGTCACCAAGTTGAATACCAAAATGTGATCATTTGAGCCATAAAACGGACAGATACAAATTTCATTTCGGCATTTCTTTATGCGCGCCATTATGCTATCAAAGAAGCTTTCGTTCGGCTTGCAATGCATTATCAATCCATCAATCTTTATTTGTATAGCGCCAATTCATAACAAGTGTTATCTCAGGACACTTTATAGTAGAGCATGAGACTCTTCATTTTGTAGATACACATATATACATAGATACATATATCAACACCCAACATGAATCCATAAAGCCAATCATGAATCCCTCCATCATGGCGGCAAGAAAAATCCTTCTGTTAAGCAGCAGGACATCTTGAATGTGGATCTCAGTATTATGGGGCTTGCAATGCATTATGGGGCATTTGAGTGTGACTCGTACACCCACATTGCATACTTAAATTTTTTTCCGATATAGTACACATCTGGGTATTTCTCACACACTCAATCTTTTCATACTATCTAATGTGAACACACTACATACTCATTTTGACATCACACTAACTGCGTTCACACCGCAAGCGACACTGCAGTCAAAATTGCGTCGCCCACTGACATATCGTCGCGTGTCCATAAACAACTCATTTTGGTCACCGTTGCCGTCTGCCGTGGCTCGGTGACGTCACATCCACTCGAGTTTACCGTGATCATATCATATATCATATAATAGGATGTATAATCGGACATTATTCCAACTGTGTCCTTTTCACTCTCTAATCAAACACAAAACACTGCAGCTGAAGCCCTGCAGCAGCATCATCTGTGAGTTCTCTGCAGGTCCGTCTAGGTGGAACTAATGTCCTCACTGACTAATGTTTCACACACGGACATAAATTGTTCCTCAGAAGTCCGGATGAAAACTGTCAAGGGTACCGTCACACAGCCACGCACGACATTGTCTGAAAAGATAAACTTATTTTAACTTTGACATCGCCCCGCGAGTGAAGTGATCGTCTTATACACGGCAAGCGCATCGCGGGAGGGTTAGCCCCGCCCCATCGTGGCTGTACATCGACTTTAAATGGAGAGTGATCGCCGAGGTAGCACAAGTAGCAGGGCTGGGTTTAAAAAAATCAATTTAATCGATTTCCCTCTAAATGGTTCATAATCAATCCATAAAATCCAAAGATCGATCTTTTAACTTGGTTGGTTTTTTGTTCATTGGACGTGCGAGTTGGACAAAAATTGATTTAATGTAACTGCATTAGGTTCAGTTTTTAATGTTAAAAATAAAAATATTTACCAGTTCAAAGGGTCACTTCTTAAATTTACAGCATTATTTTAGTGTAGTGTTGTTTTAGTGTAGTGAATCCATTGTAAAGAGAAAAGAACAAAAATCAAGTAAAATGTATTTTGAGGAGCACTTTTAACTTTAAGAAAGTCATTCATTTCATACAGGCCATTTTTGTTTTTTTGGAATCAGTTTTACTATAATGCTTGGTTTACCTATCTGAGAATCTTATTTTTTTTCCTTTATTGAAGTTACATTAGTTCTGTTGGTTGGCCATAAACACCCAGCCCATCTGCTTGGTTGAGCACATTTTTTTCTATTTCGATATCATTTGACTTTAAGATTGTTTCCATAAATCTGTCGAGTAAGGTTTCTGGTACCATCATACATAAAATACGTCATCTTATCTCTAAACATTTTGTGAAAATGAGGAATTTTTACATGTGTGGCTGAAGCAGGACTAAAATATCTATCACTTCTAAAGAACAAAAACTGCTTTTTTGTTCCAGCATTATGTTTAACCCCCACAAACTAAAGATGGCTTAATCATGTTTAAGAAGTTTGACACATTTATGAAGATAGATACAATTATTCAGTTTGGTCTACTAAGCAGTTAATCTGAGAGATAAAGGGTTAAAAGGGACGAAGCTTTAACATCAAACCAAGGAAGGCTGACAAAATGACACTGAGTACTTAAATTTAAGTCATGTTGTAAAGAATTGACAAACTTCACAGTGATGGTTACAGACTTTCCTGGCCAACAAGGACAAATGAGGATGTTTAAAAGCCGAGTTAATAGATGTAAAAGGTTCAGACTTCAAAGGAGACACCCGGAGCTACGACGCTACAACAAAAGTCGGCTCTTTATATCTCTGCTATCAACCAGCCAGACGTACCTGTTGCAAAGGTGTTATGAACGCTGTGAAATGAGATGGCATTGACCGGGTAAACGTGTTCGATTCCTTCCTCCTTCAGCCTGTGGCACTTGAAGGCGTACTTCTTCTTCTGGAACTCCTGGCTCGGGTCCAGGTACTCCACGGCGACACGTCCCTCGATTGAACTCAAGACATAGCCCTGGAGCCAAGACAGAAAATATGAAGTTACCATCCAGCTTCTTCTTTACTGTAACGTGACGCTCCATCAGGAGGCCGTTATGTGTCAGGTTTGAGCCGTTGTCTCTCTCTGTTTGTCTTCAGAGGTGCAGACAGAGTGGCAGCTGTGTTGATATAACATCTGTTTTAACTTAGGGGGCACCTGTTTGTTGGGGAAAGCTCTGATGCAGCGAGTCTGGTACTTCAGGCTGGACTCTCGTCTCTGCTGGACGTAGCCCATGTTCCTCAGATCCCAGACCAGGACTCGTCTTCCTGCCGTGCCAACGATCAGCCTGTCTCCAGCCACAGACAGCGTGTACACCTTCAATAAAAAGACGAGCATGAGACAACGGCAGTGATGCTTGATACATAAACTCACAGAACACAATAAACAAGTCATTCCAAAGTAACATCATCTCCACATCTGTTGTATAAACCTATCACATGGTGGCAACTTTTATTTGCTCATAATCCAGATTATTGGGTTCACTTTAGAAATCAGACCATCCATCAGTTATTTAATGATCTTTAAAGAAAGTCACAGCCATTATGGACGCCCCAGTCTACCCCAAAGTACTCCTCACCCCGCACATATCCACCCAATACTAGGGATGCACAATATTATCTGCTTGATATTGGTCATGTATCGGCTGGAATATTGGCAAATTACACAAAAGTTCAGTATTGATGCATCTTCTCATCACTGCTTTGGTACATTTAAAATCAAGCGTGTTATTTTTGCAACAGTTACACCCCTTTCAGACTGGCCAAAAAACCTGTTCAAACCCGGTAACAATCGGCTCCTGTTAGCAATTTGAAAAAGTTTTAATGGGCATTTCGGTCGATTGACCCTGCAAGTGACACAGGTTTTAATCGGCTCGCCTCTAATCAGTTTCAGTGGAAACATCACACTCGTGTTGACCTGCAAATTTATGGATAACACCGGCACAACATCCCCACAGTATAACATCAAACAAACGAATTCCATTCGCCTTCGTATAATCAGCGCTGAGTTTGTACATTTTTAAAGAGGGAGAAAGGTACAAAGTATAGAAAACTGGCCTCCATGCTCCTTTCCATTGTTTACATGGACATGTTTTGTCGCGCCAATGATGTCATCAACGTGATGACATCAGCTTGACGCACCAGAGGAAAAGAGATGGACACGCAGCTCGACTGGACCCAGGTCTGCTGGCAGGGGTAAAGGAGTCATCTGCCAAATATTAGCGGGTTAACCCGTGTGAAAAAAACCCGGGTTGACCTGCTAATTTAAGTGTGAAAGCGGTAATAAATGTTGTATTTCTTGTTTTACATCTGCTCCTCACAAAAAATACTGTAACACTGAAACAAGTCAATCTTTCTTAAATACAGAGCTTGAGCCCTTGAGCAGAAATATCAGTGTTGGCGATAATGAATTAGAAAATATCAGCATATCCAATATCATTAAAAATCCAATATTGTGCATCCCTACTCAATACCTCCAGTTACTCAGCACCAACCACCTCCTTCAGTCCCGAAAAAAACTACAGACATCTGGGGCTCCCTCCACGACCATCTGAGGAACCCTCAGGAAAGGCCTTAAGACTTTCCTGTTTGGATGGACCTTTCCAAACTGCTTTAATGCTGTGCTTATTCTTGCTGGTTTTGTGTATCTGAGTTTTTTTAATATATATAAAAACTGCTTTATAAATATTCTTTTTATTCTTACTATTATCAGCAATTAAATATCATGAGTGTGTTGTGCTTTACCTTTTCAGGCTGAGTGAAGGTGCCAGCATTGCATGGCGACCTGGGGTCCCACAGGCGGACTGATCTGTCCCAGCTCCCCGTTACCATGACATTAACCTCTGGGCAGTACTCTACACATCGAATGGGGGCGTCATGTGTCCCAACTATAGTATCTGTTGAAGCAAAACATCAGACAGCAGTTTAATTTTACAAGCAAACGCAAAGATCTGCAACTGAGTAAGGCAACACGCTACAATGATTACATACAGGACTTATTGACCTTAAAAAAGTTAAATTCAAACTCCTTCAAGGTAAAGTTTCATGCCTATCCAGCACATTACCAATACTTTTGTATACAGTGAAGTTATAACACAATATGTATACGTAAAAACTCACTTTACTTCCTTGTTATACTGGAACAGAATCTTTTAATCTACAATCAGCTTAATTTGTGTTTTGTTACAATGACTAAGACATGGAAAACAAAAAAAAAATCCCTTTTAAAAATGCCAACTTGGTAACTATTCTATCCTGTCCAGCCACCCAAAGTCCATATGAAACTAGTAAGCACTTACGGCCCTTTTCCATTAGCCCTATTCTACTCGACTCTACCCGACTCTACTCTACACGCTTTGTGCTGCTTTTCCATTAGCCCCAGTCGCCTGCCCAACAGGGTGCAGTCTCGCCGAGTGGCACTGTGGTGACGTCATTTTGAGGACGACACAACAATCTGTGGCTTTTTGTCACAAATCGAGTAAAAAAGGAAAGCAGAAGAAGGCTGCAGGTGATAAGAAGAAATACTCCTTGAGAAGCACAGGAGAGTTTTGGAAGCTATACAACAGAATGAAGCCGAGGACGAGAGCAATCGAGCTGCAAAGAAAAGACGTATGAGGGTAACGCTAGCACGCTAGGTCCTCGCTCATGACTCATCGATGATGACATTGTCTGACCAATCAGTCGCTGGCAGTCGGAGCCGTCATCTTTTAGTATCCACTCCGCTCGCTTGGAAACAGAGCGAGGTAGGTAGGTACTAAAACTAGCTTGTTTTAGGAGGTACCGGGCTAGTGAAAACACGTTGCAAATCGAGTAGGGACGAGTAGAGTAGGGCCAAGGCGTGCTAGTGGAAAAGGGCCATTAGAGAGCATAAAACTCCAACAAGGTAGCTCACATATTGCTGTTACATCTATAAGCAATAGTTCCATGATAAAGTTACTATCATAATTTGATTCATTAACCCTGAAAACCCACAGCTGGCACTCAGAGTCATGTTAATATTTCTATAATTAGACAGTTATTGAGCAAAACTGGGCATTAACAATGGTGGTTATCTGGATCACCACCAAAATCGTATCATTTTTTAAGTTGGGTCATTACCAACATCTCCTGAAAATTTCAGCAAAATCTGTTGAGTAGTTTTTGCGTAACCTTTCTAATGAACAAACCAAAAACAAACAAATGCCGGCAGAAAACATAATCTCCTTAAAGGAGTTAACAAATATCAATATCACAGAACGATTAAAATTAATCCCTGTATCTAGTATCAAAGTCCTTTACAAACGTCAAGATATCAACATTAAATCCATGGATTTTAAAGGATTTGAACGTTCATAAAACCCTGTGCATACCTTGGTCTGTGTTCAAATCATGTGTTTTTAGCTGTGCATCCAAACCTCCACTCCAAGAATGTGTTGGGTCCTAAAGGAAAGAGGAAATTGTAAACGTTTCATTGAATCTTGTGCTCAGTCAGATTACTTGTGAACATAAAAACCCTCAGTGACGCACATAAAAAGCACAGTCAAGAACTGGAGCTGTGTGCTGGTACTTCATGCGCATGGTGTTGCTCCCGACATCATAGAGACGGACAGTGCAGTCCCAAGAGGAAACCAGCAGGAACTGAGTTGTGCTTGGGCTGAACTTGACCGCAGAGATGCTGTCCTCTGGACCCTGGTTCAGTTTGTACTCGTTTGAGCCCGTCATCTGTGAGGAGGGAAAAAGCAAAGCTGAAATAAAGACTTGGTAATGAGATGTAAAGGTGACACTGAACTTATCAAGAGATTTTTATTTGTCTATTCACACATGCAAGGGGGTAGAACTCAGGAGAGAAAGGCCCTCAACAAGGTGGGGATCCAACAGCAAACTTCTTGAACTGCATGCTGAGCAACCGTACTGCCCATGTGTCATACTGTTCGAATTCTCTCTTCTTTTTCCTCTTGAATCGTATTTTTCTGGTTAATTTTAGGGATGCAAGATATTAGATTTCAGCCAATATCCAAAATGACAGTATTTTTTACATTCATTATCGCTCATACATATACCGATATTTCAGGTCAAGAGCATAAGCTCTGTGCTTAATAAAAATTGACTTGTTTCATTCATTCTTACAGCATATTATCGTACAGATGTAAACAAATAAAACAGCTTTTAACTGTTGCAAAAATAAAACACTCAATATTTAAATGGACTCATGCAGTGATTAGAGGGTGGATCAATTAGGAATATTTGTATAATTTGCTGTTATATGGCCAATATATTGGCAGTAAATATCAGCCATGATTACTACTCAACTTTTTAGGCTGAAATCGGCCAATAGATATCAAACTGATAGTATCGTGCATCCCTAGTTCATTTTAGTCTTTTTTACCTCTGTCAAGGAGGTTACGTTTTTGCCCACGTATGTTTGTTTGTAAGCAAGATAATTCAAAACTACAGGAAAGATTTTGTTGAAATTTTCAGGAGACGTTGGTAAGGCACTTTTTTAAAGGAACTGTTCAGTAGATTAAGATATCAACATGATTCTGAATGTTAGGTGAAGGTTTCAGGGTCAAGAGTTATCATATTGTGATGGTAACGTTATCATGGAACTACTGCTTATTGATTTAAAAGACATATTTAAGCATATCTGGTGGAAGTGGTTTTTACCTTATTTGTTTTTTTATTAATGCTCACTAGGGGTGTGAAAAAATATCGGTATCGCAATATATGGTGATATTTTGACTCCCGATACAATATGGATATTTCAAATCTTAGTATCGATATTTTTGTAAAAAATAAAAACTCATATTTTATCAGAGTTGGAAATAAAATAAAACTTATAAATATTAGAGCTGAAACGATTCCTCGAATATTTGCGAGTACTCGATTACAAAATATCCTCGAATTAAATTTTGTGCCTCGAAGCCTCATTTAATATATAATTATACATATACAATCATGAAGGAAGAGAAAAGAGAGGGACAGAAAGGAGAGAGTACGCAGAAGAAATGGCAGAGAGTGTCCCAGGTGTGTGGTCACTACAAGAAGGGACGAAAAGAAAACACAGTGCAGTGTGTCTGATGTCAAACTGAGTGAGCTTATCATGTAGCTTAGCACGATAGCACATCGTTAGGGCTGCAACTATTACCATTACAGCATTTTAAATATGCTCATCACAGACATGCGTCCTCTCTCCATGGTGGAGGACACAGGATTTAAGAACATGATAAGGATTTCAATCCAAACTACACAATGCCCTCCAGAACACACTTCACAAATATAATTGCAGAATTATATTACTGCTTTGTAAATCAGTATTGTATTGGCTTTGTTTTAAGCCAGTACTAGTTTAAACTTTGAAAGTTGTTAAAATTAAAACCCTTTTCTGAGGAATAAACGGCATTTGGTTGCTAAATTTGAAAGCCCTAACATGTTGCATTGTATAAAATTGATTTATTTGTTTAAAAACAAAAAAGTATATTTTGTTAGAGTACTTGAAGAAATAATCGACAGAGTACTCGATTCCAAAGATACTCGACAGTTGCAGCTCTAATAAATATGTATGTACAGGTTTTGTTTCATGCAGTTTATTCAGTTCAGACAGTGACATCAGAAATATGTGATTTTTTTTACTTACTGCTGTGCTGTCAATAGCAGCAGTTTGTTCCTCATGTGTTCACTTACAGTTTGAGCTTTCAATACTTTGTTAAAGGGAAAACAAGAATAATTTCTTTGCAACATTAATTCAGGTGACTTGATGCACTCTGTGTTTTCAAGTCAAGTGTATTTATGTAACACTGCAGTTGACGTATTTCAATTACAATAAAATGGAAAAGTTAAAAATCCACTGTCTCTAGGTTTTCCCGAGTTTACTGTACAATATCGCAATATATCGCAATGTTGTGATATCGTGATAAATTGTGATATTATCGTATCGTGACCAAAGTATCGTGATACGTATCGTATCGTGAGGCTCTGGCCAATACCCATCCCTAATGCTCACACTTAACTGCATTTACTTGCATAAAAATCTAAGTGTACAGGCACAATATCAATGAAGAAGTTATGTCCTATTCCATTAACAGAAGTATGATCAATTTACTGGAGAAACAACACTATTTGTTCAGTCAAAATCCCTAGTAGAAGTTTGTAAATTGTTGGCAATATTCAGGGATAAAGTGGTTATCTGTTATTTTCAATACAATAACATATACTGTAAGTTGGATGTCTATAACCAACGTCATGTACTGAGCAACATTCTTATTATCAAACTGTACTTACTGTTAAACTGTCATGTTTTAATTCATATTTCATATACTTAAAAGTCAATACAGGATCACTAAAGTATTTCTGATTTTGATCAACCAGTACTACATGATCGTTAGCTATCCTGTTTGTTGTTAGCTTAGCTCAGTATCAGTTATTGTGGGCTTGGCCGACGAGTTGGATCTAACTCTAATGATCCATTAAATCATTATGTCAGACAAATACGACGTTTTAGCTAGTTAACCCCTCTTAGGTTCCTGGTATTAAACTAGTCATTATCTGCTCGTTAATGATGCTCCCAGTAAATACACGGAGCCCTAGTCAACTGTTAACGGTGATGCTAATGCTAGTTTCGCCTGTTATTCGAGCGTTTATTACACGCTTTTGTGTCACTTCGCCTTGCTTACCTCGTTAGATGAAGCCGTTCAGACGTTAAGAATAAATATTTATCCTTGGTTTACAGTAAAATATTGACGAAGTGTGCTGGAGAGCAATGTGGTGCGTCAAGCTAATCCCATTGAAAACGCTTCCCATGTCCCGGTGACCGCTGATTGGTTCATACGAACGTTTGAGTTCCCGCCTGTGATCTGATTGGTTGGTCAGACCGGAGCGTCATTTCCGTTTCTCCAACCAGATCACGTGATCGTGGAGTTCTCTCGCTTCCTGTCCGTCACACACAAAGCTTTCAGCAGAATAAAGCACCATTATCAAATATTTGTCATGATTAGGGCTTATTAAAGCTTTTGAGCCTCTTTTTTGACAAAGTTCCCCTTATTTATTGTACACTTACTTTATTTTTGTTCACCAGTAGGTTGATTTATATTAAAATAAAGAAGAAAACTAATCCAACTCTTGTGACACCAAACCAAAAGTCTTATAATTCAGTCTGAAAAGGGAAAGCCTACTTTAAAATGGCTTCAACTGGAAACAAATTGCAAGCCATCACATTTTATCGACAAGTTTTAATTAACATGATTAAACCTGTTAATTTACTGTGAATTGACTTTATTCAGTTGCTTTTACTCTTGCTAATTCAGTTTAAATATGACCCTTTCATGGTGTTAGACATATGGGCTATTTAAAAATGTCATGTCATGAAAAAGCAATGAGATCAGCATACCAGAAAGTAGCTCCCTGTAAGGATTTTTTACTTAACAAAGAGTGATGTTTCGAGCCGAACGTCACTTATTATCGAATAAATAATCCTTGAAGAGAGAAACTTATTGTTGTGCAGCTCTCGCTGTACTTTTTCATGATTTTTTTTAACCCAACACCCACCAATGGATGTGCGTGTCTACTTTGTCATTTCTTATTTTAAATTTTGGCAATCTAAAGTGGCCCATTTGTACAGACTATTATGACTCTGCAACTCTTTTGGTATTAACCATTTGGGTCATCAATTCTTCCTGGGTTGATTATCTAAGAAAACACGGATAATGCGCCCTTTAAAAAGAGATTAACCTCCAGGACAAACTAAAAGATTTTGTGAGGATTATCGTTAGCCTTTACTCACGAAGCTGTTTTTCTAGCGATGAGGTCTAGAGAGGAAGGCTATAACCGTGTCAATAAAAGGCCCATTTACCCTTTTTATTTTCAGTGTTTAAGTCGGTTTATCTAATTTTAAAGTATCTTATCTTCTCTTAAGCACCATGCTTGGGGTAAATTTTACTTTAATTCTGCTACATTATAGATACAGAAATTCTACTTCATACTCATCACATTTTAAGAAACGTTCCTGTTATTCAACACGTAACTTTTTTTTTTCTTTTCGTTATTCACATCTGGTTTGGCAGGAAGTTCCCATGCCTCATAGCCAGACGGTTGCGGGTTTGAGTTCTCCAGGCTCAGACCGAAACCATGCTTGGTTGGTTCTGTGATTGACTGGTGATCAGTCCAGGGTGTACCCCGCCTGAAGAGATTAGCGTTTTCAATTACGAATGGATGAAAAACAATAAAAACTGCATTTGTAAGGTCGATGACATGTTGCCACACCTGTGCAATGTCACACAACTCTATGGCAGCACAAAGGATAAGACGCCCATGTGACTCAGGTCAAGCAGTTCAGTTTAAGTTAAGCAGTTAGTCATGATAGATTATCCCAGTGGTTCTCAAATGATTTTTACTGGCCTCCAATCAGCAGGTGAAAATATATTTAAAGGCCCCCTTGAGGCTCACTTTATACGTAAATACACAAATATACAATAACAGTGAAAATGATTATGGACTACATAACGCCTATCACACCCTTTGCTGACATTTCCTATACTTTTAGAAATTATCTCCAATGTTTTTTTGAAGGGTCCTGAATAGATCTATCAAGACTGATACTGCATTTGACGATTTCAGATAAAACAGCAGCCAATGTGATTTGATGTATTTTATGTATAATGTATTGCATATTACATACAATACATGTATTTTTTATGTTTTCCATAGGCGAGTATTGTTTTTATCCTGCCCTTCCCAGCACAGCTGCAGGCCCACCACGTTGGGAACCACTGGGTAAGTTAGGGCTGTCACTTAAGTGCATTAATTAGATTTATTAATTACACCGCAAATTAATGCATTAAAAAAATTAATCGCGATTAATCATAGCACACAAACATTTTAATATTGTCCAGCTGGAGGACCCGTACATGGCAGTGGCACATGTCACTTCACACATGCGTCTCCAGTCAAACCAAACAAAGCCCAGGTGACAACAGGAATGGCATATTTAAGACTTAGTCTTATTTTATTTTTGAATTTATTTATCTATATTTGTACTACATTCTTTAATAATGCATCAGGCCTAATTGTTTTGCTGGATGTCCTCGACCTTTTTCTTATTTTGAATTTGATTTATGAAACACACTTAAAGTGTAATTTGAGTTGCCTGATTGAGCTTAGAATTTTCTGGACAAGTTGCCCTGACTTTGGTTTTATTTAGTCACCAATAAAAATCTGGATTTACAAATCTTCACTTCTTAGTGTATTCATTTGATTAGTCCTGCACTACAATTTAATAATATCCTAGAATTCAAATTCTTTATTTTGGCACTTTAAGCAGATATGAGATTAAAATGCGATTAATTAGATTAATTAATTATAAATCCGGTAATTAATTAGATTAATATTTTTAATACTATTATGTGCTATTGATTATGACTTCAACTTTTTAATGGTTCACCTTTTTAAACTTTTTATAGATAATTTTTAGACCTTTCTAATTGTCTTAACACTTGCTCAGTTTATTACTGTATTTTATCATCGCCACTTATTTTTTATTATTTTGTAATTTTATCATCATTGCTCATTTCATCTTTTAATATTTTCTGACCTGATTTCTGCTTTCATCCCTTTTTTATTGCGTTTTCTATTCTTGCTGATTTTATGTTTTTATCTTTGGTCCTCATGGTCTCTTTTTATGCTGCATGGTTCTTGTATTGTCTGGGTTCCTATAAAGTACTATAAATTATGGAAAGGACCTTTTCACCTCGTATCTTTTTCCATTGTGTCTCTCTGTTAGTCTTGATTTAAGCTGTGCTTTTTGTTGTTACTTCATTGTGCTCATTGTTTGTTTGTGTTTTATTATTTTGTGCTGAATGCTTGTCAAAGCACTTTGTAAACTATGTTTTTAAAAGTGCTATACAAATAAATTATTATTATAATTGTCTGACAGCACAAGGATAAGTCAAACCACATCTTTTGAATTTACATTAGGTGCTGTGATGTTTGCAAGTACACAGTAAAATTGACAAAAATAAACCCTATCAGAGTCAATATGAACTCTTTTTAATTGTCTATATGGCTTAACACCACATCTGCTTTACCTCTCATCAAGGGTAACTTTGGACCTTTTTTGGAATGAAATTAAAATTCTGTAATTCTTAATGTTGTGAATTTTGATCAACACTTACGTAGTGATAGGAGTGTATCGCAAAGTATACGTTTTAACATCTAAAGTGTTGACTCTTTAATAACACTGCAAAGTGTAAAGATTACTGTATTTATTTTCTATAAATTATGAAAATCAGCTGGACTAAAGAGTCCATGTTAGATTAGAGCACATACATTTTCAAAAACATGTCCAGTGTAGTTCTCCTGACGTGGACTTGTGGCATCTGTTGTCCAATAACAGGAGAGAGATGGTTTGATTGACTCTACAAGTGTCACTTACTGGTGCAGAGTTCACGGTTAGAGATCCATACTGTGACATAACTGGATTTGATTTACTGAAACATCATTTTTACACTTGTTTTGACACCGCCTCCTCCTCAACTGAGAGTGAGTTTTATGGGATTTGACTCCATCCAGAGTAAAATTAACTCTGTACAGTGACTTTGTGCTGGATGGGGCTAGGGCAGTAACAACAGTTATTAATCAAAGTCCTCATATTAACATGTTCCTGTCCGTCACACACAAAGCTTTCAGCAGATTAAAGCACCATAATCAAATATTTGTCATGATTAGGGCTTATTACAGCTTCGGAGCCTCTTTTTTTGGCAAAGTTCCCCTTATTTATTGTACACTTATTTTATTTTTGTTCACCATTTGGTTGGTGTATATGAAAATAAAGAAGAAAAACAATCCAACTCTTGTGACACCAAACCAAAAGTCTTACAATTCAGTCTGAAAAGGGAAAGCCTACTTTAAAATGGCTTCAACTGGAAACAAGTTGCAAGCCATCACATTTTATCAACAACTTTTAATTAACATGATTAAACCTGTTAATTTACTGTGAATTGACTTTATTCAGTTGCTTTTACTCTTGCTAATTCAGTTTAAATATGACTCTTTCATGGTGCTAGACATATGGGTTATTTAAAAATGTCATGTCATGTAAAAGCAGTGAGAAAAAAAGTAGCTCCCTGCAAGGATTTTTTTACTTGACAAAGAGTGATGTTTCGAGCTGAACATCACTTATTGTCAAATAAAGAATCCTTGAAGAGAGCAACTTATTGTTGTGCAGCTCTCTCTGTACTTTTTCATGATTTTTTTTAACCCAACACCCACCAATGGATGTGCGTGTCTACTTTGTTATTTCTTATTTTAAATTTTGGCAATCTAAAGTGGCCCATTTGTACAGACTATTATGACTCTGCAACTCTTTTGGTATTAACCATTTTCAGATGGAATAAAGATTCCATGTTAGATCAGAGCACATACATGTATTACACAATGAATGTATGTTTTAATATAAAATATATATTCAAGAGGTTTTAACATCTGTTGTTTGAATGCAAACATGGAAACATTCTCTTGAAGTCACCAGTTAACATGGTCACTCATTGAAGCCCTTTGTTTTGTTTTTTTATGTGTTAAAGATATAAATGATGTTCTCCAAATGAACATAATGCAGCAGGATGTAAAAAGTTGTGTTCTTGAATTCTCTGTGAAAATAATTACTTTGAATACTTCTGTAATTTTAAGTTAAGTACTTCAGTAATTTTACTTGAGTTATATTTAACTGAGCAGCTTTCACTTGTATGTTTGATCAGGAGGATTTATATTTTAATGCAGTACTGTGCTCTTAGTCCACCACTGTTATTTAGCAGGAGCACCCTGATGTGCAGACCCTCAGAAGAACTTGCTTTGAGCTCCTTTTCACCCGTTTTCACAAACACCTGCAATTCAAAACCTTTGCAACATGATACTATTGACACCATGTTCACTTCAATAAAATAAATACAAATCACTCTGGAATGAAACCTTTACTGACCATAGAATATACAGAAATTTCAATAACAATATCAGAGAAAAAACATAAACACACAAACAGAGGATGTTTTTTTGGCTTGTTCATGGCTTTGAAAATAAGACATGGCCTCATAGAAACACATTTTACTTTAACCTGCAGTTTTTGGTGGATTTTCTTAAGGATCGCTTGATTGTCCCCTCTATTACTAAAATCTTTTTGGTTTTCTGGTTTGTTTTGAAGATTAAAATGAAAGAGGATGAAGCCTTAAGTAATGCCAACAGTATTGCACAATATTGTAAAATATCAAAATATTAAATTCCACATTTTTGTTGCTACAAACACTGACACAAGTCTCCATAAAATACATATACACAATTAACCCTGTTTATGACAAGAATGTTTGAATATATTAAACAACTTTTGATAAGGATTTAAACAATTTAACCAATAATATAAAAACCCTGTAACACCAGCTTAATCCATATTTGAGTCTCCAGAACATGCGTCAGAAGAATAAGGTCGTTTTTGGATATTAATAATAATAATAATAATAATAATAATGCAACATTGTGTCCTTAAATATACAAAATATACAAAATTGTACTTTGTCGTCGCTCGCTCATTAAAAAAACACACCTGTACAGCGCGTAATGACGCACGCAGTCCGCGTTAAACCGGCCTGAGCAGGGGCACCGGGTGGGAATAGTACATGTGGTGTGGGAACGCCAGCAGGGACTGGCCGCTCGGCGAGTTTGCAGCGGGGCCCCCGGTCCCCTCCGAGGCTCCGTTCTCGTGGTAGAGTATGGGGACCCGCACAATCCTCTGCGCCGCCGCGTGGCTCAGGTTGGCCGCCTCCAGCTCCGCGGCCAGCTGCCGCTTCCACTTATTCCTCCGGTTCTGAAACCAGATTTTCACCTGCGTCTCCGTCAGGTGCAGCGACGCTGCCAGGCCCGCGCGCTCCGAGCTGCTCAGGTAGCGCTTGATGTCGAAGGTGGACTCCAGCTGGAACACCTGGCTCCTGGAGAACACCGTGCGCGTCTTCTTCTTCCGGCAGGGCTTTCTGTCCGAGTCCAGGTCGTCGGTTTTCCTCCTCCAGTCGTCCTCCTGGTCCGTTTCTTTCTTTGGCTCCTCAGAGTCACTCTCCTCCAGGGTGATGTCCTCGTCCGCGCTCTCCTCTTTGGCATCTTGGTCGCTTTTCTGGAGGTCCGGGGAGCGTCTGTCCGGGGCGGGGGACGCCTCTCTGAAGTTTGCCTTTTCAGAACCTGCAGAGGAAAAAGATATTATTTAGTTTTCTGCATTTTGAAAATTGAGGACATTTAAGTGCATAAAGATGAGACAGAAATACAGAGAAAGGAAAAAAACGGAAATAAGATTATGGATTCACAGCTGCTGATTTCACTCTGGTGATTTTTTGCAGCCATTTTAGAGATTTATTAACATTTAAGATGAATTCAGAGTCTGTTTATGAAAAATATGTGTTCATTAAAGCAAAAATCAAGTCATCTTTGTCCTTTAAAGTTAGTTTCAAACAACAAAATAAAAAAATACCCTTTTTTGATTTAAAAAAAATCTTCATGTTCGCTATTACTCTCCCAAAAATAGTTTAATTTATTCAAATAAGAAAAGCCATTTAAGACAAACTGTTATGTTCTTAGCACCAACAACTCTACATCTATTAATATAACTTGCATACAATTTAATCAGAAATATAAGTAAATACTATACGAACAGAAAATATCACATAATAGAGTCAAATAAATAAACGTTTTATAATCAGAATTCATGGTCTAAGTTTAATCTTGTCTCTTACAATTTCTTGTCTCATTTTAGCAATTTTATTTATTTATTTATTATTTATTTATGTTGTTTATTTATTTATTAATCATAATGATGATTCTTTTTTATATATATATTTTTTTATATATTTTTGATTCGTCTCTTTGTTGTTTTTCAGCATTTTTCTCCACACACACTGTTTTTAAATGCACTTCAGAAATATTTTTGACTTGTGTATATTGTCCGCCTTGGGCGAACAGTTATCTCAGGCTTTCCAAATTCAAATAGCAGCATAAACATTTGGACAAAAGCAGAAAATATACTTTCTAAAAGTGTAAATCTGTTTGGATCTCTTCTGTCATTCAGTAAGGTTAAGGATGTTTTTGGCGTTTGAGTAAAATGACGTTTAAAATCATGTTTTAGTTTACAGAGGATCAAACTGTTTTAAAAGAGGATGAGATCAACCTGTTAGGATGCTCCTGGCTTTCTTCCACATCCTGCCCGTAACAAGTTGAGACAGACATTTTTGAAGTTTGGCCAAACTGTTACCTTCTCCGGGAATGATCTCATCAAGATTATGGATTTAGTGTGTCACTCTTGACATTTAAGTCTCTTCTTGCCTGGATGTAAAAATAGACATTTCACGAGATTTGAATAAGAATTAGCTATTTGTTGTCTCTTTTGTTTGTGATTCTGAAAATAAAGTTGCAGGACATTTTTATTGTTGTTTTTCTAAGACTAACCTGAACTCTATTCTCACTGACTGTAAAGCCTTCAGAGGTCATCAGGTGCATTTATGCAGGGGCCAGAAAGCTTGGCACATGCTATTGGGCCAGTTTATAAACAGACTGAATTTTAAACATTTAAATCAACACACTGTTGACATCACTGTTTTCATATTTTTATCTTCCAAAATGCAGAACTCTAAATGAACCTGAGATCAGATCCTTTCTCTATGAGGACAATGGAGATATTTGGACTCGTGTGCAGCAGGACGTGTTTGCTTCACAGGCTCGAAGGTTGCTGGTTTGACTCCACAAGTTTTCATGTTCTTCCCCTGCATCTGTATGTTCTCTCCTGTTTCCTCTTACACACCAGAAACATGCTTTTTTACGCAAACTGGCGACTCTAAATTGGCTTTAAATGTGAGCAAGAGTTGTTGCCTGTCTCTACATGTCAGCCCTGTGATCGACTTGCGATCAGTCGTGGGTGTTTCCCACCTTTTTTCCAAATGTCAGCTGGGATAGGCTTCCCCTGCAACAGGTAGCGAGCAGTAGATGATGGATGTGCGTATTTCTGGAGCCGTCATGTTTCTGGGCTTGACTCACTCTAATATTGGCTAACAGGTGAGGTTTGAATCTTCAGGTGAGCTCATGGTTACACTCAGAGCACCGAGGAGCAGCTGATGGAGACTGTAATGCCCCCGTTCATAGACCTTCAATGCTCTCTTGGTCAAAGGGTCCCCCTGCAGAACCTAAACTGGATCCTGAATGAAGCCATTAAACTCAAACAGTTTTTAAAGAGGACTCTTGTAGTTATGAGTGATCAACACTTCCTGTTTTATTTGAGGGTTTGTATTATTTTATGCATTTAATCTGTATTGTTGTTATCCTAACAGTGTTTGTTTTTGTGCTTTTAGTATTTTATAATTCAAGGGCATTTCTGTGATGTACATCTGAAGGTGGTGCCTGATTAAGCTGTAATAATATTTGTGGTTTTGGATGTTGCATTTAAAAAAAAAAAAGACCTTAAAATATCATGTTTTTGTTCCCCTTACTTTGTCTGAATCAAATATCCCCAAGGCCTTATGCGTTCAGTCAATGATCACAGCTAAATGAACATGATACCATGAATGACAACCGCCTGCGTTGAATCAGGGACGATGGCTTTTGGGAAGGCTTATTTTTTCTGAAATTATGACCAAAAAAATCTTTTTGAATGATCTCATGAACAAAAATATTTTGCTGGACTTTCATTGATAGAAGCTTCATGTGGTCATGTAAGTTGACACCACTGTAGACTTTGTGTAATACACAAGTAATATAGCAGTAAATGTATGATTTAATAATATTATTAATGGTGCATTATTTATTATTCAGAGTAACAGGCAAATTAACCTTTTTAGGAACATAACTTTTTGCAGTTTTATCCAACTAAGGTTTAAATGTGGGGAAAAGTCACAATCAAAGTTAAATAACGTTAAAGTTTAGTAAAGTGGCCTTTAAATAAAAATAATAACACTTTTAAATCTACTTCGCTCTGCCGTTCATTCTTCAGTCTTCATCCTCACATTTTAGGATTAAATATTTGGTTGCTAAAATATTAAACAAAGAACTTTGCTACTGATTTTGTCAAATTAAAAAAAATCTAGTGGAGTAGATATCACAAGACATTCCCATTTCAGCCTCATCCAGGGCTCATAATTTAGTGACACTGCAGCCCCTTAAAAAAGGTTTTAAACCCCCTGTTTCTTTAAATCATGCAACAGAAATTCAAATGACATTTATGTATCAAAGAAAACATTATTTTTGTACCACCTTCTAAGCCAGTACTGCACAAAATAAACCTCGTTTACATCCATTTTATTTGGCCATTTTTGATGTGTTGCATTTACTTTACATCTTCCCCGTGGATACCATCCTGACAGAGCCCTCAGATTTTGTTTAATTAGTATTGCTGCTCTTTAAATTAACCAGTTTTATTTTACATCCATTGAGTCATCAACTAACAATGTGTTTTAGTTTAAACACTTAATTTATTGAAGTTTTATGGATTTGATTGAGTTTGGTGTTGTGTTGTAATTGGTTATTGAGGTGTGGCAAATCTTTCAAGCATACATCTTCATAAAAAAGAATCTGAAACACATAAAAATAATTATTCTACAGAATGATAAAGAAATGAGAATTGGACTTACATGTAACCAAACAATCGTCACATTTATTGTTAAAAATTAAGATTTCATGACCCCAAATCTATATGGTACATTCAAAATTATCTATTATTTGGTTCAATATTTTTAATTGTTATCTAACACAATTTTGTCGACTATTTTTATTATTTATTTATTTATTTTTTACACGAGATACTTTTCTTACGTCAGGGATGCCTCATGTATTTTCATTGATGCCTCGAAATGTGAGAGTAAAATTGATTTCGACTTTAAACTTCATTTGTAAGCGATTTTTCAAAAACGAGAATTTATGCAAATGTACAAAGAATCATAAGAGAATAATAAAAGAACCAAAATCCGGCAGCAAAAATAACCCATAACATGTTAAATTCAGACATTTGGACCCAAAAAAAGAAACCCTAAAGGCAACAGAGGAACCAAACCAATTAATTTGAGACAATGAAATTGTGAAGATCGGACCAAACTGAATAAATTAAATTGATACATTTACGCACACTTTACGATTTCTTATTTTTACGCACGATAAATCAATGTTTAATTCTCACATTTTCAAGATAAAATGTATCACATAGCATTCATTTAAATGAATGTATATAAATATAGTGAGATTTCTTTACCTGCAGTCCTGAGATGAGCCCCCAGCGTATATGGGTACCACCAGGTCGACGCTCTCTCCAAATACTGCGCTGATAGTCCGATCCTCTGTGCCGGTAACTCAAACCGAGGGAAAGATAAGTCCCCGAGCCGAGAGAAGAAGCTGCCTTCAAACACTCCTTTCGTCGTCCCCAGGAGGGTTTTCGGCTTCGTGGGTTTGTCTTCGATGTTCAGCAGGTTTTTGATGGAGAACGGGGACTCTTTAGCGGGCTGGCGAGTCTCTTGCGCATCAGAGTCTGCCATCACCGTTCACTGCCCGAAGAGGATCACCATTCAAACTTACACAGAAAGGAGGAGAGTGTGTTGTTCTGTAGTAAAGATTAAATCATAAAAGAGACACAAAGCTGGACAAAAAAAAGAGTAAAAACCGCCAGAATCTTCGCTCAGCTCCAAGTGACGCTCCGCCGGAGAGCGCAGGGATCACTGCGTCAAACTTGCGTCGGATTGTAGTGATGAAATCAAAACTGCCACCCGAGTTTAAGCGCGCCCCGTCCCTGTGATTGGACAGGTACAATAGCAAATGGGCTTTGAGATGAAGAGCGCGAGGGGCTGTGACGAGAATGGACTCCAGAGAGAGAGAAAAAAGGCCGCACGAGCGTTTTGCCTCCGGGCTCAACAGTACGCACCCACTTATCATCCAATTAGAATAAAGAGAAGGGAGTCGCGCGGGGGTTTTAGGGGGGTGCGCATGAGCCGCAATCACCTGTCAGTAAATTGAATAAATGGTTGAGGGTTTGTTACATCTCAGATTGAGATTTAATCAGATTGGCCTCGGTACAAAGCAGACAATTACGCACTATTTACGCACGGATCAGATCCATTGGAAATATAAGCAAAAAAAGGTAAAACAAAACATATATTTCTAAATATTCTATAAAGGCTGTTACTCTTACACTGGCAGAAGGTAGTTTAATACAGAGACTAATGCTTGGCAGTGTGATTTGTGCTATTAATCCTTTCATGCATGAATTATTAAATCAGAACGGAATTTTTTCTTTAAATTTTACTTTAAAGTCCAAATCATGGCCACATATTTTTCCAGTATGTTATGTTGTCCACTACAGTGGTCACCACTTATCAACGGTATTGATAGTAATATAATGGAACTTAATATAGATCCACAAATGCAAAACAAAATTATGTGAAATCTGGATATAGGCACATAAGCAGATATACCCCTTAGTACATAACATCCACTGGAGTTGACAGATGAGCCTTTGGTCACAGAAAATAATAAACAAAGAAGTATTTTTAAAATCTACACAAAAACTGTCTCTAACATCACATTAACTTGAAATATATTTTTGTACCTGTCTGATTTTTTTGGGAATAGAAGGATTAACACTCTTTACTGAAGGGTGGATGCATTTCCCCCTTCATCTGCTGGCTTGAATTTATAATATAAAATCTCATTACGACAAAAATATATAAAGATAATACTGTATTTTTAGGAAACTTGAGACAATGGTTTGAGGGTTTAGCACATGGTAGTTGTAACATGGTGCTGCAACCTGAATGGTATAAAATGTATTTCAAACATCTGCCTACTGCTGCAGACACCATGCATGAAAAGGCTCATAAACGATATTTGCATTTTCTGGATTCACATTGTGCATATTTGGCTGCAAAAGTGAATTTCCTCTGTGAGCCAAACCAGAAGCACAATCGATTTTCAATGTGATGTTTTGTCAAAGACAACAAAAATTACATTTATAAATACAATACTAGAAAAGCACTCAGAGAGCGCAGACCTCCGCCAGCACCACAGTCCTCTCCCATATTGTGATTTTTACCATAAATATTAGTCCTACCTTTATTTCATGTAAATATTTGGATTCTTTGACCATCAAAACATATAATTAGCAATTGGTTTCATAATTATATCTATTTTAGTTCAGTAGTTATTCACGAAAATCACATTTTTCATCGTGGCGGATTCAGACGGTGATCCGGATCAACACCAAAAGTGAATCACTTCTTCCTTTTCCCATGCTGAACATTTCCTGAAAATTTCATCAAAATCCATCCATAACATTCTGAGTTATTTTGTTCACAGACAGACAGACAAACAAACTCTCCCAAAAACATAACCTCTTTGGCGGAGGTAATTAGCCAACTGTCAGAAAATGCAAAGCCCTGTCACATGTTGGGCAGACACATAAACATATTATTAGGAAAAGGGTGACGTTTCATGCTCTGTTTCTTATTTTATATACAATTTTTGGATATTCTGCAACTTCTCCCTAATAAAAAGTATACTGGTTCATTTCTTAAGTTGTGATTACCTTTTAATGTTATCATAATATCCCTGCAATTAAAGTTTCATAAAGAAAAACATACTGCATGTGCTAGACAAGCTTGGTGTGATTTATTAACATACATAAGAATGGGAACTAAATTTAAGTCTATTGAGAACAAGTCACAAATAGCTGAAGGCAAATATCAGTATCATTTATCTTTATGAATCACCTATAATACCCTCCACTTAATTCTGGATGCCTCGTAAATCTGGCAGGACACACTTGTCAGTGGGAATAACAGCAAAGAAGTCCAAAATGAGATCATGATGGACAGGAGGCAGAAGCAGTCCAAAACTGTGGCTTAAGTTTTAAGTCCACTTCCTATCCTGTGTGATTTCAAGCAAGCGTGGGAACACTGAAAACACCGAAAACTTGCTGAAGCATCTGTCTCTGCAGAACAGCATTACATATCAGGAGTGCCATGAGCTGTACCATGAACTTGGCCCTAAAAACTTGCATAGGCCTGCTGGAGCTTAATCCAGTTGACTTTGGGCAGGAGGCAGGTACGCCCTGGTCACTGTCAAGCGAGAGGGCCAACATGTATAGACATACCTCTGTTCACAGTCACACCTAAAGGAAATTTAGAGTCAGCAGTTAACCTGGCATGCTTTAGGTCTGTAGGATGAAGCTGGGGTATCTGTGGGAAAGCCCTTGCATGCACTGGGAGAACTTGCAAACAGAAGGGCCATGCCTGACCATTGACCTTTACGTACAAGCACTGCCAACCGCACCACTGAGCAGCCCCTCATTTAACATAAAGCTCTGAAACTGAAAACACTATGAGGTTATGTCTCATATTTGATGCACATCTATATATTTTATAAACATTTTGAGGCACTTTGGAGCATGAGACCCATGGCAGTTTGTTTAGCTTTTCCCACCTTAAAAACAAAACAAAAACACCTCAGAAAAAAACACATTTCATGGTAAATGCCTGCACCTGATATTTTACTTTTGGGACCAAACTCATAATTTTGAGTTGTGAGAAAAACTACTAAAATAATTCAGTCTTGGGCAGGTTTCAAACCCAGACCAGTAAAGCATATATTTGTTGGATCAGAACTTGTCCTGACATCAAATCACTTTTTTATCAAGTTAAGAAATGAGACCAACTTACATAAAAACACAATAAAGATAGTTGAGATATACACATTAATAACATTCATAACCAACACCCCAAAATTGTTTTGTTTACCAAAGAATGTATTTAATGATAGAAAGCTAATTTTTTTGTTATCGCAGTGGGGCCAGATTGATGACCAGGGGGGCATGGACCACCCCTAAAATCTGATGTCCATCCTATGGTAGCCCAGGTGCTACCTTGGCTACCATTCACATTCGGATGTCACCATAACTGTCTTCAAACTGGCTACCCTGTTAGCTTAATCAACCAAAACTTATTTTATAAGTACTCTGATGATTCTATAATATTTTGCATTTGTAAAGCTGCCTTGGTCCCTCTATTCTTACTTGAAAAAGCCTATTTTGTGAACAAAAAACCTTTAAGTTTTTATTACAAACTCTAAGGGCTGACATTATAATAGTTTGAATTTCATTTTGTACTTAAACATGCCATCCTCTTTGGAGTCCATTCTTTGAACCCGCCTCTCATAATATGCCTATATGCCTGAACAACTTCCATAATTTGGCTATTTTCCCAACACTTTGAATAAAAAACAGATTAAGCTCCTGCAAAGTCAGACCAGCACATGTGGCACCAACAACCATTCTATGTTCAAAATCACTAAAAGCTCCCACCTCCTGGTGTGTTTGATCCTTTACATCATGTCTTTGGTGTCTTTTAATGCAGGATTTAATTTTAGTTTAATTAAAAAATCAAAAATGTAGTCTGTAGAGGATCAACTGCAGCTCTATTTCCTTCCCCTTCGGAAACGTTTGGATATGTGGAGGTTCCAGGCTGTAAAGCAGACTTTAGGACAGTCATCACAAAGAAAAAGGCGATGTTTGATGCTCTGTTTCCTATTTTGAATACAATTTTTGTGTATTCTGCAGTGTGTGTTTCTCCCAATAAAAAGTTGACTTGTTCATTTTGTAAGTTGTGATTACTTTTTAATGTTACTGTAATGTCCCTGCAAGTAAATTTTCATTAAAAAAAACATGTGTGATTCATTAACATACATAGGAATGGGGACCAAAACCTTGATTTTAGTTGGATTAAAAAAGAAAAAAATAGTCTGTAGAGGATCAACTGCAGCTCTCTTTCCTTCCCCTTTGGAAACATTTGGATATGAGGTTCCAAGCTGTGAAGCAGACTTTAAACCAGTCATGGTGTCTGCCTGTAACAAGCAGAAAACGTATGGCCCTTTTCCACGAGCATGCCTTGGCCCTACTCTACTCGGCCCTACTCGATTTGCAGCGTGTTTCCACTAGCCTGGTACTTCCTAAAACAAGCTAGCTTTAGTACCTAAAAATGACGTCACCGCAGAGCTGCTCAGCTGTTTACAGCGATACTGCACGCCGTTGGGCAGGTGACTGGGGCTAATGGAAAAGCAGCACAAGGCCAGTAGAGTAGAGTAGAGTAGGGCTAATGGAAAAGGGCCAATACATGTTGATGAAGGCTGGATAGCTATAACGTCCTGGAAGTCAAAAAGAATTTAAGGAGCATTTCTTTGTAATGTTAGACTTTAGTAAAATGTGCCTTGTTCTCTTGCTCTCCAAGGTCCTTCTAACAACGTTAAAAACAGAAGCAATATGAACGAATGTTGGATAAAATCAATGATATATGTGATGATTTCAAGAGATCATTGAGCTGGTAAACAAGCTGCAACTGCTAAATATTTATATTATGAATATCAGTCTACTCTGGTGTCTAGATGTCTTTACTATGGAGATTTGTCATAGGCCTTGGAGTTTTCTTATTGTCTTCTTTGTACCGTCTGTATGTTTTTTTTTTCTAAACCCATGTTAAATAATTAAGTAGATCTTAAATAAAAAACAAATATTGCAGGACATGGGTCCTGTCTTTCTCATTCTGATGCTTGATTTGAACTTAAGCAGATCATCTTTAATATTTCAACTTACCTAAATGTGTTAAGTTGCTGCCCTGTGATTAGCTAATTAGATATTTGCAGTAATAAGTCACTAGGAAAAAAATCACAAAGTCAGGTGTCAAAGATTCACATATCAAACCAGACCTGAGGCAGCTGCGAGCACTAATCTGATGTAATGAATTTGTTGGACCTGCAAACAAGCAGGTGGACGACTCTCCAGCTCTGGAGGACGACGCCGTGTTTGGTGAACAGCTACTCGAATGTGTGCATAATTAGAGGTCTCATAGCCGTGTTAAAGATGGGGGCAGAGGAGCTGCTGTTTGCCAGCGCTGAGTGAAAAGCCCATTTCTGTGTTTTCAGCAGATTAGGTTCATTAAACAGGGGCTTCAACAATAGATGGGACGGATCAGAGTGGATCAGGGGTGGCAGAGGAGGGCTCTCGATCAATGATGCAGTGGCAGGGGTGTGTTTACATTTTTAATTTTGTCATTTTAGTGGTTTTTTCACAGTTTGCAGATGAAAACTGAGCTGATTTTAATGGCAGTATAATAATCTTTGACTGTATTTTGAGTGTTATAGTCTTCATGTTGACAACAAAAAACATCTTTAAATAATTTGTACCAGACGGTCCAAAGTTAAAGCCTGTCTATATCCTACAATAGCAAACAAGGCCTTCAGATTGAAGACATTTTGTGTCTTTGTTGTGAATATGAATGCCTAAACCTGCTTCGGCAGCAAGGCAGGTACAAAAGTGACAATCAGAGCCCTGCAAAATCAACGTTCTTTATAATTTCTACAGCAATGAATCAAAGTGAGTGACATATGCCTCAAAAATGTCTGGAAACACTGATTCAGTCAATAACTTCTCCCCATTAACAATACCAAGTGGTTTTGTATTTTGTATCGTTGAAAAGCCTGATTAATCACCTTCACGAGGTACAACTTGTAAGGTTCGTGCATTCGTGAGATGAGCAACACAGTTAAACATCTGGGTAGCACCCAAAAAAAAATCTGCTCAAATCCTCTGCAACTAGAAGAAAGCCTACGGTGTCTCGGTGAGTAAGGGTGTGGAACCGGTCTCCTCGGGGTGTTGTCTTCCCCGGACGCTCATTTTGACTTCATTCTCACGCAACGTATGCAGAATGTGTCTCGGCATTGTCTCGTTGGAATTAGCACAGACGTTCCTGAAAAAGATGGATGGCAGGATGCTGCTCCAAATCCTGTTCGTACCTTTCAGCATTGATGGGGCCTTCACTGATGTGCATGTCACCCATGGCATGGGCACTGACGCCCCCCGTATCCTAAAACAGATGCTGTCTTTTGGCCTTTTCTCTGGTAAAAGTCTGGATGGTCCTTTTTCTCTTTAGCCCGGAGGAAACCACGTCCATGATGTCCAAAAACAGTCTGAAATGTGGACTCAGACCACAGCAGACTTTTCTGCTTTGCCTCAGTCCATCTCAGACGAACTCAGGCCAGAGAAGCCGGTGGTGTTTCTGGGTGTTGTTGATATTTGGCTTTGAGTTCGCATGGTAGAGTTTGACTTTGACCGTGTAGATGTAGAGATGGACAGTGTTGACAGAAAATAATTTTCTTAATTGTTCCTGAGCCCACGTGCTGATCATTTACAGAATGTAAGTTTTTAATGTAGCTCCACCTGAGGAGTTGAAGGTCACAGGCATTCAATGCTGGTTTCCAGTCTTGCTGCATTTAAGGAGATTTCCCTGAATCATTTAATATTATGGACTCTAGATTCTGTACAGCTTTACGTTGAGACCAAGTGGTGAATCTCACCCAATGCTTGCTTACGATGCTCCTTTTATACTCAATCATGACACTCGTCTATTTCCAGTTAACCTGCTCACCTGTGTAGTGGTTCAAACAGGTGTTTTCTAGCATTTCCTAGTCTTTTGTTTCCCCTTCCCCAGCTTTTTTAGAACATGTTGCAGGCACCAAATTCAAACTGAGAGACAATTTCCAAAAAAAAAAAAAGAACTTAATCAGTTTGAACATTAAACATCTCGTCTTTGTAGTGTAGTCAATTTAATACAGGTCTAATCTTTTAAGTTACCGGGAATGTGGGGGTTGTAATTCTGCGTTTTAATGTTGAATCTCTTTCCTTTCTGATATTTCCAATTCTGTTCAAAATCTTCTTACAGCTTCACCTGTTTAACTAACTTTCTTTCCTCTAACAGACTTTCATGGCTTTGGCTGTTTCTGGCCTTTAAACAGGATCACAGCCTGAAAACAAAGAGCCACATTTACAGCTCATGTCGTCCAGAGTAATTCAATCAACCTGCCCAGAAAAAATCATCAGTGAGTCAATTAAACACGGCAGCCTCTTTTCATGTGGAGCAGCGGCATAATTAAACTGACATCAAATATCATTAGAGGTGACAGACTGCTGATAGACCGGATAATAGGCCGGCCTTTCAGAAGCTGTAGTCCTGGAGCATGCTGCCATCTAGTGGCTTTAAGTAGTACTGCTCAACAGACAGGAGACTATACTTACATAAGCCATGAGGTTGTTGTTGATTTGTTTGTTAGCAAGATTATACAAAAACTACAGGACGGAGTTTGATGACATTTTCAGGAGATGTTGGTAATGGCCCAACTTAGAGATGACTAGATTTTGATTGTGATAGTGATACTGGTCTGGATGCAAACAATTCCCAAATTTTCAAAAAAAATCCCATTCGCTAACATTGACAGAAATTTAGAAAATCTTATCTCTGCCATTTTTCAATGGATTGGCTTCCAATTTAACAGAATAACATGAGGTCCATGTCTCTATCACCATGGTAAATTTCGTCCGGATCAGATCCAGATAGACAACGCAAAAAATATTAAATTTTGTAATTGGAAATCCGACTGACATTATTCAATAATCCATACAAAGTCAAAAATATTAAGTAATATAAGGCTCTCTGTAAAAGGCTCTTCTTTGAAATTTGTTCATAAACGGAAATCCTTCATAGATTACTTCAAGTCAATGCAAACTTTACCTCCGGATTGATACTCCTCACCCCTCTTTTAAATGAGATATATATATATATATATATATATATATATATATATATATATATATATATATATATATATATAGATATATATATATATATATATATATATATATATATATATATATATATATATATATATATATATATATATATATATACACACACACATGTATATATATACATATATATTTATACATATATATATAAAGTGATGTTCCCAAAACTTATTGTGTTCATTCAGAATAACAACCTCCATGTATGTGCTGATTTTGATCCGGGTCTTGGCAAAATTCTGGATCTGGTGATCCAGAACTGTATCTTTAAAGGGGTTATGGAAAAGCCACTGCCAGAACCTGGTGGAGGTCTGTGCTCTCCGAGTGCTTTTCTAGTTCATTAAAGCAAAGAAAAGTGTTTGTTTCACTACACCATAATTCACATTTATTGATAAAAGCATTGACAAACCAGTCTTTATAGAGTATTTCAGGTTCTCATTCCAAAAAAGGAACTATACAGTATTGTGAAGTAAATAAATGAATGAAATGTTAGAATATGTTTACATTAGCGTATCCTGAATGAGAAAAAAACATAAAATTGATTGATCTCTGGCATAGAAGACCTTCTGAAGGCACTGAGATATTTAAAGAGAAAATTAATAATTTTGTTCATATTTTTAAAAATATGCATCAGTTAAGTTAATGCAATGATTTATGGTCATACATAAGCAAAAATAGGCAAAAAGGTCAAATGGTGATAAAAGAAAAACGGAAAGCCCTACAGATGACAAAAAAAAAACCTCTAACCTTTTTGGAAGGGTGTAACCTAGGGGTGTCCAAACAGTGGAAAATGAAAATATAACAAGGCTACTTCACCTTTAATGTATGAAATTAAAGGATTTGGGGTGGCCAATCAGATTTCAGGTGACTCTGAGTACTCCTGTATGCTCTGTGTCAGGATGAGACTGGAAAATGCAAACAGTGTGACACAAAACAAGAGCAAACTGCATAAACCTGCAAAACCATGATTGAATTAGTGCTTGAAGATTAACCTTTTTGTACATTGGCCTCAAAATGGTGCATTTATGCCTTGCAAACATAACTGTTTCTCTTAAAGCAAAAACTCTGTGGTATAGTGAAAGTCAAATCTATTTTTTTACATTTTTGACATGGCTGAGGGAGGATAAATATTGGCCTGCAGGTCACAGTTAGACCTCAGGCCATAGTTTGGACACCCATGGTCTGACAGGAAAAGGAAATTTCACAAATAATCACCAGACAGGACAGTTTTACACTGAAGTTATAACTGCAAATTCAGTAACATCAACTACTTTATAAAAGCAAAGTCAGGATACTGAGAACTAAAATCTGAAAGTGCAACCAAATGCAAGGAAAACAAAAACCAGTCTACAGTCAGTGAATCCCACCACAGTCATATGAAGGAGGAAAATGGAGTGTAACACCGCAGAGTGCAGCCAGAGGCTTCAGTAGTCATACTCTTTATCAATGAACTTAGCCATGGTGGACAGCTGGACGTTTGTGGTGCCCTCGTAGATGGTGCCTAGAGAAAAGGAGACAGAATTAGGCTTGAGGTTTCACAAAACTCTGAACACTCTTTTCAGAAATGTATGATCCTGGTATCTTTAATTAAAGTATAATGAACTGGGTAAAATATGTGGTGCACAAAACACATCAAACACTGTAAGAGCCATTTGTTTATATTTTGATTTTATTTCTTGTTTGGTTATGTTTCTTTATTTGCTTTCTACTGCCACTTGGGGGCGCAGTGTTCCTGATTGTTGGACAGGGCAGAGGTCACTTAATCAATCAGAGAATAATGGATCAGGGGTTGTTGCTTGAGTGGAGGTGGAAGGCAAACAGTTTTTAGACCGTGAAGGTAAAATAAATCAGATTTTTGTTTGGTATTGAGATTTAATTATTAGAACAGAGCGGAAGTTTTGCCCGCCTTGATTTTGTTTGTTGACATTACGTTTGGAACAGAAGAAAATAAATGTACGTTGTTTGAAATCATTCACGCATCAACTATTGCCATCAATCAAGCAACCCAGTGACTTTATTTTTACTTTTTAACGTGTCATTACAATGGAGAAAAGTCACTACAAACACTAATACTAAAGCATCAGCACTGGCTTTAACTAAACTGATTTGTATCATGTTTCTTCTCATTCCACTGGCCACTTTATTAGGTACGCCTTTTTAACTCATCAGCCAATCACATGTCAACCGAGCAACAGAATGAGGAAGATTTTGAATGTGACATGGTTGCTGGTCTCAGACAGGCTGGTCTGAGGCTGCGGTCGAATGGCCACTTCCTAAGCCCTTTCCTATCTACTTTTCCTTAACCCTGATGGAAAACGTCATGAGGTTAAGGAAGGAGAATTCAGAAGGACTTAGGAAAGGAAAACTGTCGTGCATTGAGAATCCGACTACACTTTCACTACGCTACGTCATCATGTGACGGCGGATGTTACTGCTGCAGTGAAACTACAATTTTCCGAAGGTGGACTACAAAAGACACATCATGTATCATGCATCATGACAATGTTGTTCCTGTCAGACAACATTGAACATAATACATTACATTACATCTGCATAACTGATGTTGTAAATGAGGATTTAAATAAATCTGTCTCATTATCATTATCAACATGAACACCAATCAGAGCATGAAAATAAATGAACAAATGAAAGAAAGGCAGAAACTGTTAAGCCCACAATCTAATGGTGTACACATTATTAATGTTGAACCAAGTTTAAAACATATCAACATCAAATGTGTCATATCCTGCTCTGTTCAAAGAATCAGACTGCTGGAAAGTTAAGGCAGGTTTTGGTAAACTTTAGAAAGGATCGAACTCACATGGTCTGTGTGATTTGTTCGTCATTGTTCGGTTGAATTCGGAAGCAGTCGGAATACGCACTGTATATAAAAGCTGTTGGCGGCGGAGAATTGGGGGACAGAATAATCTCCTCTCCTTTCGTAAAGGATGGTCCGGTGTATCCTATGCTAAAGGAGATAATAAAGGAAGCATTGAGCCACCTTTCCTTTGCATTTAAACTATTCAAACAGCTCCAATCACAAACTACTTCTGGTTAATTTCACTAATTTCACATGACTTTTTCGACCGCAGCCTAAGTGTTTCAAAATCTGCTGATCTACTGGTATTTTCACACACAGTCTAAGTTTTATAAGGAATGGTCAAAAAGAGAGACAATGTCCAGTAAGCAGATTTTTTGGGCTAAAATACATTGTTAACACCAGACGTCAGAAAACAATGGACAGAGTGGTTTGAGATGATTCTAAGGCATCTGAAACAGTCACTTGTTGCTACCAACATATGCAGAAGAACATTTCTAAACAACTCATTAATATCCAAGCAAATGGACCAAACCAGCAGAAAACCACACCAGGATTGGAAAAATGTGACGTAGTCTGATGAGTCTTGTTGCTGATGGTACATTCAGATGGAAGGGGTGAGATTTAGGCCCCATCCACATGAAGACAAACCGAGGTCTAAACACATACGTTTTTGGCCGAATCTGCGTATCATCCATACGAAGACGGCGTTTTGGGGGTCTGTAAACGATCAGTTTTGAAACCAGGTTCCAGAGTGGGAAGATTTTGAAATGCTGTATACGCAGCTCTGTGATTACTGGCTCTCCGCAAGTTTTAGATATGCTTACGTCATAGTTTCATATGTTCATTGACATGCATGCGTACACGCGGCGACGACAACAACAATGGCGGCGTACGGTGTGGTATATGTGCTGATGAGGAAGAGCTAGCCTTGGAAAATGTGACTGTTTTAATTCTTGACTGCTTCTCATTTTGTTTTGAACTGGTGTTTCCAGAACGGTTTGGTTTCGATGTGCTGATGTCTGAATGTATTTGTTGTTTTTATTGTGTAACTGTCTGCTGCTGCCATGCCAGGTCCCTCTTGAAAAGGAGATTTCAAATCTCAATGAGGCTTCTATCTGGTTAAATAAAGGATCTAATAAAATTTAGACTTTTGCAATGATGTCTTTACAGTAATAGCTCTTTCTGCCATTGTAATTAGAATCAGGATTCATATTTACATCCTTTCTGTTCACATGAATTATTATCAGAGCTTTGAGTGAACTAATGATCCGCTGTTTTATATTTAAAGCAAAAGAAATCAACATTGTCAGAAAGGCTTGCTTGCTTTTTTGTTCTAGGACATACATTTTGTGTTTCTGCTGTATCCAAAAAGTATCAGATATATCTGTTATTCTCACTCATATTTAAGTTGAAAACCCTGGTATCATAACAACCCCGCCTGAATTCCTGCGGTACAAAACAAGGTCAGTTTAGTTAAATCCCCACTGAGGAGAAAACAGATCTGCAGCCTTCACTCTCAGAACACAAAGAGGTTTGTTCTCCAGCTCAGGCTGTTAAATCTTCAGCAGGAGCTGAAACTCAGTGATGAAAGCAGCACTGACATTCTGCCTCCTTGGCTCTGTGTTGCTCTAATGGCACTCTGAGGGGTCAGGCGGGGGAATTCCTGGAGAGTCTGGTTACAGCCGCCGCCATCAAACACTCCTCTAGATACACCCCCAGCTCTGGTCCAATCACAGGCACCTGATCGTCCTGCAGCCCCGTGAGCAGTGTCCTCTCTACATTTATAGTGTCAACCCTTTCATGCACCTCGAGTGGACAGTTATTTATTTTATATTTTGGACCATTTAGGCTAACCATGTCCCAACTACCAGGTGGTAAACACCAAAACCACATCCTCAAGTTCCATAAAAATATGATCTTTGTGTCTTTTTGTTCATTTTGAGATATTACATTTGAAATCTAAAATGTCCAAGAAAGAGGTTTATGCACCACATCCTTCAGGATTAAGTCCTGAATCCTTCTGTTCTCAAAGAATTAGTCAGGAAAAAACATGTACTCTAATTCAATGAGACGTAAGGAACACTCTGATGCAGATTTTTTTTTTATCTGTGAGCAAAACTTAATCTCTAGAGGACATTATGCAGTAAAAAGTATATTATGTATATATGCCTGTATTCAGATTTCACCTAATAATTTTTTTTTTCATTGAAAGTCAAATGTTAATAGTTTAATTAAAGGTGCTATGAGGAGAATCTATTACCGGCGACAGAAAGACTCTGCTACCCATGAGCACATGCTGCGACTGTTGTAATGCTGCGTTCCAGTAACCTCGGAACTGGGAGTGACATCATCTCTGACTTATCGGCGTTCCAGTTGAAGTCAGAAAAAAACATGCCGATCTACCAGGCTATTGTTAGCTGTTGTTAGCACGCCCTGCGTTGTTGCATGAAGAATGATTGTCACTATGGCAGCATTTTTGTAAATATAAGTCTAACAATACGATGTATACAGCTGATCTAGAGCGACACACCCCAGTCAGAAGTGCAAATACATTGATTATTACAGGAGATAAATAACTGTTCACACTGGGGGCATCCATCTTCCATTGTCAACTCGGGGGTGGTGAGGTTTCACCGAGTTCCCAGTAGGAAATTCCTACTTCGGGGGACGTTCCAGTTGCAGTTTCCTACTCGGAACCTGTAAATTCCTACTTCTGACTACAACTAGAACGCACCAAAAGACGTGACCCAAGCCAAAGCGTGTGTTTGTTGTGATGCTAATGAATGCAGCTCAGACCTTCCTCAGAACTCTGCATTGCTTTACAACTTCTTTTTTCAACAACTTACAGGATGCAAAGCAACAAGGTAATGTATCTCTTTCTGGTTACGTAGCGATATTTTTGATGTGTGACAACAAGCAGTTTTTGGAAAACTTAGTATCGTAGTTTTGTAACCGGCTATATATCGCTACTTACAGCCCGGTGCTCTAAGACGTGTCTGAATAATATAAATTTGCTCTAGTTTTAATTGTCTTGTTCCCGAAGTTGAGCATCCAGGCCAGTCCAGTCCAGCCCTGTCCTGTCCGACCCGACCAAGAAGCTAAGGAATAGCATTTATAGATAACCTATTTTGATGCTATAAAACTCATCTTAAAGTGTGTATTTGAATCAGGCATAAATCTAAAAGTGAGACTTTTCTGTAATGACATAGAAACTCCTCACAGTCCCTATAAACTGCAATATTACATATAATTTATATTTTGCATTTTATTTTGCATACATTTATTAAATGTTTCAACAAATATGTGGTTGCTGATCTAAAAAAACTGCACATCATTTTTAGCTTGTTTAAAAGCAAAAACACATTTTAAAATCATTCCCAAGCACACATTTAATAAATTCATGCATGAAAGGGTTAATCTAAGCCAACTCTGAGCTGAGCAACAGTCAACAGGTGCAGCCTGAAAGGATGAGTCTACATAATGTAGTCATGCTCACCGATTTTGCAGTCTCTGTAGTATTTCTCTATGGGGTAGTCTTTAGTGAAGCCCACTCCTCCCATCCACTCGATGCATTTTGATGTGGTTAAGGCTGCAACCTGAGGAGGACATAACAACAAATGACACTTACTTTAATGGCTGAAACACAACAAACAAAGAAAGGGAACTTCATCAAGTAATAAAAAGTCAAAGTGGTGAATGGGTTTTCTCTCTGATTGTGAGCAAAGAGAGGTCAAAGGAAAATAACTTTAAGATTGGAGCGGTACTCAAATTCTTTGTCAACTATCCTAGTTTTAACAGCTACTAAAAACATCACTTTACTATATATAATATGGAGCACGCACCTCTGCTGTGAAGTATTTTGCCATGCAGGCCTCCTTAATAAAAGGTCTCCCAGCTTCTTTTAGACGAGCAGCGTTGTACGTCAGCAGTCGAGCAGCTTCGAGCTGCGTCGCTACATGAGCTATCTGGTGCTGCATGCCCTAAAATGATGAAAAAAAAGACATAGGAGTAGACATCTCAATTACTGAATGGAGTAAAATATGTTTAAAGCCACATACTCAATCAGTTAACACCCGTCTAAGATTGTTACAATTTAACTGGGTAATGAGGACGACTATTTCCGCTGTACAACTGAACAAATTTGATCCCAATATGTCTGACTTATTACCTCCGCCAAGGAGGTTATGTTTTCGGGAGAGTTTGTCTATCTGTGAACAAAATAACTCAAAAAGTTATGAATCAATTTTGATGAAAATTTCAGGAAATGTTCAGCATGGGAAAAGGAAGAACTGATTCAATTTTGGTGTTGATCCGGATCAGCGTCTGGATCTGCTATGACGAAAAATGCCATTTTCGAGAATAACTGCTGAACTAAAATAGATGGATTACTGTAACACACTCCTCATCGGGATCCCGGGCAAGGGCCTCCAAAGGCTTCAGTATGTTCAGAACAGCGCTGCCCGGGTCCTGATGAGGGTGCGTAAACACGACCATATCACCCCCATCCTTCGCACTCTGCACTGGCTACCTGTTCAAATCCGCATTGAATTCAAAATCCTCCTTCACACCCATCACTGTCTGCACGGTGCTGCCCCCACCTACCTCACTGAACTCCTCCACCCACACACTTCAGCCAGAACCTGGTCAGGCCAACTGCACCGTCTGCGCCCGCCCAGGACCATGGGCGACAGGGCCTTTGAGGCTGCTGCCCCCCGTCTGTGGAACGCCCTCCCCGACCACCTCAGGGCTCCACAGACAGTGGACTCTTTTAAAAAAGGACTAAAAACCTTTTTATTTCGTATTGCCTTTCCTGATTAATTTTTTGTTGTTTATTATTATTGCTGACTGTTTTTACTGTTTTTATTGTCTTGATCATTGTTTTTATTGTTTTTTCCAACTGTGCACTTTGAGATTTGCCCACAAATGTAAAGTGCGTTATAAATAAAATCCATTATTAGTATTATTATTATTATTTTCGAGAATAACTGCTGAACTAAAATAGATATCATTATGAAACCAGTTGCTAATGGTATGTTTTCATGATCAAGGAATCTAAATATTTACATGAAATAAAAGTAGGACTAATATTTATGGTAAAAATCACAATATGGGAGAGGACTGTGGTGCTGGCAGAGGTCTGCGCTCTCCGAGTGCTTTCCTGGTGTTATAAATGTAACAATTATCAAGGTTCGCTGTATCACTGTTTGTGGAATTGTGATAAAACTCAAAAAGTTGGGAGTCTGTCTTAAATTATGTCTCTCAGATAATATCATGGCCAGTACCATGAAGTCCTAAGTTATGTATATTAGGCGTTTATCCCGATGACTGCTCTCTGTCTTGTAAGGAGAGGAAAATGGTCGACTTTTGCCTTTTACAAGCCAAACGATTAATTGCTCTGTGTTGGAAGAATGTTGGTTGCCCCTCTTTTGATTACTGGTTAACTAATCTATACTTGAGTTTGGCTCTTGAAAAACTAACATATATTGTAAGAAAGAAAGCTTCTGAATCTTACGTCATTTGGAAGATGTTCTTTAGAGCATATAAAGAATGGTAATACTGAAATGGGATATTGAGAGAGTGGCTAATTGTAACAAGTCACTTACTGTGAGATTGTATGATGTAATGCATAGGGCTTGTATTTTTTATTATTATTTCTATTTATGTATTTGTTTGTTCATTTTATTTTTCATTACTATTATTTTAAATTTTATTGTTTATATGTTTTTAGTACACTTTTCATTATTAGTTTTATGATTTTCATTTATTATTTATTTTATTTATTAGTTTTTTTTATTAATCTATTGTCTGCCAAACGTTTGATTCGTTCAATTGTTGGATGTTAATGTTAAAATGAAAATCAACAAACATGTGCTTAAAAAAAAAGACATTACATTTTTGATTAGGGCTGGGTATCGATTCAGATTTTCTGGATCGATTCAATTCGATATTACAAGGTCTCAAATCGATTCAATTCACGATTCTATTTGATATTTACTCAGTCGGGGATATCTTAGTTAAAATAGTGCTGTAAATTTAAAAAGTGACCTTTTGACCTGGTACATCATCTAAAATTGTTTTAATATGAAGAACTAAACCCAAAGCCGTTACATTAATCATATTTTAATGATATGCATTAATGCATATTCTGCATATTACTTGTTTTTTGTCCAACTCGTATTTTCCTTTGTACTTGTTAAATCTAAAACACTGTACATCCAAACATCAGCTTTTAAACTTGCCAGTGGTGCCCATATAGTGCTTCCACCATGTTTGTTTGCAGTAACATCTCATGAGATCATGTTCAGTAGAAAGCAACGCTAAACGCTGATCACACGAGACGAGCAGGGTTGATACCACAGGCTGCTTCTCTGCACATACAAAGAAGAAAAAACTACCCAAGTTAAAAGATCGATCTTCGGATTTTATGGATCGATTATGAACCAGTTAAAGGAAAATCAATTTAAATCGATTAAATCGATTTTTTAACCGAGCCCTATTTTTGATTATCACATAAATTGTAATCTTCACTCGGGAAGGAGGAGGAGTAACAGGAATACAGAGGACAGGAAGGAGCAGTAGCCAGTAGCCTTATTTCTATTTTATTTATAATTGCAAATTGTTGTTTCTGATACCTGCCTGCTGTATTTGCCCTGTGTAAATAACTCAAGTGAAAAAGAACCCACTGGGGGGCTTATACCTGGAAGTCAAAGATCCGTTTTCCAAACTGCACCCTCTGTCTGGTGTAAGGAACAGTGTGGTCGAAGCAGCCCTGTGCAAGTCCAATCATCTAAAAAGTATAGACAGAAAATCAGCATGAGTAAAACTGTCATTTGCAGTTTATGATTAGGTATTAAATGTCTATGTTGTAATTAATTAAGATTAAAAGGTCTTAAGTGGTCACCTGTGCAGCGATTCCAATCCTGCCCTCATTCAACATCCCGATAGCATACTTGTACCCATGACCGATCTGTCCCAGAATGTTCTTCTCTGGCACCTTCAACACACAACATCAACTCCGTCAAGTTACAGTGTGAGTATGTTTACGTTTGATCAGTTTTGGTTAGCAGATATCTCATTAAGAATACCTTGACATTATCGAAATTGAGTGGGCAGGTTGAGGACGCCCTCAGGCCGAGTTTGTTTTCCTTTTTACAAATCTCAAGACCCTCTGTGTCCCGGTCCACGATGAAACAGGTGATGCCTCTGTATCCCTGTCAAGCAAGTTTGAATTTACCAATACTTGTAAGAATCTTTTATGAGTTAAATTTCTTATTTTCCAACAAATGTGGAAAAAATAGAGCAGAATTATCGGCTCACAGCAGAGGGATCCACGTTTGCCATGACCAGGAAAACTCCAGCGTTCTCTGCGTTGCTGATCCACATCTTGGATCCGTTGATGATGTAATAGTCTTTATGTTTTTCTGCACGAGTCTTTAGAGCAAAGGCGTCACTTCCTGACTCGGCTTCAGAGAGGCAGAAGCTTCCAACCTGAGTGATAATGAAATAAGGTGAAAAGGATACAGCAAATACAATGTCTCGTACGATAAGAAAATGCTACACTGCGTACCGTGTCAGTTGCCAGTCTGGTGAGATACTGCTCTTTCTGAGCGGGAGTTCCCAAGTTAGCAAACAGCGTGTTGATCAGAGTGTTCTGGATGTCGCAGAGCACGGCCACAGACGGATCCACCTTGGCCAGCTCCTCAATGACCAGGATGGAGGAGAAGAAGGTCGAGCCTGTGCCACCATACTCTGGATCAATCTCAATACCCATGAGCTGAAATACAGTGACAGTAAACAGTAGTGTCAAACTTCATTCTAATCTCACATTCAAGGAACATTAATTAATTTGAATGTTAAATATTGAAATACAAAGAGACTTCTGCACATACTAAATATTTCTGTAATGGTTACTACACCTGTCTGAGCTATTTTTCCAGGTTATTATTGAACAAGAATGTATTTTAAGTTTGTTTTGTCTTGTAAACACCAGGGGAAAATAGGCACTGTGCCAGGCAGTGATTCGTCGGAATTCCCACACAGGTGGGGGGTTGGGGTCCATGCACCAGAAAGGGATACAGGTTTTTTACCAGGTCGATGAGATGTGTTTTGAAATGTTTGTTAATCCTTTTTTTGATTCGAGTAAATGACAAAAATGCTGAATTCTGAATGGACATTGAATTTTCTTATTGGCTACATACGACCCAACTGCATTGTTTGTCAAAGTTACCATAAAATACCAAATAATCGCCCGGTCCCAAATAAACGCAGAGTGTTGCAGTACATTTTGACAAATTGACGCCCATTCTGAATAAAAGCCGGGTGTAATTTATTTCGCTCAGCCTACGAGCTACAGCCAAATTTTACAGAACCCACATGTGAACGCTGATGTCACAACTGACCGTGCACGCTTGATAAGAAACATCACACTCAACCTTAACAGTCGACATGGTTTATTTGTCTCTCTGGACATCCTGTCGACAGTGCAGTTACACTCAACGTCCACGGAGGGCACTAGCGCGCAGAAAGCCTGAATTTTACAGACTAGGGCTTTGAAAATTCACAGAAGATATTGCCACTGCCGCTGTTTGTTTTTTGCCCTTAACTAACGTCAGGAGGTTTAACACGTCACTTAGCGGTACATTGCTGCTTATCTCCATGTCCCCAGTGCAGCAGAAAAAAAAAGAAGTAAGACCTTAACTTAACTACTAGTCGTTCCTGACCAGTTTTACGAGTGCTTAGAGAGACCTGAGTTGAAAGAAGAAGACAAGAGTATAACAATGGTACTGTAATGTACCATTGCCTTGCCTTGGAAATGTAAAAGTGTTATTCATACTGGTGTAAATAAACAATTTGATTATATTTACCATATTTTTTCATTTTTTGCTAAGCAAGAATTTTGTGCAAAAGGAATTAAACACCTCTTCCAAATAGTCGCCTGGTCTGCTCAGTGATTGAAGCAAATAAACGCCCTGGCTACTATTTGGTATTTTACGGTAGTTCCTCTTTTAAGAAGCCATTTTTTTTTAATGACAAATAAACACTACAACACTTGAATGTAGAACATCTTTAACTGAAATTATATTTTTAATGGTAAAATACAATTAATACCTGTATCCACTAGTTTTTAAATTTACTGTTAAAAAAAAGACAGAAAAATTTTTTGACTTTTATTACCAACTTTTGAACAAAACCATAAGTGAGATTAATTACCCAAAGTGGATCTTCAGCATTGCTCCTACAGTCATTTGCTCCTGTGAACTTAATAATTTGAAAGAGACTGACTTGGGTCTGTGCAGGTCCACTGTAATCCTTACTGTTTCTGTGAAAATATGTTATGCCACTGTGTAGGCTGTGCTCTGTGTTTTTATCTCACTGCAAACTAGGGCTGAACGATTTGAGAAAATAATCTAATTCAAGATATTTTTCCCCAAAATTGCGATTTACTCTGCGATTGTTTTAATGTTCCTCATCTAATGTATTCTTAAACAAACATAAGCAGTAGATTGTTTTATAGTATAACCAATATGGCATTAAATCAATCTAAGGATAAAAGATTTGAGAAAAAGTGAAGAACAGAAGCAAAATAGGTATGAAATTGTAAAAACTGGGTTAAAAAATGGTACGAAAGTGGAAAAAAAAGTTAATAGGTGCAAAATAGGTATGAAATTGCAAAAAAAGGCAAAAAATTTCAAAGTGACTACAGAAAATTGATTATAGCAGCAAAACTGTGATTAAATTTAAAAAACCATGTAAAATTTCCAAACATGGTCTGACAGTGGCCAAAAAAAAAAGAATGGGAGCAAGATAGGCATAAAGTTGTAAAAACTGTGTTAAAAAAGGTTAAAATAGGCATGAAATTGCAAGAAACTACATCACAATGCCAAAATGTTCAACACATTTTGGGTTCAAAATATTGCACTGTCTGCAATTTGAAAGTTGCAACAAGCCATATAGCGATTTAATCTAATTTGCAATTAATTGTTCAGCCCTACTGCAAACCAATTTGCCTTCTGGGACACCAAATAAAACTGGACTGAAGTTGATGTTGGAGGAAGCTGCAGCCCCGTCAGAACCCTCTTGTGGTTACACTACACTTCAATAATTCACGTACCCCTTGCTCAAACAGAGACTTGATGACCTCCTCATCCATGGAAGAATCCTCATCCATCTTTGACACTAAAGGGGCAATCCGTTCTTGAGCATATTTCTTCACTGTGAACCAACATGGCACATATTTAGTGTTGAATGAAGATCTGTCTCAATATGAGAAAGCAGTAACACCAGGATCCACATCTCACCTGCTTCTTTCATCATGCCCTCCTCTTCTGAAAACGTCTGAAGGGGAGGAAAGGAGACCCCTCCACCTGACAGATCTGAAGACACATCTGGAGCAGGTCTGTTGGACAAACACCTCCATCCAGCCTGACGTGACCCCCATGGTCTGCAGATCTGCCTGCAAGACTGCAGTCAGGACACACAACAGTGGAAACATCTATTAAATATGCTTATAATCGATATAGGATTGCCATGCTAGAAAGCCTTGACTGCATGTGGACTATGACGACTTAGAAGTTACTTTAACAATGACTTGTACGGAAATGGGTGGCAAAACAAACTGATTTGTGCTTCCAGCTAGCTTTAGCCGACTGTTAGCTGTGAACGTCACCGTAATAGAAGTCAGCCAGGTTACGTAATTAACGAGTAAAAGCTGAACACGGTAGGCAAGACAACAATACACGAACACTGAGCGTTTAAATACAAAAATAAGTGTGTATAGCGCGTGTATACCTCACCTTCGACAAGATCCTTGCCAGCGGTGTAGCCATGATTTGTTATAAAATGTTTACATGTGATGATGCCTTCACTGCGCGGTGAGAGAGTTGGACATTTGGCTTTTATAGCTGTAGATGAGCGTTACTGTAGTTGTAGGGATATTTGTTCCGTATATAATCACAATAAAATCTGCCTGTGATTGTGCTTAAAGTGCTGGTTTACTATTAAAGGACACCAAAATAACTTTCTTTTTGTTTCCAGAACACGTCCTTATTAGTAGTTTTGCGTTGACGTGGGATATCATCGAATTTTTCGTTCAGTACGGGAAGGCAACAGATGCGTTTGAGGGGAGGCGGAACACGGATGTATCAGAGCAAACGGAAGCTTTAACTCGGTGATAGTTGTTGCTTGATAATCATTAACGGAGCCGATTTTTACATCTTTTTGGCTTATAGATAATGTACTTTAATCTCTGAAAGGTGATGTATGAATAGCCTCTATTTTTGATTCATATTCAATATTAGAATAACTACAATAACGTTGGCTAGCGTTAGCATAGCAACAACATCCTTGTTGTCAATAGCGCTGAGCTAACCAGATGTCTATTATTAGACAGCTACGAAAGATATTTCATCTAATTACATGTCACCACTAAAAGTAGAAAGTATTTTGACTTGACTCATCTCTTCTAGGTATTTTCATGTGTTATTCACTGGAAAATGGAGGAGATAAAGACCGAGCCTGTGGATTTTGTGAGGGAATTTCAAGAATACTTGACACAGCAAACCCAGCACGTCAACATGATCTCAGGCTCCGTCTGCGGGGAGAAGGAGGCAGGAGAGCCTCCATATCAAGCAGGTAGGTAGAAAAATTAAAGCTTGATCTGTTAAGCTGTGGGTGGTACAGCAAGAAGGGTTGATAGTTCGAGCCCCTGAGTTTGCATAGTCTCCCCGTGCATGCGTGGGTTCACTCCAGCATCCTCCCACAGGCCAAAAACATGCTTACTATGTTGATTAGTGACTCCAAATTCCCCATAGACATGATTATGAGGATGAATGCTTGTCTGGCTCTTAGTATGGCCTTGCGATCCACTGATGTCTGGTCCAGGGCTCACCCCTTATCCCTAAATGCCCAAGGCTCCAGCCTCATGTGACCCTGAAAAGGATAAGCAGTATAAGTAATGGATGGATCGTTAAACATATTTAAATCCGAGATAAAAATAACATTATAACGTTCCACGCCCTCTAGTTCTCTTAAGTGCAAAAGATGCTCCCTTGAAGGTTTTATGGAGATTGTTAGAAGTACAGAATCAGCAGCTTAGAGTTTTTCATAGTAGCAGCTTCTGGTTGTTCAAATTTCCAAGGCACACCAGTGTACTCAACAGTACCATTTCAGAAACACTGCTGTAAACAACCACACTTTCTGGAACTCAGCCCTGTATTGTGTAGTTCCTCAAGTTCCTGTTTTTACTTGCCACTAAACAAGCCATTTAATGGTCATTGTTACCACTGTTACTGTGATGACGTCCAGTTGCACGTGATCTGTAAAACAGAAGTTCTTTTTTTCTGTCCATTAAGCTTCCATTTATATTACTCAAGTGTGGTTAAATCTCTGAATGTTACACAGTTTTTGAATTAGCTTTTGCCAAATTTTTCCTAACCAATACAAAACTGCTACGAAATACGTTGTGAATCCCATATTGGGGTAAATGGTTTGAATTGAGTGCATCCTTGATCAATATGTGATGCACCCTTACATAGCTCAAAGTTCTGAAGTGGTAAAACCTCAGTGATGTTGTATGTTTGATTGCAGTCGCCCCTCGAAGTGAGCAGAACGGTCTGGAACCTGCGTCTGTGGACGTGAGCCTGCCAGTAGAAGACGGATCTGATGTACAGATGGACGGCCTGGAGAGGACCTTCGATGGGAAGTACAAGTGCAGCTACTGCAGCTACGCCAACAAGGGCATGACTCGATTAATAGAGCACATCCGCATCCACACGGGTCAGTATATAAATTCATTCGTTCAAGATGCTATGAAGAGTGTCTAAGTAATTACAAAAAAGTCTCACTTTTAGATATATGCCTGATCGAAATACACACTTTAAGATGAGTTTTATAGCATCAAAATAGGTTAGCACCGGGCTGTAAGTAGCGATATATAGCCGGCTACAAAACTACGATACTAAGTTTTCCAAAAATTACTTGTCACACATCAAAAACTACAGCTATCATTACCTCGTCGCTTTGCATCCTGTAAGTTGTTGAAAAAAAGAAGTTGCAAAGCAATGCAGAGTTCTGAGGAAGGTCCGAGCTGCATTCATTAGCATCACAACAAACACGCTTTGGCTTGGGTCACGTCTTTTGGTGCGTTCCAGTTGTAGTCAGAAGTTGGAATTTCCGAGTTCTGAGTAGGAAACTGCAACTGGCAAAATGCCCCGCGAAGTCGGAATTGCTAACAACAGCTAACAATAGCCTGGTAGATCGGCATGTTTTTTTCCGACTTCAACTGGAACGCCGATAAGTCGGAGATGATATCACTCCCAGTTCCCAGTTCCCAGTTTCGAGGTCACTGGAACACAGCATTACGACAGTAGGCGCGCGTGCTCATGGGTAGCAGAGTCTTTATGTCCCCTGAAATAGATTCTCCTCATAGCATCTTTAAAGGGATAGCCAACTTTTTTTGTTTTTGTGAATGCCTTACTCCTGATACCATGACAGGCTGATAGACACCGTTCTTTTGACTGTGTGCGCAGTAACAAGGAAGAGACAGGCAGAGGTCACCTACCGTGAATTAGCTTAGCTCAAAACTGGGAGTCAATGGGTAGCTTTAGCCTGCATCTGCTTTCAGTCATCAGATAAACTTTTCAGCAACTCTAAACCATCCTATGTGCTTGTTGTGTTTCGTTGTATTGTCACGTTATCTATGTTTTGACTAAGACTAGAACTTTTGGGTTTTTTGGAAGAAATGCATATGAAACTAAGTTTGTATTTCTGTCTAAACTAATATAAAATGCTAATCTTAGTCTAAAAATAGATAATGTCACCATAACGTGGTAAAAAATGAGTCACAACAAGCACACAGAATGGCTTAGAGTTACTGAAGAGTTTATCTGCTAACTGTAGGCAGAGGCAGGCTAACACTTACCATTGACTTCCAGTGTTTGAGCTAAGCTAATTAGCAGTAGGTGAGTTTCATCCATATCTCCCTTGTTACTGCACACAGTTGAAAGAGTGGTGTCTGCTTGTCATGAACTCAGCAGTTAGGAAAGACACAAAAACACAAAAATGTTGGATGTTGGTGTACCTTTTTAAACTTTTGTGAGTTTTCTCTGGGTATGACTAAAGAATAAGTGAAGGAATGTCCATTAGGGCTTTGGTATAATCGGTAATATGAAGCAAAACAGCCTGGAAATCCAGTTTTATCATGGTTCTGCTTTATAATGTAGGCCCTTGTTTTGTGCACATTTGAAATTCTGTTCTCGTTCAATATCTCGTCCTCTTCACTCAGGAGATTTGTCATACCAATATCTGCCTCTCACTGAGGCCACAGGAGAAACACCACCCGGAGAGAAACCATACAAGTGCGACCTCTGCGCCTTCCGCTGCAGCGACCGCAGCAACCTGTCACACCAGCCAGAGGAAGCTCTCCCACCAGTGGCTCACGCCCTGCGCTCGCTGCCAACAAAGCGAATGCTGGCCTGCGTCGGCAACAGCTCCTCCACTCAGGCTCAGTGCGCCCCGGCGACCTGACTCAAAGAGGACCACCTCTCATAAGCCAGCATGGTATAGAACAGTCATGATGCTCAAAGTCAAACAACATGGGCGTGACAGAACTAAGATGCAAGACCCCATTCCAGAGCTAGTACAGAAAACCACAAACTGGGGATGAGTGACAGTTATCCTAAGAAATCGAATCTCAAAAACTCCCTCTCCTCATCTCCACGACACCTACAGACAGGCACATCTTTGAAGGACCATGAACCATCAAATCCCCAGGCATCTTTTAAGGGAAGAAAGACTCTCCTCATCCCCTGCTCCACTCAGAGCAGGACAGCAAAACTCTTACACAGTACACTTTTATGTGTATTACTTGTACATTTTTAGACATGATGGTGCTGATTGACATTTTCAAGCTTGCGTTTAACCTGCCTCAACCTTCTGACTTGTTTAAAACTCCTTCACTGCATTCTGTTGTTGCCTCAACTAGGGATGGATGATATTGGATTTTTGCCGATATCCAACTTGCCAGTATTTTTTACTTCATTATTACCAATACCAGTATTTCTGTTCAAGAGCACAAGCTCTGTAAACAAAAATGGACTAGTTTCTTTCAGTGTTACAGTATATTTTTGTGAGGAACAGATGTAAAACAAGAAAAACAGCATTTAACACCTGCAAAAACGAAATCCTTGATATTTAAGTGAGCCCATGCAGTGATAACAAAGTGCATCAATACTGTACATTTGTGCAATTTGCAGTCGATATTCCATCTGATATATGGCCAATATGTGTGGCCCATACATCGACTGTAAATAAATGCAAAAATTTCAATATGGCCAATGCCATACTTAACTTTTAAGGCTGATATTGCCCGATACTGATATCAAACTGATATCATGCATTCCTAATTGTTAAGTTTGCTTTTAACCTCCCTCAGCCTTCTGACTTGTTTAATACTCCTTCACTGCCCTCTGTTGTTGCCTCATTGCAGTTCAGTTTAGATTTTCATGCTTGTTTTGACTTGGTGCTTTGTGAAAGTTAATGTAATTATGGCAAAAGAAGAACCTCCTGTTTTCTGGAACCAACAAGTGCCTGGAAATACAAACCCTAAAACAGGGTGAGAAACTCTGGTTACCAGGAAGGCGAGATCAAATGTAGGTTAATTGTCAGAGGGCATAACTGATCTAATTTGATAATCAAAATTACTCATGGTTAAAGGGATACGCCAATGTTTTTTATGACTTGCCTCAATCCTGAGTCCATGACAAGCAGATAGAATCCTTTCATTCAACTGTGTGTGCAGTAACAAGGAAGAGACGGGCAGAGCTCACCCACTGCTAATTAGCTTAGCTCAAACACTGGGAGTCGATGGGTAGCGTTAGCCTGCCTCTGCCTACAGTCACCAGATAAGCTCTTCAGTATCTCTTGATGGTCCTGTGTGCTTTTTGTGACCAGTTTTTCATCACATTATTGTTACATTATCAATTTTTAGACCAAGTTTAGCTTTTTTTGTAATTTTTGAAAAAAATTACATACAAAACTAAACCACAGGGGGCATGCGCAGACCACCACAGATGTGCTTTGATCTGCTGACTTACTTACAAATACGCCTGCGGTGATTGTGCTCAGGCTGCAAAGTAAATCAGCTCTTTAAACAGCTCCTTTTTCTTTTTGCATTTTTTTCTACATGTGCCAAATGCAATTTTATTTAAACAAGGTTGTCATCCTGATAAAGTGTTACAAGCCAGGGTGCTACATATGAATTCATAATATGATATCAAGGAGCTTTCTTAATAGCTAATCTTATTTTCACAAATAGGTAAAATGATGATCCATCAACCCTGGTCCAACCATCATACTGTATAAAACAGAATTTAATGCTGTAAATGAGCAATCAAGCTCTGCTCTCACTCAACATGTCCATCGTTAAAGTTGTAACACCATTTTCTTTATTTAAGACGTGATTTTTTACTGTATTAATATTTGCTTGAAGGACTTTTCTGATTGATATGATCACTTTTTTTCTTTTGTTGTTTTAGTTTTGCACATGCAAAAAAGGAAACAGGTTCTTCTACGTCTTGTTCAACATTTTGCATGATTCCTGCAGCTCAAACACGATTTGATCAAGATTTGTACCAGTTCTTGAGAGAAAATAAAGAAAACTTTAAACAAACCACTTTGTTTCGACTTAAAATTTGGCTTGAAAATGTCTGAAAGCAAATAAAAAGACTGTACAGTTTTTTTATTGCATTTGGTGACAAAATTGTGCACAAACTGAAAAGCTTAAGACCAACAAAACCATTTTCTTCATTTATTAAAAAAATATCTCATTTACTCTTCAATTTTGATTTCATTTAAACGTACTTAGTGAACACTATGATTCAAGTCTTCTTTTTCCATTCATGACTTTGGAGAGGATTTCTCTTCTCTCTTGATCAAAAACATCCACGGCTCTTGTCACCACTCGATCCACGTCCACGTCCTCGTCCCGGAAGAACGTCCCGTCCTGGAGCATCTGTCCCCGCAGGTTATGAAGAAACGATGATTTGGATTCATTCAGCTGAGCAGCCAGATGCTTCATGTGCTCTGGTGGGACTTGATTTTCTAGAGAATTATGGTAAATAAAAGATTAACAATGATGCAGGGAGAATGTGAAACAGTAAATAAAAGGTTTTTTTAGTTCAAACAGACCTCTGGCCTTCTTCATGGTGTCAGAGACCAGGCGTCTGCAGGCCTGGTCTGCCTGGTGAACCACGCTGGTGGCACATTTCAGACGGTCGGCCTCCTGAAACAGACAGAGAGCATGGTTTTTTTTTTGGCAAGTTACTTTTATTGAACAAAATACAATGAGATTACAATACATTTTTAAGTCGTTTTTTTTTTTTTTTTTTTTGCTTTTACAAATACAGATGAACAGGACCCTCTGACAGTGTATCTGATTTTTTTCAAGTTTCAAAAAGGAGACTGTCTTGTAACCACTGTGCAACAGCTGGAGGATGGAGGACTTCCATTGTAAAAGTAAACGGCGTCTAACTAGTAGTGAAGTAAAACTAACAATTTCCCTTTGTAAAGAAGTTAATTGGGTTGCTTCATCTGGAGTCCCAAAGATAGCTTTAAGTGGGCAAGGTTGCAACTGTAGACCAGTGACAACTGATACAATACGAAAATAACCAGACCAAAAATTCTGTAAATGTGGACAGAAAAAGAACATGTGACTTAGGTGGCAGTTCGAACTTGTACATCTTTCACACTTATCCTCTCTTTATAGAGAGCATGTTAATCTAAAACACTTTTTAAAAGGTTGTAATGAGTTCTGGTGACACACCGTCTGCTCAGTGTGGTCCTCCAGCGGGCTCAGCGGGTTGTTCATTGAGGAGGAGATCAGCTCCATCACCTTCTGTCTGAGGAGAGCCAAACAGGAAGAGTTTAGAGGTGGAGCTATAGCTCAATTTGAGTGCCATTAAATACTAATATAAACCTGATTTATTAAAATTTGACCAAACATAAATTACAATGCTCCTTTTTAACCAGCAGAGGGCGCCATCTGCTCCAAGATTCTCTTGTTTAAGGTCGGTAGATGAAGAGAGAGGTGTTAAAACAAAACCAGAACTGTAGAGATAGTAAAATACATTGTTACATCCCTGTTTGATATAATCTAAATATCTTCCAGTACTTACACATCACTGTCAGATAAGTCTTTGTTGGTGTTGATTAAGATGCTGTTTTTCTCCCATGGATTCTTCAGTGGATTTGGAGGCTCCAAGCGCTTCTCCATCTCCAAGATCACCTCGGTAGGAATGGGTTTGGATCTTTTCTGGTTTCTGGTGATGCACGACTCCAAATCACACTGAAGATACAGCTGACAGAAGCCCAGGGAATCTGAAAAGACAACCAATAAATATATTTTACATGAAGCTGCCTTCACACAGGCACCAGCCTTTAGCTGACTGTGTGGCTCCACAAGAGCTGCAACACTAAAGCTTTCAACCCATACATTTTATGAAGGTAAATGTTCATAAACAACACCAAAAAAAGATGAATTTAGGAGTGTCGCCTTAATATGCCGAGGATGGTTTGAGTCTCCACTCGACCTGTGAGCAGCATCGTGTGGATTTGCTGTTCATCATGAGACTGGGATCCACATTCAAGATTTCCTGCTGCTTAACAGAAGGTTTGTTCTTGCCGCCATGATGGAGGGATTCATGATTGGCTATATGGATTCATGCTGGGTGTTGGATGTATATATTTATATAATTTTATATGTATATATGTATCTATGCATATATGTGTATCCATGAAATGAAGAGTTTTTGCTCTATTGTAAAGTGTCTTGGGATAACGCTTGTTATGAATTGTCGCAATACAAATAATCTAGGGCTGAACGATTTGAGAAAATAATCTAATTGCGATTTTCCCCCCAATATTGCGATTACTCTGCAATTGTTTTAATGTTCCTCATCTCATGAATTCTTAAACAAACATAAGCAGTAGACCTTTTTTACAGTAAAACCAATATGACATTAAATTAATCTAAGGACAAAAGATTTGAGAAAAAAGTTGAGAAGTGAAGAACAGAAGCAAAATAGGTATGAAATTGTAAAAACTGGGTAAAAATGGTATGAAGGCAGAAAAAGGTTAATAAATAGGTACAAAATAGGTATGAAATTGCAAAAAAATTGGCAAAAAAATCCACAAGTGGCTTAGGAAAATTGATAATGGCAGCAAAATTGGGAATTAAATTCGAAATCAAATTTCAAAACCATGCAAAAATTCAAAAAATGCTTCTGACAGTAGCCAAAAAAAGATGAATGGGGGCAAAATAGGCATAAAGTTGTAAAATGGGGGTTAAGAAAAGGTAAAAGTGGTCCAATAGTGGGGAAAAAGTGTATGAATAGAGGTAAAAAAAAAATAGGCATGAAATTGCAAAAAACTACATCACAATGTCAAAATGTTCAACACATTTTGGGCTATAAATATTGAACCTTCTGCGATTTGAAAACTGCAACAAGCCATATTGCGATTTAATCTAATTTGCAATTAATTGTTCAGCCCTAAAATAAAGACTGATTGATTGATTGAAATGCTGATTTAAATGCAGCTAAACATTTATGAAGAGCTAAGGTAATAAATTTAAAGTTTTAATTTAGTCTATAGAGAGAGTTATAACAGTCAAAATCGACTATGATGGAGAGTTTTATGTCCTGAATGTCACAATTACTCTGCTTCATTACTTATGTTTACCTGTTACTGCAGCAGGGAGGTTGATTAAGTTCATCGTTTGTATTTGGCTGATGGCTGGTGATAATTTTCAGCCCTTTTTGACCATTAGCTTAATACCAAATGAGGGAAGAGAAACTGTCCCACTCAGTCAGGGATGCTGTTTCATGAGGTACGATAACAAAGAACACAGCTGAAAGAGACACAGACTAAAAAGATTTTCTTTGGCTCGAAAAGTCTGATCAGCCGCAGCATCGACAGCCTTTGTTTTGCTCAGTCATTCTGCTCTAAAGTTAAATATCAAGCTTCTAAAACAACATGCAGAGCTCTCCATCTCCACCAGGAACATCTGAGTCTGCTCACGTTTTCTTGCAAGTTGGTGAACTTCATATCTCATGCTCGGATAGTAGAAGTTGTCGTCCAGCAGGAATAGAAGAGGCGTCCGGTCCAGAGCTTCAGGCTGCTGCAGGTTTTTGATGCTCTGCTCCCATGCAGTCCTGTTGATCTTACAGCTCATCAGCTGATCAGTCAAAGCTCCAGGTTTCTCCAGGAACTGATCAATACACTGCAGGACGGCAAGTCTGTGTGCCTTCCATTCAGTGTGCTGCACAGAGAGAAAATGGAAAGTCAATACAACACATCAAAAATAGGTAAGAGAGTTAGGTAAAAAAAAAAAAGAAAAAAAGTTTTATTTTATTTCTGTGAACTCAGTCTGAATTCTCAGATAGAGTTAGACATCTGAAAAAAAAAATCTTGATTCAAAGAAAAAAAGTTTGAATTGTTGGATTTCTGAGATAATAAAACAAATCTATAAAATGTCAAACTTGTGAGATTAATCTGAAGTGTAGTGCGAGTGTGAATGGTTGTGTGTCTCTCTATGTGGCCCTGCGGTCTTTCACTAAGATGAAAGTCTTCATTTGAGACCAAAGTTAGTAATTTGGTCAAATAAAAAAATCAGAATTCTGAAATATAAGTCAGGATTTACAAAATTGGACAGAGTTTTGAAAATGACGTCAGAATATAAGAGAAATCTGAATTCCTAAATAGTCAGAATTTGTAGATTATAGCCAAAACTCTGAGATTTAAGTCTGAATTTAACACTTAAATCAGAAATTTGTGAGGGAGGGGTCTGAACGTTGAGAGTTAAGTGAGCTTTTTCTAGAAAAAAAAAGAAGAAAAGTAAGACATTTGAGTATCATGTCATAACCATTTGATGAATAATTCTGAGATTAAAGAATGAAATCTTAGATTATAGTGAGAATTGAAAGTCAGAATTATGAAAGAGAAGTAAGAATTCTAACTTTATAACCAGTATTTTCCCAAACTTTTCAGAGTCCCTAATCCTCTTACATCCAGCTCCAAATATTATAATATTCAGTCTTATCCCTACACCTGTTTTAACATCTCTAATTCATTATTTTAGACGTCTTTAACTGATTCTAAATGTTACGGCTTTATTCTTTTCATCATGTGGATTTGCTGTTCATCATGAGACTGATCCACATTCAACATTTCCTGCTGCTTAACAGAAGGTTTTTTTCTTGTTGCCATGATGGAGGGATTCATGATCGGCTATATGGATTCATGTTGGGTGTTGGATATGTATTTACTTGTGTATACATACGATTTTTAAAAAATAAAATCATGATCACGATTTTATCACGATTCCTTTTTTATGTTGATTTTTTTATACTAATTTGCATGTTTGACCATTTTTTCCCTATTTTTAACATAATAATACACGTAAAACCCTAAAAGAAAAAAAATGTCAATTAAAGCCAAACAAACTTCCTAAACAGGTTTTAATTTAAATAGTGCAGTTTTTATAAAAATGTGCAATAAATGTAAACGTAAAAGCTAATGAACAACAATATCAACATTATCTCTTAAAGTGCAACAATTTAAAACAAATGTTATCTAACTGCAATGTCTATAATCTGAGTGAATAATACAGCTGCTTTAGAACAGATTTTTGTTCAGACATCTTCAAGCTTTTATCTCCTTTGCTCTTTCCACCATGGCTTCACGCTACATAACCAAACAGGAGATCCCACCATGCACTGCGTGTAATGTGCTATGATTGGTTAGTCGGGTGCACGTCAAAGTCTCTGCGCCCACACAGAGGATCTGACGATCTTTCTGCTTTATGAGATCATCCCCACGTTATAATCCTTAACTATTTAATATCGTCATATTGCACACCACTAATATATATGTATATGTGTATTTTAGATATGTAGGTTATATATGTATCTATGCATATAGTGCAGGGGTGGGCAATTTTCATTACCAAGAGGGCCACATTAAACCATTTTTCCCAGCCTGAGGGCTGCATTGTTACAAATTTTCAGAAATTCTCCAGGGGAAAAGGATGTTGGATAAATGCCATTAGAGAATTATAATTAATCCAAAAATTAGCATACCAATATTCATATGTTGCATGACAAATAAAAGTTATTATACATAATTAGATGAACTCAACACAGAATTCAAGCAAATTTAGCTAAAATATATGCAATTAGAGCTGACAAAGCTTTTTTCAAATCAATGAAATGATGAGTGTTCCCAAATTTTTAGAGCTCAAAGATTTTGCTGCTGCCTTGTTTTGAATATAGTATTGAGTAATACCTGATATAATGTTCTAATGCTTCATGAGAGATTAAGAGACACTATAATAGCAAAGTAGGCCATACATAACTTACAAAGCCAATAAAAATTAAAATATCATTCAAGATTTTATAGTATTATTATGATTAGATGTTTGAGTTTTCTTCATGTTTACAATTCTGATTAGAAAATGATTGACGGGCCACATTTAATGAGGCGGAGGGCCGTGCGTGGCCCCCAGGCTGCCAGTTGCCCATCCCTGATATAGTGTATGTGTATGTGTATCCATAAAATGAAGAGCTTTATACTCTTTTGTAAAGTGTCTTGAGGTAACACTTGTTATGAATTGGCATCATACATATAAAGATTGATTGAATGATTCTTTTGTTTTATAATGTCATTTTAACTGTTGCATTTTGCTTTTTTAAATTGCTAATTGTTTTCAAAAGCTATACACAAATAAATATAATTATTATTATTATTATTATTAAATGTTATTAATACACTATGTACCACATCTGAGAGCGTGTCTCCGTCCTCCTCCACCCCTCTTCTCTCAAAGGCCTGATCCGGGATCAGATCATCGTACTGCAGCAGCCCGACTCTCCACCCGCGCTGCTCGGCTGTCCTGAGGACTCTGTGGGACAGGGAGGACTTTCCTGAACCCGGAAGTCCACAGAGGACACAGAGACAGACCGGAGCCCCGGAGAAACCCCCACGGCCCTCTGCTGCCATGGAAAAACCCGGGAGCAGCGAGAAAGACCGGCTTTACATGATGTTATGGAGCAGCCAGAGGTGTAGAGGCAGAGCACTGTTTACTTCCGCGTTGTGCGTCACGTGAATTCCGGCGCACTTTCAAAATAAAAGCCTACAAGTTTATTTATATTTTTTGCCAACCATCAAACATAAATTTACTCGAAAAAAGAAAGATAAAACAAAAAAAAAGGGAATAAAAATGCTGTTTGACCCTTAACTGAGAAACAAATAGTCAGAATACCTGAGCACCAAAATATCCTTCTTTGGTAGTAATAATAGTGGTAGTTAATTTTTTAAAATTATTTTTAAAATTTTATGGTTTTACTATATTCTTTTTTTATATACTCAAATTTCTTATTTTCTCTTTACATCAAAAGGGAAATAATATAAAAAGAAAGAGTACAATAAAATAAAATAAAACAAAACATATTCAACACTCACAGTACAGAACAGTCGTTGCTATATCGTCATCAAACAAGTTTTAAAGTTCACTTTAGGATTTATCTCATTGTCCTCACATAGTTTTCTTGGTTGGAAGGGAACATAGACAAAGTGAGGAGCCATATCCCATTAGAGGGGGAAGGGTGACATGATACCACCATTTATGTTTGGTTTTACTATATTCTTAATCAAGGGCGTAGGTTTGATTTTGACATTGGTGGGGACAAAAAAGTACACCAACCCCTGAAAGTTGATGTGTTTTGAATTCATGACTGTTTTTTAATGTCATTTAGAGCTAATCAAACAAACTTGCAAACTATCACATTCAGAAAAAACTACTGTAAATCTCTCCTGTCTGTTCCTTGACAAAAATATATTGATGCATGACACATGAACAGTGGGACAGTTTGGGGTCAATCAGAAATTTTGATGGTATGGTTACAGTGTGATAAATATATAACCAAAACCAAAAAGGGCTACCGATAAGTGTGTTCCCCAACAATATGAATGTTTAAAGTCATGTTATTAATTCAAGGTTTTATTCTATTTTTCCCCCATAAAACTTTAATTCTTGGTCTTCAACGGTTGCTGCCTTTTAATACACAAATAATACATTGGATAATAAATAAAATAACCAAAACAGTTATGTCTTGGCATTAAATATAAGCTTTTTTTTAGTTATAAAGTTGTATACTATGCTTGTTTTTTTTATGTTAAGGACCATGCAGTAGTGGCATAATATTGATAGGGACGTGTCCCTAGCGTCCCTCCCCAATTCTACGCCCCTGTTCTTAATTGATTTTACTGCTTTCTTATTATGTGATTCGTTTGATGTTACATGTATGTTGGGTACTTGTTGTCTATATATTTAACTGGGATTGCAGAGTTCCCCAATCTGTAAAACAAATTTACCGTCTGGTACTAATAAAGAAACACTGAACCTTATTTTGAACATGTAAGAAATTAATCCTATACATTATGTACACGTATACTAATGTAGCAAATAATAAAATAAAAGTAAGCAAATAAAGTTCACCTTGAAAGAAAACACCTATTGGTTTCATTTACATGACCATAAAGGAGTGGGAAGAACAAACATAATAAATCCCACCCCCTCTCCATTTGGCATAAAAAGTCAATTATTTTGTTTCCTGATTGGTGTGCATCCACTCACTAAACCTAACACAAAATAATAAACAATCATATTTTCCTAATAAAAAAATTAAATATACAACCCTCAAAAATGCAATAAATTGCAAATTTCCATTAAAAATACGCTCTTAAGATTCTTTTGAAATCATTTAGACTAGACAGACTCACAGATTAGCAATGAGCCTCATTCACACTGGTGTTTCAAGCTGTGATTTTCCACCCCTGTGACACTTCACCCCCAACTCTGAACATCCCAATGTCAAAATAGGGGAATGAGTTGACCCCTCATTTGTCTCCAAGTGTTGTATCTGAGGTGTAATATTTGAAAGAAGCAGACACTTGGACTCGTGGGTGTCACGTGCACCCAATTCTGTGACACTGATACGGCCTCACAGGATGAATGTGAATGTCTCCAGATTTAAAGATGACAAAGCTTTGTTGAAGTGCTTTTGTGAAAAGCTTTGTGAAAAGGGCTGTAGAGACCGGTTGTCACAAAAAGAGCTGGCTCCCAGAGGACTTGCCCCAACTGTGAAACACAACAATGACACTTCATCCCATCATGTCCTAAATTTCAGGCAGTAAGAGAGAAATACTATCCCTGATACTCGGAAAATCACACATTTACTGGAAGAAATGCAGAACTGTTTGAATATTTGTATTTCACTTCACATCATTAATTAGTTACATTGTTTTTTTTCACTTGTATTCACATCATTGTGTGGATTTGCTGTTCACCATGAGACTGGGATCCACATTTAAGATTTCCTACTGTTGGATGTATATATTTGTATATATATATGCATTTTTATATGCATATATGTATCTATGCATGCATGTCTTGAGATAACACTTGTTATAAATTGGCGCTATACAAATAAAGATTGATTGATTGTGTTAGTTTACTATCCTTCTTTTACTGTTACCACCATAATGTCACTATACTGTCACATTACAAATATTTATTTTTCCTTAATTATTAATTGATTTTTTCTTTAAATCTTTATTTTTAACGACATGCTTTGGAAACAACACTCAGTCTAGAACATTCATGCCAATAAGCTTTCTGAATTGAATCCAAACAGATAAAAACATGAACTCTAGCACTAATAAAATGCAGGACTACACAATTTCATTTTATAAAAAATGAAAAACGATAACAGTTTCTAGAATTACAGTCATATTTTGACATTAAACTTGCAATATGGGAGTATAACTAGTTGAAAGGAATAAACATCTATGGCACTCATTTCCTTAAACATATTTTATTACAATCAACAATATCAACATGTATAGAAACTTTAAAAAAATACATGTATTAATAAAGATTTGGGCTTTTTTTTTTTTTTATATAAAATGTACATAATAACCTCCCTTATCCCACACCATGTGGCAGTCCTTACCTTCTAAAGCTGTCAGCAACAAGAACCAAAGAGTCCAACATCAGTGCTTTAAAAGTGTCTCTTCATACAATGTAAACCAGCATACGTTATATATTTACACCACTTTAAAACTTTGAGGCAAAATCAGCCTGGTGGCTGTTTAGCTGGGATAGGTCTTGGTACTCCTGGGCCCTGCCGAGGAGGTGGAGCGTATCCTGGAGCTGATGCTGGAGCTGGGGCCCCAGCAGGAGAAGGGTTGTCGTTCCAGTAATCCAGTTCTCCATATCTAAAGCTGAGAAACGGACACAAAATTAAAACAGTTAAACAGTTAAAATATGAATAAGGGTAATTATGATGGAGAGGCTTAAATCAGTCCATACCCTGGAACAGGAGGGATGTTCGACTGTTGATATCCGTTCTAAAATCAGAAGGAAAATAAGTTAAAATACAGCAAGTTTCTCAGTAAACAAGGCATCTAAAGGTGCTTTTCAACTGCATGAACCAGGGAACCAGGGTCTAGATTTAGTTCCCTGGTAACTGATCTACTCTATAAACTCAAACTCAAGTATATTTATATAGCACCTTCCATACATATATACTTGCAGCCCAAAGTGCTTTACATAGAAGCAGAACCTAAACATGACATCATCATCTGAGAAAAGTAAAACAAACAAAAGTCAAAACAAACTCAGTGCAGCAAAATCAATAAAATTTTAAAAGAACAATATAAAATACATTAAAAACATTGTAAAAATAGTGTTTTCCTCAAAATAAGAAATAAAATCAAATAAATACATCAAAGTTTTAAAAAGGTTAAAAAACAAAATAAATATTTAAAAAAAAAAAAAATCATAAAACCTATAAAGACAAAGATTAAAAACTTGTAATAACAGCAATAATGGTATTAATTGCAATAATTGTATTAATTGTAATAATAATAGTAATATGGGTAATAATGCAATCTGGGTAATGAAGAAGATAATTCCAGATTAAAAGGTAGATTGAAAAGATATGTTTTGAGTTTGCTTTTAAAATCACCTAGAGAGGCCTCTGTTCTTAGTCCGGAGGGAGAGAGTTCCAACGTTTTGGAGCATTAAAACTATGGTTTACGATTTGGAAGCTTGGTACATCTTAATAACACTGTTTATAAGGCCGTTATGGCCCTACGGTCCGGGAAAGGCGGTTTGGATTGGTCCGTGAGTCCATCCAATCCCCTGTCTCCCCTGCTACGCAGCGTCTCGCCCATGGTCCCGCCTCCCCCCCTCTACCTCTCTCATATACCGGTGAGCAGCTAGCAGCATTAGCTACTGAAGCATCATGGAGCCGGGAGGCTGCTTCTGTGATTACCCTCCACATCAAAGAGAAGGAAACGTAAAAGTTTTGAGGATAAGGCTGAAGTAAGGAAGAAATATGAGCAATACAGGTCCCAACAGAGACTTAACATTGGATTATTGGATTTTTGGATTATTGCTGAATAACTCTGGTTAGTCTGTGCCTATACTGGCTAATGACTGGACGTTGTTGGTCGGAGTGGGTAGGCTCTGTCAATAGATTTGAGCCTGTTAGCCACGCATCGTTAGCATTGTAAACTGAGCTGGTGAGGACACGCCGAGAAAGATAAATTCTCGCCCACAATCGGCTCTGCTCTGGCGATGCCAGACCCGCTTCGCTGCCGGTCTGATTGAAATGGATACTGCTGTGTGTTACAAGGGGGATGACTGTCGTGTTTGTTACTTTCAGTTGAGCTGAGCTGTTTTTGATTGTCGTTGATATTTTATGCCAGCCGGCTTCTTGCTCTGTGAGAGGGGGCATGTTGTTATAAGCCGACACAAGCTGGGGGCGGGATCTTGGAACACTGAGAGGAGGGGTGAGTGAACGGGGGGGCAGGCTGCTTTTTTCAAATCTGTCTCAACGGTCAAACTGGTATTCAGAATGTAGACCATAGCTTTAAAAAAAGGTCCCACCTTATGTGATAATACTTTAAAAATGTTCAGGAACTGGTAGTGCACTCATTTACAACAGAATTTGGACATCAGAACTGAACATCACGTTCTTGTTGGGGTTGTCCCGATTCAATATTGATAATGGATATTGTTCCTATATCAGCAAAAAAACAGATTTCAGATTATATCGGCCTGCATCTTAAATCTCCAATGTAAGCACTTCAAGCAGTCCATTCTAATTTTTTAAAAAATATTTATTTAATTCAATTATAGAATATGCTGTGTGCTCTATTACAATCATAGCTGTGCCAGATGTCAGCATTAAACTTATATGACTGAACTGATATCTGCTCACTCCACATGAACTTGTAAATATTTAATTATTGTAAAAGTGGTTGATACAAATGTTGAACCGAGACGGATGTGCACCCCTAAAGAAAACCTATGGAACCTGGAGCAATATGGCATGGTCAGCCACATCTTGCGTGGAATTTCCTTCATGCTAACACGCTAATTGAGGTGCTGGATTGTCCTTAGTTCTGCAGTTTACTGCACTGACAGTGTAGTGCAGTTTCCCTCAAACGTTTTTGGCTTGATTTGCAAAATCTTCCAGCTTTTCACCATTGAGGAAACGTAGACAACAACATACCAAAGGTAGTTTACCTACTCAAAGTTCCTGGAACTAAGAGTTCGAACAGCTTCTGGGTCAAAAGCACATTTTAATCACAATCACATTTTCTTTTAGTTAGAGGCTATTTTTAGGTAAAACCAGTTTGTACAGGTTCAAAATCAACAGGTTCCTTCCCTGTGGTGATGATGAAGACAAAAACTATTCACCTCATCAGGAGCTGCCTGAGGGGGTGGCTGAGCAGGTCTCGGTGCATCTTGGGTTGACTGGAAATTTGAGTTTCCCTTTGGAGCAGCACTTGACCTGTGAGACAAAAAAATATTTTTTTTCTGTCAGAATAGATATTTATTGCCAAGTACACTTGCACATACAGCTGACTTGGTAAATGGTGCAAAAACTGTCAACATATAATTAGAGTAATAATAAAAATAAGGGTCAGAAGGAATAAAATAAAGGAAAAGAAATAGGTAAAATAGTGCAAAATTGACTTGAGTGAATCAAAAATATACAAAATATCAAAAAAGGAGGGAAAAAGAACAAAAACACAGTTTATAACAGTTTATACAAAAGGCACAAATCTTGATCAGTAATTGTCTGTTTTTCATTCATGAGTTGATTTTTCCATTGGAGGTGATACATACTTATGGTGTCTCTTCAAACAGGGCTCCAGGGTGTCCCTCCTGTAGATGTAGAGCAGCCCCAGAGTGACGAGGATCAGGACAGGAACCACCAGCAGGAAGAAGATTAGAAGGCCGTTCCTTAGGGAGTAGTCTGAGGTAAGAAATATAAAGGTTATGTGTGGCTAAGGAACAGCGTAGATGAGTTAAGTGAGACGGTTACGCCCAACAATCCATCATGACAAACAGATTAAGCACAAGCATTTATCTGAAACACAGTGACACAGGGAAACATAACAGCCTGAGGGCAAAACTAATTCAAATAGTTATACTTCACTGAGTTATTTTAAGGATAAACAAAACTGTGCTGCAGAATATTCACCTTTAAAGAAAACTGACTTCTTCTTCTATTTCTCCCATAATTTCTTATTATTAATCAGTCTGTTATTGAAAAACTTCTTTGCTTTTCTTTTACCTGTTTGTTTTACAGTCTCTCTCTTAAAGTTGGAAACAGTGTTAACAATAGTGTTAAAATCTGTCCCAAAATCATCAGTATAAAACAAGAAGACTGAACTTCTTTTTGTCATCAGCAAACATCTGTAAATCTAATTATATTTTAGCCTCTTCTGATCACTTGCTGTCATGTGAACTTTCTCTACTGCTCTGGACAACATCATGTTTTACCAGCTTTTAAACTTCTATTCTATATTAAAGTGTTAAACTGTGACTTTAACAGTTTGTTTATATTTTGTTTTTAGATTGTTTGCTAAAAGTGTAGAATCTCCATTGTGCTGATTTTCTGTTTGTCTGAACATTTCTTTTACATTTTCAAAATAAATATTCCTTCATTCATTGTTCATCCCTCTGCATTCAGGTAATAAATGCTCTTTTGGTTTTATGTGATTTTATACTATCTATTGACTTTTATCCTCTTACTAAAACAAGGGATGAGAATCGCACACTGAATTCAATTGAAAATCGTTACATTCTGAAGAAATCGATATCAATAGACTTTCTTCTTTTCAATTCTCTTATCTGTTCTTTGCATTTTGTTCTGCATGTCTTGCAAATCAAGGAAAGTCATGAGACAGTCAATGGAAATGATACCAAGGAGGCCAAAAGTCTTGGCAGGCAGGAGACAGCAGGGGTCAAAATTGTGCCACAATGCAGAACAGAATCAAATATCAGGATTATCATGTGTTTGTCATTGTTGCCATGAAATACCTATGCATAACTGTTTGCCCACTCAGGAAATGAGACGGAATCGTTAAGAGTATTGGATTTATAAGCAGAATCATTGACACTTGTGAATGTAAAAGTATATCAATTCAAATTCCTACCTATTACCCTATTACTCATTTAGTTGACCGATCTTTTAAAATTGTTTTTCCAAAAGCTTATTATTTACTAGGGGTGTAACGGTACATGTACTCGTGCCGAACAGATGTTAGGTTTGGTACAGTGCTGTACTCGAATGAGTACAGTAAGTTTACGTTACCCGCTGCACATGACTCTTTAATATTCACGGGGATACTCGTCGATGACTGGCGTGGTTAGGGAAGGCTTTTTAATATTCATGAGGAAAGTGGTCTGTGATTCGTGCTCTTGCGATCATGTACATATCATGTGGACGTGACATCTCATGGGGAGTCAATCAGAAGACGAATATCAAAGAGCTTCCGTAACGTAACGTATCAAGGAGCTTATGTCTGAATTGTGCATCATGGCTACGGCTAGCGACCAACTGGAGCTTGAAGACCCTCCCTCGTCGCTGAAATCTCCTGTTTTGGAACAATCTGGCTTCCTGGTGAAATATTGCAACGGAGAAAGACAGGTGGATAAAACGAAGGCGGTGTGCCGATACTGTTAAACTGAGGTCAGGTATATTTCCGACAGCACGTCAAACACGCTAATTCACCTAAAACGGCACCATTCAAGTGTGAAGATTTCCAGGGTAAGGGAAAAAACTCTGTAGTGCAAATTCAACTGCCGTCTGCATTCAAGCGGCCTCTCCCAGACAGTTCAAGTCTGGCCAAAGAGATAACAGCATCCATCTGTATTTTTATAGCATCGGATCTAAGACCGTATTCAGTTGTGGAAAATGGCTGCTCATTTTAAAAACATGCTAAAGGTGATTGAGAACCGGCATAAAGTACCCAGTCGTCCACATTTAAGCCAGGAATTGAAAAAGAAACTCATTATTTTTTATTTCATACATTTGTTGCAAATTTATTTTAACTTATTAGTATTACCAAGCAGAACTTTGAATTTGTTTTGGTTTTCAGTTTGTATAATGGCAAGTTTTTGGTTAAATAAACGTGCCAAACAAGCAAATAGTTTTGCATTCTTGCCATACTGTACAGAAAATGTACCGAACCATGATCCCAAAACCGAGGTACATACCGAACCAGGATTTTTGCGTACCGTTACACCCCTATTATTTACAAATCAATCTTTCTATATCAATGCATAACTTTAGGCCTTACTTTTACTTATGTGGCTTGAACTGTTGTTTGTTTGTTTTTCCTTTTTCTGTGTTTTTGTGTTGCACTGGGAGGCCGGGATTGTGAACTACAACGCAAGGCGTGCAAACAACGGCTAACACAATGGCTAACAACAGCCTGGCAAATCAGCAATTTTTTTCCGACTTTGTAACTGGAACACTGATGACTCAGAGATGATGTCATTACCATTTCCCTCTTCCCAGTTCCAAGGTTATTGGAACACAGTTTATGTTTAAGCTGTAAAGCTGTTCGAACTAAATGAAATAGGCAGAACTATGCCATAAAATTGTAATTCTCCGTTTATGGAGGTATTAACAGTCCTACATCATGGCTGTGTTAAAGTTTTGGTGTGCTGCAGGAGATTTTTTGGCACAGTTGTTTCTCTTTGTGTGTAAATTTGGCAAATTAAAGGTTTAGATCAACACTTTCAAACTCAACAAAAATATTTTCACATGGCTGCAAGCAACAGAAATAACAATGATGCAGTGCTCCTGTCAACAACCAAGACAGGAGACGACCAAATGACTAATTTATGAGATATATGAAGCCCTCATAAAGGACCTCTATAGGCAATGGAAACTAGTATCATGTTACCTCATAGAGGGACTATTCATGCATTTAAGAACTTCATAGCTGATTTCCTTGTGGTATATGTGATATTCAGTTGTGAAATAACTTATATATATAGCACTAATCAGGCACAACATTATGGCCACCTGCCACTCTGACTGGTCTGCAGCTTCATTCAATTTTCTAAAAACTATCATGACCCTTTTTTGAAGATACCAGCACACTTTTGCCCTTCGCTCAAATCCTTAGGATTGCACATTTTTCAAGTTTATAAAATCAACTTTGAGTACAAAATGTTTACTTGCTGCCAAATATATCGCACTCACGGACAGAATCATGATGAAGACATGAGAGTTATTCACCTGTCAGTGTCATCATGCCTCGTCTTATCATATATTCTATGAATGATTCAATCATTTTTCTATTCTTATCATATAACATATATTCTGCTTCTTTTTAATTGAAGGAAAATCTATAAAATTTAGGGCGAGATCCTCAAAACAATTGCACTGCTTTTAGGACCGCTAAACCTGTGCAAATGACAGACAAAAATAGCGTGCAATCCACATACGCAAAGTGTGAAATGCATGCAAACTGAACACAAACTGCACTGCCACTCCTCACTGCGCCAGTCCAACTTGCATGCATGTAAATGAGGGAATATTCATACATTCAATGCAAAATTGCCCCCTTTGTATGCAAATAAGTCTCATTGAAAATACCACCTAATTCAAAAAGACCAGCGCTAATTGCCACAGGCAGTAAAGCAGTGCTATTTAACGCTGGTGAGACCTGTGTAATAAATCTGCGCAATTTCACTTTCTCTCTCTCTCACTCTGTCCTTCGCTCAAAATGATAACAAATTGCACTGAGTTGGTGGTAACTGTGTAACAGAGCCTATATAAGGGCTGTCATGCCAGGGCTCTCCAGTAATCATGGATGTAGCGATTGTAGCCAGGCAAAGGCACCGTGGTAGGTGAGATGGCAGGCGTTTACAAGAAAGGATTTATTGAAGGAGAGTATCCCTTTTTAATTTAAGAGACAATGAAATCAGTTGCAGATAGCGGTTGCCACCCTTGACCACATTTTAGTCATTTGAGTTGCATTTTTTGTAGAGATGCACCGAAATGGCAATTTGTGGCCAAAGCCGAAGCCGAATAATAAATAAATGCTGGGCCAAATACCAAATACCAAACCGAATATCCAATGCGGCGGCAAAGTAGTTCTCTATATTTTTTGATGGTGCATTAATAGATTAGAGTACATTTTTAGACATGTTTTTAAAAGAAAGTAATTATTTATTAAATGTTATGACACTTTTTAATATTCCAGTAGCCTTTGCTTTTCAAAAGAAGCCCAACAAAGTTTTTCATTCATATTAAGCCTTCAAACAAAACAAAACATGCATTAAAAAATATTAATGTACACTGATGGATATATACCAATAGACCAATAATACCACCAATACTGCTTTAAAGCTGTCACTTTGTATTCAATATTTGAATAACCGATCAAATATGGGAATAAATATCTGTAATGGAATTTTAAATAAATATTTGAATGTAAAATATTGAGTGTGGCGACACATCAGGCCTGGAGCAGTGGACCGTTCCGTCCAACAGAGGGCGCTGTGAGCGCAGCTTGACCCTCAGTCACATCTGCTGCTCTCTCGAGCCAAAGAGTTTCCGCTCCGAGTGGAGCGGACAGAGCGGACGTAAACAGCTCTAATTTGGGCTTTAACTGTTCTGAGGAGAGCTGTGCGGAAGTAGTTTTGGTTCTACACCGTTGATGGCAAACTTAAAATTTAAAACCAGGCTGTGTGTTCCGTGAAATATAGTTTAGTCTTTCGTCCTCAACTTATTTGCGGGCTCAGCCATCAGCTCTTCATCCAAGCTATACAGCCGAGTGCAGCGGAGCTTCGTCAAGAGTTTAACCCCGAGTGACTGTGTTATTTTCGGCAGGGTGGATAAGAGAGTGTCTGATCCTGACTGAGGGGGGGTACTATTCGGCCTTGTTATTGCCTCACTCCACTGAAGGCCGAATATTGCTTTTTTTGCACTATTCGGCCGAAAATATTCGGCCACCGAATGTTCGGTGCACCCTTAATTTTTTGCATTTATTTTGCAAACAGAGGCGCAAAGTGTGCTCAGCTGCCAAACTGTGATGGCGTGTTAGCAACCGCAAATGATTTGAGCAAATTCTCTGAGGATAAGGTGCTAAAACAGAGAAGATTGCATGAGCTAGTTCTGCACAAATCCATTCTTTGTGGATCTAGCCCTTAGTTTCAACCCACCTATCTGAGCAGGACCGCTGTCTATGCTGCCTCCTCGTCCTGGGAGGGCACAAAACGGAGGTGCCCACCCGTTGTTACAGTGACAGTTTCCTCTGTCATTACAGACCTGTAAGGAAACATAGCAGTTCAGCACTGTTTCTACAGGACGTTAACAAATGAAAAAATGGGAAGAAAATGCTGTCAAACCCCTCTGTCGTGGCAGGTAGTCTCGGCCACACAGTCCAGATTTGGCAGCAGCGCAGAGGCATTCACACACTCAAAGTCCAGGCAGGTCTAAGAGAAAAGACTTTTTATTATCTCAACAAACCACATTGATCAGTGCTTCCCTGGAACAAGTTAAATCAAATAACTTCCTTGTTACATTCCTTTGTGCTTAAGTGTTCGATTGTTTCGTCATCTCACCTTTCCTTCGGCACACGGGCTGCCGGAGTTCACGTAGGCAGGGTCTAACACATCTGTGCCAAGGTTGAAGTCAGCGTTGACACACGTCTTCCCTTGCACGATCTCAATGCTGACTTGGGCACCAGGAGGGGGGGTGTTTACATCCACGTTAGTGCACTGCAACTTTCCACACAAGGCATTTCTGCAGTACAGGGCAAAGAAGAATACAGTCAGGTAATTCATTTATCAGGTTTTTAGTTCAATGAAACACTTTTGAGATGTTATCAAAAGTACATGAGGTGGCATATTTTTTCAATTTGGCTTTGAATTTGGAGGAAGCCTGCAGTTTGTGTCATAAGTCATGATTGCTTTTTTTTTTTAGCATTATTTCTAGTTTTACTAACCACATTTTTACAAATGTTAATTTTGGGGCTTCTATTTCTTACAGTTGCTATTATTTTTTGGGACTTTTTATTACCTTATTTCTTTTTTATTCTTATGTGTTTTTATCTGTTATAGTCTATTTCTGTTTTCAATTTCCCATTGGCCGTTACTTTGTGGCACATGCCTTAAAGCAAGAGGGTCGGCGGTTCGATCCCTGGGTCGGTCAGGGCCTTTCTATGTTGAGTTTGCATGTTCTCTCCCTGCATGCATGGGTTCTCTCTGGGCAATCGCACTTCCTTCCACAGCCCAAAAACATACTTATTAGGTTAAATGGTGACTCTAAATTTCCCTCAGGTATGACTGTGAGTGTGAATGGTTGTCAGTCTCTTTATGTGGCCCTGTGATTGGCAGGTGACTGCCGGCTCCAGAAGGGATAAGCAGTTTAGAAAACACTGGCGGAGCACTTTGGACTGCCAGCTTAAAGGTAAAAAGGACTTGGATGAATTTGATTCCTTTTAAATACAAAAAAAAATCAGATTCTTGGAAAATAACCCTTCACAAATTTAAGTACAAATCCATGTTTTAGCTTATTTCATTCACCAAATAAAAAGTACTCACGCCACACTGCATTTGATGAATTCTTGTCTACTGTTGACTCCGCAGTTTCCAAAGGCGTTCCCCTTTATGTTTGCATGTTGAAAGCAAATATCGTCTGCCTTTGTAGCAGGATCTGACGAGAGAGATTATCTTTGTTACAGTCTTGATGACACAGGAAAGTAATTAATGCAGGCTGGTCTATATTTGATGTAATTATCCGTGTAAAACAAAGTCACATGCATAATAACAAGACAAGACGGTCATGAGTAAACAAACCAAAGTTCCTCCTGCTTTAATTTGTCGGATATTTGTATCAGGTCTTATTGGTCTTACCCGGTGCAAAGAGATGTTTGCACTGGAAATCATACGTTTGGCATCGACCCTCAAAGCAGTATGCAGCTTCGTTCTCACAAGACAAGCCGTCCATCAGGTAATGGTCATCAGGACAGAACTCTGTGGAGCCGTCGCAGTATTCAGGGAGGTCGCAGGAATTAACTGATGCTCTGCATTCAGTTCCAGCTACTCTGAGCTAAAGGAAGAACAAGACAGTAGCATAAAAAAATCTCTTAAAAGTGTTAAAATTAACCATTTAGAGTGCTAAAAATGGGTAGGTGAGTTAGCATTTTGGTGCTTCCATTTCCCATGAGCCCGAGTCTATTGAATTTTTGCAAAGATTTTTGTACAAATACCTAAAAAGTTTACGTGATGAACATATTCATCAGAGATTTTAATATTTCATTTTTGCAACATAAAATGCATCTGACATTTTAAAGCACTTTCTGTGATTTTACAAGGCTGGTTGCTAACAGAGTGCTAACAGACTGTCCCTTAGGCCATCAGACAGTACAAAACCTTACTGGGGTGAAGGAGGAGTTACAGAAAGACGGAGGTCAGGAAGGAGCAGTAGCCAGCCAGAAGCCATATTTTTTTAACTTATTTTAAATATATTTATCAGTGGCAGCTGCTGGTCATTCAAGGAAGGGAAGCTCATTTTTTTCCGGTCTACATCATAAATTTGTTTGTTTATTTAAATGTAAATTCTACCCTCCATTCCTTTTCAAGAAAATGATCTGCGACCCTGACGTACCAACTAGGTGTCTTTTCCAGGGATTTTACCAGTGTTCTCTCAATGGCCAGCAGAGCTAGACTGCCATGGCCTATTGTGTTAAGAGTGTAAGACTTGAGCCACTTTAAACAGGAGAAGCTTCTGAACAACTGAATGTGAAACTTAGAAGATGCTCCGGTGGAGGGTTATACTTCAAGATCACTGATTGGCTCATTTCACTGTCAATCAAAAAGGGATTTGGCCTCAGACAGATCATCCAATCATCATGCAGAAGCTGAGCGTCCAGGCCAGCCCACTGCCTCATAGACCCCCAGAGACGCTGAGCGTCCGATGGGCGGGACAAAGCCCAGCGTTTATCCAATGACCGTCCAGTTTCCACAGTGGAACAACACACTCTGGGCTCTAATTTCGTGGCGCAGCACAGGGGGCGCAAGCCTGGCGCACCCCACGCAGTGTTAATTTTGTGCGGCGCACCGCCGTGCGCTGCCAATTTGACAATTTGGTAGACCGTCTGCGCAGAGATGGGTGTGACGGCGCACCAGGGGGGAGGTGAAGACGCACCTGGGGGAGGTGCCGACAGATTCGAGTGGCGCAGTGACAATTTCGTGCCAAAAACAGTGCAGAAAGTGCGCTGAAAGCACGCCAGCTCCAACCTGGTCTAACCTCGGCGCAGGGCGGAGCGCACACCCCGCAGCTGTAATTTGGTGACAAGCGCACATGTGCGCATGCCTCAGAGGCAGGTTTCCAAAGTGTCAGGCACATTTTAATGCAATAAACAATCACAGCAATCACTATTTAATGTAACCCTCTGAACCAGCAGATACATTTGTATCTGTCCCGTCACATCTTGATGTCGGATTAAAGCCGTTTGTCATCATGGAAACTTAACCTGACGGCAGCTGGAAGTTTGATGCACATCTTACAAGTCAACAATAAACACCCTTTACATCTGATACTGAGTATAAATCTGGCTTCTCTCATTTCATTAAATTCAAAGAAAAGAGGGAGAAAAAAGACGAAGAAAAAGGAGAGAAAATAAATGTCTTTCACTCAGGATTTACCCGTGATTTCCCCTATCCCTCTATTTTAGTCTTTATTTTTAATGCGATCTAAAAAGATGGAGTACATTATTGCAAGGAGGATGAGGGGGAGACACCGGGAGAGTATACAGTTTATCACTAAAGGCTCTGCTATTTGGCGATGACAAACCAGGAATGCAGGTGGATCACGAGTATTATGAATGGATAAGCCAGCGGGTGTGAAACTGTCTCAGTGGATTTTACCAGTGTTCTCTCAATGGCCAGCAGAGCTGGGCATCATTCAGACCTGTGTGTGTTGTGGGTGTAAGACTTGAGCCACAAAACGGAGACGCTTTGGAATGTGAATTAGAAGCGATGGAGGCTTTGAAAATCGCTGATTGGCTCATTTCACTGTCAATCTTTGGCTCCTCCTACTCAGACGTCATCCAATGGCGTGGAGGCAGAAGCGTGGGCGTGGCCAGCCCACTGCCTCTGCGCCATGAGTGCGCCTCTCTTGGCACTGCAGGAAACTTGCAAAGTCGCTGGTCACACCCAGCGTTTATCCAAGGTGAGGCGCCAGCCTGGTCTCTGGAAATGAGAGCCCTCTGTGTTAAAGCGCTGAGACGCTGCGGGGATGAATGAGAAGGAAGTCGCGCCAGTTACCTGTGATAAGTAGCTGATTCTGAACGAAAGATGAAGGTATTCTTGTGCATATTTAGTCAATGAAATGTACACACAGCAGTACATATCAACACTTTTTTGGGGGACATTTTAGGGGAAGCTGAGCTTCCCTTGCAGTCTTAGAACAATCGCCACAGATATTTATTTATATTTTTCCGTTGAGCTCTATCATTTATATACAGTGTCTTTCTATCTACTTTTCAACAGCTATTAAGTGGCAGAACTATGCCACTATATAACAAGAATTTCCTTTAGAGAGTTTCCCAAAGGGATGAAATATTTTCTTATCTAATCTAATCTAACAACTACAAAATGGGCCGGGGACCCAAATAAAATCATTTCTGATTGTTCTTTTAATAAACAAAAAATTAAAACACAATAGCCAGATCATTGGGCACCAAACCTATCAGCAATGATTGAAAAAAACATATTACAGTCTTTAAGTTGAGGGAACCAGCACAATACTAACTTGTTTTATGCACTTTTATGCACAGTCTTAGATCAGGTTTGACCATTTTTTAAAGTTTTCATTTACACCCTTCTCTCCTAAATTATTCTGATTTTACAGTCTCCCTTATGTGATGTTGTCATCTATTCATTATGTCGTTGTCTTTTTGTCATTATAATTTTAGTTTTTTAAATATTCTTTATTATCAGTATTATACTGACATTTTAACCTACAGTATATTCACATACATTCACATTCACAGCACTTTAAATGTCCCCAGTTCACCACTTTCATTCCTTCTGCCTTAATTTCATGATCCTTCGAGTTCACATTTTCCCTGCCCTCTTGTTTGACTTCATTGTTTGTGTTCATTTTATTGTGCCCTGGGTTTGTTCCTTTTTTTTCTCTGTGTTAAGTACTTTGTACAATTCTGTCTTATATAAGTAAAATTATTTCATTGTTTCTAAATCAAAAGCTGTAAAAGTCCAGCATGATTCTGACCTGACAGTTGCTGCAGCACAGTCCCTGAGCACAGACAGCACCGGAGGCAAAGGTGCAGGTGGCAGCATCGCAGCATTCATTTTCACATTCCTGTGTGAAATGACGACAGAAATAGAAACAGTTAATTAAATAAACAGTTTATTAAACCATCTCAAAAACAAAAGGTACATGACTTTAATCGTGATCGGATAGTAGAGTCTGAAACTACTGGTGCTGTTTGATCAGTAGAAAACTGCATATAAATACAATGAAAACCAAACTATATTGACCTCTGTTGTGAAACCATACAAAAAAATAAAAATATATGTATATATATGTGAGTGTGTGTGTCATAAAATGAAGTTCTAGAGACCTAGTCTGGAGTATTTTAAAGAGACTGTGAGGAGTTTCAAAGTAATTACAAAAAAGTCTCACTTTTAGATATATCCCTTATCGAAATATGCACTTTAAGATGAGTTTTATATCATGAAAATAGGTTATCTATAAATGCTATTCCTTAGCCTTCCGGTCAGGGCTGGGTTGGCCTGGATACTCAACTTCAGGGACAAGACAATTAAAACTAGAGCAACTTTATATTATTTTATTGTTTATATTACACGTCTTAGAGCACTGGGCTGTAAAGTAGAGATATATAGCTGGCTACAACTATGATACTAAGTTTTCCAAATATTGCTTGTTGTCAAAAACTACCGCTACGTAACTAGAAAGAGATACATTGCCCGGTTATTTTGCATCCTGTAAGTTGTTGAAAAAAGAAGTTGTAAAGCAATGCAGAGTTCTGAGGAAGGTCCGAACTGCATTTGTCACAACAAACACACGCTTTGGCTTGTGGTACGTTCCAGTTGTAGTCAGAAGTAGGAATTTCCGGGTTCCAAGTAGGAAACTGCAACTGGAACGTTCCCCGAAGTCTGAATTTCCTACTGGGAACTCGGTGAAACCTCGCCACCCCCGAGTTGACAGTTGAAGATGGATGCCCCCAGTGTGAACAGTTATTTAGCTCCTGCAATAATCCATTTATTTGCACTTCTGACCGGGGTGTGTCGCTCTAGATCAGCTGTATACATAGTATTGTTAGACTTATATTTACAAAAATGCTGCCGTAGTGATAATCACATTCTTCATGTGATATTTGTGAACAACAACGCAGGGCGCGCTAACAACAGCTAACAATAGCCTGGTGGATTGGTATGTTTTTTTTCCGATTTCAACTGGAACGCTGATAAGTCGGAGATGATGTCACTCCCATACCGTACCTCTGGTTTCCCACAGTCACACTGTTCTCCATGGTCCAGCCGACCGTTTCCACACTCAGCAACACCAACCACATCCGATGGGTTGGGCGGGTTTCTCAGACACACGCCTCCTCCACCGAGGACCAGGTTCTCAAAGTTGTCTCCGCTGCAATCGCTGAACATGGTGGCACCGCTACAAGGAAACAGAGGAAGCAGAATGAGCAAAAAAGTGGGACAGTAGACGGTTGATTTGAATGGTAAATATCTCAGCTACAATGATTTCTGTTCAGTCCCAACGCTGCAAACCTTTTTGTATTGTGCATAGAAGTACTCTACCATGCAGAGAAGACGTGAACACAAAATCTGAAGAAGCTTAATTTGTTTTTTTGATTATCACAAGGTTTTTGTGTTTTGATGCTATCAAAATTAAGACTCTTGATAATACCGGTATATATATATTTATTAAATGTATTTTTTGAGGCATTTTGTGCCTTTCTTGATAGGACAGAATGACAGTACATAGACTTGTGAAAGGGGGTGAAAGAATAGTGGAAGACACTCTGTAAACTGGCCACAGGCTGGATTTGAACCCAGGCTGGCAGAATATGCACTGTGTGGGACGTACCTGGTTGCTAATAACTCCGCCAAACCAGCACCCCATTGATAATACTGGTATATTTAAAAAAAATTTTTTTCCTCATAAATTGACAATTCTGTTCTGAGTGTTTTTGGGTTTGGTTTCATAGAAAAGAACAACTTAATGATGTTGAAAGTTTTAAGTTTTTATCTCAAAAATGTTATTTTCTTTAAATAAGTGGCTCTAGCGCTGCTTTAAAAGATAAAGACATGAAATGTAAAAGCATTAAGCTTAAACTAGGGGTGTCCCAATCCAATATTTATATCAGATATCGGTCCGATATCAGCAAAAAACTATCAGATTATATCGGCCTGCATCTGAAATCTCTGATATAAGCACTCCGATACAAGCAGTCCTAATTTATTTTTCACTGATTTAAATTAGTTGTAGAATATGCTTATGTTTAAGTTAAACACAGTGGTTATGTTGCTTTTTAAAATGCAATTTTAAAACACATTTTCTTGTTTTCATTGGATTTCTTGAGTTACTTTTCAGGGTCTTCTATTTTTTCTCTTTAATTTATTTAATTGTACTATATTGTTTTATTTAAGGTTAAAATTAATGAACCAATTGGTTAATAACAAATCAGTCAATTTATCTCATTCCTACTTTTGCTGACTACTGTTTTCTATTTGAGTAATCTCACTTCATCAAGTCTTTTCTTACAGTCCATACTACAAAATAAGTAAAAAAAGAAGCATGTATGATTCCTTGCTGATTAAGTTCATCTTGTCTTCTTAGAACATACGTGTTTTTAGTGTCCACATAATGGACTGGGACAAATCAACTTTAATCGGATCAGAAAACAACAAATACAAGAGATGGATAAAGGAGTCGATAGAGATCAGGAAACGGGGCACGGACACCATCAACAGGGATGAAGGAGCCTTCCAGCTCTCACACACCTGGGATTCACTTCTCCAGAGGCCGCCAGGCAGCGGGGGACATAGCCAGCGGGACAAATCACGTGATCAATTTGTCCCACCGGCTACTCCCGGAAACAGCTGATAAAAAGACACGTCACAGCTGTCAGGATGACAGTTTCTGAAGAAGACGGCAGAGTTACGTCGAAACATGTCAAGGTAACCACACCTTTTTGTCTTTAAAAAAGAACACCAAAAACATGTATGATTCCTGCTGATATTGTATTGGATTGATATCAGTATAGCCAAATACTAAAGGCTGCAATATTGGTATTGTATCGGAGGTGAAAAAGTTGTGTCGGGACACCCCTAGCTTAAACCCTGTAAACCATTACTTTTACCCCAAACCAGCAAAACTTTTTCAAAACCATTATTCAATGTGACCAAAATTAACCTCAATTTCAATTTACTACGGCTTAACTCCTTGAGATGAATCATCTTGTTTTCAAGGGGGGCCTTTACACCAATACACAGACAAAAACAAACATAAGAAACAAACCGTTACTGTACAGACATCACTCTGACATCACAAGAGAAACATTACAATACTGAAAATACACAAAACGAACACAGAAAGCCCCCCCAAACCAACCATCCCCTGACCCAACAGTCCACATCAGATTTATGGACATCAACACTAAGACAGACCAACACTAATGTAGCAACATACGGACATTTACATAATAAGATACACATACACACAAAACCAGATTGATTTGAGAAAATCAGTCGAATCTTCACTCTCCTTCTTGCTTCGTTGACTAATGCCATCTGTGAAAAATGCCTCAACATACAACAAAACTGTCCAAGTTTTACACTTTGATAGAGCTTAACTTCTATATCAAATCATATACCATACAGGAGGTGTTACCTTGCACCAGCAGACATGATGCAGGAACTTCCGTCACAGCTGCAGCCACTGACATCGTGTCTCATGCCCAGGTTATGGCCCATTTCGTGAGCCACCACAGTGGAGACAAAGGCGATGTTGTTGTCGGGGAACTGTGAAAATTACATCAGTACAGTTATTGATCCAATTCTCTCTCGTTCCTGAACTCAAACATATGATCCTGAAGGTGTTGGTGGGAGTAGTTTTAAGTCACAGTGGAAAGATAAATATGTCTTTGGGCTTTTTCATTCTGAAACTTCGGGGCATCTAAAAAGGAGAGTACATGCAGCATTATAGGGGTGGTGTGTGTTCCTTTGCTGTCTTTACAGAGGTAGTTGCTGGGGTTTGCAATCAGTAATTACATTTACTCCAGTAACTGTAAGTGGGTAGCTTTTCTGTATACCTGTACCTATTTCAGTACTTTTGTGGGAAGTATTTTACTTAGTTACACTCAGTAACAAACAAGAACAATAATTGAAACACTAAACCTGTCAAAAAGTGTGACAATAACATTTTCTGATACCACTATATTTTGAACACGTGACTTATAACAGGTCTGTAGTTGATTTATCACTCCATAATTAAAGAAATGTACTGATTTGGGACCAAATTTTTTATCAATCACAAAACAAATAACAACATGACAAAGTTCTCTATAAAAAGGATATATCTACTTCACTTCTGACATATTTTAGAGAGGGACCGTCCTACAAAATGGCTCACATTTCGCATTTTAAGCCACGGCAATAGCGCCTGCCTACTGTATTATCTACTATATACTGTAGTAGGAGCATCGGCTAAACAATTGAGCTAAAACAATTGTTAAAACCCATGAGCTGTACATTTAAACATGTTATTGTTCTTTTGTGTCAAATCACTTAATCCAACCTCTTCATGTCATACTTAAGGGAGACGAATATGGTACAGATCCACTTCTGGTCTGGGCACCCATGAGTTCGCCACTACCATAAATTCTTGTTTTCAGTAAGACTATCATTGATTATACTTCCATAAAATTATTTGATTTGCTGTTCATCATGAGACTGGGATCTACATTTAAGAATTCCTGCTGCTCAAAAGAAGTTTTTTTTTCCTGCCACCACGAAGGAGGGATTCATGATTGGCTATATGGATTCATGTCCGGTGTTGGATCTATATATTTGTGTATATATGTATATGTGCATTTTATATATGAATATATGTATCTATGCATACATGTGTATCCATAAAATTAAGAGTTTTATGTTCTGTTGTAAAGTGTCTTGAGATAACACTTGTTATGAATTGGCGCTATACAAATAAAGAGTGATTGATTGATTCATATACAGCAGGCATGAGTTGATGACAAAATAGGGGAAAGTATTGCGAATATGTTGGATGAATAAAATAGCTTTTAATTAATTGTGGGCCCCATAAACAGAATCAAAGCCGATTTACACCCCTACTTGCCACTTACTTCTTCTTTGTTGTGGCCTAACTATCAACAAACACTGCTTGTCACTTCCCAATCATCGTTATTCAAATTATGATACTGTTCTTCTGCTCTCTGTTGAATGATGGTACAACATCCATTTGTGTTTACAGAGACTGCTTCATAAGACAAACATTTAACACTTAATTGTTCGTTGCATTTTCTGTTGCATTTTCTGACAGCTGTTCACTCTCTGTCAAATGTGTATTAAAACACTGCGAGGCATCACAATTAAAGGAATCTCAAGAATCTATTAACCCTCAAGAGTTGCCTTGTCATGGTTGCTCCTAATTCTTAGTTCAAGTTGAACCAGTTTGACTGAGAGACTGAGATGTTCTTTTAGTTCCCCTCATGAATAATGCAAGGCGGTGTCAGTTACTGCACAAAAGCTCACGCTGCCACGGCGCCCTGATGTCAGCCGGTGTTAGGAGTTAAAGGGGCAGCTGAACTCACCACGTTGATGCCCGCGGAGGTGGCCGTGGAGCAGACCGTCCCCACGTAGGCCATTCCTAGAACTCCGCTGTATGAGCCGGGTCGACCCCTGAGGAGCAAGAGCACCATGACTTTAGTCCCTGATCTGACCCCACATTTATGAGCTGTATCAAACAAAGAATGAAAAGAAGATCACATGGTGCTTACACAACCAGTTGGCCAATGTCATTCCTCAGCCGCGTCACCAGGTCCGACCTCCTCCACTTTGCGAATCTGCCCAGCACCTCTCCTGCAGTGCCCTCCACACTGAAGGGATTACTCTCTGTAAAGACCTGCAGGCCCGTCAGCACCACGCGTATATTCAGGGGCTTGTAGTACTAGATTAGGTTAAAATATCAAGGCAGAATGTCATTGTAGAGTAAAAGAAACACTACAGCACAACATGATAAAAAAGGATATCAATTAATCTGATTTCTTTAAATAAAAACTGAAGCTCTCACCCCGTCCAAAAGATTAGCAATCTCCACCATTTCCTCCCTCACCGCCGTCTCATTTCTGTCCCTGAAATTATACTGGAAATAAAAAAGACACACATTTTAAAACTTGATTTTCTAGAATTTAAAACAAACAATGCATCACAATTGAGGAACTCTAAATCTCTTTGCCCTTTATTGTTTGCTCTTCCACGCCTTTCTGGTTTTTGTCTTGTAGGCGTCTTGGAATTGTTAATGTGGACGGCCTGCTGCTGTATAATAACTACAATCACAAATATTTGGTCTTTGCTTAACCCTCCTTCCATTATCAGTACAGTTCCTGGTATGAATTTCAGAGAAACAGCACACACATATTAGTATGAGCATGACAAACAATCATGGATGAAATTACATCATTGAACGTAAATTCATATTTCCAGACCAGTTAAATCCATTTTAATAGCAGCTCAGCTAGATGCCATTATACTAACATTCGTCCTCTCCAGAATATATTCATTATAGAAATTAATGTTAATATTACTTTGATCTCTCTATCCATGGTTGTATTGATATACATCCATAGTAACTATCTTTACAACCACATAGTCATGAGGTCCCTCTTGAAAACGAGATGACATATCTCAAGGGGCTTATCTCAAATTAATTTATATTTAGCAGGGACAAATATGATGAGGACAGATTTATGATCAGGTGTCCATGGGTTTGCCTCTGTTATAAATTCTTATTTTTAGTCCTTTGGTCTCTGCCTGGATAGATCCATCACTGATGTATTAACATGTATATACTGTACATAAGAGTATAGCTTCAGCCTGCTCTGTTGAAAAAAACCTTGAGATAACACTTGTTAGAAACTGATGCTATACAAAAAACGATTAAGTGATTGATTCATAGATTGATTAACTGAAAATATATATTTCACATCAATGGAATTTAGCATAAAAATTTAAAGCTACTGTTAGTACATCTATGGAATCAGATTTGTGCCAATAGAATAAAGCAAAGCTTTCTAAAACTCAAACGGATAAAATGGATTTAATCAAAAATAAAACGTACTCAACCAAAAAAAATCTTGTCAAAAGCAAAAAATATCAGTCATCGTGAAAACTGTTTGACTTTTTTCTGAATTGTTTCCATTGCTTCATTCTCTCCTCTCTCTCTCTTTTGGTTTCACTTCTCGGTTTTTGGTTTTGATTCCAGCTTCTTTGGTTATTCTTCTGACACAAACCTCTCGTGTGGGTGGGTTCTATGAGGGGCGCATTCCTATTGGCTGATGAGTTTTTGAGTATCACGGCTGTGAACCGGATGTTATTTAGAGGGCAAAGCGCAGCGCGGAACAGCAAAGCAAAGCAAACAAATGTGAGGAGTCGTGTGTCGTCCTGTGTTCGTGTTCTTCAAACATACCTTAGGTAAGTATTGTTCACTGCATGGTATCCAGAAAGGTAAAGCAGTTTTCGAAAAGTAAAGCTAAGTCTTGCTTTGTAGGGTAGAAAGCTTTGCTTTATTCTATTGGCACAAATCTGATTCCATATATATCCATCTGTTTATGATTCAAACTGAATTTAACACTAATGTTGATTCTAGAGATACAAAAGCTGTAAACAGCAAACTGCAGGTTGGTCTTTCCTGATGAAGGAACAATTTTGTTTACATTTTTCTTCAAAAAAAAAAATATATATATATATTTGCAGAGCGTAATCACTTCGCCAATCCCAAAAAGCAGAAGAAGTCATTCTTTAAAACAGAAAATTAAGTTTAGCTATGAAACAATATTGACAACTATGTTCACAGAGGCACAAAATTTAACATGAATTGATTGTTTCTCACATGAGCTTGAAGTAAAAAATGAATTCCTTATTTTTACAGCTTATTATTACTCCTCATTTTAATCTGGTTTAATAGCTTGTGTTCATACACAAACAGTGAAATCTGACTAGGACAGGGGCTCCTCTTTTCCTGTCAATAGTAGCAATGGTGCTCATGTGCTTTAAACCTTTTAATTAGTTTTTTAAAGAATGTTTGTCTCAAGTTGGGCATGTCTTTTGGAAACTTTTTTTTATCTGTAACGTGTCCTGAGCTCGAGGGAAGACGGATGTCCTTTTTTTAATTGCATGGCATTGTTTGTTAGACAGCAAATACAACTCAACATACAACATTCTACTTGAACTTAATCACACAATAACAACAATAAAAACAATAATGAGAATAATAATAATAATAATACTAAATAAATAAATAAATAAAAATAATAAATAAGTCCAGCAGAGACCTTATTTCTTCAGGAAGATTAACTTGTTCAAGGTATTTAAGGTCTTACTGTCTCATGGTTGTCTGGTTTGATTGACTTACTTTGTCTGCTGTTGCTGTTACTATTATCCACAGAGGACTTACCAACAGTAAGGTCCAATAAAGTCTTAACTGTCCTGATCTCCCCCTGTTTGCTGAATTTGATCTTCGTCCTTCTGGCTGACATGACATAAAACCAGGAATCAAGACAAGGCGTGCCAGAACATCATCACTGACTGCCTTTGGAAATCTTAATTCATCGGTGTGGCCTGTTTTCTTATGTGCATTTTTACTGTAGATTAGACTGATTTTTTTATTGATTATTTATCTATTCCCCTTAACCTTTACCCAGATTATTCATCATTAGTTTTTATGTTATCTACTGCATAGCACTTTAATGGCTGAGGTAACTTTATTGAGCAGTGTCTTGTTCTTCGACCTAATTTCTGTTGGGATGATAATAAAGTCGAAGGTGTAATCATGTCATCCCATTTTATTACCCTCACATTCTCATAAAATACATAACCGGATAAACTCACCCTGAGATTATCAGCAACCAACGCCAGCTCCACATAACTGGTCTGAGGCAAATTGCGCTTCCTCTGTTGCAAGAAAAGAAACAGTTAAGATGGAAAAGTCGACATGTAGAACAAGAGCACAATTAGCTCTTCATGCTCTGTAAATACACTGTTACAACTACAGACAGAAAGTTCAGAAAATGAGCCTGGTGGGAGATTTTTGCTGCCATTATCCATCTGTGTTTTATTACACATTAAAGGCCCAATGTTGTGGTGTGTTTGACCATTTACATCATGTGTTATGTGTCCTTTAAGCAAGATTTGATTTAGGTTAGATTAAAAAAAAAAATAATAATAATCCTGCTAGAGGATCAGATGTAGCTCTTTTTCACTCCTCTTTGAAAACACTCAGATCTGATGGGGTGGGTAGGCCACAGAAGGCTTTGACAATGAGCTCTGCAATTATTGGCTGCCTGATTGTAGGAGGATTATGGGTTACAGGTAGACCTGTCACGATAACAAATTTTGCTGGACGATAACTGTCCAAAAAATTATTGACGATAAATTATATTATTGTCAATATTATTTTGATTTTTTTTCATTTTTTCATTAATGTTATTATAATATATGTCACAATAAAGTGAGTACACCATGTCAATGATGAGTCCAAGCCTTAATTTCTTAAGAGTATTTAACTGTAATTGGAAGGTCAAGATCTTTAAAATAAAATAAACAAACAATATAAAAAATTCAACAAACAAAAAAAGAGAAAAAAAAAAAATGAAATGGACTCTCTATTAGGAAAATTGCATGTAAATAAAATAATTATACGAATTAAGAACAATAAAAAAAAGAACCTGTCTCTAAGGAAAAAACGAAACTCCTATAAAAACACACACAAAAATAAAAATAATAAATAAAATGAAGTTTATACAGTTCGTGTTTGTGACATGTACTTTCTTCTAGTCAATTTGTACTGTCTGTCAAACTTTTATAACACTGCTGGCTTTTCAACCGTATTGAATGGTTGCATTTCTTTTGCAATGTAGTGAAAGTCACTGTCTGTGAGCGCTGTTTTATTTATATTTATTTTGCCGACCAAACGCCTCAGTAAGCGCGGACTGTCAGGACGAAGGCTCCGCTGCACCTCCCCTTCTTCTTCTTCTTCGTCGCCACTACTTTCAAACAAATACAACATATCGGCTCGTCGGTGTTCACGAGCTCACACCTTGTTCATTCTGATTAAAACAAAAATATTCTCACATTGGGCTGTGGCAGCAGGCTTAGGAACTGTATCTTTCGTGCCATCATTCATACTTGCGTGTGTTTCCTCGTCACTCCTCAGGACGCTCACTTCAGCTCTCTCTGAGTGTACGCGTGAGCGGCCCCGCGGTCTCCCCAAAGATTGTATGTTTGACAGATGCTCACTCCGCTATAAATCCGCTATAGAACCAATGCACCCCGATGTTAAGAAAGATAGACGTATTGAGCCATCTTCTCATTCAGCCTCTTTGGTAGAAAGAGGGGAGGAAAACAAACACGCATGCATGTGTCAGTTTATCGAGGCCGGCAAACTTACCGAGGACGTTTTTATTTATCGTTCGGTTAATTGATTTGATTATCATGACAGGCCTAGTTACAGGACTTTCCAAACACGCCTGACATCTTCTAATCACATTTGCAGGTGGAGACTGTATAGCTATGACATCATAAAGCCTAGGAAATATAAACAGAGCATTTTAAATTGTGTTTTCAGTAAGGGGAAGAGAGCATTTCTCTGTGAACTGAGAGTTTAGTCAAAGGTGTCATGATCTTGTGCTCCCTATGTCCTGTCTAATACCATTAAAAGCAAGAAAATTGATAGTGCAGGACACGGGAGCTTTAAGCAAAAGCTTTGTTGCAATGCTAGCCATAATATAATCATTCCTGTGGAGTTGCTGAGGGCCAAATGAAAATAAGTTTGGACACCACTGTTTTAAATGTCTCGAGTGTGATAATTCTTTGTAGAATCATCCTGTGCAAATCTTTGAAAGCTGAGGGTAAATGGGATACATTAACTTTAAGGAAGTTTATAGCAAGTTAAAAATTACCCTCAGCAGACGAGTCAGTGACTGGCCAGGCTCAAAGTGTTCATGGCTTTGTGTCGATGTGGCCTTGCTGACCACTCCACACTTGACCGGCTCACTGTTAGAATCCTTCAGTAGGTACAGAAGGTGGTCATCTGTTTCAGAATGCCTCACGGGTTCAAGTCCGTACGAATCATTTCCAATCACAATCACACCCCTGCAGAGAAGAAGAACAAAGCAGAAGTGCCGTAAGAGGAATGTTTCTGTTTCTGTGAGAGCAGGGAGTGGCTCTGACTACACAAACAGAGGAATACCGGCTGATCAATGTAGAAAAAGATCTGACTGATAATAATCTCTGACACAGAAACCGTCAGCGCTTCCAGTAATAAGTGGGACAGAAAACCAATTAAGGTCATGAAGTGCTGAAACCCAGTGTCTCGCTCTGTCTGACCTTTGGTTCAAGGCCTTAAAACAGGAAAACATGTGAGCAGATCAAACAAGTTTTCTGGACGATAATGGCGACAGCTTGTGATTTTGCTTCATCAAACACACTTAAAAGTCATTTTGACAGCTCATCTGGTCGTTTATCTATGTCTCAAGAGAGCTACACCTTTACTATCACCCTTAAAAACAATCCAACAACCCAAAACAACTGGAGTTCCTTAAAAAAAGGACTCAACTGCAAAATTTCAGATGCTGTAGACTGCAGGTGTCTTTACATTTGGTTAAGAAATATCAATGAGATTTAGAAAATAGTTCCACTCAAGAATCAATGAAAACCCCAGAAGGAATTTATTATGTTTGTCATTTTTCTTAACAATTCAAACACCCAAAAACAAATTAACGTCCTCCAATAAAAGACTCAAAATGCAACATTTCGGACACTGGAAACTACACGTGTCGTTAGGTTTGGTTAAGAAATATCAATGAGAATTAGAATAGTTCCACTCAAGAATCAATAAAAAACCCTCAAGGAATTGATTATATTTGTCTTTTTTCTTTAAAATTCTAACCCCCCCAAAATAAACAAACTTCCTTTAAATAAGGGACTCAGAAGTATCTTTGCTTTTGGTTAAGAAAGAGGAGTGAGAATCAGAAAACAGTTCAACTCGAGAATCAATAAAAAATCCCTCAAGGAATTGATTATATTTGTCTATTTTCTTAACAATTCCCTTATCAGTTCCTTTCACTTTGCTCTGCATGCTTTGCAAATTAAAGATGCCAGGCTCTCATGAGAGGCAGCCAGCAGAAATGACAAAAAAAAAAGAGGTCAAGAAAGTAATTATGGCAGAAAGGATGTGGTCAAGATTGTGGCTTAATTTTTGCTAAAGCACAGCCATTAAATATCGGGAGTGACGTGTTTGACATTGTTGACACCCAAAACCTGAGTGACTGAAATCAACAAGAAAGATAAATAAACCAGTCAGGAGTGGGATTAATGATCAAAACTGATCATGGAATTGGCTTCAGTAAAATCAGACCAGTTCCCTTCCATATGAAGAAATGATTGAATTCACAGTAAAAACAGAAAAATGTTGATGGTTCATAGGGGTGGAAGAAAAAATCGATTCACATAAGTATCGGGATTTTTTGTTTGCCGATTTTTTTATCGATTTTTTTTGTTCAAAAATTGTTTTTTTCCATATTTAAAGGCTTCATTTTAGTCTGTGTTTATAAGACACTTTTAACTGCAATCCAGGCTTTGAAGAGAGAGTATAAACAGCTGGTTAAAATATATTGTTGAATAAATCCTAAAAACTGACTTACATGTAGGGGTGTGCGATATGACGATATTAAATCGTTAAGGATTATAATGTGGGGATGATCTCATAAAGCAGAAAGATCGTCAGATCGTCTGTGTGGGCGCAGAGACTTTGACGCACACCTGACGAGCCAATCGTCGCACATTACGCGCAGTGCATGGTGGGATCTCCTGTTTGGTTATGTAGCATGAAACCATGGCGGAAAGAGAAAAGGAGAAAAAAGCTTTAAGATGTCTGAACAAAAATCTGTTCTAAAGCAGCTGTATTATTCACTCAGGCTATAGACATTGCACTTAGATAATATTTGTTTTAAATTGTTGCACTTAAAGAGATAATGTTGATATTGTTGTTCATTACCTTTTATGTTTATATTTATTGCACATTTTTATAAAAACTGCACTGTTTAAATTAAAACCAGTTCAGATAATGTCTTTGTCTTTGTCTTTTTTTTCTTTTAGGTCTTTACGTGTATTATATGTTAAACATAAGGAAAAACATGATCAAACATGCAAATTAGTCTAGAAAAATCAACGTAAAAAAGAATCGTGATAAAATCGTGATCGTGATTTTATTTTTAAAAAATCGTGATATGATATTTTTGCCATATCGCCCACCCCTACTCACATGTGATGTATATTTTTCCTGATATAGTCTGTAGGCATCGTCATTGTTCCTCTTTTTTGCTGGTGTTAAAAAAGCTAACTAAAGATTGTGAAATTCGGCAATATCATAGAATTGCAATTTAAATCGAATCGGCACGTAAAAAATCAAATCGGGAGAAAAAAATATCATCCCAACCCCAAAGTTTTTTCTTCTTTCAGTTGATTTACTATTGTTACTTTTGATATATGTCCCAAAAAAGGACAGAAATAGTGTTAAAATGAGCTGAAACATCATATATATAAAATTTAACAAATATTCGCCGTGATCCACTCATTCATGGGTAATCTTAATCATTAGTTGAAGTACAAAATATTGCCTAAAAACTATTAAAGTGAGTGATTCAGGCAGTTTTATGTTATCATTACATTGAATCAATGACATGGATCCTATTAACACATTAAGATAAGGAGCTCAAACAGCAGAAGAGATCTTCAAACCTGAGTCCAGAGCATGTGCTGAGAGCTACCATTGAATCTTCATACCCCTCCACCTCTCCGTGGTAATAACAGTGCACCTGTGAGAGCAGAAGAACATGTTTTTAATTGGCTATCAAAGCTCCTTCCTTAACCACAATCATCCACTGTTTACTCACAAGCGGCTTTGGGTAGGATCTCTCATGGTTACCGGCAGCATCACTCAAAAACTGAACAAAGTTTGGGTGTAAGAAGTCTCTGAAAACAGAAAATATACCTTAGTATCAAATCTGAAACATGTGCATGGATTTGAATGATGGAAGAATATCAGTGAAGTGTGTACCGGTTCTTTCTGAGATGAAGGAAGTGCTTTTTGTGGTTTATGTAAAGTGCATATGACAGCGTCTCATCTCGATCATCCTGAACAAAAACAGCAAATTACTCTTTATGTTCTGCCCTGGTACAGAAATGTAAGTTATAAATAAGGATGCCACTAACTTCTGTTGACTGTATGGGTGTATCGATGCTCCTCGACCGTCTGTGAACCAGCTGAGGGTTTACAATGGAGTATTTGGACAGATGAAACGGAAGCTCACTTGAAATATCTGTGAGGAAAGAGAAACTGTTTTGAATTTAAATGTCTTATCTTAAACATGCAAAAGAGGGAAAGAGGGAGAAACAAAAACAAATATAACATTGAAACATGATAATACAAGAAAAAAACATGGTGACAAATGGAATGCAAAAACTAAAAATGACAGTGTTTCAGCAAATATCTGGTGATTCTATAGCTACACTAAAGAGGTGGAGGCACATTATATCAAATATTTATTTAAATACTATGTACAGGGTGATGCGTTGGGTTTTTGTTTATTAAACAGTCTTTAATGGTTTTTGAAGTATTAAAAACTTACTGTATCATGTGCATAAACTGTTTTAGATCAGTATTGTTCACATAAAGCATGGTCCCCTTTTTATGACACCATTTGCCCTATCTTGCAATGTTGGTTAACCCTCAAAAAAAAAAAAAAAAAAAGAAGAAGAAGAAGAAAATAAAAACCCTGTATCTGCATCAGGATTCACACCATCAATAAAAAGGCCTCACTTCTTCCTTGTACCATGGCCTACATTCCCTGAAAATATCATCAAAATCTGCTCATGACTTGTTGAGTTATCCTGTTAACAACAAACAAAATGATACATATCATTGACTAATTAATATTCTGATACATGGGTGGCTCTCATGACATATCACAGTCAGAGGGGTGTGATGCTACACAAGATTTTTCTCTTTTTTACATTAAATACCAACAGTTTTTCTTGTATAAAAACACTGTTTCTAATCATTATTAGAACAAAATGCATTAGTACACACAAATCAGCTGTTTATTGCGGCAAAGATCCTGAAACTATATGACCTAATAAAATATAGGACTGTGCAGGTATTGTACAAGGCCGCACACGGTCAGCTACTGAGGAACCTACAAACGAGGTTCATAAAAAGAGAGACAAAACAGAACTTGAAGGAAAAGTTTGGTTCCTGCAGCTTTTACATTGTTTATAGAATGAAGAACAACAATATACTCACCCAGAAGGCTTTCCTGATCCAAACAGTGCTTCAGGAGATATTTAGATCCAAAATCGAGCAGCGGACATCCAAATAATGGTAGCCCATAGGGCATAGATCACCGCTCCTAAAACTGCATTAATCATCCAAAACTCATGTTTTTCACCAATATTCCATCATGATCCGTTCTGGATGGTCCGCCATTGCAGTCTGTGTCACTCCACACAGCGCTGTGTGACTGTACTGACCTCTGAACCTACTAGTTTGTTTATGTGCCCTTCGCGCATGCGCGGTATGGCTCATTGTTTCAGGGGAAGACCGGCAGCTACAAATCGACTTTCTTCTTCCAGTTTTGTGCAAAATGGACGAATATCTATCGGATGAAGATGTTGTGGAGGAGAACTTTGAATATGATGGACGTCCTTACAGTTTCGAGCCAGAGTATGCAGATAAGGAGCTCATAGAAAGGAGGAAGCGAAGGCAACGCTCCAGAGAGTACTGCGCATGCGTGAAGGGCACGTAAACAAACTCGTCAGTTCAGAGGTTAGTACAGTCACACAGCGCTGTGTGGAGTGACACAGACTGCAGTGGAGGACCATCCGGAACGGATCACGATGGAATATTGGTGAAATTAATGAGTTTTTGGACGATTAATGCAGTTTTTAGGAGCGGCGATCTATGCCCTACGGGCTACCATTATATCGGTGTCCGCTGCTTGATTTTGGATCTAAATATCTCCCGAAGCACCGTTTGCATCAGGAAAGCCTTCTGGGTGAGTAAATTGTTGTTCTTCATTCTATAAACAATGTAAAAGCTGCAGGAACCAAACTTTTCCTTTAAGAGGGGAAATGATTTTGAAGAAGAGAAAAGTAAGAACTACATTGAAAGCCATGACTATCACAGTTAATGGAGTCAATCAATGGAACAGCTTACAAGAAGAAACCAGGTGCAGCGGGACCATGAACATATTTAAGAAAAAAATTGTCAAAATGACCTTTGACGGATATGAAGATGATAATATCTAAGTATGTGTCATCTAAAAATTGTCAAGACCTGAAGGATGCTAAAATGTAAACATGTGGGTTTGTTTGGTCTGTAAGAAAAAAACAAACAAACAAAAAAAACAACGCGGGCACACCACCCCAACATCATTAACCGGGACTAACAAAAAAAACAAAAAAAACAACAACAACAAATCAAGGAACCTTAAAAGACATTCATGAATTATGCCTAACGTGGAACAAAGGATTGGACATTAAAGATCAAATATGGACACTAAAAGACCGTCAAGAATTATGTCATTCTTCTGTAAATGGAATAAAAATGTATAATAATCTGATGATATGTAAAAAAAAAAGGAGACTAAATATTGAGGAAATGGGGAGATAAGATAAGCTCTGCTTCTTCCGTCTTCCCTTGCAGACATGTACAATGTGATCAACTATTGACAATGTGTGATGTTTTATAAGTGTGCTGACATGACCGAAATAAAAATCAATTCAATTCAATTCAATTATTTATATCATGAATAATCGTTGTAATGTCATAAAATGCATTGTATTTATTAAAATATATGTGACAGAGGGGGAGAATAACATGGCTGAATGTTGGCTGCCAACTAATAAACTGAAGGCTTCACTCAAATTGAAAGCAAAGTCTCAAATTTCTCTAAATTACTAAATAATCAAATACAACAGTACTTCATTAAAAATAGTAATAAAGAATTAAGACGAAATATTGTAATATAGTGGTGTATCCACTTTTTGTCCCCTAACTTAGAATTCCAACAACATACATAAAAAAAATAATCAAAATATTTAAATGTCTCACATTAGTATGTTGTGATTTTTATTTTCGCTATTTTGCAGGTTTTTAATCTTATATTTAGTAATTATACTTCTTAGAAATGTTTTTACTTAAATATTCTATACTTCTGTTTATTACTTACCGTAGCCATCTGTTGGAAAAGGAAAAGGTCTTTAATCTCGTTGTGCATTTTTTATTATGATAATAAGGGCTTTCTATTCCATGAATTATATTACAATCTATACGAAAGGAGAATATTTGGGCTAATTCAGACAAACTGCCTCCGTAATCTGAACATATGGTCCGCCATTTCAACGTTGTTTTAATAAATACAACACAAATGTTTCTGCCAACAAAAGCTTAATCAAGAGGAAAATGGGTTTAACAGTCCATCTGTCGAATACTAAACAAAATCTCAGCCCTTTCCTCTTCCTGCCATCATTATTTCAGCCTCCACGGATACTCTACCCCCCTGTATCCTGTGTCACCTGTGCCTCACCTTTGTTTTCAATCCCAGAAACGAAAAACAGCGAGAAAACAGCGAAAACGACGATTTTCAAGCCCATTATCTTCGTTTAAGTCCCGACGGTGTCGCTTAGGTCCCCATACGGCGTGTGCGTGAGCTTTTGATGAATTCACCGATGGTGCCTCTTCTCCCTTCTATTGCTCAGGTAGCCTTCGTCACGGTGGGCGTGGCTTATGACAGGTGAGCCGGAACTCTTTGGGAAAACAGAAGTCGAAGGCTGAATCCCAATCTCCTCCCTAAACCCTGAGCCCTGAGCCCTCATTGACTTAAGTCCCTGAACCTGGAAAGTGATTGAGTGCATGAGGCTGCAAGGGCTTGAAGTGCTATAGACAGGAATGGGACAGCCCTTTGTTTTTATTGACAGCAATCATGAAAGAGATAACATTAACTGCCACCTTTTTTTTTACTTTTAACATTTTTTTTAATTGATGTGAAACACACACACCAATATGCAAAGATTTTGAACACCGCGTATATAGAAACTTTACATTATATACATATTTATATGTATATATACATATGCATACATACAAAAGTACAAGAAGCGTCTATAAAATGATCAGACTTAATGATTCCATAATGTTCAGAGTTTTGTTGTTTTGGTATTTTTTTTGTCCATTTACACTTACATAAATTTAACATTTCCCATATACAATATTATAGTATAACTAAATAAAGAAAATAAATCTTCTGACATTTTCTATTTTCACTCATAAAAGTATAAAACGTCCTTTTCTTTAAGTTGAACTGTGGACCTGGTTTGTGCATTAAAGAGTTGCTCTACACCTGACCAAAATGCACAGCTATATAAACATTCAAAAAACAAATGGCAAATAGTTTCAATTCCATAGTAACAAAACACTGCATCTCTCATGACTCCAAACCTAGCAACATCTTGAAAAGTTTGATTTATTATTCCTTTTTTAATTTAACAGTAAACTTCATTTTATTTTTGCAAAATATAATAAACAAACATTCTCGATGGGAAACAAAGGTGCTTTGTTACCTCAACAGCTCAAATACAAATAAGTATAACAAATTAACAATAAATTCGATTTTTAAAACGAGTGGTAGAGTTTCCTTATGTTTACTGGTAGATTTTTTGCTTATTAACTACACATACAATGTGATCTCTGATGAATATTGTATGATCTCCTCCCCATTTCACTAATGTCAAGAGAACATAAGTGAATTATTTTTATTTCTAATTTTATTTTGATATTTTTTATTTTATTTATATTTATGTATTTTAATCAATAGTTTTATTTTGGTCTATATTTTCTTCTAATATATCTTTGTCCCTGGTTGAGTTTTTCTCCAAGGCATTAATAAAGTACTATCAAATCTAAAGTAATCTATTCAAACACAATTGTGAACTTTTAAGGCGTGACTGGGATTTCATATTTTAACGATTGCCAGCTGGTTGCTCCAGGAGACTTCTGCCACACGTCACAACGCGATGAACTCTGGGTAATTCCCTCACGGTAAGTCTGCATTGATTCCCACTCACGGAAAGGGCGCATGAAGGGCTCAAAAAGTCAGCGAGAGATCCCTCACACACTTTGTGATTTGGCAGTGGGACAGCCCTAAGCCCTCACGGACTCTGCGGGAGCGCGCCTCAAAGTCAGTGAGTGTGTGAGGGTGGACATTGGGATTGGGCCAAACAGAAGTTGACAAGACAGCAAATATTCCTCAGAAGATTAAGCAGGCGGCTTGTATGGTAAAATGCTGTGTGAAAGGGTCAAGCTGAATAACAGAATAAAATTATTTCGCCTTATCCTAAGGGCGAGCATTTTGCTTCCTTCATTTGCTCTCTTAGTGAGGGAATATTTCATTGGCTAGGTCTACCTGTCGGATCTTAGGTTGATGTCCTGTAGTCCTAATGTTTGCATCAGAGTTCAGGTTTCTATTAACTGTGAAGTTGCATGTTGGACTGGTATTGTTTGCTTTTTGGTGCATTTCAAGAGGATGCAAAATGTTCATGGAGAAATTTAGGCAGATACAAAATGTCAATGTTCCTGGTGCATTTCAAGGGGATGCAAAATGTTCATTGAGTAATTTAGGCAGATACAAAATTTCAATGTTCCTGGTGCATTTCAAGAGGATGCAAAATGTTCATGGAGAAATTTAGACAGATACAAAATGTCAATGTTCCTGGTGCATTTCAAGGGGATGCAAAATGTTCATGGAGAAATTTAGACAGATACAAAATGTCAATGTTCTCAGTGCATTTCAAGGGGATGCAAAATGTTCTTGGAGAAATTTAGACAGATACAAAATGTCAATGTTCCTGGTGCATTTCAAGAGGATGCAAAATGTTCATGGAGAAATTTAGACAGATACAAAAAATCAATGTTCTCAGTGCATATCAAGGGGATGCAAAATGTTCATGGAGAAATTTAGATAGATAAAAAATGTCATTGTTCTTGCTGCATTTAAGCCATGTGCTGTGTTAATTTCAGGCTGATGCTTACATGGGTATTGTTGCATGCTTACTGGTAAGAACAAACCATATTAATAGTTTCACTGGGTATTATACCAAGGCTTAATGTAATGCAATTTGAGGTTTCAATTAATGCCAGACTGTTAACTGGCATTCTATGCTATTGTTTGGTGACTTAAATTGAAGGGCCCATTGTTCTTGCATATCACCCAGGTTTGAGTGACCTCTTATTGATGGGGGTTCAATTCAGCTCATTTTATGACATTTTTTGTCATATACAAAGATGAGCTATTCAGATTTAAACTTGATGTTTTATATTTGTCAAGTCTGACATTTGTTTAATAAAAATGTTGATGACTGTGGAATTGCATTATTTTATTTGGTTTCATATATTGACTTGAATTACATCTAGATTAAAGAGTGAAAAACATATTAAAAAAAATAAGTAAATTTAACACATTTAATCTGATATTTGATGGCTAAGTATGAATTAAATTAGAATAAGAAAATTAAGTAAATTTGGCAGATTTGTTTTGTTCAATAATAACAATTTTAGTTGCATCAACCTAACATTTTAATTATATCTACTCAATTTTTTAAGTGGTTTGAACTTTCAGTTACTATTGCTTTAGACTTGAAATTTTTATTATATCTTCTAAATTTTTATATTTATTCATTCTCAATGTAGTTGTTCAGATCTGCTGCAATTTTTTAAATTACATTTACTTAATTCACAAGGCAAATTTAAATGATTTTACAGTTTTCAGATTAACTTAATATTTTAAGTGTAAAATGTTACACAGATTAAATTGAGTAGAGGGCAGTTAAAGTTTTTAGAGTGTAAGAGTGTGAACAGTCCATGTTTGGAGTGGGTGGGTGGGTTTTTTTTCTCCTGCCTTGACCATTTATGAGAAAATGAATGTACTCCTGAAGTTTTATTTAATTATAAGTGGGTTTATTTAACCGAGTTATCCGAGTTCCTCGTTGTTTGTTGATTTACAAGGCGGTTTTGACCCATCCAATATGGCACCGACGTTGACGAGGACGAGGAAGCATGAGCTAGTATACGGAGATCTCGCGGTATTTCAGCGCTGACGTCATACAGACAAGGAAGTGTTTTGGTGCTTCACAGCGGCGAATTTGATTATTAGCACTGCAGAATAGCGAAAAAGTTATAAATTAAAGTAAGGAAATACGTTCTTAAGTATTTCGAGTGATATAGAAAACACAGGGCTCTCACTATGCTCAAATAAACTGTCTAGTGCATCTTAAACAGGCCATTTTCGTTTATTTATTCTACCGGCGTTAGCATGGACGTTAGCCGTTAATATTTAGTTTGTTTAACGTCAGACTCTTAATCTTTAGATTTATTTTAACTTACTAACACTCAATGCCAGTTGTAGAATAATTTAGAATACAAAATATTGTTTTTCTTCATTTTGGGGGACTCAAGTTACACCTCAAAGGTTGGTAACAATACTTCTAATTTTGCTTTGCTCCGTGCCGTGACTTTTAACTTTTGTCTTCGTAATCAGCATTTTATAATTTCCCGAGCTAGCTCGTGCCATGTATGGCTGCATTTCACCGTATTTTGAGATTTACCTGCTTGCTGAAGGAAGGACTATCCCAGAGACAAGTCTGGACCAAACCCAAAAGCGCCTCCATTGTTTCAGCACAGGTTGTTTTGTAAGTTAATTTATTCTTTTTCTAAACAGTTATGTGGTTTCTTAATTCCTTAAGACGTGCCTTATGTGTTGTTTTCTTTTTCTTTTGTCAGATTGGCAGCACTGTTGGACTTTGAATTTCTAGCGAAGCGATTCAGGGTTGAAATCAGCGTTTCACCATCCACTTCATGCTCATTCACAGGTAAGAATCAGTTTAATACTCTTTTTAGAGAGATGCTTACATTGCTTCTACAACATAAAGAAGCATACAGAGCAAAGCAAGGTCACGATATGTCTGAAGGGATTGCCAGATCCAGAATAGTGCCAGGATCCAGATCAAACTCAGCACAAACATGGAGGTTGGTATCATGAGTGAACACAAGTCTTGGGAACAACGCTTAATATTTTGAATTTATACAAATCATGGAATGGGATTTCCAATTATAAAGTTGACTATTTTTTGTGACGTCAGTCTGGGTCGGATCCTCCTTAAATTGGCCTTCACGATACAGACATGGACCCCATTTTGTCCTGTAAAATTAGAAGCAAATCTGTTACAAAATGGCAGAGATTTTATAAAGTTCCACCCAATGTTAACTCATGTATTTTTTTTTAAACATTTTGGGAACCTTTTGCATCTAGACAAATATACCTACCACCACCAAAATCCAATAATTTCTAATTTGAGTCATTACCAGCATCTCCTGAACAAATAAACAAACAAATATACGCTGGCAAAAACATGACCTCCTTTCTGGAGGTCGTATGAATGTAAGAAAAAACAGAGGATTGTATTTTTCTTGTAGAGTACATGTCAAACATGTTAATGACTTCTTCTCAGTGCTATGTCCCTTGTTTAATACCGTGTTATATTTTATTTTTCCATCTGTAGGTTTTCACAGCAATGGCAATGAGGAAGTAGGTCAAACAAAAACAACAAACATAACCGAGACAAAGATGAGCAAAAAGCCAAAAACTGGAGCAGATGTTTTGCGAGGTGCAAAGACCAAAAGCCAGCCTCGAAAAATGAATGCAAAACAAAGACAGAAGTTCAGAAACACTCTTATGCCGTGGTTGGTGAAGCACTCACAAATCCCAGTCAAACCTGCAGCGTGCAAAAGCCATGTAGACGTAGAGATGAATGATGAAGACGACTTTGAAGGCACTTCAGCTCAGATCCTGGACCGCCAAACTGATGAAAAACCTGTGAGAGCAAAACCTCCCATTTCAGACTCCGATGAGGAGACCCAACCCTTGACACCTCAAGCCCTGGATGAGGAAACCCAACCCTTGACACCCCAAGCTCTGGATGATGACAGCCCTGTGTCACTGCTGCCAAATGATGACGACGGGTTAGATTTGGAAGAAATGGAGGCCTCAGAGAAACCTGTCAAACAAAACACCAAGATAACGGACTTCTTTTCAGGAGGCTCGTCCTCAGCAGGGTTACCTGTGAGACGCCCCAAATCAGGCAAGCCGTCGGAGAAGCCAGATGCAGATGAAGGAGCTTCTTCAGCTGCTGCTGACCCTGACGTGAAATGGTTGGGGACGCCGATTGATGAGCTGAGGAGGATGCCAGAATGTGGTGGGCCACTTCCTCCTCTCAAGAATGTTCCAGGCCAGCACACTGTGATGATAAGGGTTTGAGATGTTCTTACTTTCTATGACCACAAACAACAATTATTCTCACAAAACTATGTATATTTGGCAGCTGGAAGGGTGATTTGATTTTAAAAGTACTATTTAACTTAATACCAGACAGTGCCACGATGGGAATTATAGCCAAGCATTTATTCGTCAGGTTGCAAAGGTCGGTATCAACAATTTTAAGGCTCGTTTTAGCAGAGAGAGGCAGGATATGTAGTTCAAAATTTTTACAAGATGACATTTTATTATTAAATAAAAATTTCAGTACAACAACACTCTGTTTTGCTCTCAAAAGAAACAAAAATAACGAGAAATATCCTGAGTTTTTGACTCTAAAATGAACAATGCAGCAGTATATTGTAATAAGTATTGCAGTACAGTTTTATATGAGCATTTTTAGTTTAATGTTATGATTTTCATTGTTTAATAAATTAAAGAGATCCTGGACATTTGTTTGATCTGCAGTTCAGCCTTGAGCCACCAGCTGGCAGCAAATGCTTAACCATATTTCTCCCTATTTCTCTCTGTTGTATTTGTTGTTCTTTTTATCACTGGGACGGACAAAGTTTAATTGTTGCAGGGACAACAATTTTATGTATGGGCTAATAACACTCTTTTCATGTGAAGCAGTATTGTGGGTTTTGATGCTATGAAAAAATAGATAATGAAGTATCGCCCTGTATATGTAAATGTAAAATGTCATACTATTACCCATGCATCACAATATAGTTTGTGTCTACAGATATTCTGCTTAGGCCTGTCAGCTTCAATTATTGATTAACTCTTAACTGCTCAACTTTAAAACACCGGCCCTTTTCTATATATTCCATGTTTTTGGGTATTTCCTTATGTTAAAGTTCTTAGTTCTGCATATCTATGTGACGTTCCTGTTCTTTTTTCTTCTGACAGACAGACCTGCTTAAGGATGGAGAACTTCCTGTTCCATATCCCTCCAGGTTTATAGATACCTGGGATGATGTCCATGTGAAGATGCCATGTTCCAGTTCGAGTCTGTTTGCTGTGGTAGATGAGGTAATTTGTCATGTTCCAGTTCTTCAGTGATGTAGTTTTGAATTTTAATATTTTGACATGTACCTGTGGTTCTCACCTGTAGCCGCAGAACCATCTACCACCCAAAAAATATTCAATCACTACCATGCATACTTTTCAGTTACTCCATTTCCTGTGATGAAATGAAGCAGTAAACGTTGGTTGTTTCTGAAAACATCTAGAAGTAGTCGCCAGGGGATGAAATAAGTAGGTTGAGATATTGCAAAAATGACTGTAGTGTTCTTTAGGGGTTAACTGCAGGTCTGCCTGAACTTAAAAAGGCTGGTGGTGACACCAGAGGACACAGGACAACTTAAATCTTTCTTTCTTGGATATTTTTCTTCTCATTTATTTTTATTCAAAAGGAAATGTTGAAAACCTGAACAAAAATAGCCAACTGACATATAATTTTCATATAATTCCTGGGAAAGAAATTAAGCATACTGAAAAAGTCAATCTATGAAATAAAACTGATTTGTCATTTGAAGGATAATGGTTTTAATTATATTTTGCAGTATTTTAAACTTTATATTTAAACTGAAAATTCACCAACTTGATTTAAATAGTCTTTATCTGTAGGGGTGTCCCGATACAACTATTTCACCTCCAATACGATACCGATATTGCAGCCTTGAGTACTGGCCGATACCGATATCAATCCGATACGATATCAGCAGGAATCATACAGACTTTTATTACCTATTTTGTAGTATGGACTGTAAGAAAAGGCTTGATCAGGTGAGATTACTCAAACAGAGAACAGTAGGCAGCAAAAGTAGGTATGAGAAAAACTGACCCATTTGTTATTAACCAATAGGTTAAATAAATTTTAACCTTAAACATAAGAATATACTACAATTAAAACAACATGAATAAAAGATATTAGGAGACCCTGAAAAGTGACCTCAATAAATCAAACAAAAACATATTTCACCAATTGCAAAATAACCACTGTGTCGAACTTAAACATAAGCATATTCTACAACTGAATAAAATAAAAAATAAATATATTAGAATGGACTGCTTGTATCGGAGTGCTAAATCGAAGATTTAGGATGCAGGCCGATATAATCCAATATTTGTTTTTTTGACCGATATCCGATATCAATATCGGATCGGGACATCCCTATTTATCTGTGATCTACAAACAAAGTAGTACATGCCATATAAAGGGTTTGCCTGCTGCATGACAAATTAAATGAAAGAAAACAGCCCCATTCAGCACAAAGTTTTCTCATCATAATGGTAAAACGGACAAACAAAATGGATGGATACAAAGTGTATGTACATACATCACTGACTAAACAGAATTGAGCCTTGGCAATGCTCATCTAGTCTTTCTTGCTACTCAAAGCAGGTTATGTTTTTACCTCCTTCTAGGTACACGCTTGCATCACTCTTAAACTCTGCTGAAAACTCTAAAAACAGCTCTGTGAGCACGTCTGGGTCTGTATACACCACCTGAGATCCACCGGCTCTTATAAATATGCTAAATTCCAACAATGTGAACAGATCACATGTGTGTCTAAGGAAGAGTCATGTCAGGGGGATGTTTAAAAGGGAAAGTTTGTTAAGTCTTAACAGTGTATTTAAAAGTGTTAATTTATAATGTGGCCGGGTCAGGGGTATTGGGTGATTAGTGTGTGTGTAGGGTGACATGACTGGGGGGCGTGGCTGGGCCGTCAGCATGCACTTTAGAGCGACGGATGTCAGCAGGGGTGAGCAAGCGTTGTCCCCGCATGTGGCCGAAGATAAAGACAGGTTGCACTTTCAGTGTCCCAGTGTCCAGAACGGGAAGAGTCGGCCCTGTGGCAGCGTGGGGTGAAGAGACAGACAGCTCCGTCGTGTTCTGGGTGGCGTTTTAACACGCCGTGCGTCATTCATTTGCCAGCATTGTCCAATACGGGCCGTGAGAAGTTCGGTGTGGGGGGTCCTGGGTATATGCGCTTGTAGTACTGCCTCTCGATGGTGGCTAGCCACTGCTTTGTCTAGCCCTTCAGTAGGATTGGGGGGGTGCATTGGGTTTGGGTCAGATTGAGTGTTGTGCAGTTTGGCCTGTCTCTCCCTTTTATTATTGTTGGATTGTTATCTGCACTGATTGACGATGAATTCTATTTTGTGATGAACTTTGTGGACTTTTGTAACCTGATCTATTTCTAAATTTTACACTTTGAATGAACTAATAAAGATCCTATATTTTTAATAATACGTTGGTGTTTGGCCTGCTAATTGTGCTGGGTTTCATGGTCACAATAAAATTATAGAAGACTAATGATTTTATGATTCTTGCCCTTTCATGTTTTAGCTACTCAGAGCAGCGATTCACCTTAACTTTATATATTTCCAGTCTGCGCTTGAATGAATCAAATCCTATATGGGCAAATTATGGGTGCTACATGTTGTTACTTTAAGGAAAACAGTACAAAAAAATGTTCATTTTCTTCTAAAAACGCCAAAAAACAACCTTTTTTCTTTAAACATCGTCCTCCTTCCTTTGCCCACACACCCAACACAGCATCGTGTGGATTTGCTGTTCATCATGAGACTGGGATCCACATTCAAGATTTCCTGCTGCTTAACAGAAGGTTTTTTCTTGCCGCCATGATGGAGGGATTCATGATTGGCTTTATGGATTCATGTTGGGTGTTGGATGTATATATTTGTATATATATGTATTTGTGTATCTTTATATGTATCTATGCATATATGTGTATCCATAAAATGAAGAGTTCTTGCTCTATTGTGTCTTGAGATAACACTTGTTATGAATTGGTGCTATACAAATAAAGACTGATTGATTGATTGATTGATTAAAGTTCCATCTGTGTTCTCCCACAGGAAACTCAAGAGCTGCAGAAAAAGAGCCGGTGGGAACTGATCAGTGAGGCTTTAAATGAGGAAATCTCAAATCCACAGCAGCTGAAGGCAAGTTTGACTTATTTTCCAGTAAAGATACGTTGTATTGCACTTTGTAAGATACTGTAATCACTGGGACACTTGTTGTTTCCAGGCTCTGCCGTTAGATGGCACCATTGCCCCTAAAAACAGAGTTTCAGTGCCGATGTATTTTATATACAAACGTTTACATTTTCTGTTCATTAATCATTGAATTTGTATGTTTCAGAACGCCATACTGAAATACAGTGCCTCAAATGCCAAGAAATGGGACTTTACAGCGTTGTGCTCGTACTGCACAAAGGTAAATTACTTGAAAATGTGCTCTAATTGCTGGTTATTTTTCTGAATGTTACTGAACTCCATTGCAGGAAATTTGATTTCAAGCATTTTACAAAATAAAGCATACTTTTAGATAATAAGGTGAGTAATCAGGGTTCTTGTAGATCAAGGCTTGAAAGTCTTGTTTTCTTAATTTAAGTCCACATATGTTTTAAAATGTTTTATTCTTTCTTGTCTGAAGTTTTCAGCTTTTACTAGCATTCCATTTAAAGCCACATTGTCATATCTGTTTGGCCTTTTTAGAGCTGCTTTGAAAAACATTAAGAGAAAAAAACAATGGTGGCAGCAGTGTAATGTACAATAAGAATTTGAAGTTCTATGTTGATTTGCTGAAACACCTTTCATAAGCTTTTATATCCTATTTTGAGGTAAATGTTATGTGTTATAGTTTATTTAAGTTTTAATTACACCTGAGCAAGTTTTATATTTTGGTGTTCTGGGGAAAGCTTATTGTATCACTCCTGTGTTAATTGCTGTTGACAAGTTTTTGCCATTTTAGGTCCTAATTTATCTTAAGTAGTCTTGAATATAATTTTTAATGTGCAATTAAACCCTGAAATACTGGCATGCTGATGAATTTATGCAGAAGAGCACACATGTTAAAAAATGTTAAAAGCTTTAGCTGGAGACTAATAAAACATTGACTGCCCAATTGTGATACTTGACTGCCAAACAGACGGCATTATTAGCCAATGACGAGGCCTCTCCATCAGCTCTGGTGCAGATGGTTCATTAGTGAGAATATATTATTTTTTTTGAATATGATGCTGGACAGATTTTATACGTGACATTAGACCATAGAAAACTTAATTTAAACCACATTTAAATGGAATCAGTGCTGAAAAAGAGGATACAATCAACCTATAGGTAGGAAATAAGACACTGCCATTTCAGTATTTGTCTTGGATGGATGTTTTTGTTTGTAAAATTAAAGATTTTTTCAGAGAAAGTTAAGCTTTTTTCTCCCTGGATCATAAAGTTACATTTGAAACGTGATATTTATGAGAGCTTTATCTTTTAGTGTCCACAGCTTTGTCATATTCTTTACAAGCCAAGGGTAAAATAGGCCTGAGTTACATCATGATGGCCCGAGCTCTGTTGCTTCATTGGTCGTCCTCTCCAGACTCGTTTGGAGGCCATCCATCATCTGTTGTCTTGACATGCTCTGCGTCATCCTGTGCAGAGGATCAGAGAGGGCTGTGCTACTGTCTGGCTCATGAAAGGGATGGGAATAATCCATTTGGGGAGTGGGATGCTGATATGACAGGACTGTTGGATATAGAAGGTCCTGCGCCTGTTAAGATCTGACAAAAAATGCTTTCCTTAGAGCACGAAGGCACAGATTTCCCTCATACATGTTTTTCATGATCCATCCCATCTCGGGGGTAGAAGCACTTGTCACGCTGACTCCCCTTGAAAGCCAATATGTCAGACATGTTTCTGTCATCATGCTGGAGAACAGTAATGGCTTTCACATGGGAGAGTGTTGCAGCCCTTCAGAGGCAAAGTGGGAGTCTGGAGAAATCATTTAATCTTTTGCCCAAAAGGTCACATTTTGCAACTTGTCAGAAATGAAAATGGTTGACATTACAGTTAAGAAAAGGCTTTACTCCAGACGTATTCTGTTAAAACAGTTGTTTTCCATAAAATACCAGTTGTGTATTTCATAAATCATGTTAAAGGGGAATTTTATCAGATAAAATATGATGTTGAGAGGCTTTAGCTGGGGGGCCAAGTTCTGCTGTTGAGGCTGGATGTGGGTTTTATCAAGTGTTGTGGAATTTTATAAGGCTTATAGTAGACTGCAACAGGTGTAAGGAGCATGAAACTTCAGCCTTTTTCACATTTGAAGACAATTTATGGGACAGCCAGCTCCTAAATTCTTCCAGATAGCTTGATCATGCAAATATCATTGTAGTGTTAGGTTTCCATGTATACAGTAAATACAAATGAATGGTAAAAAATATCCATTACTGGAAATAAGAACCTTTTTACGTGATGATTGTACCTTCAGTCCCATTCATTTAGGATCTTTATCCTTCTTTTTAGTTTGGGGAATTTTTTAGGGCATTTTTAGGCTTTTATTGACAGGAGAGAGAGACTTATGAAAGAGAGAGAGTAGGAGAAGACACTCAGTAAACTGGCCACAGGCTGGATTTGAACCTGGACTGGCAGAAGCATGCATGTGCATGCGTGGGTTGTCCCCCGGTACTCCGGCTTCCTCCTACTAGGGATGGAAATTGAAAACCAATTCCATTTGAGAATCATTAGCAGCTCCTTCAAAGAATCAATATCATGAGTCTTTTTGCTTATCAACTCTCTTATCAATTCCTTCCACTGACAGGGTTCAGAAGTGTCAGAATTGTGGCTTCATTTTTTTTTTTACAAAAAACACCTACTGCACAGCCTTAAGTGAGTGGAAACACCAGCAACTTGCAGAAGCAGTTATCTATGCTGTGCCGTGTGTTTGACATTGTTGCCACTGAAAATCTACAGAACAACATTTGCCCACACGGAAAATCTGCAGGAATCAATAAGGGAAATTGATATAGAATTGGATCAATTTGTAGTATTGTTAATAGCACTGGTATCGATAAAATCTTATCACTTCCCATCCCTACATCCTGCAGACCAAAAATATGCTGATTAGATTGATTGGTACTACCAAATTGCCCTTTGTTATGAGCGTGAGCGTAAATAGTTGTCTGTCTCTATGTAGCCACTTACAAATTCATTTTTGTCAATACAGTACCAATATTTTTTTTCCACAAGATCAAAGCCCTCACTTCACTGAAACTGTCCTGTTCCTTCCTGAACTGAATGTCAAGAAAAACTAGCCCTCGTACAAATGTAGACAATGTTCCCTGATCTATACTAATCTCTGAACGAGCAGTCACTTCCTGCTGTCGTCTCCCTTGTAGCTCCAACTCTTCCTGCTCTTTAGGACACTGATTGGGCCATCCACTTTGGGACGCTCATGATTGTTGTAGATTAGATCTTGGTAGGGTTGTAACGGTTACCGGTAAAATGGTAAACCACGGTAAAACTTCCCACGGTAATCATTACCGTGCCCTATTGAAATTACCGTTATACCGTGTTTGATCACTACACTGTGTCAATAACTCACGGTGATGCTGCTCTTTGCCTGGAAAAGCTGGAACTATGTGCGTCTGCCCCTCGATGAAGCAGCCTCTCACAAACAGAAGCACGCATGCGCAGCCTGCAATGTCTGGCCTCAGCACTTGGAGCCTCGCTCAGACTGTCACAGGTTTTGCCACTCGAAATGGCTTAAGTCTGAAGTCTGTTCGAAGTTTGGATTTTACAAGGATGTTGGGGGGAAACTGATTGCAGTCACCCTGTGTAAAACATCAAGCGGCAGTGACAGACAAAAATGTATGTGATTAAAACTGCTGTAACTCTTAGAGTAAATGAGCAGAAAGGTGGGGGGAATTCAGTGAGCTACACTGGAGTGAATTATAGGCGGTTTATCAGGATTTTCTGAGTAAATAATGTATAAAGTTTGTAAATAACAGCTAATAGTATCAATCTGGAGTGTGCTCCTGCCGTTCTTTCGCCGTTTATTTGCCGTCATAGTTCGTTTTTTATGGATTTAATCAATCGTTATTTGGAAATATTAAAGAAGGAGATGTCGAGGAGATCTGCCATGGAAAGGGGAGACCAAATGAGAGTCATTAAGAGGGCTAATTGCTTCAGGGACTAAAATGTGTGAGTGTTTGTAAAATAGGTTAAATTTATTTTTGGCCATCTCAATGCTTTGAACATGTTCATTTACAATTGTTTATGAAGAGAATCCTGTTTAAAGTTCAAATCCGTCTTTTTCTTTTCTTGTTATTACACACAGTTTAAGAATTTATAACAAAATGACAAATACTTGCCAGAATTGTTTACTTTTATTTCTAATGAAAAAAGTTTCAACAAATTTGCTTATAGGACATTTCCTGACAAAATTATTGACAAAAAAGACAAAAGAACTGTTAAAATTATAATATTAAAGGGGTTAAATGATTTCAAGACTGTGTTAAAGTACTTTCTTCAACATTTTGAGCACACTGCAACAATACCGCGATAATAATGATAACTGATAATTGTGGTCACAATAACTGTGATATGAAATTTTCATAGTGTTACATCCCTGGATCTGCCTCCACAATGCTCTCACCTTGTGTGGATAGCTAAGATTTTAATCTGACCTGCATGTCTTCCCATTCTCTCTTCCCCCATTTAAAAGTCCCTGCACAGCCTCTCCAATATCAATGAAGGCCCAAACTACCCCAGTAACACCTTTAAAAAATCATATACTGATAATCAATTTATTGGGCAGTAGGGATGTAACGGTTACCGGTAAAATGGTAAACTGCGATAAAATTTCCCATGGTAACTATTACCGTGTCCTGTTAAGATTACCATTATATCGTGTTTGATTACCACACTGTTTCAACAACTCACGGTGATGCTGCTCTTTACCTGGAAAAGCCTGAACTATGTGTGTCTGCTCCTCGGTGAAGCAGCCGTCTCTCACAGACGGAGGAGCAGTTTGCATTGTTTGGTCTCTGAAAGTCCAGCACCTGGAGCCTAGCTTAGACTCTTACAAGTTTTCACACTCCCCAACTAAAATGTGGGAGTGTTTGTAAAACAGGTTAAAAATTTTTTTTTGGCCATCTCAAAACTTTGAACATGTTCATTTACAATTTTTATAAAGAGAAACCTGTTTAAAGTACAAATCCGTTCTTTTTTCTTGTAATTACACAGTTTAAGCATTTATAACATAATCATGACAAATACTTGCCAGAATTGTTTTTTCTAATGAAAAAAGTTTTTAAAAATTTACTTATAGGACATTTCCTGACAGTTATTGACAAAAAAAGACCAAAGAACTGTTAAAATTAGAATATTAAAGGGGTTAAATGATTTCATGACTGTGTAAAAGTACTTTTTGAACATTTTGAGTGCACTGCAACAATATCATGATAAAAATATATTATATATATATATATGTATATGTGTATTTTATATGTATATATGTATCTATGCATATATATGTATCCATAAAATGCAGAGTTCTTGCTCTATTGTAAAGTGTCTTGAGATAACACTTGTTATGAATTGGCGCTATGCAAATAAAGATTAATTGATTGATAGTGATAACCGTGATAATTTTGGTCACAATAACCGTGGTATGACATTTTCATACCGTTACATCCCTATTGGGCAGTTATCCTCTGACACTGATGTTGTTCTAATAAGATTGAGCATCTGTGTTGAAAATGTATCATCTTTAATACAGTTTTATAGAAATGAAATGCTTTTCATTACATGTTTTCAACAGCAAATTCTAAAAGCCTATTGTATGAAGTTGTCTAAAGAAGAAAAAAATTCAGCCTTTTAACGCGTGTTCTATTGTTCCACACATATTTGTTCCCTTTACAAAATGTACTCACACTTTAACTCAGTAATGAATGTTTTAGCGGCTCAATATGCAGAAGGAGCTTCAGCTATTAGCTTTGATTTACAGTGTCTCTTATTTATTGGTTTATTTCAAACCCAATCACAGAGGATCCAGTATATTTGATTTATTTCCAATGCATCTCACGAGTACATTGAGGAATATTAAAAAGTTTAATGTGATGCTCCCCACTTCTTACCCTTGCTCTCATCCTGGAGATGCTAGATTGGAGAACAGCAGAATAATTTTGGGTGTCAGAGAAACGCAGACATGAATGGCATAGAGTGACGGGCCAGGCAGCTTCATTGAATATTCATTTTAGCACACAAACCTCATGAATATCTGAGGAGCTGTTGATGGACAGCATCAGGTTTGTTCCTTCCTCTTTTTTCCAGTTAAACCAGCATCTTATTTATGAGCCCGCCTGTGTTTTATTTTTACACCAACAGTCAGGCAGATTGTTTTACTGTTCAGACCTGCGGGGAATCAGAACATCAGGGTGAAGCATCGTGTTAAATCTGTATGAGGGCTCTTGTTTCTCGCTGCCCACGCCCCTTGCATCTTGCTTGATTGCTTTGTCAGTTCGCCGTGATGTACAGATCTGTATCAAGTCGTACGCAGAGTTAGCCCGGTTGATTTGATGCACTGTCTTGTTCTGATTTAAAGAGCTCGCCCCGTACTACCTCAGCTATATCCCCCGCCTCGCCCTGTCAAACGCACTTCATTTATTACGCCCATAGGAGCAGTTTATGATGTCAAGCAGGTCATTACTTATGACAGTGTTTAGTCAGGCTTCCTTTGCCAATAATATAAATGTCCCGGGCTAAATCACCAGTCAAGGCTCCTTGTCCGGGGAACACACTGTCCTCTCTGTCTCAAAGGCTCGTTCGTTTGCATCTCTTCCTGAAAGACCGTATAATCAGCTGGCATGGCCGTGCAACCTTGATGAGATGGATCTGGGATTGATTTTTCTGACATTTTGTGGTGTAAATAAAGGCTGCATGTATTTGAAGAGGTACATCAGTGCTCTTAGACTCTGATGTGAAGCCAGAAATGTTTTTTTATTGCAAAAACAAACACTACAGACAAAGACTAAGACATATAACAACACAGACTACAAAATATACAAGCAGAAGGGAAATAGAACAAAATCAAAAAAGGGAGGAGCTGTTTTCTGTGTGTATGGTGTGTGTGAGAATGTATGTATGTTTGTTACATATCAGAAAAACATTGTCTTCGTCAGCACTTTTTTTTGTTGTTGTTGTTTTTTCTCTTCCCTTTCCTTTATTTATTAGCTTATTTATTGCCACCACCCACACCCGCCCCACCAAAGAACTGCCCCCCTCCCTCCCCAGGCAACAAGGCCACCCCCAATCCCCCACTCACATCTGCAAATCTACCACTCCAGCACCACAAAAGACAAACATGCTTTTTACCTCTTTCTTCTGATTTTGTTTTTTCTTATTTGCTGTGAGTGCAGCTCGTCAACTGCCAAAGGGCAGAGCCTGGTCCTGGACAGACCGCCCCCAGACCCTGAGGAGGGAGCCTGCCTGTCAGAAACAGACTCGGCCCAACTTCTGGAGTTATTTGGCTTGGATTTGTTTCAGATTTTGACTAATCTTTTTTTTTTACAATTCAAACAGCGTTTAGTCTCTTCAGCAAACTGCAACCCAGACCCTGAGGAGTGTGCTGGTTTGTGATCAAGCAGACTCTCGGCTAAGCCAGAGATGGTTGATTTATTTTTCCCAAGTTTTTTATGAGTGTACAAAGTACAAAAGAAAGACAAAAAAGGAAACAAATGGACCCACCTCCAAGAAACAAAACATAAAGCTGAGCAAACAAAACAGTGTCAGGTAGGGCTGAAGGATTTGAGAAAATAATCTAATTGCGATATTTTCCCCCAAAATTGCAATTGCGATTTACTCTGCGATTGTTTTAATGTTCCCTAATGTATTTTTAAACAAACAAAAACAGTAGATCGTTTTATAGTATAACCAATATGACATTAAATCAATCTAAGGATAAAAGATTTGAGAAAAAGTGGAGAAGTGAAGAACAGAAGCAAAATAGGTATGAAATTGTAAAAAAAAAAAAAAGGCAAAAAAATTCCAAAGTGACTCAGGAAAATTGATTATAGCAGCAAAATTGGGATTAAATTTCAAAAACCATGTAAAAATTCCAAACATGGTCTGACAGTGGCCAAAAAAAAAGATGAATGGGAGCAAGATAGGCATAAAGTTGTAAAAACTGGGTTAAAAAAGGATAAAGGAGGCATGAAATTGCAAGAAACTACATCACAATGCCAAAATGTTCAACACATTTTGGGTTAAAAACATTGCACTGTCTGCGATTTGAAAATTGCAACAAGCCATATTGAGATTTAATCTAATTTGCAATTAATTGTTCGGACCTAGTGTCAGGTGAACCATCTTGGCGCTAATTGATTGGTTGACTTAAAAAATCTCTGCACAGCTCTCTCTTTTGCTGGGAAATCCCTTACAAACTATTCTTGTTGGAAGTGCAATGCCCTGAGAAACCTTTTTGTCCACTTAAGATCAGCACATCTCAGATTAGCTCTTAGATTGGTAGGTTGTACTATGTTTCTGCCTGAGAAATCAAAGGTCACAGGCATTCAGTGTTGTTTTCTTCTTTGCACTTTACTTGCAAAGGTTTCTCCTGATTCACTGGATCAAGAAACTGCTTAACTGCTTCACCTTGTCAGTATGTTCTTAACTTGTTTTAATAGGCAATAATAAAGGTTAAAATGATTGATTTAAACTGTGATTTAATTTGATTCATTATAAAATGTTAGTATTTGACAGCCTTGGTTAGTATTTCATTTATTTTTGGTTCATGCTGTGATGTTTTTGATTAACACATGAGTTGGACACAGATGTATTTTAATGTTCTTTTCAATATATTGCATGACATGTTTTCACCTCTGCTCACGCAGCACTGCTCTGTTTATTAATGAACATTTGTTTCTCTGCAAAATTGTCCATAAAGTATCAACATTTTAATGGGATCCCATCTGTAAATTTGATCCTAAACTTATTTCCCCAAACAGCTAATAATAATAATGTCACAGCTGAGTTTTGTGGCAGAACAACAAACAAACAGATCTCCTGCTCTCTCTCCAAGGTCCTGGAGCCTGATGAGGCCGAACATCTGTTTGACTCCCTGCTGCCAGACATGGCGCAATTAGCACTGAGAGCATCTGAGCTCTGCACCAAGGTAAGAGCCATCACTAACCAAGCAGGCACCGACTCACCGGTCTGTGAAATGGTAAATCACCACAGCGGGTGATCCCAAAGGTCACGACATGTCAAATAATCTTGTGAAACGGTCAGAGAAAGACTCAGAGGTCAAGGCACGCAGCCACTGATGGTCGTTTGGTAGATGTTTTATTGTCCATTTTGTCTTCTGGTTTTTTGGTGTGTGGATGATTAACTACTGTGTGTGTCAGAAGGAAGGTTTGTGTTTGGCGTGTTTCAAATGTATTTATAACAAGAATAATGTTCAGTTGAAGAGCCTCAAAAATGGCTGTAAAGCAAATCTTGCTAAAGTACTATTTGCAGCATTGTTTTGAGGATAGGGTTAGGCCTTATGCAATGAATAGGTGCATTTTTAATTTTTTCATATTATTATCTCCGCCAAGGAGGTTATGTTTTCGGGAGAGTTTGTCTGTCTGTCCATCCGTCCGTCCATCTGTGAACAAAATACTCAAAAAGTTATGGATGGATTTTGATGAAATTTTTAGGAAATGTTTAGCATGGGAAAAGAAAGAAGTGATTCGATTTTGGTGTTGATCCAGAAAATGTGATTTTTGTGAATAACTACTGAACTAAAACAGATATCATTATGATTCCAATTGCTAGTGGTGTGTTTTCATGGTCAAGGAATCTAAATATTTCAAAGAAATAAAGGTAGGACTAATATTTATGGTCAAAATCACAATATGGGTGAGGACTGTGGTGCTGGCGGAGGTCTGCGCTCTCCGAGTGCTTTTCTAGTTTGTTTTGTTTTATTTTATATTTAATGTATTTTATTTTTATTCATTTTATATTTTATTTTATTTTAGTAAAGTTTTTACACTGTTTTATTTTTTATTTTATCTTAATTATTTTTTTTTAAATGTAGTTTTAATTTTTTTTTATAGTATTTTATTTTAATAATTTTATATTTTATTTTGTTGTTTTATGACACCTGACCCTGTGCTCTTGTGGCCTCCAAGGTCTCCAAATCTCAGTCCAGTAGAGCCCCTTTAGGATGTGGCGGGGCAGGAGATTTTCATCTAGCAACTGTAATGCATTCATGTGAATATAGCAGAATCTCTGGGGAATATTTCCGGCTCTTTGTTGAATGTATGCAGTGAGGAGGCAATTCTGATGACAAAAAAAGATTCACCATGGTAAGAGCAAGGTGTACATAAAATAGTGGCCCATGGGTGTGTTTTTCTGCCCAGCTGCTGCAGTTTCAGACGCTTTAGTCGTGCATTTTTGTTGTTGGATCTCTTTTTCTGTTGATTAGGGATGTAACGGTTACCGGTAAAATGGTAAACCACGGTAAAATTTCCCACGGTGATCATTACCGTGTCCTGTAAAAATTACCGTTATACCTCGTTTGATAACCACACTGCATCAAAATGGCACAGTGATGCTGCTCTTTGCCTAGAAAAGCCTGAACTATGTATCTGTCCTCGATTAAGCAGCCTGACGGGAGGTGCGCATGCGCAGTTTACATTGTTTAGCCTCAGAGTGAACGTTAGAGACACAGTGGAGATTACCCTCTAGAAACGGACTCTTAAGTCTGGTTAAATTTTGGATTTTACAAGGTTGCCGAGGGGAAATTGATAGAAGACAGTCACCCTGTCTAAACATGAAGCTGCAGCGAAAGAAAAAGATGCGTGTGTTTAAAACTGCAGTAACTTCTCAAGTAAATGAGCTGACCGAGCTGTAGGGGTAGAGAGAGAGAGGGAGAAATGATTCAATGAGTCATACCTGAGAGAATTACAGGTGGTTTATCAGTATACTCTGTCTAAATAATGTAAAAATATTGTAAATAATAGCACAAGTATCATTCTGGAATGTATTCTTGCCAGTCTTTTTCCGTCAAAGTTAGTGTTTTATGGTTTTAAGGAAAAATGTACTCAAAGAGCATTTCTAGACACATTTATTGACAAAAAAGACAAAAAAGAACTGTTAAGATTACAATATTAAAGGGGTCAAATGATTTCAATTGTGTGGTAAAGTGATTTTTGAACATTTTGAGCATACTACAACAATAACGTGATAATAATGATAACCGCAATAATTCAGGTCACAATAACCGTGATACAAAATTTTCATATCGTTACATCCCTACTGTTGATCTTTATTACCTCTTCCCTGAAGGGTATGTTAGATTTTGGTGGTGATCCAGATAACCACCATCAGTAAACTATCATGTTTGCTCAGTAACTGTCTAACTAAAAATGATATCAACATGAGTCTGAGTGCTAGGTGTGGGTTTTTAGGGTCATAGAATCATATTATGATGGTAACTGTATCATGAAACTAATTTTTTATAGATGTAAAAGCAATATGTGAGCTACCTTGGAGAAGTGCTTTCTAGTTCTTAATGCAACAAGCGTTCCTCCTTGTCACCACAGAGCTGCAGATTATTTATCAGCAGGACGATAGATCTTCTGATCAAAGATAGACATTGATGGTAATTATGATGGCTGATTCAAGTGGAGCCAAATGACTACATTTATGCGCCGTGCTTCAGAGTCTCATTTGGCAAATCGACCAAACAAATTACTTTGACCTTCCTGAGCTGTACTTGTGTTCCTCCTCCAGCCGATACCCCTCCTCAAGGCAGGCATGAGCCACTCCATCACCATGTCTCAGGAGCAGGTGGGATGTCTGCTCGCCAACGCCTTCTTCTGCACCTTCCCCCGACGCAACTCCAGGAGGTCCGAGTATTACAACTACCCAGACATCAACTTTGTCAGGTAAATCTGGAGCCGTTGTAGGTTTACATGGGTGAAGAGTAAAACAATGAAAATGATGATTCTAGAATGGTTGGATTGATTTTCATGAGGTGACCCCACTGTTTATGCTTTTCTTTACGGATTGATTATGCACTTAGACATTAAGAGCATCATTAACTGACATTTTTTTACCAGAAGTCACTAATTCAAAGTGAGTTAGTTGTAAAGTTTTGACAAATTCATAATCATGTTTTTTTTTTGCATTTGACACATCATTTTGAAGATTAAAGAATAGACAATGCATTGAAATATACCTGTAAAAATAATAATAATAGTAACTTAATGTTAACAATAAATTGAACTTGGCACAGTTGTGATGTAATACTCAGTTTTCATTTATGGGGAAGGCAGTTATTGTAATTGAGCATAAACTTGATTTATTGCTGAGATTTACAAATATGTATTTCTTCTACTGTTTAGAAGCTAGAGAAAATATTGTTTTTTTTCCTCTCCTAATGATAAATTCTTCTATTTTAGAAAAGTGGCCAGTCAAGTTTGAATGTGTGTTGCTGTTTTTTTTAAATGATTTTTGAAAGTTATTTCCAGATAAATATTTGTAAGTAATACATTTTCCTCCCTGATTTTACAAGGTGTTCTTTATGAATGAACTTGCACAGCCTAATAATTTACACAACCAACATGAAAGGGGCTCCTTTGCCTTATTATAAATATGATTTGCTTTGAGATCAAGTTTGATATGGTTGTGCATTTGGTGTCTTACTCAAGGTCACTCTGGAAATGATCATCTATCTCTTTACCCCCAAATTCCACTGCACTCGAAAGCGCCCCGCCGTACAGTAAAGCGGAGCGCCACGGTTTTGCTCTGACAGGCAAACCCCACTGAAAGTGACTCGCCCAGAAGCGCTGCGGCGCACAGCCCCGTAGGGAGAGGGCTGAGAATAGCGATGTCACATGCTCATAAAACATGTTATAGACTGAGAAAAGAAGTAAACAACACCTTGCTTCGCTTCTCTAAGGTCCCTTTGCTGGTCCCAACCACACAGCTTCGTGAATTATTCAACTTCTATCCACCTATGTCCTTGTAGAAAAGATGTATGGTGTCATGTATACAATGTTATATATTTCTGTACCTCTGCGATTCACTTTTCTTTGTCCATGGTGTCGTGTTGTCTCTGTCTCTTGACCGACTGCTGACCTGATGCTCGTGCCTCCAGTTTTGACGTAATGACAAATAATTGAGGAACATTACATGTAAGAGTCCGTGCATTACTTTTTATTTTGAAACTTCTGGTTAATCCACACGGTGACTTCCTGTCTGGTGCTTTCTTAACGACAGTGAATTTACGAGGTTTGGAAGCGGCCGCGCAGAAAATAGACCTGAAGCGTATCTCTCGTGCCTTGGCGTGTGCTGGCGTTTCAGAATTTGCCCGATAGACTACAACGGGAGCGAAGTGCTCCGCAGTACATTTCAAGGACGCTGCGCGGCGCTTTCGCGTGCAGTGGAATTTGGGGGTTAGCTCCCAGTCTTGATTTTGTCAAACTGGACCTTAGGACTGGGCAGTGTATCATTTAAATCAAATAATTCAATGTATTTTATGCAGAAGATTTAAAAATTGAATATTCAGAGTTTGTCTTGACTTAGTCCATTGTAAGTTTTTGCAATGTTTGAAAATATTAATGCTGAACATTAACAGTTTTTATGATGGGAGGCCCTGTCAGGTTTTGCAAAAGCACTTTTATAGGCTTGTATTTGTTTTAGAAATGTAATTAAATATTGAACAGTGAGTTCAGACCCAATAAAGCAAAAGTAAAAACAAAAAAACATTTTAAAAACATACATAACTAATGTCAAAATATAAATTTTATATAAATTTCTACAACAGTTAATTAAATAAAATAATAAACAAATAGAAAATAAGATTGAATAAAGAGTATAAATAAAATAAAAACAAAAAAAACATACATTTATCCCGATATTTGTTTTAGCTGTGTTTTTTTTTAACATCAAACCATCTACAACTTAATTGAATAAATAGAAAATAAACAAATCTGTTTTTATCAGAGTTTTTGATATTTGTGATATAATCCGATGTGTTTTTGCTGGATAAACACAATTAAAATTTTTTTGTGAGGGAAAACACATCTTTGATGTTTTTTGCAGTGCTCCTATGTTGTCAGCTTTGTTTTATCAAAGGCCTGGACTAAAACAAGCTTGTGACTCTCAGCTTCTCAAAACACTTAAGGGAACATACAGACAGAATGTGGGACTTGTTTCTTGACACGCACTAGTTATTGCAGAGTGCGATTCCTTTGTGTTGGTCATTCCTAGTCTGCAGAGTGTCAATGTAGCTGTTTGGCAATAAACATGTCCTGTCCCCATAAGAGTATCTGCTAATGCTAAGTGTTTAGGCTATAAACCATTTTACTAAATCATTACAGCGTTTATATGGAGGAATATTGTGGACTCTTATGATGAACTTTGGTGGATGTGCACTGTATGCTCGGAAGTAACAAAGCAATGATATCTGCAATAACTAGGATGGACAGCCAGCCTGAAGATCTGCTGCACATCCATGGACTACTTGAGCATGAGCATGGGGTGATCGAAAGGCCAAATCGTTGTTTGGGTGTAGTGTTCCTTTAAAGACTGAGCAACCATTGCTTCTGCAGTTTAAACTTGATCTTAACTTTATTAGTATCCCACCTGTCATTCAGAATGTTGTAGCTCAAAGTGCTTAATAACGGAGGAGTGACAGACAGGAAATAATTGTCATGTCATGCTACTGTTTATACTACTCAAACAGATTGTTATCCATTAAACCACAAGTGCATAATTCACTGACATTTTCATACCAGCAGTCATTAATAAAATGTGAATTAGTTGTAAAGTTTGGCCAAAAATAGCACCAAGAAAGCACAAAGCTCTTTTTTTTTTATCAGTGCCAGTCGTCTGGCTGCTTCGATGCAGAATCAGTCTGCAGAGCCTGCTCAGTCATGTCCCCCCATCTCTGCTGGCATCGTAGTGTAATTACCTAAATGGAAGAGGGAATTAGATTAACATTGACTCAGATGGCTGCTTTTGACAGTGGGGAAGGCCGCTGGCTGTCCCTTTTTTAAGAGGGATGTAACAGAGTTCAAATGAATCAGTATTTCATTCACATAAACGTTTAGTGAGGATTTGAAAGGAGAGTCGGCGTCGCTCTTGTAGCCTGCTGTTCAGAATAATCCTGAATCACCACTGTTGTTTGAGAAAAACATTAAAGGATTTGAAATGTCTATGCAGCTTATATTTTATGGTATAACTTGCCAGTAAATATCTTTAGGGTCCAAAGCCTTGTCATCTGAAGTTCATCTTTTATCTGAGTCGAGACGTCTTATTTGAATTCTGGTAAAAACACACCATTAAGAGAACTCTTTTTATCCTGAAGTTTTTTTCTGTCCAACCTCATTTTTTAAAGTAAAGTGCTTCCCTTTTTCCTGAAAAATGTTTCTTTGAGCAAATAATTCAGATTCTCAGCAAAAAGAAAGTTCAACCAGGTAAAACTTTTCCAGTCTGTTAGGGCAGTTTTCTTAACTTTACTTTTACAGGCGGAAGTTTTAGCTGACTGAGACTACACTTTAAGACTAAGGCTGAACACTTAAGGCACTGATTGCAAAACAGTTTGCATATAAAATAAGCATATCCCGTTTTCTAAGTAGCTTTAACCACATGCCTTTTAAATGAACACTGCAGTTTAGCAACTGGAGCAGGGCTGCGGCCGGATTCTGCTTACCCTGGTGTTTACCTGCTTTTACAGTAGCCTCATTCATGCTGCAGTTTCAAGCTTTAACATCTATGTCCTGTGATGCCTTGCCTCCACTGTGAATGATTTGCAGACGGAATGGAGGGAATGAGGGGCCGTTTACACGAGGCCGAATACGATCAAATCCAATAAGTTTTCATTGCGTTTTGGCCTTGTGTTTACATGGGATTTCTATATGGAGTGCCAGAATCCGAAAACTTTTGAAACCAGTGAATGGAGTGCGGAGTTTTCAAAACGCTCCTCCATGCAGCTCCATGTAAACCAAGTCAGAGCGTTTCAGGGTGAAATGCTGACATCACCACGTGTGCAGTACCCTTTCACATGAAGGCTGCACGTGCATACCAGGAACAACAGCTTCAGCCGTCTACTGAGTAACATTTGTGCTGCTTACCGTGCTCGGTTTGCCATCCAGACAAAACTATCCAGACAGATTCATTGTCCAGAAAAGAAACTCCTGCGTATTTGTGCATCCACTTACCATTGTTGTTTGTGGAAAGTTTGTCTTCTTCATACGTGTTGTAGCAGTGCTGTTTTTCTGCAAACCTACATCACCATCTACTGGACTGGCATGCACACTACAGCGGTTTCATTCCTTTCCAGCATCTCTGTCTGAACGCAGATCGACTTTGACTACGCAAAGGAAAAATTTTTGCGTTTCAAGTCACAGAGTCTCTGTGTAAACAAGGCCTGAGTTGACCCCCTCTTTGCTCTGTCTCTGGAGGTAGTAAAGGAAGCAATGTCGCGCACATGCAAGGTATTATGCAGTGTGAATGAACACAGGTATTACGTTTTCTGCGTTTTTTGCGTTAAAAAAAGGCTCTGCAAATTGGACTATGGATGAAAACATCAACACTGAATCACCTTTAATGTCTCATTTTAGTAAAAAAAAAATAAACCTAGTGACAAGTCAAAAGTAATCCACCCTTGAGACATTTTACTTTTCAATCAGAGTCAAGTTCTTTAATTGTGTCATTAGTAGGGCTGGGTTTAAAAAATCTATTTAATCGATTTTAATCGATTTCCCTTTAACTGGTTCATAATCGATCCATAAAATCCAAAGATCAATCTTTTAACTTGGGTAGTTTTTTCTTCATTGGACGTGCAGAGAAGTAGCCTGTGGTATCAACCCAGCTAGTCTTGCGTGATCTGCGTTTAGTGCTGCTTTCCACTGAACAAGATCTTGTGAGATGTTACTGCAAGTAATCAAACAAACACGGCAGAAGCAAACAGCACTATATGGACACCACCGGCGAGTTTAAAGGCTGACGTATGGACGTATTTTGGATTTTACAAGCACGAAGGAAAAGAGTTGGACAGAAAACAAGTAATATGCAGAATATGCATTAATGTATATAATTAATATAAGATTAATGTAACTGCTTTGGGTTCATTTCTTAATGTAAAAACAATTTTAATAATGCACCAGGTCAAAAGTCACTTTTTAAGTTTACAGTATTATTTTAACTAAGATATCCCAGACTGAATAAATATCTTATTGTATTGTGAATCGAATCGTTTTGAGACCTGGTAATATCGAATCGAATCGATCCAGAAAATCTGAATCGATACCCAGCCCTAGTCATTAGCAAATTGATGGTTTGATTTCGTTGTATTTGTCCAGACAAAGAGATGAGTTTTTTATACATAATTGTGCAGCTCAAAGTGCTGTATGGAAGAATGACACAGAGATTAGGAACTGGATTAAGCTGCAATAGGCTAAAACTGGCATAAGGGTAATTAAATGATAAATTAATTAGTTAAAGTTCAATAAAATTAGCAAGAAAATGGATTGTTAAAATATGAAAAATTGCAATAGTATGGGTAAAAACACAAAAACTGGTAAAAAATATACAATAAAACCTTTTAAAAGATGATACGGCAATTAAAGACAAGGTTAAGCCAAAGATAATGTTGAATAAAAAGGAAATAAAACTGGTAACAAGTGCTATTAAATCATTCCAGCCCAAAAAGTTTGGTCCAAGTGTTCTTTTAAAAAAACAATTTTAGGTTTTAATAATTCCAGTGTACAATCTTATAATCACAATTTTGAAAATTACTTGTTTGAAGGCCTTTGGTTCCATATTTGATGTTTTGTCCTTTAGATATTTTAATTAAATTTAGCAAATCCTACCATCCTCTATTTATATTTACATCCCGAGTCTTTAGAAACTGGTTTGTATATACTGTAGTCGCTTATAGTCTCCCTGAGTTACATCATAGCTCTCTGCCCTCTGTAGGGGGTGTATTAATGTTATATAATTGTGTTTTAATTCCCCTTTCCCTCATAGACTGTACTGGGGTTTGTTACTAAAAGCCTGCTCTCACTGGTGGCTACTTCATGTCAAAGACTATGCCCCGAGGTCTACACTAGGTGGACTGGTTTTTGGGGCCACGCTGTCAAAAAATAGAAACCAATGCAGGAGTCGACGTCGATGAATGAGTTTCCAGCGCCTGCAGGGCTCTCAGTGCATCAAGCTTTTGTCATTATTTCACTTTCCTTCTTTTTATTGAGGCATGTGAGGCTGGCTGCAGGGTTCCTCGCTGGTTTTTCTGGAGAGCAAGACGCTGAAAGTGCATTCGAACCTGCCTGCTGCAGCTCCACACCAGCAGCTTTGTGCATGTTGTTTTTCAGGCAGATTAACCTTTTTCCTCCGAAGGACTGTAACTTAAAAGGGACGCATATCTTCTTAATGTGTCCTCGAGGAGGGCGCCCTGTTTGCCTCTCTGTCCCGTCTTTTTGTGCGAGTGCCGTGATGTGGCACGACTGCGACTCTGTGATGGCCGGCCCGAGGCAACTCCATTGTCGAACGACGGAGGAGCTCCTACATAATCGGCCGGTGACTGAATGGGTAGCTGAGAGAGAGATGGGCTAATTCACATCAGAAGTTGAAGCTTGACTGAACTCACATGGCCACAGTGGAGGTCTTGTGTTACAGGAAGAGTCAGTTTTACTGGTCTCTACTGTAGTTTTTTAATCACTTGTGAATCTGGAGGAGTTGGTGGTTGGCTGTGATGCCATGTTAAACCTGTTAGGAAGTGCTTTAAGTTCCCATGTGGTGTCTTAAACTAGACATGAAGTGGTCTATTAAAACTGATGTTTTATGGCCTACAAAAGCAAACGAGACTGTCAGCAAGAAGATTTCCATTTCCAAACAGTATTTATAATGCCTGTAAATGTTGGGTCCTGAGTTAAGAGAAGATTTACACCGTTAATAAATTGTAAGCTTTTTCTTCCCTAATTTATTATAATATCAATTTAAAGGCTGTTTTTCTCAAACATTTATGAATAGCTTGCACCATTATATTCTAACTACCAAGCTATCTTTCCTTTTGTTGTGTGTAATGACTTGTTTGCTTTTATACAATTGCCAAAATAAAAGATTCATCAATCAGTTAAAAGCCAACGAATGGAACCACAATTGAACCAAAGCTTCATACTAACAACCACACTGAAGATTCATCTTTTAATTTATTACCTCCCTAATGGGGATGTAACGGTATGAGAATTTCATATCACGGTTATTGTGACCAAAATTATCAAGGTTATCATTATTATCCCGGTATTGTTGCATTGTGCTCAAAATGTTCAAAAAGTACTCTGACACAGTCTTGAAATCATTTAGTCCCTTTAATATTATAACTTTAGCAGTTCTTATGTCTTTTTGTCAGGAAATGTCCTTCAGGAATATTTGTTTTTTCATAAGAAATAAAAGTAAATAATTCTGACAAGTATTTGTCATTATTATGTTAAGTGCTTACACTGTGTAATACAAGAAAGGAAAAAAACAGATTTGTACTTTTAACAGGTTTCTCTTCATAAACAATTTTAAATGAACATGTTCAAAGTTTTTAGATGGCCAAAAATAAATGTTACCTATTTTACACTCACCAGTTGTTTGCCTATAGCATTAGTGTCCATGTTACAGCTCGTTATATTAGACCATGTCCAGCCCTTTTTATATCTTTATTTTTTGTTTTAACTAACGATAGTACCTGAAGCAGTAAGCCCCTTTCATGACTCTTTTCTACTCTCCCCTTTCCATGGCTGATGTCCTTGAAATCTCCTTTAATATTTCCAAATTAGGATTGATTAAATCCATAAAATTACAACAAAACACGGCGAACGAACAGCAAGAACACACTCCAGATAGATACTAATGCTGTTATTTACAACCTTTATACATAACTTACACAGAAAATATTGATAAACCGCCTTTAATTCACTCAGGTATAGCTAACTGAATCACTCTCTCTCTCTGCTCGTTTACTCAAGGAGTTACGGCGGTTTTAATCACGCACATTTTTGTCTTTCACCTTAGCTTCATGTTTCAGACAGGGTGACTGTCGTCAATTAGTTTGCCCAGACTTTGAGTCTGACCAGACTTTGAGTGGGGAAACCTGTTAAGAGTCTGAGCGAGGCTCCAACCGCTAAACTTTCAGAGACTAAACAATGCTAACTGCGCATGCGCGCCTCTGTTTGTGAGACACGCCTGCTTCATAGACACACATAGTTCCAGCTTTTCAGGGCAAAGAGCAGCATCACCATGCATTATAGACACAGTGTGGTGATCAAACTCAGTAATTCGGTAATTTTAATTGGACGCGGTAATGATTACCGTGGGAAATTTTATCGCGGTTTACCATTTTACCGGTAACCATTACATCCCTACTCCCTAATCAAATTTAAACAAAAGGCAACATAAGTGAGCGTTAATAGAGGATATTTTTGGTCATGAAACACTAATTGTAACAGTCAAGACACATCTGCTGTGTCCATAGGGGACTGCCAGAATTATAAAAGTAGAAGTTCCCTCAAGAATCGTTAATATTTTCAGAGATAACATAAACTATGAAAAAATTTACTTTGGGATTTTTTCCAAGGGGATTAATAAAGTTCTATCAGATCTAATAGAACCTAATCTAATCTAAAACAAGTATAAATTGTTGCCAGAAGTGGTGTTAAAACCTTCTTCTCCTTTTGCTTTCAGACTTTTTGAAGGATCCTCGTCAAGGAAGATTGAGAAGCTGAAAACCCTGATGTGCTATTTCAATAAATTTACTGAGAAAAGTAGGTGTTTAGAGTTGTCTTTTTTATATATATATATTTTAAAAGTTCAGTGGTTTTGATTTGTGAAAATAAATCGAATGATAATTTCTGTTCTTTCCTGTTTGTAGTGCCAACTGGACTTGTAACATTCACCCGAAAGAGCTTGGATAACCCTCCAAACTGGAGAAGGTGCAGTAAACTTTTTGCAGCTATGGATGTTTTAACCCAGATGGACTGTTTTATAAATCCATGTGATATATTTCACCGGTTCATCTGGGCAGCGTTCAGCAGATGGTATTCAGAAAAGGGTAGGATGGTGTTTCAAGAGGGAAGCTGCAGACCTTTTGAAACATCTACAAAATCCAGCTGCTTTACAAAATCAGGAGGGAAGGTTTAGTATCAACAGAAAATATTGTGAGTGAGTGGGTAGTATTAGCATTTATATCAAGCAACCATTTAGTGGTTCAGGTAATTGTTGTACGTTTGGTAAAGCCGTTTCTTTCTCTTTCCTGCATTCAAGTTGTTTTTTACGCTGTAAATCTACAGTGGGTACCATCAATATCAGGAGCAATAACTATGGCACCAAATGTGAGAACATTTCTGTTTGGCAGTTAAATATCAAATATCAAAGCAGATCTGTTAAAACACATGCCTTGTAATGCATTTTCTGATCTGATAAATTGATCATATCTGTGCAACATTTAAATCGACTTAATGCAGGGAAACACGTTTGTGATACAAACACACTTATTGTAATTGTTGTTGGCAAAGCAACATCCTTGTCCAGTGAATTCTTTTATCCATCCACCATCTTGGCTGGCAACAGTTAAAGCTGGGGTTGGCGATTTTGGAAAACTACTATGAATTTGAAAGTAGCATCTCCTCAGGGCTTCGCCTGTGTATCTAAATGTATCTAAATCAAATCGCCAAGCCCAGCTTTAATTTTTTTATCCTGGTTGGTTTTATTGCTTTTATTCCTTGCTCGTGGGTCTACTCCCCTAACCTGACAAGCCAGATGGACAGCTCCATATGTCTGCCACAGAAATATTTCACTAGTCCATCTGGGTAGAAGCCCTTTAAATTTGTTTTCAGGGGCAGAACATTAAAAAAAAAAAACAAGCTTGTGATTGGACAACCGCTTGGCTTGTCACATTCATCACAGACCAATCCACATCAAGCAGGGTTGCCTCCTATAATGTAGCATACATAGCGGCTAATTGCTAACAACAGTTAAAAACAGTTCATGGTCATTAGCCATAGCGGCTAACGTAGCCGCTAACAGCTATTAACAGTTAATTACCGTTAGCCGCTAATTTAGCTGCTAACAGCTAACAGCCTTATACTATCGTCTTACACTAAATTGTACCACACAGATGATTCATTTAAAGGAACACTACACCCAAACAATGATTTGGCCTCATTTTCTACTCACCCTCATGCTCAACAACACTGTGGAGTAGTTTTGGAACATCTAGGATGCAGCCGGAGATCTGGGGGAATCCTCGCTGTCCACTGACATTGATAAACAGTGTCCTTAACAAACAGTCCACAAAAAGTCCACAAAAAGTCGGCAATATTCTCCATACTGCTCGGGCGCTGTAATCCAAGTGTCCTGAGCGGGTAACGTCCACCATTTACTCGAAACGACATCATTTAGCACATGTTTATAGCCTAAACAGTACTACTTCGCATTTCTATGATACTCTTACGGGTGCCTACGGGAGCCGCGGCTGACCAAAACAAACGAATGCGCACTCTGCAATAACTAGGAGCGTAGAACAAGAAATCCCACATTCTGCTGTGAGCGACGGAGCCGCGGACAGACACAAGAGGGGTCAGCAGAATGTGGGATTTCTTGTGTTCTTGTTTCTTGTTCTACGCTCCTAGTTATTGCAGAGTGCGCGTTCCTTTGGTTTGGTCAGTCAGGCTCCGTGAGGGCACCCGTAAGTGTATCATAGAAATGCCAAGTAGTACTGTTTAGGCTATAAACATGTGCTAAATGATGTCGTTTTGAGTAAATGGTGGACGTTACCCGCTCAGGACACTTGGATTACAGCGCACGAGCAGTATGGAGGAATATTGCCGACTTTTTGTGGACTTTTAAGGACACTCTTTCTTCGCGCTCCTATCTAAGTCATGATATCAATGGCAGTGGACAGCGAGTATTCCCCCAGATCTCCGGCTGCATCCTAGATGTTCCAAAACTACTCCACAGTGTTGTTCAGCATGAGGGTGAGTAGAAAATGAGGCCAAATCGTTGTTTGGGTGTAGTGTTCCTTTAACACTTATATGTGACATGAACCTCGTCAAGACAACCCCTACATGTAAACTTCTGAGGAGGGCAGATTTTTCCAAGTTTCACGAGGTAGCCATGAGGACAATAGGCTAATGCCATGTTTGTTCTCAACTTCCGGTTGTCGTCACGTCTGCATTCTGCTGCTCTCGCCTCTCTTCCCTGATTGGGCTGTTGAGAATTCAGCTGAGTGAATTTGTTGGACGGTGGAGGCTGGCAAGATGGACCTGCAGGATTTTAGTATCAGGCAGGTCTGTCTGCTCTGCAAGGCTACTACTCCCCAAAGTCTCCTGAAAATTTCTAAAATTCAAGATGGCTGCCAGGTTAATTCTGAGTTCTGTCACACTTGTATGGCAAAACAATAAATTCAGGGACAACAGCAGAGCTTTGCCCCTGGCTTAAGTCTGCCACTAAGAGATTGTAACATCATGTTCGACATACAGCACAGTAATGTTGACATTGTCTTGCTTCTGAATCAGCAATATATATTACAATCTATATTTCTATATATGCATAACATTTGGCCCCATAACACCTGTCAAGCAAAAAAAATGGCTTTTGTAGAAATGTAGTTGATGTTCCTGTCTAAAGGCTTGACATACTCCACCAATCTTACCTTCACTGTAATTTTTATATATAGAATTTCATGTTCTGGTCTTTAACTTTTCCTAAATTCACACAACTGATTTGCTAGTCTTTATCTGTGAACACTTTTTTCTTCCAGCTCTCGGACTCAGCTCACAAAGCTCCACATAACTTGTGAAGGTACCATTGAAGATGACGGTGTTGGGATGCTTCAGGTAAGACAAACAATAAAGCAGAAGAAACGTTGTACTATAATTTAGGTGTATGTTCGGTGGCAGAATCCGGCTTGTTTTGTTGAGGCTCTTAGTTTGAGAAATATTCCTCCTCATTCCTGCTTCCCCTCCTCCATCCTCCACATCATAGTCAGCCAGTGAGCCTCCATATTCTTTAAGATTTCACCCAGAATGCTTACTGCTGCTGAAAAGGCCTTCGAGGGGGGGCCTGTGACACGTCGCAGGGAGTGTGCGCTGGGACTGGGGTCGAGGCCTCTGAGCCTCCCCTTGCTCCCCGCGTCGGCCGTGCTTCCTGCGCTCTGTCAGGACGGCCTGCTCTTCCTTTCACCTTTTGTTTGCCTCCGGTCGCCACAAGCTGACAGCTGATGTGCACACATGACCAGCTCCGGGGGCTTGCCGCGGCCCTGGGATTGATGGACGCTCTGCTGGGGTGGGGGGTGGGATGATGCTGACAGCCTGTCAAAGCAGACTTTTAGAGGCTGGCTTGCTGTCCCGGAGTTGAGTGACCAGTTCAGGGAGATGTGCTGCTCACCCTTCTTTGGCTCCTTCCCCGGGTTGTGACGGGGTTGCTTGGGGCCATCCACAGGCCAATGGGCAACAACTGTCAGCCCTGAAATTGAATTATATGTTCCCCATCGCTGCTTTCTGACTTAAACTATGAGCTGTTATCCTGAAAAAATGGCACTGGTACTGTCTTTGAATCATAAACGACTAAAATAAACAAGTAAATCAGTGTCACCCAAAGCTCTGCCCTCAGATGGAGCAGGAAAGCAGATCACAGGCATCAGTCAGCAGTCTCTTTAGCAGCATGTTGTGACTGGAGGGAGATGTTTACTTTGGGCTCTCGTTTTTTCAAATTCGCTGCCAGAAGCAGAACACCTAAGTGTTGCTCCTGGGGAGAGCTCATTTTGGCAAAGGGGGACGCGTGTCTGAGTAATGTGAGCACCTCAGGCGACCCATACGCTCAGCTTGTCACAGGCTCTGTCACAAATAAACGAGAGAGGGTCCAGGACCTTAAAGGAGGTGTTTCACGTCTGCTGTACAAGTCTACTGTAGTGTGCTGCAGATATCACAGTCTTAGAAAAGGCGGATGCTTTTGTCTTTTTATTCCTCAGTGCTGGGCTGTGACAACCAGGGTTGCAATATCCTAAGAGAGGATGTTCTTAAACCTCCAGTTGTTGGATCTGCCTTGATTTAATTTCTGTAATCAGGCAGATCCATCTTGCCAAGCTCGATTTTGAGTGGCCCAGCCTTATCAGCATCCTTAAAGGCAGGAAGAGGTGGGAGCTATGAAGTGATGACAGCAGGAAGTAACTGCTCGTACGGAGATAAGCATAGATGCTAACAGCCTACGCTAAGAGCTTCAGCTGCAGTGTTCTGAGATATAGACCCCATTTCTTTATTAAATGAAAACCAAATAGCAAACACTGAAAACATTTCCTAATAGAAAGGATGTTTTTCTCTAGCTCTGATGCGTTGGGTACAATGGAGTTGCAAAGGGGTAGAAAGTTTCAGGTAAATTTCTGGAAACTTTAAAGCTGGGGAATTTTAGAAATATGCCAAATTGGAAACCTTTCACTGGACTTTTTGGGGAATTAATTGGAAATTGGGGATGTCAGAAAAATGTGTTCCTTGACCTTTACCAAGAATATCAGGAAAAAGTCCCTTATTGTTCACCTCTGACTGGTGGAGCCAACACAAAAAGACGACAAGGTAGAGTTGAGTATATCTTTCGAAAGCTTTACTTGCAAGGGATGGCAGATAACACACAGACAGAGTATGCTTTTCATGGCTTACAGATAATATATACACTTCTGACATAACAGCTTTGATTCATGTTGGTATCACTAAAGCACTTGATACTCCCAAGTGCTGAATAACGGCCTCTTTGTAACGGTACAGACACGGACAACTGTCTATTCCAAGACGTGGGGCCTCCACCCTTTGGTCTTCTCCTCGCATCTGGCCTTCTCACTCTGGTGTATCTCACAAAGAGGTCATATACAGGGCTTTCAGAAAGTTCATTTAGCGGTCAGTCAGTTACTATTTATGCATATATGTTGATGTTTTGTAAGCTTGAATGAGATCATGGTGAACGTATTCGACACAATAAAACCCACACACAGAATACTATATAGAGAATTCTAAGATAAAGAATATTAGGATAATAAAACATTGATAACTAAAAAATAGAAATTCTTCTAACAGGGGGTAATTTGAATGAACTGCATCATATCCAAGCACAAATATAAATATTTTGTTGCATTGAATGCTGGTCTTAAGTGGTTTGTGGGGACCCCAAAGTGGGTCGAAGGGATGTTTTCAGTGTGATGTGATTGTGTGCCTAGTTAAAAAAAAAAAAAAAGATTTCACTTGTTACTTTCTTTTTAGGGGGCAAAAATATCCCAGTCCTTCATTTGATCAGTTAGAAAGTTATACAAATCTATGTGCTTTGACTCAATTGTGCTAAATATAAACATTTGGCAGAATCTTTTAACACTGAATGCTGCATGCATGTTTTGCTCATAAGTGATTGTATGCCTGGTAAAATAAAACATGATTTATAAAGGCCATTAGATTCTTTTACCCATATTTGATTATTTCAGTCACTTTTTTTCTTCTCTGTTAGCCGCTAGCAATTGCACAGTCCTCCATTTAATCAGAAAGTTATACAAATCTATGTGCTTTGGTTTAATTTTATGGCTGTAAGAGATTGGTAGGGACCAAAAAGTGGACTGCAGGGAAGTTATCTGTCAGTTGTTTATGTGTGTATTTTTAAAATATGATTTAAAAAGGCCATTTGATTTTTTTAAGCATGTTTGGTTAATTCTGTCACTTTTTTCTTTTCTATCAGGAGCCAACAATTGCACAGTCCTTTATTTAATCATTTAGAAAGTTATGCAAATCTATGCACTTTGGTTCAACTTTAATAAATATAAACATAAAAACAACATTTGGCTGATTTTTTTAGCACTTAATGCTGGTTCTTAAGTGGTTGGTAGGGACCAAAAATCCGGGCTGCAGTGATATTTCTGTGATTTTTTTTTTTTTCTATGTGGGGCCAAAAATCTCACAGTCCTTCATTTTATCCGTTAGAAAGTAATAAAAGTCTGTGCTTTGGGTCAGCATTACTCATTACCAAACATTGAACCTACATTTTCACGGAGAGAAGATTTCTACGAACCACAGCAGCCCATTTCCTCCACTCACCACTGTACAATTATATACTTAAGCATATAACCACCACGCTGCAGATCTAGTTTGTGTTGGTGTTTAGATATGTAAGATCATTTGCATTTAGCAAAGGCGTATATGTAACAATTAGAAACATTCACTTTTTCAGGTGGATTTTGCCAACAAGTTTGTAGGAGGTGGAGTCACCAGTTTGGGTCTAGTCCAAGAAGAAATCCGCTTCCTGATCAACCCTGAGCTCATCGTCTCTCGCCTCTTCACCGAAGCCCTGGATCATAACGAATGCCTGATCATCACAGGTCAGTGATCAAAAATCTCCCACACTGTGATTCACAATAACTCACACTGACGGGAGTCCCTGCATTCAATTCATCATGATTTAGTCCGTTGATCCAGATCAGATCAATAAAACCCCTGGATCACTTTTCTCATGCTTGACCTGAAGTCCACTGGAAGGAAGACACATGACGGTCATTTGCAGTCGCACCCAGCATGGAGCGCCCACTGCAAACCTTCAATTTACCCCATCCTGGCCCAGCAAGAGGCTGACGGATGTTTGTTGCAATTGCTGTGTTTTCTGTTTCTGTCCTCATCACATGCTGTTTTCTGATTGGCTGCAAAGGGAGAGTGGCAGCATGAGTCAGGAGATTTGAGATTGGGCTGTCCTGATTGCTTCGTTGGGTCTGTTTGTTGAGTAATTCCCACTGATTCCACTTCAGTGAGGAGTGGTAACAAACAAACAAGGCTGGGATGGACCAGGAGACACGTTTGACAAGAGGGAGACGTCAGGAGTCCCAGCAGGTGGCTGATGGCTCCCGTCTGCTTTTTTGTCTTTTTTCGATCCGTCTGTCACTGTTGAGGGTGCTGCAGCTGTGTGATTTTTTGCTGACAAGAATACAAAACTAGTGATTAATTATGTTTCGATAAAAAGACCTGATTAATTACATGTTTGATGTTATTTCTGATTGCAAGCAAATTAGCCTCTAATTTTACAGAATCACCAAAAAATTAAAGCTTCTGTGAGGAGTTTTTAAACAGAATTGATGAATCACCCTGCAACACTAATGCCTCTTCATCAGCCACATGGAAAATGTGACAAATGGGACCATTTCTGAACTGTTATTTTTATATTTTGTATGCCCTTTTCGCTAGGCTTGTGTCAGGTTATTTTATTTATTTATTTAAAGGATAACTCCTGTCTCATTTTCAAGGGGGTCTTTATAGAACATATGTATAGTACAAATAATACAGTACAAAACAAAGCTGAACAAAACAACATGAAGTACAGAATACACACACAACACGCTCATACATCTACTCTAAAATGCTAAGTCGGTCAGTTTCAGTCCTACATAGCAGAGAGTAAAATACAGTCTGTGGCTTTACACATAGACAGATAGAAAGGAGCTTCATACCCATGTGTTTGTAAGTGATATTTAGTCACAGACAGATAAAATTGGAACAGCAAAGTAACTGCTTAGAGGTTAGGCATCTGCATTGCTGTATTATTATAGTTTTCATCTTTTCACTGATTTACATGTTTGAATTACAAATAGAATCTGCAGGATATCAGGCATTTAACGCTGACGAACAGAAACAGAAATAGCTTAATTTCAGCTTTATTTCAGCTTTGAGCCACTGTTAATGCCTTGTCTATTCTGACTTTATTCTGACACCCAAGATGTCATTTTTATAGCCCTGTTTCAACCTGAGGGTTCATCTCGGTACGGCTCACTTTTTGTGGCGTTTCCATAGCCTGAAACCGGGACAGGAACCCTTATAAGTAAACCCTACCGTCCTTCTTTTTGGGACCTTTCTGTTGGGGTGCCAAGCATACTGATCCAACCCCAGACGGTGGAGCTAGAAACACTGCAGTCCGTCGATTGGTCAAAGGAGACATCACTTCCCGTGCAAAAGCTCATCAACACACAACCCCGCCATGTTTAAAACTCCACTCAGCCTTCTCTGAAACAGAGCTTGGTTGCACTTCGTAACAAAAAGCCACATGCTGGTCACAAAAAAGAGGAATTGCTGGATGTCTTCCATCGTTGCTCTTTGTTTACTGTGTCGTGTTTTCTTCTTCGTTGTATTTAATAGCCAGGTACACTGCTATAACGTCATGCTATCAGCATCCGGCTTATACACCGCCTACCAAGTAGGGTTTAGTTGTCTGTGGAAACGCAAACAGGATCAGGTTTTTCCGATCCACCTGAGCCAAACCCTGCCGATCCATACCGGACGACTTGGTGGAAACGGGGCTTCAGGCTCCTGTGCTTCCTGCCAGCCCCTGGTGTTAGGTGTTTGCCTCTAGTATTACCTTCGGGTACTGCTGTGACACACCTCTCATTGTAGCCTAAAAAGATTGAGAACTATCATATCACTGCATTATTTAATTGTAATATCTATAAGCAGGTATAATCAACATTTTTATACTGAAAAATAGCAAAATTATGAATACATGCTGGGCACCAATCCCTTTAAGCTACTCAGGATGTTGTTATTTCTTCCCGCCTCTAGTTTATGTGATGTTTTTTTTTTAGAAAATGTTTGTCTAAAGTATCTGAACAAAAGCAGCACACATCATGCACCATCCCTGCATGGAACTGCCCCAACATTACATAACTGGAGGGCTGGACCAATACAAAGAACGAGCCTTCAGAGCCTCCGCCCTCCTGATCTGTAATCATACCAATGCATCAGGCTTTCTCGCTTTGGCAGAGTCACCTTCAGACTTCTCGCTGGCCATCCCTCTCTCGCCTCCACTTAGGCCACTTAACTTTATTACAGGGGCCCAGAATTAATTATAGCTGGGAGACCTTCCCAAGACCTGCTCCACTAATGGACTCTCCCATTCCATCATCTTTATTAAAGCCTGCCCGTATCTTCTGTTTCCCTGTCGTTGTAAAAGTCCAAGCCTTTGCTGCACCGCGGCCGTGTGGTAAATCATATTCCCCTGTGATGCATTTTGGCATACAGTATGGATGCTAATGGATCCTACCTCTGCACTGAAATTTGTAGAAGTGCCCGAGTCTAATAGAATTTTCCTTGATTGCTTGATATCTTGCAGCCATTGGGGCAGTCAAAAGTATTAATAGAATCAAGAAGAAGATGTGGAGTCACTTATACTGTAGCTTGTAGTGACCAGAAATAGCAGTGCAAGCTTCGTCGCTAACAGGTTTGCAAAGATTTTGCTTCTTTTTACAGGTTTCTTTATGTTGCTTTACTTGAAGATTCTTGTCACACCAAACAATTCCTATAAAACTGAGATGAGACATAATTAAAGAACTATTCTTAACACAAGACTGGGGATTATCTGAGCAGTTTATCACGGCCGGAACTTACAAGTCCTCAATTATAAAGGCTAATGTATCTTAAGAAGTTTCATATATGTCCATGTGGTGTTCTTCTAGCTATCTTTAGACAAGAGCATGCAGTGGTCAGTTTTTGTGGCTCTCTTTGTTTTCGATTTTATGGATTTTCATGGTGGCAAACAAAGGTGGCATACTTAAAACCAGATACATGAATAGCTTAAATATAAAGGTAGATAGAGAATTGAAAGAATGTGTATACGGCCTTTAAATTCATACTAACATAAACCTAGCTTATTTTTCCCTTTTATTGAACCGATTGTCTTCAGTTAGCCTCTTTTTACTTGATTCGACATTGAGAAAGACTCCTGACCTTTTCCCGTCTCTGGTCCAGCACAAATATGAAACACTTTGTTCTGATGTATTAACACATGAAAGGAACAACCTTTCGGATCATTGTGAACAAACCAGCTGATGTTTATTTACCCTTCTGCTAGTGAAAAATAAAATCTGATAATCATTTACATCTTTTGTTGGCGAGGAATGATCTTCTGCTATTGAAATAGACAAATATCTAGACAAAAATAATTCTGATTTATTTGAAAGTCAGTCTCTTTCCAACACAAACTGGCTTATCTGAATGCCTGATATTTTTGTAGAAGCAACAGTCATCCTAGTGCTTGTGATTGCCTATTCTTTCTCCCCAGTCACTCGCTCTATCCACTGCCCTCACCTGATTAAATAAAGGCATGAAAGGGATACCCCAACATTTTTTTTTGGTTCTTGTCTTGCCTTACTCTTGAGCAGGGCCAGATTTACATGAAACATAAAAACACACACCTCAAGATAAAACACTGAGATGGATAAAATACAAGTACTTAAAGGGACAGCTGATGCAGAACAATTGCTGCAGTGTTTAGAGATAAGATGTATCATTGTTAAAACTAAAATTAAGTTGTGCAATGACTTGTGAAATGAATGAATTTTTTATTCTGTTGGATTTTGCCTTTGGCAATCTAAATCTCCTGCCAGAGGGTAAGAGTTAGGATTGAAGAAGATCTTGGGCTTATATGAATTTGAGGATTACTCCATATATAATTTTTGTGTGTTTACTAGCCCTAATACTACTTTACTCTTTTTCACTTGTTATCTGTTATACACTTTGTTTTCATGATTATTATCCAAGCTTGAATGGATTTTTCCCATGTAACCACACATGTTAGCTTATATTTAGCAAACCCACAGAGTAACATTGAACACGTCTCAAATAAGATTCACAAACCTGAATCATCACACATTTCATCACAGCTGGTGTTGTCATTCTGTCGAGGTACTTTTTTTTTCATAAAGGCCTTCCTGATCCATTTTTACATCAGTCTTCCCATGCGAGCAGCTCAGGCAGGCTGCATGCGGCTACTTTACGCAGATGCTGCCTCTTTGTTGGACTCCAGTACTGCACATTACTTCTGAGAGGTTTCTTTCCCCCCTCACAAGTAAAGTTCAGATTCTGGACTTTTCAAAAAAACATCCAGGGCTTGAGCCTAAGTAGTTACCTGCTTACCCCGCCCCTGCTCCTGAGTCCATGACAAGTAGATAGACACCATTCTTTGGACTAGGGATGGGTACCGAATTCGGTACTTTAAGAGGTACCGACCGAATTCTGTAGGTACTACCGAGTACCGATTCACGTAAAATCCAACGGTGCCATGTTTAGGTACCTTAACGCATCCTTGTGACTGTGAGGGAGTGGAAGAAGCAGGCATACTATTGGATAGAGTAGGTGAATTTCCATACCGGACTTGAACGCAGCACAGCAATAGCGTAATGACGTTTTGATATTTATCTGTCAAATTTTATATATTGAGAAACAAATTTACATTGAAAAATTGAGATCTTAACATTAAACAAATTAATATTTATTACCCCATAAACACACGCAAAAGTACCGAAAATTGGTACCGTTGAGTACCAATACCGATTCCCAGGTACCAGGCATCGGTATGGTATCGGTTCAAATGTGAAAAGTACCCATCCCTACTTTGGACTGTGCGAGTATTAACAAGAATGAACTTTGTTTGGTTATATAATAATACTTATTACTGTAACATGTTACTGCTTTTGCAGTGATGGAAAGAAATTACCGCATTTTCTGCACTATAAGGCGCATCGGATTATAAGGCGCCCTATTTTAAAACTGTTTTCATATGTAGGGCACACCGCATTATAAGGCGCATAGAATAGAAGCTACTTAAGTGGCTGGGGTTGCGTTATGCATCCACTAGATGGAGCTACGCTAACGGGAATGTCAACAAAACAGTCAGAGAAGTCAGTCAGTCAAACTTTATTAATAGAATACAAACCAGCGTTCTGACAACTCCGTTCACTCCCAAAACAAGTTAGTGCTTTCACAATACGGTACTGTATGTACCGGTAGCTCTTATTTGCGCCGCCCTCATTGAAAACAATGTATTTCCAACTCCATCTATCACAGTTCAAAGCTACATGAACAGCTCTCGAGCCACAACTCCTTGTTCTTTTGCAGCAGGATCCATAAACATGCCTCTGGCACACATGAACAGCTGTTTAATTTTTTTTCCTCAAGGTAACGTCAGTGACGTAGTATTTTTCGACTACGGTAGCCATAATTAACCAATATTGATCCATATATAAGGCGCATCGGATTATAAGGCGCACGGTCGGTTTTTGAGAAAATTAGAGGCTTTTAGGTGCGCCTTATAGTGCAGAAAATACGGTACACCACTGCTTTTTGTTTTGTTGTCCTTCTTAAAGCACATCCTTGGTGGTTTGCACATGCGCCCTGCAACTTAGTTTCATATTTATTTCCTTCTAAAATTACATATAATGCTAATCTTAGTCAGAAATAGATAACATGGCATAACCTGGTTAAAAAAGAAGCAAAATGTCACAGAAAGCACACAGGACTGTTCAGAGTTTCCTCAGAGTTTATCTGATGACTGTTGACAGAGGAAGGCTAACGCTACCCATTGACCCCCAGTGTTGGAGCTAAGCTAACCAGTTGTGCGAGCTCTGCTTGTCTCTTCCTTGTTACTGCACGCACAGTTGAAAAAATGGTGTCTATCTGTTTGTCATGGACAGGAGTGAGGCAAGACACACAAAAACTGTTGGCCTATCTCTTTAAAGCCCTAGAATACATCTTTGAAAATATTATTCAAGTGTAGGGGAGTTGTATGCTGACACACTAGTCAGATGTAGACACGGATCTTCGTCTCTTTGTCCCAGCACTTTGATAGCTCGATGCTCAAGGTAGAAACAAACCTCTGTTTAAAACCCAATCGTAGGTGAGTAAAGAAGTTGTCTTTGTGGTTGCACCTGATTTAAATACTCATAAAGTTGTTTGACTTTGTCCTGATGCTTAGCAAGGGACTGTACCTTAGAATCAACTCGTATAGAATGTTATAAAACCCATTCTGCTTCTATGTATGTTTAAAGAGGCACACTGATTATTAGCCTGTCAAGTGGAGAGCGCTCTAGAGACTCCCTCCCCCCATGTGCACCTTGTATAACAGTCCACCAAGGCCCCACCACTAATCACTTGGTTTATTCACTTTGCAGCATGAAGCATCTCAGCGAGTGCTCTCAACAGCCAGGTACTAATGAGCGCTAATGAACGAGAAGTTAATTTGTGGCCTCATTTGTTGGACCACGCTGTTGCCTCCCCACCCTCTGCTCCCCCCTTTACGGGTGGTGAGTGTTCCCATGCGGGCTGCCGGTCATCCACTGCTTATGGTTGTTTCGAGAGGGGGTAGTAAGTCGACCTTCATGTTGTCAGACAGATGCTTGTGTTGCCAGAGACGTTTTTAGACGATTTTGAGCCATTCTGGGTTAATTTTTAATCAGATGAATTATGATGATGGATTAATCCAAGTTAACACGTTCAATTTGAAAGCCCTTCTTTTGAACCATGGAAGCGAAAAGTAAAGTACCTTTACGTCTGTGTAGATTCTTATTCATCCAGGTCATGGTTATCCTGAAAATTCAACTCGAGGCAGCTCAACACAGTCCAGCTGCCTCGAGTTGAACTTTCAAGATAAAGTACCTTTAGCATATTGTGGCAGCAGTACAAACTAAAAATTGAAGGCATGATTGAGGAAACTTTTGCAAAAGACAACAAGTTGACCGCATCAGCTCCTTTCTGTTCTTCCCCTGCTTACAACACTTAGAAGCTGTCTAAAACGGCTCATTTCAACACCTTCATTTGTTTTGTCAACAGTTTTAGCCCAGTGGCACAGCCTGACAATCCCAGTGCAGGCCATCGACTGTAGAAATAATGCAGAGCTGTTGAAAACAAGTACCACAAAGTAGACTGGTGAAGACTGTGCCTGTGTGGAAATGCAGGCCACAAGGTGACACCACATTTCTCTGAAAATAACCTCTACGAACTGAAAACACATGTACATCACAGAAGAAAAAACAATTCTGTGATATATTTCTTTCCCACTATGCCTCAGCTTTAACAGGTTTCTTTTAAACATAAACAAACCTGTTAATGTAATGAATTGTTTTGTTACTGATACCCCTGTTTCGTTTTGTTAGGTACTCAGCAGTACAGTAAATACAAAGGCTATTCCCAGACCTACAAATGGAGCGGCAGTCACCAGGATACAATTCCAAGGTATTTGGTTTATATGACTGCTTCAGAGACCTTTACATGTTACATGAAATGTTTAGTCCAACCAGTGTTAAACCATTAAGCATGTTTGTTCATAGAAGAGCAATCGAGCTCAACATTGTAGTTCAAGGTGGATTTGATTATTATACATCATGTTATAGCCTGATGGACTTGAGCTATCAGAGTGTGAAATGATGACAAGCTCCTGTAGCCAAACATTGGTATGATGTTTTCTTAGTTTGGAAAAGAACACAATTCATTCTCAATCTCAGGCAAAAAAAAAACGTCACTACCCACAATCCTACATCCAGAGTGATGCCCCTAAATGGTGGAGCCTAATGTTATAATGGAAACGTTTTGAACTCTGGCTGTTGATGATATCTATGGAGTAGTGAGAGTGCCAAATTACAAAAATACATCTATAAAAGAATAAATAAATAAATAAATAAATAAATAAATAAATTGTACAAGAATCCATAAAAGAAAAGGCTAATAAAAGTAGAAGTATAAAGATAAATAAATAAAAGTATTTAAATCACATTATAATGTCACTTTGAAGCCGAAGGAAATATGCGCAGAAAAATATGCGCAGTCGGAATGTGGTTGTACGCAGGCGCAGAACGAAACCTATTGAGGAAGAAGGATGGCGACTGAAAACTTGACAGCAGAACTTTCAAGAGTGGCTGAAATTACAGAACACAACAATTACGACTGAGAATATGTATAGGGAGTGGTAGAGGACGTAATAGAAAGTGTTGGTATCATGTGTGCGCTGACCAACACGGACATCGACGAGCTTGTAGGAATGTCGTCGTGAGCAGGGGCAGAAGGAACCCAGTAGAGGAAGAAGGACAAATATGTTGGGTTATGTTTTGTTTACATTCTCAAGATTTCGCCACACGAGCTCATCGATGTCTGTGTGGGTCAAAGCACACATAGTACCAGCACTTTCCATTACGTCCTCTACCGTCCCCAAAACATATTCTCCGTCATAATTATGTTGTTCTCTAACTTCGACGAGTTCTTCTGTCAAGTTTTCCGCCACCATGTTTCTTCTCGATTGGGATTCCTCCTGTGCTTGTGACGCAACCACATTCCTAGTGCGCATATTTTTCTGCGCATACTTCCTTCGCTTTTAAAGTGACATTATAATGTGACTTAAATACTTTTATTTGTCTTTATATTTATACTTTTATTAGCCTTTTCTGTTAAGGGTTTATTTTTTGATTAATATCACTTTATATAGCTACTTTATTTATTTATTTATTAAGCACTTTATTACTTATTTTTTTATTTGTCTTTATATTTCTACTTTTATTAGCCTTTTCTTTTACGGATTCTTATATAATTTATTTATTTATTTATCATTTATTCATTTATTCTTTATAGATATATTTTTGTAATTTGGCACTCTCACCACTCCATAGATATCAGACATCTTATATGCTATATGAAATGCCTTGTAGTCAATATAAGCTATAGTGCATTATTATTAACAATGTAATACATATGATAAAGACAAGAATAACGAAAAGGTGTTGCCATTTCAAAGTTTGAAAAAGCTATGAAAATTTGATGGATGAAGAATTTGAAATGCATTGTGGCATTTGTAGTCCCTTCACTCCTGAAAAAAATCATGGACACGTTTTCTGCATGTACTGCTATGTTCTTGAGCTTTAACTTGTAGGTTAAGGATGTGAGCACTTGGATTAATTACTTAAGTGTTTAGGATTAAAATGTAGACACAGCTTTTATCAAATTTTTATGGAAGATCTGAATAAAAGAAATTAAACAAGAAAGTGGCCAGGCAACATTGAGCTATACTACGTATGTTTTCCTCATAGGTCCAGTTTAAACATCACAGAAATGTTGAATACAATTACATTCATCACAGGTTTTTCACTTTCATTGCTGATCTAACTCTGACAGACGATCTTCCTTCTCTTATTGCTTCATCATGTATATCTTGGTTTTCTTTGACTCTCTTCAGAGACGGCTGGCAGAGAAGATGCACAGAGATCGTAGCCATTGATGCTCTGCACTTCAGGAGCTTTCTTGAGCAGTTTCATCCACAGAGAATCATCCGAGAGCTCAACAAGGTGCTTGATATGTTCTCCTTTAATCTGTGTTTTCTACTGACTGTTATCTCTGCTCCCTACACCAAAACCATGAATGAGCCCTTTGCTTTTTTTTCACAGTCATTATATAACACTATGGCAGCTGATAATATGTTTGTAGTGCTGCTGTAAGTGTTTGATTTTTTTATTTTGTTTTGTTCACATGTTAGCAATTTGTATTATTAATTTACATGGAGGTGTGGAGGTGGTCTTCTGCTCTTTGATATCAGACTTTGATGCTCCACTTTCATCTCTTACAAACAGAAATTTGATGTTTCAGAGTTCAGATTTAACTTAACGCTTTGTTCACACAGAGTTATAGAGCAATGTTCATTAATACCCCTTTCAGACTGGCCAAAAAACAGTTTAAACCCGGTTACAATCGGCTCCTGTCGGCAGTTTGAAAGGGTTCCATCAGCATTTCGGCCCTGGTCGAACTAACCCTGCAACCAATGCTGGTTTTAATCGGCTTGCCTCCGATCGGCTTTGGTAGGAACATCACACCCGTTAATTTAAGGATGACGTGCCCATGGCATACCACGCCCACCATTCCTTAGACTGTCATCTTACGTTAAATTACAGATGCATCATTTACAACTTATATGTGACATGAACCTCGTCAACAACAATCTGCACAAAGTTCTCCCGGTAAACTGCTGAGGACAGCATATTCAGTATGTCTGCATTTCTTCTAGTTTCTCAGTAGTGATCCCCAGTTCTCGGGCTTCTCTGATTTGATAATCCAAAGCCAAAAATAAAACACAATTTCTTTAAGTGATGTGTCTTCAATTTCCACCTCTCTTCCCTGATTGGGCCATCCAGCTTTTGGTGGTGAAGTCATTAGAGACTGAAGCTTGGCAAGATGGATCTGCGTGATTTCAGACAATGAATCAGGCAGGTCTATCTGCACTGCAAGTTAGTGTAACTGGAAAGATGGAGAGAAAAAACCTTAAATGTGTAGAAGACAAACATTCAGAAGGCAAATCACAAGAACTTAAGCAAGCACAAAAGGAAGTAATCAACAAAAAGCTCAATTAAAACCAAAGAAATCCTTGAAAATAAACATAAATGACATTATAAACCCAAAGACTTTAGAAACATAAGAGAGAAGAGAGAGCATGAGCACCTCTGGTGTCCCTCGGACCAACGGTGCTCAAGGTAGGAAAGCATTTCAAGAAATGTGAGGAAAACTTAAATACCAAAAAGTGCGCACAAACAACCCAGGCCAAAGCACCCAACATGGTCCAAAAACACAAAAAGCCCCTAACCCAGGGGTGGGCAACTGGCCGTCCAGGGGCCACATGCGGCCCTTCATCTCACTTAGTGCGGCCCACCAATCATTTCCAAATAACAAAGCGGAAGCAAGAAGAAAACACATCAACAACTGCTAAATATGATTTTTCATGAGTAACCAGCACTACATAATGCACAAATTAGGATAGGCGATAAATTATTCCTTCATATATTAGTAAAACCTATATTCAGACCCAACAGCAAATGTATATTTGTTCCTTTAAACTGGTAAAATTCTTTCTTGAATCAGCTTTTGTTCTGTGTAATGCACATTTAATCATGAATTTTTAATTGTGTTTCAGTTAAAATATACTAATGTTGGCATAATCCTGTTTTGAAACTTTGGATTTGCTACTTTTTGTTTATTCATTTATATTTTTCCTCATCGAGAGTGCCTGACAAAATGTAACATTGCGGCCCTCAGGCAATGAAAAACATTTTATGTGGCCCTCTTGTAAATCAAAGTTACTCACCCCTGCCCTAACCCATAGGGCCAGAAACTTCACCCGAGCCTGGACCTACCATACCCACTCCTGGGGCTCCCCTTCCTCACAATAAAAACCTGTTCATATGTCAGAAGATACAACATAAAATGAGACCAGGAGCATTGAAGATAAAAAAAATTGAAAAAGAAAAGGCACTAAGTTGGGGAATAAAATGGGGTCAAAGGGAAAGACAGGAGAATAAGAAGTGAATGACATGATAGGCAAAAAGATCAGTTTGACAGGAAAACAATAAAAAGGAATAAAAGTGATTGAATAAGAAAAATAGAAGCAAATACAACTGCAAACACAAAGAGAACTAATAATAGATGAGAAGAAGAGACTAAAAATCTCAGAACAGTTAATTTGGTTGATAATTGGAAACCTGTTTAATCAAAAATGTCACCTGACATATCAATCGACTTGTGCTTTATTTTCCCCAGATAAATATTTGAAATACCAACTGTTAAATAAATGTAATGTAGACAAATGGATTGTCATATTTCAAGAGGAAACTAGGTTTCTTATTTTTTTAGGATGATTACCAGCTTCATTTATCATGATTTTTTTTACACCACAGATATTTTAGATAGAAATCCCTCTTCTCCTGCAGTCACCCTGTTCAGACATTTCCATTCATAAAACCAAATCAAGATGTTGATGTCAAGTCAGCCGTCAAAGACCATTGATGGGTTTGACAGCCCTGACAAGGATTTGAAGAATGCACCAACATGAAGATCAATCCGGTTTTTCGAATATTGCTCAGCTGAATGTCATATCTGCCCTTTCAGAGGAAGAATTTATGACTGGTCAGAAGGGGGGATGGGCAATCACCATTTATTTTCACTTTTCATGTGACGCTCTTTGTGAAAATTAATGTTCACGGCACCTTCAAGTCTTTCATTTGACATCATTTAGTCTCTCTTGTGACAGTGAATCCAGCAGATCTGTTGGTATGTTGTTCAGACTTGATCATGCGTGTGGGTTTAGTCTGCAGTGTGCACTTATTTATATGTAAAAATAAAAACTTGCACCGATTCAACCCATTTGCTATTCGGTTCATAAATGTAAGGGAGATGGCAAAATGTTGTAACGCTAAAAATGTAGGCTCATCCAGGAGAGCTACACATCGTGTGCACATGCATTGAATGATGTGTCAAGCACAGACCTGCAGGCAAATTGAATTACTTTGTTGCTCTGTGTGTTTCATTTCTGTTTGATCGCGTGGAGACGTTCTGTCGATCTGCTCCGTATAAAACATACCACTGATCTGGAACAATACGGTGATCTCAAGACCTGAGGCCTCCTTTATATTCCAAATAACACATCATTCCTCTCTCACTTGAACAGCCGGGTTCATGTTCCTGACAACTTCATGTTATATCGTTTGAGGAAAGCCTGGTTCATTCACGGTTTTGATGACAGAGGGGTTTCGCTTCTTATGAGGGAAACATGGCGTCTGAATTGCCTTCCTGTTGTGTAACCAAGAGGAAGATTCTTACTTATATTCTGCTTTTTGAAGGCTTTAAAAATTCTCATACTTATAACTCTCATATTGTGCTTTGTGCCTCGATTAGACATAGGCCTGTCACGATAACAAATTTTGCTAGACGATAATTGTCCAAAAAATTATTGCAGATAAATGATATTATTGTCAATATTGTTTTGAAACATCATTTTTTATTAAAGTAATTATTATATGTCATTATAAAGTGAGTACACTGTATAAAAAGCAATAAACTTTAATTTCTTAAGAGTATTTAACTGTAAATGGAAGGTCAAGAGCTTTTCATTAAAATAAAGTGAACATACAATATAATAAATTGAACAAAAAAAGAGAAAAAAGACCCAATGAAAATGAAATGGGGTCTCTTTTTGGAAAATTGCATGTAAATAAAAATCATTATACCAACCAAAACAATAGAAAATAGACCCTGTCTCTGTAAAGAAAAAAAACTCTAATAGAAACACACATAACAATAAAAAACAATAAATAAAATGGAGTTTATACAGTTCCGGAATTGTTTGTGACATGTACGTTCTCCCAGTCAACACGTACTGTTTGTCAAACATGTGTAAAATTGCTGGCTTTTCAACCGTATTGAAGGACTGCATTTATTTTGCAATGTAGCGAACGACATGGTCTGTGAGCGTGCACCGTTTTGTGCTTTTATTTATATTTGCTTTGCAGACCAAACGGCTCAGAAACTGCTGACTGTCAGGACGAAGGCTCCGCTGCACCTCCCCTTCTTCGTCGCCACTATTTTCAAACAAATACGACATATCGGCTCGTCGCTGTTTATGGGCCCACACCTTGTTCATTCTGTTTAAAACCAAAATATTCCCACTACCCCAAAGATTGCATGAATGACAGATGTTCACATCGCTATAAATCCACTATTCATTCATTCATTCAAACCTTTGTTTATTCTCGACAGGACATTGAGGTTGCCCTCATTTCCAATGCCGTCGAGATTACAGACACATTAAAACCACAGCACAATGAAACAAGTACAGAATACTCACTGTAAACAACAATCTCATCAGTGACAAGGTAGATAAAGTAAAATCAGGTAAAACAGTTGCAATGTGAAACACAATATAGAACCAATGCACCCAGGTGTTGAGGAAGTTGCACAGAGTGACCCATCTTCTCATCCAGCCTGTTTGGTAGAAAGAGTGGAGGAAAACAAACATGCATGCATGTTTCAACTTATCGAGGCCGGCAAACTTACCGAGGATGTTTTTATTTATCGTGCGTTTTGATTTATTGATTATCCTGACAGGCCTAATTAGACATGGAGGAAATCTCCCTTGTTAGATTACAGTACAGCATAAATAATTTGACCTGATTTAGTGATTTGTACAAACCTGTAATTACAGAAAAACTGGGATTTTGTGAACAATGTGAATTAAATCCCAGTACAGTAGGTCTAGGGGATACGGCCTAAAAATAAAATCCCTTTTATACAACACTCTATTCACGATTTTAATAGATTTTTTCACTGTCACAGAAGAACAACCTCCAAGTGACAAAGAAATTACATAAGTCAAGTTTTGCCTTCAGGTTGTCAAAATATATCACAAAACTAAACAGAATTACCCTCATATCGTTAAGGTGCAAGTGCAAGATGTTGATCATGCAGGCCTGTCTACATAAACACTGAAAGCTGAGCTGTTTTCACAGCAATTTGACATGGAACAATATTTAATCTCATTTTTAAAATGAATTTACCAGCCTTTAAAAGTGCTTGTGCAGAACCTAACAGAGCCCACCATCATGAAATGAAGATCAATGATGAATCTTCTACAGAAGATAATTCAGTTTAATGATTTAATTGATAATGCTAGGGGTGTCCCGATTCGATTTTGACCTGATACTGGTCTGATATTAGCAACGCAACAAATATCGGCCTGCATCTAAAATCGCTGATATAAATACTTCTATACAAGCAGTCCATTTTAATTTAATTTTTATTTATTTATTTCGGTTCTAGGTTATTCTTATGTTTAAATTAAGCACAGTGGTTATTTTACAATTGAAAATATATGTTTTTATGTTTATTGGATTTATTAAGGTTACTTTTCAGGGTCTTCTAATTTATTTTGTATTATTTTATTTAATTGTACTATATTTTTTTTGTTTAAGGTTAAAATTTATTCAACCATTGGTTTCAAACAAATAGGTTAGTTTTTTTCTTACCTAATATTGCTGACTATTGTTCTCTAAGTAATCCCACTTGATCAAGCCTTTTCTTACAGTCCATACTTCAAAATAAGTATTAAAATTCTGTGTCATTCCTGCTGATATCGTATCAAATCAATATCGATATCGGCCAATACTCAAGGCTGCAATATCGGTATTGTATCGGAGGTGAAAAAGTTGTGTCAGGACACCCCTATATATTGCCCATCCCTGCAATATAGTGATTTCCAGATCATTTCTATCCAAAATTGCAGGTTGTTTCTTTGTCCTCAAAACTGCCTTCATTCTCCGTAACATGGATTCAACAAGGTTCTGGTAAAAAATTTTGGTCCTGTCTAGTACTGGTACATTTCGTCACTGACGTGAAGGCAACACACAGTTGCTGTAGATTTGTTGGTTGCACATCCATGATGCAAATCTCCTATTCCACCACATCCCAAAGCTGCTCCACTGAATTGAGATTTGGTTACAATGGAGGCCACTGGAGTACAGAGACTTATTGTCATGGTAAAAAAAAAAGTTTGAGAGGACTGGAGCTGTGTGACATGAAGCATTGTGCTGCTATGAGAAGCTTTTGGGAGATAAGTATATATTTTTGGAGTATTTTATACCCTTTGGTGTGTTGAAAACATCCCCTCCATATGATAGAGCACTTTTACACACAAGACAGAAAGGCCACTGCATTTGTATAAAAATCAAACATTCTGGTATCATGGCAGCCCTACTTTGGTATTGTTTGGACCCAACAGAGCTTCGACTTGAATAATATTTTGCGATAAGCACCCCTAATGTGTTACCTTCAATCCCTCTTTCAGGCTTACTGTGGCTTTGCTCGCCCAGAGCTTCAAACTCGGAACCTCTCAGCTGTGGCTACAGGAAACTGGGGCTGTGGAGTTTTTGGCGGCGACACACGTCTGAAAGGTAAGCTCTGACGCTCCTCTGCCAAAAAGCGAACACGTCGTCCTCGCTTCACTTGGCAGTCTAAGCAGACTCTCCTCCTTGATGTAGCAGAATACATTTCAGATTGAAAGGCTCCAGCAGATCAGCGCGGGGATCCATTTGTCTCCCAGGAATACGTTCATTTAGTTAAGGTCTATTCGTCGCCTTCCTTCTATTGATCAAGTGACAAAGTTAATATGTTTCATTAATAGTGAAATTGATCGCCTGCTGGAGTCCATCAATCCGTTACAGCGTCCTGTCTGAGCCTTGTATCACTGTCACAGAGCAGGGAGCATCAGGAGAGCTCAGGCTTTGCAGAAGTAGCTCTTTTTCTCACTTTCCACCTGACTTTATGTGCTTACAAACCGCACTAACATCCCTGCTTATTAGATAATTAGCTCAAGCAAGGTACATCCCTCCAAAGGCATTAGCGCCTACTGTCTGCTTAATGACATGCCTCATGGGAAGAGCCTCTTAATTCAAACGCTGCTCACTTCCTGGTTTAACCTTCGGTAGCCTCACATTGCCACGTTTTTTTTTAATTGTCATCTGTTTTTAAAGAAAAGCAGTCAGGAGAAGGAAAATGCTGAAGCGGGGACATGTTCAGCTCTTTTCTGAAAATGTTGATTCAGTTCTGCTCGTTAATGCGCCGCTGTCCCAACCTTCATTAATCAGCAGATGTATTTCCAGTCTCTTAAAATATTCACAGCTCTGCGGGGTCAGACCTGGCCTCTCTTTGTAACTAATTCAGAGTCCTCGGTGGGGGTGAGACCTATTCCCTCGATCGCTTACCTTTAACTGTACACTGTAGGTAGATGCTGCATGCTTATAATAGTTACACTAATTGATAAATCACTGTCCTGACCTGTGTTCGTTCAAGCTCTACCTTATTTTTCTGAGCATCAAGACTGGAACATAACCTGAAAATGGGATGTTGCATCTCAAGAGGCCTTTAATACATATATACTTAACAGAGAGCAATATGGTTGGGATGCACTTCTGGTCTGGACACCCATGAGTTTGTCACTACCATAAATTCTTATTTTCAGTAACAATATCATTGGTTATACTTTTATAAAATGATCACCACAACCATTCAGACATGAGTACCATCCTGAAAACGGGTTGTACCATCTCAAGAGGCTAATCTCTAATAAATCAGACGACAGGTCTATGGTTCATGGATCTGTAACTAACTTTAGTTCTTACTTTAGTCCACTTGTCTCCTCTTACCTCCCTTCCTTCGCCCACACACCCAACACAGCGTCATGTGGATTTGCTATGAGACCGAGATCCACATTCAAGATTTCCTGCTGCTTAACAGAAGATTTTTTCTTTCCACCATGGATTCATTTTGGGTGTTGAATGTATATATTTGTATATACATGGATATGTTTATTTTTTATATGTATATATGTATCTATGCATATATGTGTATCCATAAAATGAAGAGCTTTATGCTCTATTGTAAAGTGTCTTGAGATAACACTTGTTATGAATTGGCGCTATGCAAATAAAGATTGATTGATTGATAACCTGCAAAAGGGAAGCTTGTTATTGCACCGAGACAGATCTCACTGTTGAAGTTTATAACTGGTTTCTTCTTCTCCTTCTTCAGCTCTGCTCCAGATGCTGGCAGCTGCTGAGGCGGGCCGCGATGTTGCCTACTTCACTTTTGGTGACAGCCAGCTCATGACAGATGTCCACAGGATGCACTCTTTCCTCACTCAGAGGAAGATCAGTGTCGGTGAGGCAAATAACTGCAACTCTGTCCTCTGGGTTTTATGCAACATTTTATATTCATTTATATTATTGTTTTTTTTCACCTTTATTTAACCAGGAAGTCCCATTGCAATTAAAAATCTCTTTTACAAGAGGGACCTGGCCAAGGTAGAACCCAATACAATGTTACAAAATTTAAAAAACAACAATGAAACATGAACAGCACAACTCACATTTTAAAAACAGGCTTTCAAATGTACAGTGAACTTTCAAGAAAAACAGCTACACGTCTCTGTCACCATGCTCTTTATGAACCTTTTAAATTTTCTCAGCAAGATCTGTGAATCTATCTTTAGCCGTCTTTGAAGGTTGTTCCATACCCCAGGTGCATTGTGAGACGAGAAAGCACTCAGAGGACACAATCCACCAAGGTAGCTCACATATTGCTGTTACGTCAATAAGCAACAATGCCATGTTACAATTACCATCATAATATGATTCACTGACCATGAAAACCCACACCTAGCACTCAGAATAATGCTGATATCATCATAACTTAGACAGTTATTGAGCAAAAACAATTGCTAGTGGTGGTTATGTGGATCACCACCGAAATCAAATCATTTTTAAGTTGGGCCATTCCCAACATTTCCTGAAAATTTCAGTAAAATACATTCTGTAGATTTTGCGTAATATTGCAATCTAACAAGCAAACAGGCAAACATACTTCGGCAAAGACACCACCCCCTTGAGAGAGGGAGAGTGAGAATCTGTCCTCAGTTTTAGACTGCGTTTACATGGACACTCCTGACTTAAAGACACAAAGATTTGTGCTTTGCGTTTTAGAATTCTTCTGCGTTCAGACAATGACGCTCAGAGATGAGTTAATCCGCTGTAGTGTGCATGCCGGTTCAGTAGATGGCGGTGTAGGTCTGCAGAGAGGCAGCGCTGCTACAACACACGAACGAAGAAGAAAAACTTTTCACAAACAACAATGGCAAATAGATGCACAGAGACGCAGGAGTTTCTTTTCTGGATAACAAATCAGTTCAGACAACAAATCTGTCTGGATAGTTTTGTCTGGATAACAAACCAAGCATGGTAAGAGGTTCACACGTTACACAGCAGATGGCCGAAGCTGTTGTTGTTCCTGGTATGCGCGCAGCCTTCATGTGAAATAGTACTGCACATGTGGTGATGTCAGAGTTTCACCCTGAAATGCTCTAATACGGGTTTACACGGAGCTGCATGGAGATCGGATTCAAATCTTTCCAGGCTGGAGCCAGTTTTCAAAAGTTTCCATTTTAGATGGAAACGCAACACATTCTCATCTTATCAAACTTATCTGATTTGACCGTTTTCAGCGCCATGTAAACGCAGCCTTAAATGGCCCTCCACGGTCACCAGATCTCAGTTCCATAAAGCTCAATCAGTGGTGTCTTTTCTCTGACACTGTTCCGATGTGGTTAGACAGGAGACTCACATTATTGCAGCCAACAAATATGAAGCAACTGTGGGATACTCCCATGTTAGTATGAACCAGAATCCCTGAGGACTGTTTCCAGAATCTTGTTGAATCATGCCATAAAGAGTTAAGGCAGCTCTGGTGGCAACAGCTGGTCCAGCCTGGTGATACAGTAGCAGGGTGAACCCAATCAAGTGGCCGGTGAATGCCTTCTTTGTGATTACTGTTAAGTTGTTTGTCAATAAAGCTGTCTCCATCTACTGGCAGTCAGGGCCGTTTTAGAGTGCCTGGGCAGCACCAGAGAGCACATTTGGTATGTTGTGGCTCAATTATTTAATTTGATTAATTTCACTGGATTGATGGTGCATGCCAATTTTGGTGAGTTATTGAGCATGTTTGGGGGGTCAAGTTAAGGTATAAAGATCTGGTGGTTGTTATATAATGTTTAAGTGATTGTTCAGAAAGTACAGTGCCAGTCTGCCCAAGGTTGTCTTTATTGGATGGTAAAGGACAGGTAAGTGACCTATCAATAGATAAATGGTCATGGTCGGGGTCTCAGTGGCACCTAGGACTGTCCTTTAAACACTGGAAAACCCCCAGAGCCCCACAGTTTAAAGAATGGGTAAACCTAATCATGAAGACTTCTGAATGAATGTGTGCTTTATAAGGTAAACAACAGGGATGGTACTACAGCATCAATTTGGGAATCATTCTGGTCCTATATCAATCAACCAGGCAACAGCTCGCTTACTTAACCCTTTCATGCATGGTGTCCACTAAAGTGGACAGATATTTGGAATAAATTTTATACCCTTTACTTTGAGGTACCATGTCCAAGTAGCAGTTGGTGAACTCCCAAACCCTTGTCTCAAGATTCATATAAATATTATCTTTGCACTTTTGTTTTTCCATATCTAGATTTTGCATCCAAATTCCAAAACAGCTGATGAAAGGCAAATTTGGTATTTTGCATTGAGATTTCACATAATTCACAATTGAATAGTTTGATTAAACAGCAATAATACATATGCTTAAGGTTTTGCTTTTTCTTTTATTTACTCTTAACAAATGTTATCAGAGATGGGTTTGTGGATCTTTATTAAGTTCCTCTAATTTACTATGTTGATGCACGGTGAAGTGGACGGATGTAAAACTACTTCAAAATGTAACACTGAAAAAAAATGACCATGAATTTTAACTTGTTTGAAAGTAAAAAGCAGCACTGACGACAGTATTCCTTTGCCATTAAATAATTTATGCATGAAGGGGTTAATATATTTTATTGTATTTAATGTAATAAAGGATTAATGTATTTATTTATTTAATTAATATGTATATCCAAATTTTTCATTTTTTTACCTGAGCTAATTATATATTATTATTACTATTTTTCCTTTGTGAACTTATTTACCTACCTGTAAACACTTCCACACCCTCATGTAATATCATGCAATATTATACTGTTGACATTTCTTTTTTTTCACATGTGTATGAAAGCCCTGCTCGGTATAATTATGTCGCATTATAATAACTCTCATGCACCAAATAAAAAATAAAGTTTGAAAAAAAGAGATCTGGTTTAAGAATATTGATAAGAAAGAAAGAATAAGAAAGAAACACAAGTAAAAATTACACACTTTTTTAAGCCTCAAAATACTATTACTAAACTACAAAAATACCAAATCAAGGTCAGAATTTCCCTATCATGGACTAGAAAGAATGGACCCAGGGGGAAGCAACAGTTACTTGTAAACAAGGGGTCAAAAGACCGATCACAATACTTACAGGTTCAATTATGCTCCTAAAAACATTCTTCTTTGGTTTTTCTTACCTCTGTTTGCAATAAACATTGGCATGATCTAGCAAATTTATACAAAAAAGCAGTAAGAATCATCCATAAGAACACACCAATTCACTTCCTTTAAGAATAATAATAATAATAATAATAACAAGAATAATTCATTACCAACTACATCCAAAAACTTTTTAGAGATCGAGATGGGGGTTATGAGTAAAGGAGAAAATTATAATATTTAAATTCACAGGTCATGCACAACATGACCGTTTGTGGTGTCAGTCATGTGATTGTTTCAACAGGATTTTAAGGCTCAAGCCTGATGAAATTTAAAATAGTAGTATAAAAAGGTATAAAAATATAGCTTTAAGAAGATATATGGATAAAACAGGAATACTAAATTGATGGCTGACTACTTGTTTTGTTGTTTTTCTGGTTTTGCTTTGTTCAATCACTAATTTATTGCATAGAAACTGTTTTTCTTTTTATAAAATTTGGAAGCATTTAGGGATGGGTACCTTTCACATATGAACCGATACCATACCGATGCCCGGTACCTGGGAATCGGTATCGGTACTCAGCGATACCAATTTTCGGTACTTTTGCATCTGTTTATGGGGTAATAAATATAAATTGTTTAATATTAAGATCTCAGTTTTTTTCAATGTAAATTTATTTCTCAATATATAAAATTTGACAGATATATATCAAAACAACATTCAGCTGTTTGTATTGTAACATTGTAGTTGTTCCAAAAATTTCTTCAACATGAAAACCAGTAACTAAAATGAACCACAACTTAATAAATTAACTGCAGCCCTCACTTTAACTTTAGGGCAGTTTAACAATGGGTCTGACAGAGCTGTAAATAAAAAAAGTATTTACATTAACGTTGCAAAGTAAGAGCTAGCTAATACCATCTTAAACATGAGGCTTATTTACCTGGACCAGGTATCCTCCTTGTCACATTTGCTGCCATCACCAAATGTTAAAGCCATTTCTTTTCCTGTGTTTCTGGCTGCAGACGACTAGTCGCCATTGGACACAGGCGTGCTAACAGTGCCGAATGAATCCTTTGTGGTCGTAGATCTGAGGCTATCAAAAATTGCGCACTCTTCAGCTTTAAGAAAAATTTTGTGCGTCACCAGGTGCGTCCTCAGATTTGAAGTGTTTCCACCGCTGGCCTTACACTTGTCGTCACAAATTTTGCAGCGAGCATAATCTCCATCACATTAAATAAAGTAGAGCCATACTTTAGAGCAGTTTCTCTTAGCCATGCTTGCTTTGTTGACTGAGCTTGACGTCATTACGCTATTGCTGTGCTGCGTTCAAGTCCGGTATGGAAATTCACCTACTCTACCCAATAGTATGCCTGCTTCTTCCACTCCCTCACAGTCACAAAGATGCGTTTATGTACCTAAACATGGCACCGTTTGATTTTACGTGAATCGGTACTCGGTAGAATTCAGTACCTCTTAAAGTACCGAATTCGGTACCCATCCCTAGAAGCATTTATGTTTAATTAACTGATGGATAAGGAGAGGGACTTGATAAGTTATTTCCTCCCACTCCTTGTCTGTAATGACTACCCCATGTTCCCTCTTCTTTTTCTGTTTTCATCTTTCTTTTGAGTTTTTATTCAAAATAAATAAGGTTCAGGTTTAAACATAACGCCTGAAAACTTGCTGGCCTTTACCTCATTGGTGTAATTTAAAGGGGCTACACAGGACTTACCTTGTCTCCTTCACAGGGGAGGTGTACGGACTCCTGGGGCAGTACTACAACTTGGTCTGCAAGAGCTGCCTCAGTCGACGCCCTGACGTCAGCCTCTACTCCTTCATCTACCGACAGGTCAGCTCCTCCCCGGCGCCGGAGGAGTCCAACGGGGGCTCGGCCAGACAACACGTCCCCTCAGACAGCAGTTAAGGTCGTGGCTGATGAGTCACTGTGCCTTATTGTTGGACAAAAAGGAACATTTATCAAATTAATCACTGATTCTTTTATTCTCAAACCCTATTCTTGGACAGATTTGAAATGAACAGCCGTGCATTTACTGGTGTCTGAATGTAAAAAATCTGGCAATGCAGATCCTTTCTGATCACTACCCGAGTGGCTGAAGGTGATTAGTTATGACCCTGCCTCCCGCTGTCGTCCAGGCTGTGTTCATTCCGCCGCTGCTGGTAATACGCCAACGGATCGAGCTTCAATACGACGCAATCGTGATTTTAATGGTGAAGCAAAGGTTGCCATCCATCTTCTGGGTTTGTCATGTTGCCTTTTTTACACCCACACATATCCAGCCTAATTGAATTGGCTGTCAGAAATCAAGTTAAAGGAAAAAGAATAACAAGGGCGAGGTTTAGAGAGCTTGGAGCGGTCGCTGGAAAAGGGTTTTCATTTGAAGAGCAGCATGGCTGTTGGGAAATCTCGTAATTATTTTGGGTCCATGAATTAATTTACAGTTCATAGTTTGTAATAAGCAAGGCTTGCTCCAAAGATCTCATTCATACTTGATTTGTTTGTTTTTTTGTTTTGAAAATGGATTTCTGTAAGTTAGATATTTTTGTAGTAATATTTCAAATGGATTTTTCAATCACTCTGAATAAAGATCAGTTTGAAGTGAATTATTTATCACAAATTTAACACCTCACATTTGGAGTAAACGGAGACATAAATGTCAGCAATTGATCCCAGAACAATCAGGATGAGGGCTCCTTGTCCCGGGAGTGAAATGGGTTTCCATACAGACATGCCATTTCTATTTCCCTGGCTATTGCTTCACCCTTTCACTCAGAGTTTAATAAGGTCATACCTTTTATATAAACTGTACATGACACCTCATTAAGTAAAGAGGAGATCACAGAACATCGAGTTGGAGGCGAGACTCTGGCAGTGGAGACTCCTGGGTGATTTCTCTGTCTTAGGATGAAACACGGCTTCATTTGCATGGAGGGGAAGCAGCTTGACGCAAATCTTAGAGGTGAGACCTTTGGCACCTTGTACCTCGACTTAAGGACATGTTATTGTTTCATGCATGTATGTATTGGGTGGTAATTCCAGACATGCAGAAATATGTCTTTACAGTAAATAGTACAGTAAATGCATTTTTGTTGTGATAGATTTAATATGTCAAAGTTAACACAAAACCAAATATCAAAGCATCAAAAAAGCTATTTTTTATATTTTTTAGCTTGTAATGAAAGTAACATTAACATTGTTTTTTAAACATCAGAGAGACCATATTTCTTGTTTGTTTACTGTGCCGTTCATCCTTGCAGTGGGATGAGTGTCAGAAAGGAAACCGACTTTTTAATGCTAAACTCTTTATTGTTTTAAGAGTCATTACTTTGTCTAAATCAGGTTTATATGTTGTTTTTGAAGACTGCTAGAGTGTGTTCGTGATTGCTAATGTTGAATGTTTTCATATAGCAGATAACCCTGATCCACCTGTATTCTCAGTCTGTGTGTATGAAAGAAATTCGGGATGGAACAAGTTGGGTCCTATCTGTGCAGCAGAAGCCCAGGCGCCATACCAAACCCTCCCCTCCCTGCTCCGGGCCTGCTGCTCCTTTGCGATTTCCTCTGCACTCCGGCCGGGGCCATATTTTACGTGACCAAAAACACAAATAGCGGACTCCACGAAAAAAATCTGATGTCGGTCTGCATTCATGCTTTATTTAGAGAATTTTCAGCGCGTTACTTTCACACAAAAACACAGCTAAATAAGGCTGTAGTTCTCATCGTGGCGTAAAAGCAGCCTCCGCTGGGCCTCGTAGCCAGCTGTGGCTCTTTAGCGCCATTTACGATGAGAACTAGAGCCTTATTTAGTGTGGTTTGATTGGTTTACAGATCAAGTGTAAGGTCATTGGTCAGTTCAACACAGTCAGCTGCACTCATTTAAAGCTTATGGTCGGATTGGCTTGCAACTCCCAGGCAAAGGGCTTGTTATGTAGACAGAGCAGTGGTATGATGTCATGCTGGTACATCTATTTGGGGGGGGTGTTGACATGCTGTTTGAGGCAGCTACTGGCGCTGTAACAGGGGAAAGGGGGGACATTTTTGTCCTGTGCATAAGTATTCTACCATGCATAGGAGACATGTTAAGGATGCTAAAGGCTACATAGAACTTAAGAAAACAGAATATGGGCTCCTTTATATTCGAACGATAGAAATTATATGTATACATGTAGGGGCAGAAAAGAGATTAACTGTCCTGCTTTTTGAACAGGTGGCACCAAAATCAACTCAATGTAAGACCCCTAGAGCAGTGATTCTCAATTGGTGGGTCGTGACCCGAAAGTGGGCACTGGCACCTTTTCTACTGGGTGGTGATCCTTTAGCTCATCCAAAGAAATGTCAGGAAAAAGTCTGCTTTTATTTTGAAGTGTATTTTTTACATTGGCATTCCCCCTTATTGACCATATGTGGCGAGAAAAACCTGTAACTTTCATTGGCACAGCAACTTATAAAGACAGGTGTAAGTTGCCACTCAGCTAAAGCTACATGTTTTTAAGAGCTTTTGAATCGCTCCTCAGCAGCTGGACTTTTTTATTTCATGTGTGTGCTTGAAAGCTCTGCTGAGTCTGTTTAGAAGACTGAAATTACCGAAGTATTTTGTATGTTTTGACAGCCTTATGATGAATGAGACTTAGTGCAGTTTATCAATATATCTCTACTGATGCAGGGTTATCACAGCTACAGTTAGGTCTAAGATGCAATTTTTACTTTCAATTAAGATGCAGCTAATTGAATGTGGAAGGGTGTATCTCCCTCTAGAGCATCACCACATGCTTTTTTGTGTTGGCATTCTGTGATTCTCTGTACTGCTTCAGGTTAAAAGTGCAGCATTGTTTTATTAAATACATTTTAGTTGGAATTTTACTTGAATATGATCCTAGCTTGTCAAGTCAAACTTTATTTATATGGCATTTAAACAACCACAGTTGACCAAAGTGCTGTACAGGTTAAAACACAAACAAGTAAAAAACAAATGGCTAAAAATATATTTAAAAGTATTAAAAGCAACAATAAGAACAATAGATATCAGAAAAAAATAGAATAATAAATAGGAAAAGTTAAAATTTGTATGTCCTGCTCAACTCGTAAGATTAGCGCTAAGCCAGCGCAAAGAGGTGTGTTTTAGTAGAGACTTAAAGCTCTCAATAGTCTGAGCGGTTCTGATATTAAAGGGCAAACTGTTCCAGAGAGTAGGGAGTGAAAGCCATAAGCGCTCTCTGTCTCCTCTGGTTTGGGCTCATTGTCAGTGAAGGGGAGTGCTGGAATGGTTGAAAATCCACTTAACCTAGAGCAACTTTAAGCTATGCTACATATTTGATGCAAGAGGACTGGAAAACTTGAACCTTATTTGCATTTGGAAGATATGGATTGTAGTTGTATAATGAATTGATTTAAAAGCATTGAAATGTTAATATTATTTGACTCTGCCACGAAATAATAATAATAATTAAACAACTCAGGACAAGAATTAATGAGCTAAAATACATACATGCATACATATATGTATATATATGTATGTATGTATATTTATATTCAAGGGGAAACTTAGATTTAGGCACTAAAAGAGTGATGGTTAGGTTAAGGGTTAGCAGATGGGTGACATTAGGTTTTATTTGTGTAAGAGAAACCACAGACCAAACGTTCTTTTCCCTCTTATTTTTCATCTTCTTCCTTTTTATAAACTTTTAACAGTGTCTCGCGTAGTTTTCCGTGATTTCCGTCTTAGCTAGTGGGCGTGTCGTGTAGTCATTACGTCATTACGCGACACGCCCACTACATGACATGCCTCCGTCTTGCGGGCCGCAGACAGACCCTTCTCATATTAAAGGGCAAACTGTTCCAGAGAGTAGGAGCAGCCACTGCAAACGCTCTGTCTCCTCTAGTTTTAAGCCTAGCTTGTCATGAAGGGGTGCTGGAATGGTTGAAAATCACTGCCCTAGAGCAGCTTTAAGCTATGCTACATATTTGATGCAAGAGGACTGAAAACTTGAACCTTATTTCAGATTTGGAAGATATGGATTGTAGTTGATTGAAGTTATGTGTCAGTTAATGTGACTAAGATAAAATAATGGCACCTCAGTGGATGAAAAAAGACACTAAATACTTATTAGACCATAGTTTGTGTTTTTTCCAATTGCTGTCAATGCTTTGGTTAAGTGCAGTCAGTATGCAGAAGTTTGCTTTCAACTTTTGATCATTACTAAAAATAAGTTACATAATTCTTATGTTTAAGGCTTCTATTTCTGTTGCCACTGTATCAAAGAAGATTTGTTTTATTTGTTCTAATGTCAAAAAAAATACCATCACTGTTAGGCACAAACCTACGGTGGCGTGTTGCATTCACTTGAAAATAAATAAAAATCTGCCTGTTATTATGAGATGCTATCTCGTAAAACAGGAATTTATTTATTTTGGATTTTCCTGTTTTTACAAGAAACTATCTCGTAAAAGCAAGAATTTATTTATTTTGGATTTTCCTGTTTTTATGAGATGCTATCTCTTAAAAACAGGAATTTATTTATTTTTTATTTTTATTTATTTTCATGTGAATGCAGTACGCCACCGTACAAACCTTCTGCATCTCCATTTTTTTTTTTTTCAAGGAACAGCACTACTGGCCAACCTTCATCAAAAATAGGGAATTCTTTTTCAGTTTTAGCCAAATAAAAGTAAAAGAAAACCCATGTGTCAGTAGTACAATACAACATTCATCATCCAGTTGTGGAGTATTTTTCTCATTTCCTGTAAAGACACAGTTTTGAAGATAGGAGGTTTGTGCCCCAAAATTGAAGAAATGCTCTGTAAATATGTAAAGTACAAATGAAACAGAATGAAACACATATTTTAACACAATACAACATATACTCTTTCTCAATTTTAGATTTTAGATTCCATCTTGAAACCTTGATATATTTCACAGCTCAACTATACTGATTCTTTTTTTAGTTTCTCCTGCTTAATTGATTTCATTATTAATCTTTAAATTATGCATGTTTGACACTTTTTCTCTTTGTGTGATTTTCCTCTTACATGCAGAGTAAGCTTTTTCTGTGTGTACTTACAGATGATCCGGTCAGCAGGAGCTGATCGACCAACTATTTTGAGCTGAATGTTAAATGAGAACGTGTGCTGAGCTGAATGGACCCCCGGGAGCCTGAGAGTGAGTGCATGAATGACGTGTAGATGTGTCTGAGCTTGTCGCTGTCTGCCTTCATGGAATCAGGACTTGAGGTAGGTGGTCTCTCTTTGTAACGTGCTGAGTTCAAAACAAGCCTTTCAAGGTGGCATCTCTCTCGGTGGGGTGCACCATAAACACACACAGAGGTGTCCCACTGGATTGATCCTCTGCAGTCAGCCTTTGACCTTTAGGCTACCATCTGCCATGAAGTCAGAAACAGAAGTGCGGGTTTTGAACATGATCACACTTTGACACAGGACTTCACTGATGTTGAAGGTGGGAAGTAGGTAAATGATGCAGTTGCAGATAAGACTGCAAAAGGTCTGAAGAGATAGTGGCTCGAAATAAACACAAATACACCTTTTTGTTTGCCGTTCGTTTATACGTTTGCCATACTTTTGGATCTACTGCAGACATCTGTCTTCACCGACAAATATAAATAAATCAAACTCTAATCAGCCATAACAGTATGAGTACTCCTCTGGTGTTGATTTTTTTAAAATGCTGTATGCAAACAAATACATGGTTTACAGTTTGCTAGAACAGCTGGATGTCTTATTTTAATTCTTCATTTTGGGATAGCAGCATTCATATTAATGCAATGCATCAAAACAGATGGTCTTTCCCCATCTGCCATCAACATTTTAAAAATTTTATGAATTAATTGGAAGGAAGCGTTAACCAGTGTGCACCGGCACATCAAAAGTATATCATGGGGAGAATTAGGAGGAAAAAAAAGCTAATTATATACATTCAAATAAATGTATGAAAAATAATTAAAACAAGAAAACAAGATTTTGTTCAAATAAAAAAAGCATTTAACCATTTAAGATGATCACACATTTGATGAAGATTAGTCGTTTCCAGAGGTTGAATTATCACTTTAAGTGTCTAGCTCTTAACACAGTCTTGATGTTGTACTTGAAGCAGCACTATGTAAGATTCTAGCTTTCAGCTCTCTAGTGCCCTCTGTGGTCATTGAGTGTAACTGCACTGTCGTGCGCCAACATGCATTTGCTGACATACAGAGGGAGGAGAAGTGAGCTGACAGGACGTCCAGAGAGACAAATAAGTCATGTGGACTGATAAGGTACAACTTGATCATGTTTCTGTTTGAATAAATCATCATGAACTTACAAGTCCAACAATAACAGGGCTAAATCAGCATCATTTGGACATCCCTCCTCGTGTTTCAGCTCACCGAACGCCGCGTTAGTGTTTATCCCTGTCCGGGCAATTAGCTTGTTACTCTCCTGCTTTCCTTTTTTTTTCTCCTCCGATAAAACGTTTCTCTTTTTCGGGTTTTCCGCTGCTTCCGCCATGATAACAATACAACATTATGCTTTCTTTTTCTTCCTCTTGTTAACAGTGGGTGGTATCCAGTATCAGAGGAGTGTTACTGCCACCTACTGTGCAGGACTGTGTGCCAAAGGTCCCTATTTCCATTAGGAAAATAAGAGCATATTTACTAAAAAAAATGTGTTTATTAAATCTGAAAAAACTGCTTTATTTTATCCTTTTCCCTACGTATAGCTTTCGCCTTGAGGGGGAAGTGACGTATGCTGTAAAGCAGTCAAAGCAGTAAAAATTTGTAGTTTTTAGTGTGAAAGTGTTCCTACCATCTACATCGAAGCTACATAGTGCCAGTGAAGGCGATACAGACCCCCTCAGACCGTGACAGAGGAGTCATTCAACCTGTTGTAAGGTGATGTGCCATCACAGTGACTCTAAAATATTATATTAGGTTGGAAAAACTACATAGTGTTGGTTTAAATTACTCATCTAATTTTCACTATCAGCAAAACTAGGAATTAATATAAGCCTTGAGGACTACATGGTTAATTGAATTCTGTAGTAATGACAAGACTAGCAATTAATTGTTTTTCTTGGTTATCAGAATGCTTTTTCTGTTATGTAATAGCCATACTTCTCTGTAAAATAATACAAAATCCTTCCTTTGGTCTGTTAGTCCTATTTTCATGAACATTTTAAGACGTCAGTAATAAGGATAGGGGATGCAGTTAGTGAAAACCACAACTTTTTGAAATAAAGCAACACATTCCCAAAAAACGAAACGATATATAAGCCCAGGCACACTTCATATACATCCAGAGTGATCGCACACATGCAGCTGTACTTAAAGTTTTCTTTAATCTTTACCATTAATTATCATTCAACCTCAAGGGAAAAATAAAACACATCAAACATTTCATCAATAGATTCCTTCTGAGGATGGAGCAACATCACATCATATTTGTATTTATTATACTGTGTTTCCATCCAATAAGGTCAGCTCTGATAATGTAGGGTGCTGTATTATAAATGTGTTGGGCATATTTAAATTCATTACCAGCTATTTACTCCATATTTCCTTATCATTTTACATCATTAGTGGTTACTCCCTATGGTGTGAGGAGGAGATCTGCGAGGCCCTCTTGGATGCAGATTAAAGGCGTCATCAGCTGAATATTGATATGTTTGATGAAACCCTGCAAGCTGTGGCTTACATTTGTTTGGACTGGAGACATAAGACTAAAATAGGATTCGTTGTCATGAGCTCCCTTTTTGCTAATTATTCATGCGTTGTCCTTTGCATGATAAGAAAATGCACTTTATGAAATAAAGATGAACACTGCTACTTCTGACTACAACTGGAACGCACCAAAAGACGTGACCCAAGGTATGTAGTGGTAGTTTTTGATGTGTGACAACAAGCAATTTTTGGAAAACTTAGTATTGTAGTTTTGTAGCCGGCTATATATCGCTACTTACAGCCTGGTGCTCTAAGACGTGTCCGAATAATATAAACTTGCTCTAGTTTTAATTGTCTTGTTCCCGAAGTTGAGTATCCAGTCCAGCCCTGTCCAACCCGACCAGGAAGCTAAGGAAGCTAAGGAATAGCATTCATAGATAACCTATTTTGATGCTATAAAACTCAACTTAAAGTGTGTATTTCGATCAGGCATATCTCTAAAAGTGAGACTTTTTTGTAATTACTTAGAAACTCCTTATAGCATCTTTAAAAGTGTATTAACTTTTCTCACTCTGGGTCGCAAAATGGTCTTTAAAATGTCTTAAATTCAGTGATTAGACAAAAGTAAGAGCTCTTTAAATGTGTGTTATTCTAAATGCTACACGTTTATAGTGACACACTTTGGCAAGACAGCAGCAGGACAAAATGGGATTTTTTTTAACTATGTTTCCAATGTAGTGTCCAACAAATAAGACTGTCTTTTAGATCAATAATTCCACTTCAGATAAACCTTTTCCTTTACACACCCATCTACGTATGCACCAAGCTCTCAGCCTTAATCGTGCTGAATCATCATTCTGTTGAGTCACTTATATGTCATCAATCCTGTCTCGTCTCCGAGTATTCCAACTCTTTGTGCTTCAGCCGTGAGCATGCTTGAACTCACTTTGACCCAAATGTTCCACCTCCTCTTGTGTCCTGTGTGACGCCTCAGCAGTGTCACAGCCGAGTTCGTTTGATGATAATTGTGCCTCTCCTCCGGCTCTTACACATGCTGAGATGGTTCCTCGTCCGAGGGCAGTTCCTTCACTGCCTCAAAAAACCTGCTTGCATTGTCTTTTGCTGCATCTGACTCGCCTGCAGACATAAAAAACTTAAATATGGGCTGTTCTGGAGGAGGCGGAAAAGGCGTATAAATCCATCGCAACAGCAGTTATTTATTAGTGACAGCCCTCTGTGGTCGTTTGAGTTCAAATGTTTCCACTGCAATTGATCCAAAAGAAAAATCCATTTTTATGTGATAGCTGGAGCTTTTAAGCAAACTGACTGCCCGCTCGGTAAGGTCAAGGATTGAGTAAGTGAAGTTATTCTTTGCTCCTAGTGTTATTAGATTGCCTATCTATCACTGGAGTGTCGCGTGATTGATACTGACCCAGCGTGAATGAAAGATGAAGCAAGGCCGTCACTGCTCTAGCACCTTCATAGCCACTGGGACTTATCAGAGGTTTCTGTCTTCTTTTTTTGTTGCATAATGTGTATTCAAATTATTGTAAATTCAGTGTTTTTTAATCTGAAATCATTTAGATAAAAAGAGTTGACAATATCAGACCATTAAAAGAGAATAAAAAAACTGATTGGCAGTTGCAGTAGGAAGATTTCCTTCCAGTGTCCAAGCAAGAATCCAGGATTTGTGAATTTGCATGTTGTATAATCTGATAATCAGCCTTACTGTATGCTTTCTGATGTCATTCAACCACATTTTCGCACTCCACACGTCATATTTAACATTAAATTCTCAGGTATACTCTTTAATCTTGCAGTATGCGGCTGAATTTGTTTATTTCCAGAGCATTTCTGTTTTGAACTGAAGGCATCTCCTCCGGCTTTTAATTGCACACTTGTTGCTCCTTCCACCATCTGCTCAGTGTCCAAACATGTCCAATCAAAAATTCAAAAAGAGAAAAACATATTCTGTTCCCTGGCTGAGATCGTATACTGCAAGAGCCTCTAAACGGAAATGAGGCCCATTATAAGGTAGTCTGTTTTATAGTAATGTCTTGAATCACGCTGTCATTTGTGCACAGCTTCATTACTGAGCAGGATGTATAGCAGTTGAATTAGGTTGAAGTTCAGGTGCTTTCAGAGGCACACAGATGTCTCTATTTGGGCCCCAAAGGTGCCAGAGACAGATGCTCCACACAAATTTCAAAGGAGACATTTACCGGGCTTTTGCCTTGATCATTTTCAGGAAATGATTGGATTCCAACACATGGCGTCTGTTATTAACCGGAAGAAAAAAGTAAGTTTGAATGTTTCCCTCTTAAATGTACAGTAGTGTCTGGTTAGTTAAGTGTTAAGCTGCTTGGTTAGTTAAAGGGTAAGTTTGTTTTTGTATTGAAGTGGGGTAGCTGGAGGCCCATGGCACTAAATATGAGTACCAGTAAAAGAACTTGAGAGCTTTGTCCAGTCATGGTGTTATCATAAGCCTGGAAATTTGGTTAAAACTGCATGCAAAACTATGTTGTCTGGACAGTTCGGTACAACAGGAGTCTTTGTAACATTTCACTTCTACTGGACAAAGCACTGGGAATTTGAATTATTCTTTAAAATAATACAAATTTGGTTTTCAATTCTAAACAATCAGTATTGATTGATTTTGGGCTTCTACAAGCTAGAAGACTGATCACTCTTTCTGGAGCAATGTACAGTTACCCTCTGTAAAGGTATGGTTGAAGGAGATTGCAGCATATGTTGTGTTGGAAGACTTACATACATTTGTAGATGGATAAGAAAAAGCAGAAGTACTTTATTAATCCTCAAAGAGATGGAGTGGTTAGCAACCAGGCACATCCCATTTACATACTTTTGCCGGCCTGGGTTCAAAACCAGCCTTTGTCCATTTTGTGGCCACTTTCACAAGCCTATCCACTGTTATTCTCTCTCCTATCAATAAAGGTGCAAATGCCAAAAAAAAAAAAAAAAAAAATACAATTAAAAAAAGTAATTAGGCTGTTTCTGTTGCTCTTATACACAGTATAGACCAGCGGTGGGCAAGTGGCAGCCCGGGGCCAAATGCGGCCAGCAGTTGTAAATAAGAAGAAAACTCAGATTTCCAATAGTAATAATTCTATATAATCTAGACTGATATTTTTATTGGCTTATGTAAGTTGACTATGACCTTACTTTGCTATAATAGTGTCTCTAAATCTCTTCTATGAAGCCTTTTAACATTATATCAAGTATTACTCAATACAATTTAAAAAATGTCAGCAGCAAAATATTTGAGCTTTAAAAATTTTAATAACACCATTTTATTGATTTGAAAATAGCTTCATTGGCTTTAATTCCATGTATTTTAGCTAAATTTGCTTGAATTCTTTGTCAAGTTCATTTGATTATGCATAATAACTGGTAATATATGAATATTGGTATTCTGATTTTGTGACAAATTTATTTTCTCATATGTTGTTTATCCAACATTCTTTCTCCTCATAGAGAGTTTCTGAAAATTTGTTACAATGTGGCCCTCAGGCTGGGAAAAATGGATTTATGTGGCCCTCTTGGTAATTAAAGTTGCCCACCCCTGGTATAGACATTAACCTGACATGCTATCCGGGCAGTTTCATATACTGGCCAAAGAAATATTTCACTATTCCATCTGGAAAAAAAGTCATGTGACTGTTAAAAAATGTTTTCAGATGCAATGACCTTCAAAAACAGCAGCAGTTTGTGATTGGACGATCGTTAAGCTCGTCACATCCATCACAGACCAATCCATTTCAAGCCACGCTTCTACGTACGACATAACAGCTCATGCTGTTGTTAGCCGTTAGCTTAAAGTATCTTAGACCAGCCATTCTCAACCTTGGGGTCCCGACCCCAATTGGGGTCGCGAGATGATTTCTGGGGGTCGCCAAATCATTTAGGAAAAATATAAATGCGCAAAATTAATGTTGCGTCCAACCGGACGTTAAAGGACAACAAGTGATTGGTCTCAAACAGGCATTTTATTACTCAAAATCAATTACTGTCGGCCGTAACTACACCAAAACAACAACAACAAATGTCTGCCCTCCTCATTCACACATACAGACGCAGTTCTCTCTACCCTGCCCCTCATCTCATCATTAACCACATTGGGCAATACCTGCCCACAACATATGCGTTCACAGACAGTCTGAAATCGCAGAACTTAAACTTAAACATTAAAACAGTAAGGGTTGCTCCGTTAAAATTAAATTACATAATTTCAAACAGAGAGTTGTTTTTTGTTGTTTTCTGCTTCATTGTCTGTTAAAAATTCATTGTATCAACAGCATTTGTATGATCTGAACTGTGTGCATCAGATTGATGTTCTCTGTTCAAAGAAGCAGGCCCAGCCATCACATTAGTGGTTGTAGCTATCTGGCTTTGTGAAAAAAGAAGACGTCAAACAGATAGGAGTGTTTTTTTTTTCCTTTTTTTTGTTCAGGCTTCATATTTTGTTGGTTATCGTTTCATTAAAAAGAAAAGCTTGCGTTGTACATTTGAAGCATGCTTGAACAGCATTTCTTTCGGTCTGTAACTCACTTGAAAAGTTAGCCTCTTGATCCTGCTTTATGTTCAAAAAATGTTTAAAAATACAATAGCCTGATAAAAAAAAAGTGGCTGAAGTGTGATCATGAGTGCTGATTTCTATATCCGACATACATTTTATCGATCGGGTGTTGTTTCAGCACCGTGGACAGCGCATTTTCATTGCCTTCCGGGGGGTCGCGGACAGTACTGAACGTTAAATTGGGGGTCGCGACTTTGAAAGGTTGAGAACCACTGCCTTAGACAGCCGCCTTACATTAAATTATACAACACAGATGTATCATTTAACACTGCTGAGGAAATTATGATCTGCCTATGGAGTCAAAAAATAAGACTAAAAAGTTAGCAGTGCACCAATTCGTTATTCTCATGAGAAGGAGACAATACAGAGAAGCACTCGACAGACAGCAGTTCAGAGTATTGTCCCTCTGAAACAAATGGGACACTCCCCTATACACAATCTCAAGGAGGCTCTGGCTTTCTGAGGAGCAAAAACAACATCACAGAGCTCCTTATCAGCTGTTAATTGGGGTACAATAAAAAACAGGTGGAGACTCTCCTCAGGAAATTACTCCTAGGTATAATCTCCAGTGTTATTCCAGATCTCTCCGTGACCTCTGTGCTCAGATGGTGATTTTTACAGTGGAGTGTAAAACAGAAGAGTTCATCAGGTCATTCACACAGCAGTACAGTTGTTACAGAAATAATCAGGTATATTTCCACCACAACGCTTATGTGACACGAACCTTGTCAAGATAATCCGTACGAAGTGTTCCAGGAAAACTTCTGAAGAGAGCAGATTTCGCCCAGTATCACTAAGTAACCATGACTAACACAGGCTAACCGGCATGTCCGTGGAGGATTTCCACATCTCTCCCAGTTTCCCAGCAGCGGTTTTCCGTTCAGGAGAAGAGCAAAAACATAATTTCTCACAAGACAAGCTTCAAGTGATGTTCTTTGTTCCTCTTTCAAAGAATAAGTTGAGCCAATTTTCTGATTAAAAATGCAGATATTGAGACCACTTCAGAAATCGCCATTGTTTCCCAACATGCAGTCACTTCCTGTTGTTTTGTTACGTCCACAGCTCTCGCCTCCCCTCCCTGATTGGGCCGTTAAGCATTTAGCCAAGTGAAGTCGTTGGACAATGGAAATTGGCAAGATGGACGTGCAGGATTTCAGACAATTTCAGACAGGTCTGTCTACTCTGCAAGACTATAAGTAGAAATAACAACATTGAAATAGAGCATGAAAAATTAAAGGGACTGTGAGGAGTTTCTAAGTAGTTACAAAAAAGTCTCACTTTTAGATATATGCCTGATCAAAATACACACTTTAAGATGAGTTTTATAGCATCAAAATAGGTTATCTATAAATGCTATTCCTTAGCCTTCCAGTCGGGTCGGACAGGGCTGGACTGGCCTGGATACTCAACTTTGGGAACAAGACAATAAAACCTAGAGCAAATTTATATTATTCGGACACGTCTTAGAGCATCGGGTAGTAAGTAGCGATATATAGCCGGCTACAAAACTACGATACTAAGTTTTCCAAAAATTGCTTGTTGTCACACATCAAAAACTACCGCTACGTAACTAGTAAGAGATACATTACCTCGTCGCTTTGCATCCTGTTAGTTGTTGAAAAAAGAAGTTGTAAAGCAATGCAGAGTTCTGAGGAAGGTCTGAGCTGCATTATTATTGTATCACGTCTTTTGGTGCGTTCCAGTTGTAGTCAGAAGTAGGAATTTCCGGGTTCCGAGTAGGAAACTGCAACTGGAACATCCCCCGAAGTCTGATTTTCCTACTGGGAACTCAGTGAAACCTCGCCACCCCCGAGTTGACAATCGAAGATGGATGCCCCCAGTGTGAACAGTTATTTAGCTCCTGTAATAATCAATTTATTTGCTCTTCTGACTGGGGCGTGTCACTCTAGATCAGCTGTATTCATAGTATTGTTAGACTTATATTTACAAAAATGCTGCCATAGTGATAATCACATTCTTCATGTGATATTTGTGAACAACAGCACAGGGCGTGCTAACAACAGCTAACAATAGCCTGGTAGATCAGCATGTTTTTTTTCCGACTTCAACTGGAAAGCAGATAAGTCAGAGACGATGTCACTCCCATTTCCGAGGTTACTGGAACGCAGCATTACGACAGTCGCCGCGCGTGCTCATGGGTAGCAGAGTCTTTATGTCGCCGCAAATAGATTCTCCTCATAGCACCTTTAAGTAGCAAGTAAAAAGTTAAGTGAACAGGTTAGAACATGTTGAGTCTTTAAGCTGCATTAACTTCCTTATGAAGGAATAAAATAAGTAAAAACAGTAAATGAGTACAGCTTCAATGAGACAATCTGGTGCCTTTCGTTAATCAGACACTGGGATTGTTTTTCAATAAAGTGACTCAAGATTATACACAGCTAAGTGATTTCTCTTCAGAAGGGATATAAAAATAAAATCTGGTTCTTTCTGGTCATAATTTGGCAAACGTAAACCTTGAAACCTCATAGTGCTTCAAATGTTTGCTACATGTATGTGCTGATGTTGTGACAGCAGGGCATAGCAGAGCAGAGCCGCTGGAGGACAGGGCCTGTCACGTGTTGCAGGTCGACTCTTTGTGTGTCTGTCCATAGAGAGGAGGGAGCTGTCGCCCGTTCCTTTAGTGCCTTTCAGAGTGGCTTTGGCAGAGTGGACCTCCAGGCTCTCCGTTGCACCAGGCTTGTTATGGAGCTGTCACTGTTAGGGTGGCAGTGCACAATACAGCGGGTCCTTTCTTTGGAGCTGGGTGGGATGCAAGTGAAGCGTGAAGGAATAAAAATGAGTTTGTTGGGACCTCTGTTTGTCCCTGCGTGGTTATTATTCACAAAGAAATACAGTAAAGCAGTCTTATTTTTGTTTTCTGTGATGTGAAAACTGTAAGACGTCAAAGTGGAGCTGGTTTTCCAGCATCGCTGCGCAGGGGGTTAAGGATTTCCTGGTTAGAAAGAAAAGCCCTTCTGGGCCTTTTTCTTAAAACTGAATTTTAATAAGATATCATCTGCGAAAGCCCTCCAGTCCTTACTGAGACATCCTTTTTAATCAGGACATAAATGAGACATGTTAAAGTGATTTCAAGGATCATAACTCTGGGGATTTATGACTTCTTTTTGAGATGAGAAGTGCACAGATTCTTTTATCTTTGTACTCAGTTTAACCTCTTATTTATTTATTAATTGGAAAATCTTGTCCAGGACCCTCAGGTGTAAATGTGAGTGTGCCTGTTGTCTGTATGTGTCAGCCCTATGATTGGCTGGTGTCCAGTTCAGGGTGTACACTGCCTCTTGCACAGCCTCCTGTGACCCCATATAGGTTAAGCGGGGTACGTAGAAAAGGATTTTCTGAATCTGAAGAGATTTTTTTCTGTTGGAGAACACATGAAGATAAAAATCAGGCATTGAACAGCTTTGGTTGTACTGTGTTTTGTGCTCCGATAGTCTCAACACAGCACACCACACAGATAACCATTCTGTCACACCACCGATCTAGAATCAAGTCCTCCAAAACCAAAATCTCAAATGTGATCTAACAAAAATGAAGAAGAAACACAGCATCGATGAGAAAACCCAACATGCAACATGTAAGAGGACAGGAGAGAGAGTGATGGTGGTTTTGGGACTTTTTTTTGACAGAAAACTCCCGAACTAAGAAAAAGGAAAGAGTGGGAAAAATCCAGAAGACACCATGGACACATGAGCTGGTCCTCCATTTCTGTGGTCCACCCAACTTTATGTTTCAGGTCGACCATGCTTGCTTTTATTTACGCTTGCTCCCTTGTTCTTCAGTTTGCTCACTTCTTGATTGGCTACATTCTGTTCCTTGTCCTTATTCACAGGGTCATGACTTGGGAGTTTCCTCACTAAAATGAAGATTTTGGTTATGCATAAAGTGTAATATTTACGATTATCTGCCCCAACCTGTTTCAGAGCGGATTATCAGGACAAAATCACTCTTAACACACCTCAGACCAGAGGGTAATCTTACAGGATATTCTTATAAGACATAAAATAATCTGGAGTTTGCCATTCTTGGTCGGAAAAAGGGAAAATCGAGACAAAAACAGCTTGATAATCTTTGTGTGTACCCCACTTTAGGTTAACATAGATGGATCCCATAGATATTCCCTAGTGCCAGACTTTAACCTCAAGATTTTGAAGCTCATATTAGGGCTGGACAATTACTTGAAAAATAATCGAAACCGACATTTAGACCCTCTAATCTAGTTTTACTTATGTCAGTTATTTCGATTATTTTCCCAGTGTAAGTCACGTGATTGCCCCCTTCATGCAGTTTGTGTTCCCCTTTTGCAAAGAGCGAAGGATGCACTGCCAACATGGAGGAGACAGCGCCAATCTAACAGAGGACATGGAGTCGAGAAAAATGCTGTCTCTGTTGTTAGGGCACATTTTGGATTCTGTGCAGAGGACATCAAGCAGAAAGAAGTTACGTGTAAATACTAGGGGTGTAATGAAATGGTCAATTCACGAAACAATATGAAATACGAAACAGGGCTCACAATACGAAATACTCACGATACAAAATAAAGATTATAGAAAATCCCCAACAGTAGGACATTGTGCAAAAATCTCATTTTCTTTATTTTCTTCCTAATGCAGACATACAAAAAATATTGCTGCATCAGTACAAAATAAATGCTCTTTAAATATAAAGTAGTTTTTTTCCCTTATTTAGACTACAGTGCAAAAACAAACATAAAATCTCAATAAAAAGTGCTTTGTTGTTGTAACAATCAGGATAACTACATTCTTGAATGTAAAGGAAAACAAAGCAGTCCTCAGAGCTGCAGTTTAGACCTATAAATGTCTGAACTGTGAACTATAATATTTAGCCTATAACAGTGCATATACTTCTGATCTTCAAGTATGATCAAATTCTGTCAACTCAACAGTAGATGCAAAAATCAAATATTGTTTTTTATGCAGACTTACACAAACATACAGTTGCTGCCTGTCTCCAGTTCAAAGTAGTTGGTAGTTGTACTCGCCGCAGTATACGGCGAACTGTAGCGGCATATTTTGCACACGGTTGTTGTTTTGTCCGCAATCTTCTCACCGTTCTCTCGTCTTTTACATGGGAAGCCAAAATAGGTCCACACAACCGATTTATTTGATGAAGGAGCGTCAGCTAATTCCTCGACTTTGTCTTCCTCCATATTGAAGCGAGTGTTTTGCTACGGTAGGTGAGTAGGAAAAAATCACCAGTCTCAGTCGTGCGCACGTTTCGTGCTTTTATTTCGTGTGTCTTTGAATTTTATTTCGCCATTTTTTTTTTCGCTAAATTTCGTGGCACGGAATTTCGTTATACCCCTAGTAAATACTGTAGGAAGACCGTTTTAACGACTGTTGGTAACACCACCAGTTTCTTCCAGCATAGCAAAAAATAAACATTAATCGTAATTGAGGTAAGAGCTTCAATTAATCGGGATACTGAGATAAGGCAGTATCGCCCAGCCCTAGCTCATATCGAGATCTTCTTTATCATTTTCTTGCTTTTTACAACTTTGAGTTATTTGTTTTTCTGTAGCAGCAAAGTCTGACTTGCAGCTGTTCTGCTGTGGAGAAGCAACAGTGTCTTTGTCAGCTTCTATTTCTCAGTTTAGAGACTCAGACTGCTTCATACTCCATCTCCTTGTTAGGTAATTGTAAACTACAGTGACAAAACCTATTTGTCAGGCCCATCGGAGCTGTCTCAAGGGCCAGTTTCTCTGACAAGTGTGGTTTTAGGGGCCATAAAACCAGGCTGCGACCATCCCTCAGTTCGGTCCTCTATTACTTGTACATATGAACCAATGGCTAAACTGACAGGCTTATTTTCACCAGGGCACATGTGGCTTGGATGACACCATCTCTCTTGTAACAGCCCACTAATATGTCCCTCTGACAAACTACTATGACTGAACGGAGACAGAGAGAGGGGTAAAGAGAGAATACCAATATCAATTCACCAGTCATTTAGTTTGCTTACACTTCCTTTACGGATAAATGCATAGACCCTTTTTCCTCCTGCTGTTCAATTACCCGGGCAGCCATAAAAATCTGAAGTTGCGTCTCGGGAGTGAGATATTGTCACGCTGCTCGTGGCAATAAGAGCGAGATTTAGGATGAGCCTCTCTACTGTGACAGAGGCTCGGCAGAGGGACTCTCTCCGTCACCAGATATTGCCGTCCCCAGCCGCTCATTAAGCAGGAGCCATTACTTTACAGCTGCGGCTCGGCTTCCCTCCGCTCCTCCTTCATCTGCCTTCACAGCCCCCTTGAAGTAAATAAACACAAATGAGCTCCAGGATGTACAGAGAGCACATGAGGGAAGCCTGTGAATGGCAGCCATATGCGTTCACTTCGCAGCTTTGTGACCCGCTAACTCCCCTATACCTCTTAACATATTTCACTTAACACCTCTTAGTGGTCTTATTAGCTTCATTACAGAGGAGTCTCCCCTGTGTGCAATGTAGTGTGAGACGTCAGGTGCTCACAGTGAGCATTCCCAAAGGTGCTGTTTGTATTTCAGCAGGGAATTCTGCTCCAGAAGTTGACAGTGAAGTCACATGTAGACAGAACTCCTGGAACTTTCTGAGGTTATCAGAATGAACGGCATGTGGGAGAGCAAATGGCAACGTTTTTTCAACATGGCTGGATTCAGACTTTTTCCCACCTATACCTTGGTAAAGGGGTGGGGGGTTATGACCTGGACAGTTTTTTAAAAGGGGTAGTTTGAGGTTTTTTAAAAGGGGTAGTTTGAGGTTTTTTAAAGGGATAGTTTGAGTTTTTTTAAGGGGATTGTTTTAAGTTGAGTTGTAGGAGGTATAGCATAAGCCTGAACATTAGCCACTGTGACAGAGATCAGCCGTGCATCTGTGCTGAAAGAGCCAGCATGGAAGCCTGGGATATGGATCATAAAGACCATGGTGACAGAGAATTGTAGCTGTTCTTGCTGAATGCCTGTTTTGAATTGTTGTGCTGTCTAATGATATGTTGTTGTTTTTTTCTTAATTTTGTAACATTGCATTGGTTGCTACCTTGACCAGTACTCTCCTGTGAAAGAGATTTTTAATCTCAATGGGAATTCCCTGGTAAATTAAAGGTAAGATACAAAAAAATAAGAAGAATGCTGTAGATGGGGCCTTCAACTCAAGGTAATATAAAATAATTTAAGTTGAAAGCAGGACACAAAAGTGTAGGCTGATTAGTTCCTTTAGGTTGTGTTGACATGACAGTCTTCGGCTGAAACTGGAGAGTTTTCATTGCATTTTTTTGCTCCCGTTTACACGAGAACTAGGTCTGAACGATATAGACAAAATTTCATATCTCGATATTCATGCCAGATATCTTGATATCGATGCAATACGATATGGCTATGGTTTGGTGAAAACCAAGCAGTGCATTCAAGGGCAGTAGTAAAAAGGAAATTTGTTGTGACTTCCAGAGCTGTACTTGCAGGGCGAGCGCAGGGGAAATCTATATTGTTTATATCTTTGCTTTTTCAATATTAATATCTTGAATGTTCATATCTCAATATAGATATGATAACAATATATCTTTCAGCCCTAACGAGAACAGTGCCTGGAGTGCCATAATCTGCCAATTTTGAAACCAGAGTCTAGGGTGGAGAGTTCTGAAAATGTAATGCTGTTGAGCTTTGTGTAGACGATTCAGTGTTTCAGGGTGAAACACTGACGTCATCACATGCAGAGTAATCTTTCATATGAGGGCTGCATGCTCATACCAGGAACAACAACAGCTTTGGTAATCTACTGAGTGTGTGCTTGGTTTGTTATCCATGCAAAAATGCCCAGACGGATTTGTTGTCCAGACAAGAAACCCCTGCATCTTCATGCATCCACTAGCCATTGATGTTTGTAAAAGTTTGTCTTCTTCATACTTGTGTTGTGTCACCACTGTTTGTCAACAAACCTACATAACCATCTACTGGACTGGCAAGCACAATGCAGCATTTTCAGTCGTTCTTGCATCTCCATGTGGACAAGGATCATTTTTTAAAACAAAGAAATAACCTTTACGTTTCTGGTGAAAACATTGTCGTGTAAACGTGGCCTTATTTTAACACATTTACAACACCTTACTTTTCAAATCCAACACTGCTTTGTTTTGGCGTTACATCACACAGCAAGTGTCCTCCCATCAGCAGCGTAGATCAGCCATCGTCTGCAGGCTACACTACCAAACTGGATTAGTGTGAAATCTTTGAAGCAAGTAGCCATTTACTTTGGACACTAGGGAATAGTATGCTGTGGAGTACACAGGAAAAACTTCTGCAGCTGCAGAGTCAACAGGTCTGAATGAAAATGGAAGACACTGCTGTGTGCAGATGTGTACATTGTGAGCTCATGTCTTCACACTGGATGAAATAAGATTGTGACCATGACAAAAATCCCTTCAGGATGTTCCAAGATCAGAGGATACCAGCGGCTTTTATATGTGCCTCTGCAGTCTGCAGCTGTCATCATGCAGAGCCTCCCTGCTGTAATTAACATTCACATTTGTACGGACCAGATTCTCACTTTCATAAATGAGAGGAAAACAGAGAAGCTGAGAACAGTATGTTTGTGGTCAAGGAGTTAAGCCTAGAAAGTCTGTCCATAAAGGTTATAAACAGAATTGGTCACAAGGGCAGTCCTCACTGGAAACAAGTCTGACCTACCGCCAACAATGCACACCAAGCTCCTATCAGGGTGTCTGGAAATTTCAATATTTGTGTGCTTATTTTTTCTGATAAGCAACAAAATATACAATTTGTTATACAGTAACCTCTTTATTGCTGTTTGTTACCCCTCTGGGCCTCCCAATCTCCACTTTTGGAGCAACTGCTTTAGATAAGAAGTACAAAATGTCCCATAATTTCCTCAATAACCATTGCCTCATCTTCCCCTAAACAATTTAATGAACACACCTCTCTCCCATCTGTTGAGGCTCCGCTCTCTCCTCTTAATAGTTTGCTGTAATTGGTGGAGCCAGGAAGCGGGTGCTGCTCCATTGAATGTGCTTTAGACACTGGAGTCCTGAGTGTGATGGAGCAACTGGCAGCTGTGGGCTCAGAGATGCTGCTGCTGCTCACTGCAGGCCTCTGTTCATCTCCTCTCCACCCCGCATCGCCCCTCTCCACAGGGATGATGCTACTGGGACAGATGGCCACCGGGGGACTGAGAACTTAATGAAGCACACCTTTTTTTTTACCCCTCTCCCCTCAGTCAACCCCTTTCCCCCCTACAATCCCTCCATCTCACATCTGGCCTGGCATGAGAACCGATCTGCGAGGGGACCTGAGGTAGAGAGGGAGGAGTTGCCTTTTTTTTTTTTTTTTACAAACTCTGTCTCGTGTGCCACAAAGCCTGCAAAGTCATGCCTTTTTATTTGCCCTCATGACAGGACAGCTATTACCCGCCTGGTGGTTGTTTTCTCTCGTTGAGCGTCGCGGGATATCCGTCAGAACTCATGGCCAGTTCATGCATTTCTCTGCGTTACGGAGATGGGGTTGGTGAGGAGAGTGCAGCGCTTCTAATGAGTTCCCTCCATCTAACTTTTCTCCCTCCTGTCGCCTTGGATCCGTTCACGTTTGGCACTTATGCAACCGGCTCTCAGGGCTGCTCTCATGCTGAACTGGGAGGCCGTGCGGGCGGACGAACGGTTGTTACTTCAATGTGAGGAGAGCGTTTATGGTTGTCTCTTTGCAGTGCCTTTGTGGATGATCGACTCTGGTGTGAAAGCGATGGCCTGGCACAACCACTTACCTTCTCAACTCGCATCCAGTCATGAATCTTCACTTCCACCCCCCTTTTCTTTGTAGATGATTGAGAGCAATTAAAGCTTTTGTATAAACAATGACACAAATCCACCCCCAACATTCATACAGGACCAAGGATTTTATAGTGCTGCTTTTAGTTTAGTTTTTAATCACACTTTCATAAATACAGACCAATATTTGTCTAAAGGAGGGGCACAACTTAACTTTTTTTTAAAGAGCAGAAACAGGCTGCAGGGCATCACTAAAGTGAGTAGCAGAATTGCTGGCACCACACTTAACGGCCTGACTAAGTTGTACCAGAGGCAGACTCTGAAGAAGTCGTAGTCATCCCCTGCACGATGAGTTCAGGTTGCTTCCATCAGGTCTCAGATACAGTGTTCCAAAATGCAAAACCAATGGGATGAGGAGTTCTTTGGTTCCGGCAGCCATTGTGCTAATGAATAACTCTCTGTATTGTTGGTGCTGCATTTACTGCTTTTAATGGATTATTTAATTGTATTTATTGTTGGTTTGTTTTAGGCCTGTGCTCAAAATATCGTCGCGCACTCCTTTGGGATGGGTGTATCGATACAGGTTCTACAGAATTGATACGGCCTAAATAATTTGACAGTTGTTGTCAATAAACTTTGGGTAATGATAAAAGTGGCACAGTTCAAGGTAGCAGACGAGCGACATAATGAAGCATATGTTCTAAATGTGAACTTGGGTATACCATCTTTAAGGATCTGAATTAATGCCTCTCAAATTGTAGAATCCCATCCTTGTTCTTTTTCTCATTATAGAAAAAAATTAAATTATCAAGACTTTTGTTTAAAGTGTAGTCAGTGTTCACAATTTACGTGTATCGGGATACGTATCGTATCGTGGCCTTACTATCGGGATACGTATCGTATTGTGAGGTTGCTGGAAGTACACAGCCATAGTTTGTTGTCTCTGTGATACTGCTGGCTGCAGAACAAATTGCCCCTCGGAGATAATAAAGTTAACCTTGACCTTGACTTTTGAATATAAACCGAGTTTGAGCCAAAGTACTGTACAGCTGGACAATTTAAAACAGAGATAACAAGAATTTAAAACACATGGAGCACAACAAATATTAACATCTCAGAAAAGTCAAGGACAGATTAATGAAGAAGTAACACATTTGTGTCTTTGCAACTTTCTTACTAAAGCTCCTGGTCTATCTTTGAGGATTTATGCATTGTTCTTTCCAGAGGAATCATAGCTAGCTCATTTCCAGATTTGTTGCCCACTTTCTTCAAGCACTCTGCAAGATATTAAAGCCTGTTCATTATTTACTCTTACCCAGATCCCTATTCTCCTTAAAGATTTGACACCGTTTTTTGTTTTTCAAAAACAAGGCTTGAGTATATCTTGAATGTGATTATTTTTTATTTCTCCACCATTGAAGACTTGCTGACCTTTCTCTAACTCCCTGACCCTTCCACTTACCATCCTCACTCTTCACTCAGTAGCCCCTCATGCTGGAGCCACTCAAATTAGCCCCAGACATTTTTTAAGATTCAGGACACGTAATGAAAACAAGGAATTTAAGCTTTTGCATAAACCATAATCACAGATCACCCACTACCTTTAGGATGTGTACCAGTTATACCCATTAGCCCTTGTCTTACCCCTTACCCCTTGGTTTTGCACGTATGTCTGTTTCTTAGGGCTGGGACGATACTCTTTTCACCCGATTTGATTTTTTACGTTTTTTAGGAGCCGATTCAATTTGCATTACGATTCTACAATATTGCCGATTTTTGCAATCTTTAGTTAGCCTTTCAACACCAGTGAAAAAGATGAAGAATGATGATGCCTACAGACTATATCAGGAAAAATACACATCACATGTCCTAAGTCCATTTTTAGGATTTATGCAGCATACAGATGTAATGGTATGAGAATTTCATATCACGGTTATTGTGACCAAAATTATCAAGGTTATCATTATTATCCCGGTATTGTTGCATTGTGCTCAAAATGTTCAAAAAGTACTCTGACACAGTCTTGAAATCATTTAGTCCCTTTAATATTATAACTTTAGCAGTTCTTATGTCTTTTTGTCAGGAAAAGTCCTTCGGGAATATTTGTTTTTTCATAAGAAATAAAAGTAAATAATTCCGACAAGTATTTGTCATTATTATGTTAAGTGCTTACACTGTGTAATACAAGAAACAAAAAAAACAGATTTGTACTTTTAACAGGTTTCTCCTCATAAACAATTTTAAATTAACATGTTCAAAGTTTTTAGATGGCCAAAAATAAATGTTACCTATTTTACACTCACACGTTTGTTTGCCTATAGTGTCCATGTTACAGCTCGTTTTATTAGACCATGTCCAGCCCTTTTTATATATTTACTTTTTGTTTTAACTAACGATAGTACCTGAAGCAGTTAGCCCCTTTCATGATTCTTTTCTACTCTCCCCTTTCCATGGCTGATGTCCTTTAAATCTCTGTAATATTTCCAAATTAGGATTGATTAAATCCATAAAATTACAACAAAATATGACGAAACACGGCGAACGAATGGCAAGAACACACTCCAGATAGATACTAATGCTGTTATTTACAACCTTTATGCATAACTTACACAGAAAATACTGATAAACCGCCTTTAATTCACTCAGGTACGGCTCACTGAATCTCTCTCTCTCTCTGCTCATTTACTCAAGGAGTTACGGCGGTTTTAATCACGCGCATTTTTGTCTTTCACCTTAGCTTCATGTTTTAGACAGGGTGACTGTCATCAATTAGTTTGCCCAGACTTTGAGTCTGACCAGACTTTAGCCGTTTCAAGTGGGGAAACCTGTTAAGAGTCTGAGTGAGGCTCCAACCGCTAAACTTTCAGAGACTAAACAATGCTAACTGCGCATGCGCGCCTCTGTTTGTGAGACACGCCTGCTTCATCGGGGGTAGACACACATAGTTCCAGCTTTTCAGGGCAAAGAGCAGCATCACCATGCATTATAGACACAGTGTGGTGATCAAACTCGGTAATTCGGTCATTTTAATTGGACGCGGTAATGATTACCGTGGGAAATTTTATCGCGGTTTACCATTTTACTGTTAACCGTTACATCCCTAATTCAGCAATATATTTTAACCAGCTATTTACTCTCTCTTCAAAAGCCTGGACTGCATTTAAAGTGACTTATTAACACAGACTAAAATGAAGCATTTAAACTTGGAAAAAAAATCATTTTTTGAACAAAAAAAACGTCAAACAAAAAATCCTGATGTGAATGTGAATCGACTTTTTCTCCCGCCCCTACTGTTTATGTCTTCGAAATTAAGACAGAGCGGGAACTCACTTGATACAAAAGGGAAGAAATTATTAAACTATTAAGTAAATATTACTCATGTTTTGAGTTATTTGTCGTATTTTACAATTTCTGGTTTTAATGAGATGACTTTCACAGCTGTAGCTACGACTATTGTCGCATCTACTTACTTTATATCACAGCCAGCGAGCGACTCGGGGTGAGGACGTAGCGGGAATCAAGTGGGATGTCGTTTCTCAGTAGGGCTGAACGATTTGAGAAAATAATCTAATTCCCCAATATTGCGGTTTACTCTGAAATTGTTTTAATGTTCCTCATCTTAGGTATTCTTAAACAAACATAAGCAGTAGATCTTTTTATATAAAAACCAATATGACATTAAATTAATCTAAGGATAAAAGATTTGAGAAAAAGAGAAGAAGTGAAGAACAGAAGCAAAAAAGGTATGAAATTGTAAAAACTGGGTAAAAATGGCATGAAAGCGGAAAAAGGTTAATAAATAGGTGCAAAATAGGTATGAAATTGCAAAAAATGGGGATAATTTGGCAAAAAAAATCCCAAAGTGGCTTAGGAAAATTGATTATGGCAGCAAAATTGGGAATTAAATTTGAAATTGAATCTCAAAAACCATGTAAAAATTAAAAAAAATGGTTCTGACAGTGGCCAAAAAAGATGAATGGGGGCAAAATAGGCATAAAGTTGTAAAAACGGGGTTAAAAAAAAAGGTTAAAATCGTTTAAAAGTGGGGAAAAAAAGTGTATGAATAGAGGTAAAAAAATAGGCATGAAATTGCAAAAAACTACATCACAATGCCAAAATGTTCAACACATTTTGGGCTAAAAATATTAACCCTTCTGCGATTTGAAAATTGCAACAAGCCATATTGCGATTTAATCTAATTTGCAATTAATTGTTAAGCCCTATTTCTCAGCAGTGTGTTTTCACCCCTTCCTCTTGGCCATCAAAACAGAGGGTCAAGGGGAAGGGGAAGTGGTGAGGGATAGAAGTGGGATTCACCCTTCTTTCTAGGCCAAAGAGATTTTTCAGGGGTGCTCCAGAGGCCAAGTTTAGTTTTTGATTGCAACTTTATTATTATTGATTCCAATTTACCTATATTTATCTAAAGTAGGGGCATAACAGGAATTAGTTGACTGATATAAATGCCTGATACTCTTTGCAACTTTCTTAATAAACCTCCTGGTCTATATTTAAGGATTTATGCGTTTTTCTCAAGTGTCCAGAAGCAACATAGCTAGCTCATTTCCAGACTTATGGCTCTGTTTCTTCAAGAACTTAGCGAAGTATTAAAGCCTGTCCAATATTTACTAGCAACCAGATCCTTATTCTCCTTTAAGATTTGTCACGGTTTCTCTTTTTCAAAATCAAGGCTGGTGATATTGGCTATAGAGATAGAGCTAATGATTAATCACCACTGAGGTTTTGTTATTTCTCCACACCATTCAAGACTTTCTGCCCTTTCTCTAACACCCTGACCCTTCCACTTACCATCCCCACTGTTCACTATTCACAGCGGCCCCTCATGCTGGAGCCACTCAAATTAGCCTCAGCCGTTTTTTAAGATCCCCCGACCGCTTCGGGACACGTCGCACAAACCGAGGCATAAATCATCCTCCCCCGGAGCAGGAGCCGCTGGCAGGCCGAGACGCACATCCACCACCCCGAGATTTACGCTGCACATCGAAGCATCGGGCCCCGCAATCTGGATCCTCTCCACCAGGTCATCTTCAAATTGGTTATTGATCTTCCAATCACAAAATGAATCATACGTTGCCGACGCTGTTTAGGTGCTACGTTTACAGTAGCGTGGCTTTGAGTTACTGCTGATATGCAGTCTGGGGATGGATTATTGTTTAGGGACCATGAGAAAACAAGTAGCTCAGACTGAGGAGAGGAGTAAATAGGAAAAGGAGTTAGAAGTAGTGTACGAGGAGATGAATGGATGTCATGTTGTCATGCTGCAGAGCCTCATTATAAGATATCAAAATGGCTGAAGAAACTGTTGACAGTCTGAGACGTGAAATGCTTGAAGTAAGGTACTCTGGTGATTGTGTGCAGCCGCCAAAATGCCCATTTAAGACTAATTGCAGTATGTATGGTTCCTTAAACATCTGTTCTTAAGAATTATTCCAGCATTTTCTACAAGAAGTTGCAACATGTTTCTCCTAATCAAAGAAGTCCAACTTAAAAAAAAAGCCAAAATGGGCGCCAATCACTCACCATATGACGCTGAAACATACAGCACTCAATTTTGGCCGGATTATCACTTTAATAGGACCAGCTCCTTGGACAATCTTCTTCTCAGCCCTTGGCATATTGAACATAGCCGCGTATTATTTAATGGGGCTTCACTTCTTGCCCAATTAGGCTCCAAGATGGTGTGTAAATGTAGCTCCTGGCCCGGGAGCAGTCCCCTAATAAATGCCAGAATGGCCATTATCAGATCCCCCTTTATGAGTGAAAACAGACAGCCATAATATAGACTCAGCCGTAATTGAAAGATTGTTAGACTGGCAGTGCAGTGGAGTTTCTGTTAAATGTCAATATCTGCACTACGAGACAATGGGACATTTTTCTCAGTGCTGTTTTGGAGGGAAAATGTCAAAGCTCAGTTTCTCTTTCAAAGATGTCTGCATCATTGCCCCTGTCTGCTGAATGGAGCGATATATTAATAGTGTTTGGATGGCAGGTTCAGTGTGACTAATTGGCCGTTGTATGGTGTCAGACTGTAATCTTGTAGCTGTTATTTTTGATTCATGTACTCATGTTCGATTACAGAGGCTCATTAAGACTACATGGTGATTACAGCCAAAGACATGATTTGTTAGAGCTGGTGTGCTTGTTGTCTCTGAAGCTGTTGATTGGTCAGCTATAAAACATAAAGGCAGAGCATGGATCAGAATTGTTTTAAATAGCCCATATTATCCTTTTTTTTTTTGTTCACAATGCCCTTTAGTGTATTTAACCCGACACAACAGATGGACCGGTCAATATATTTCTCAGCCCTTAGAAAGTGTTGTGAATGGGCAGAACCTTTAGCATATGTGGCAGTTGATTGGCTGTACCATCTATCATATTCATTTCAGGTATTGTAGTAGGTTGGCACTACTGCTGCGGTGTAAAGTAGAAACTGTGAATCACTTGTAGAACAAACTCTGACCAAAACATATCAGTGGAGTGAAATAACCTTTCTGTTGAGTGTTGTTTGTTTCCCATTTCATACAGATAAATGTGGCCTAGATTTAATTAAACTGCTACTTAAGCTGTTAGCATCTATGCTAATCCCTGTACCAGCAGTCACTTCCTGCTCACTAGTAGCTCCTACCTCTTCCTGCTCTAAAGGAAGCTGATTGGACCGTGCCGCTTTGGGCCCCTCACAATCATTCTAGATTAGAGCTTGGCAAGCTGGATCTACCCAATAACAGACATAAAGTTAGGCTGATCCAGCTGCACTGAAAGGTTAGCAAAACATCACTCAAGCGTAAATAGTACAGTTTGAATAGGGCTTTAAAGAGCTCCATGCATTTTAAGGCTCTCTTCCACATGTTTGACCCAGTCCACTCTAGTTGGTTGGTTAATCGCTGCTTGGTGCCATATTGCCAACAACTCTGCATTCATTCTACCACCTTTGCCCTGCACTGGACTTGCAATGATCTTAACCTGCTGTGAGACCAAAGGTGGGACATCACAGTGATAGGTCTATTCTGGGGAAATGAGCGATTTCAATAAGTTTTTTAAAAACAGGGAAAAGGAGACTTTTAGTTTTGTGTAAAAAATTTTAAAAGTGCTGTATTACATGATGGAGATGTGTTCATGCTCAGCCTCCACTATGATTGCAATAATACTCTAACTGCCTCTTACTGGATATTTTTTCTTTTAAACCATTCTCTTTAAATTTTGTGTATCTCTTAGTTTCTGTTTCTGAAGACCAAGCCAACAACCATGTCATATTTAGAGTCACTTGAAGCACTTTTCTTCTCCATTCTGATGCTCGATTTTCAACTTTTTGAGTTGTGCCCATGTTATTGGCTTATTAGCCATTTGCATCAACCAGCAGTTGAACTTTTGTATCTGATAAAGTGGTCGTGAATAATGGATGAATGCTTTATTTCAAACATGCAAAATACAAACATGGGTAGGCATCCTGCATGTGCAACAAGTCCTAGACAATTTCTAAACATTTATATTTACAAGATTCAAACACCTATTTAGGAGCCACTGTTCCGTATAATATATTGACTGTAAAATGTTATTAGCTACTTCAGCATGATAACAAACATAATGTTTCACCTACATATATCATTAACTTCTATACATATAATACACCCCTACTCAAACACAGAAAAATAACATGACACAACGAGACAATATATCTATCTACTCTGCCATTACTGTCCTGGGTCAAACAGCTGCTCTTCGTCCTTATATTAATTTAAAGTTTGTGTTTTGAGTATCTTTTAAACTCACTTATGGTTTTATTTTTCTTTAACTGTTCCATAATTTAACCCCTGAGATTGACACATGCATGGCAGTTAGTTAAGAGATTAATGTGAAGGCTGATTAGTCTTGCAAATTAGAAGAATTAAAGTACAAGTGGCCGATCAGCCCTTCTACTATCTGTAGCTAAGCCCTAAAAAGCAGCATTTTTCTCACTGCAGAAAAAAACAGCCCTTTGCAGCTTTCCATATCTCTTGGACTCTGGCAGGCCCTTAAGAGGGGGGGAGGGAGAATCTGGACAGACAGCTCCGCTCCCCTCCTGAGTCGATAGCAGCCAGCAGGTAAGCCTCTGTCTCCGTCTGCAGCGTGGCAGACACTTATTAGTGGTAATGTACTCCCATCATCCATCTCCAGGTGGGCTTCCGCCATTGATCTCAACACCACAGCCTGTCACTGGCTGCTCCCCTCACAGCGAAAGCGCTGGTCGCTGCCAGCTTCGGCTTTGTGTGACCCAGCTAAATGTTCTGTCAATGGGCTCATGGCTGGGGAGCATGCTTTTAAACTGTGGGGTGGCTCGCATGGCAGTGTAAGGTGTTTTTCCCTGCTGGGGTCTCCAGTGCATTTGTATATTTAGCCCAGAAAAGCAGCATGAGACTCAGAATTGTGTTGAGGCTCAATGCATTTGTATATTTAGCCAAGACAAGCAGCATGAGACCCAGAAATGTGTTAAGGTTGATGTTCTTCACTGGCAGAATATTTTTAAACAACTATGTTAAGAACTTTGTCCTGTTTTATCTCTTTTACTGTAGTTTTGAGATGGAAACAGGAACTTCCTTTCTCTACATAATAGGAAGTTTCATGGGCAATGCCAAACTAAAACGGGACACATAAAGATCCTCTCCAGCTGTTTTCGTCTCAACTTTCCCCCTTCCAGACAAAGGATGGTAAACATCAGATTATCTTCTGGTTTTTTAAGATTATGCTATACGATTATCCTGTGGTCTGAGGTGTGTTTGGAGTGTATTTGTCCCAGTAATCAGCTCTGAAATGGGACGGGGCAGACTATTGTAAACATTAAACTTCAATATTTATGACCAAAAATCTTCATGTGTTTGGGGAAAGCAAAGACTCTCGAGTCATGGAACAGAATTTAGCCAATCAAGAAGAGAGCTGGCTGAGGAACAAGGAAGCGGGTGTAAATTAAAGAAGCATAGTCGACCTGAAACATAAAGTTTAATGGACCTCAGAAATCAAGGACCAGCTCACATGTTCATGCTCCAGGATTTTATCCACTGTGTTTTCTCTTGTTTTGTTCAGGATTTTCAAAGTAGTCTATGTGAGGTGATCTTATTTCCCTCTCAGAGTGAGTACTTACTGACAGGTTTGACAGCCTGTATTTCATTTTTTGTTTTTCAAAGATTCTTTTAAATGTGGCGTAAACTGACAGACAAAAAAAGAAGAACTGAGCATGAAGCAAATATAATGACGAGTAATTTCCGGCATATTCTCAAGATCTCTACTCACTCAGAGCACACCACACACAGAAGGATCAAAACTGTTCAATGCCAGAATTTTTATCTTCATGTATGGGGTCTCTAACAGATAAAAAATCTCTTCAGATTGAGAAAATCCTCATGTGTGTACCCGCTTAACACCGCTGTGAAGTACAACCATGACTGTAGAGATGACTCTTGTCCACACTGGGTTGTCTGTTTGCAGTTTTTCCACTTTACTAACACTCCACCAACAGATGGCCTCGTTTTAGTAGCATCTGATGAGGTCTTTGGGGAAAGATCCAAATTTAATTCTCCACTGGTTAAACCACTGAACCAGGTCAGCTGAGAGCCCGAAAAACATTAAACATTTAGTCAAGCTTCTGTGAACTAGTCCAATTAAACTCGGCATACTAATTGTGTGAATAAGTCATGCAGGATAAACAAAAAGGTTCAGAGAGTTGAAACAAATATAAAACAGTTCAGCTCCATGATATGATCGTCCTTCAGCACTGTGAATGCTGAGTTGGAAGGTTGTTTGCATAGTGGTGGATTGATTAAGGCACATTATCAGTTTATATACTCAATACCTTTATTAAATTAAAGATACCATTTAAAAAGGGGTCATGTCCATAGAAATATGCTTCACTAATCCAAGATATCTCTAAATTAAAAGTTGAATAGTATCCCTGTACCACAAAGTCTACAGTACAGGCCAAAAGTTTGGACACACCTCCTCATTCAATGTGTTTTCTTTATTTTCATCACTAATTACATTGTAGATTCTCACTGAAGGTATCAGAACTATGAATGAACACATGTGGAATTATGTACTTAAAGAGACTGTGAGGAGTTTCTAAGTAATTACAAAAAAGTCTCACTTTTAGATATATGCCTGATCGAAATACAAACTTTAAGAGGAGTTTTATAGCATCAAAATAGGTTATCTATAAATGCTATTCATTAGCCTTCTGGTCGGGTCGGGTCGGACAGGGCTGGACTGGCCTGGATACTCAACTTTGGGAACAAGACAATTAAAACTAGAGCAAATTTATATTATTTTATTATTTATATTATTCGGACACGTCTTAGAGCACCGGGCTGTAAGTAGTGATATATAGCCGGCTACAAAACTACGATACCAAGTGTTCCAAAAATTGCTAGTTGTCTCACATCAAATACTACCGCTACGTAACTAGAAAGAGATACATTACCTCGTCGTTTTGCATCCTGTAAGTTGTTGAAAAAAGAAGTTGTAAAGCAATGCAGAGTTCTGAGGAAGGTCCGAGCTGCATTATTATTGTATCACGTCTTTTGGTGCATTCCAGTTGTAGTCAGAAGTAGGAATTTCCGGGTTCAGAGTAGGAAACTGCAACTGGAACGTTCCCCGAAGTCTGAATTTCCTACTGGGAACTCAGTGAAACCTCGCCACCCCCGAGTTGACAATTGAAGATGGGTGCCCCCAGTGTGAACAGTTATTTAGCTCCTGTAATAATCAATTTATTTGCACTTCTGACTGGGGTGTGAGATCAGCTGTATACATAGTATACATAGTATTGTCAGACCTATATTTACAAAAATGCTGCCATAGTGATAATCACATTCTTCATGTGATATTTGTGAACAACAACGCAGGGCGTGCTAACAACAACTAACGATAGCCTGGTAGATCGGCATGTTTTTTTCCGACTTCAACTGGAAAGCAGATAAGTCAGAGATGATGTCACTCCCATTTCCGAGGTTACTGGAACGCAGCATTACGACAGTCACTGCGCGTGCTCATGGGTAGCAGAGTCTTTATTTCACCAGTAATAGATTCTCCTCATTGCACCTTTAACAAAAAAGTGTGAAATAAATGAAAACATGTCTTATATTCTAGTTTGTTCAAAGTATCCACCCTTTGCTCTGATCACTGCTTTGCAGACTTTTGTCATTCTCTTTATGAGCTTCAAGAGGTAGTCACCTGAAATGGTTTTCTCTTCTCAGGTGTGCCTTTCCAGGGTTAATTAATGGAATTTCTTGCCTTATTAATGGGGTTGGACCATCATTTGTGTTGTTCAGAAATCAGGCTGATGCACAGCCGACAGTCCTATTAGACAACTGTTACTAACTAATTAATATTATGGCAAGAACCAATCAGCTAAGTTCAGAGAAACGAAAGGCCATCATTACTTCAATGAGAATCTACAAATGCATTGAATGAGAAGGTGTGTCCAAACTTTTGGCCTGCACTGTATGTACCCAGCAGCTGAAGTTAAAGTAAATTTGTTTCGAGCAACTGGTAATCACAACCAGAACATGCGATATGGGGGGAAAAGTAGGAAAAGTCAGAGGACCAAAGACTGACAGGGACCCCTGAAAATATGATTGCATCAGTATAATTTAATTCTCAATTTATTAATTGGTTTTCTCCTCAAACAAAGTACAGTGCTTTTATTGTTTTTAATTGCAAAAATGCAATATGTAGGCACCTTTTGCATCAGTTATCTTACACAAAAAAATAACACTTGCATAAAAAAAGAGGCAGTTTAATAAATTTGTTTTAGGATATCAGTTTTGTTTATGTTTTTGCTGTACCAAGTAGGATGTTAAAGGGTTAGGCCCCATTTACATGACAACCAAAAAGACCAAAAACTGGGAGTTTTGTTGTGTTTGCGCCTTCTGTTTACACAAGAACAATGCACAAAGTCCCTGAATCTGCAAACTTTTGAAACCAGGGTCCAGAGTAAAGTTTTAAAAAATATTTTGGCATCTGTCTCTGTGAAAATAGTAATCAGCTTTTTAAGGATAAAACAATGATGTGCTGCGCATGCACAGTGCTCTATTAAAGGTGCTATGAGGAGAATCTATTTCCGGCGACCTAAAGACTCTGCTACCCATGAGCACACGCGGCGACTGTCATAAAGACGTGACCCAAGCCAAAGCGTGCGTTTATTGTGATGCTAATGAATGCAGCTCGGACCTTCCTCAGAACTCTGCATTGCTTTACAATTTCTTTTTTCAACAACTTACAGGATGCAAAGCGACGAGGTAATGTATCTCTTTCTAGTTACGTAGCGGTAGTTTTTGATGTGTGACAACAAGGAATTTTTGGAAAACTTATTATCGTAGTTTTGTAGCCGGCTATATATCACTACTTACAGCCCGCTGCTCTAAGACGTGTCCAAATAATATAAATTTGTTCTAGTTTTAATTGTCTTGTTCCCGAAGTTGAGTATCCAGGCCAGTCCAGCCCTGTTCGACCTGACCATGAAGCTAAGGAATAGCATTTATAGATAACCTATTTTAATGCTATAAAACTCATCTTAAAGTGTGTATTTCGATCAGGCATATATCTAAAAGTGATACTTTTTTGTAACTACTTAGAAACTCCTCATAGCATCTTTAAGTGAAGGTTGTTCACCATGAATAACAACAACTACTTTGGCTGTGTACCGAGCAACATGTGTGCTGCTTGCTGTGCTCAGTTTGTTGTCCAGACAAAAACATACTCTTGCAGTCATGTAAATCAGACATATCAAGATGAGCTGAGGCAAAATATGGTCTCTTGACATTTAGAAAAGTGGTCCCCAAAAACAAATAACCTTAAACTGTGTCTACTTTACTTGCCTCATTTTTCTGCTGCCATCTTAATGCATTAAAAACTAATGTAATAATGATGGCTCCATTTTAATAGTGAACACAAAAAACAACAGATTTAACAGCTTAAGATCATTTTATTTCTTCCATTGATAATTAATTTGATCAGCACAGCAGTTTTATTACAGATTAAATTGCCAACATCTTCTTTGCATGATATCATATTCTATAAAAAATAACCTTTTGTTTTCTTTCTTATAATGACAAACATTTTACTGAACATTCATTAGATATTTATAGACTCATTAAAACACAATATTCTCCCTGTCAATAAAGTATAACACGTATATTCACATTTCACAAACATTTGACCTCATATGAAGGACACTGAGAGGATAATACTGCGGTACAATAGATTTTAACAGCTGCTCTGATGTGTAAGGTTAATTTTTTGACTCTTTTATAAAATATGTCAAGTATACATTCTATAACATGTACCACTCTGATTAGACAAAAAACATGAAATATAAACAGGTGAAACATTAAACATTTATGGAATAATATATCTGGCAGGATATCATTTGCATCTTCTTATTTTAAGGCATTTATTTATACTTACCTGGTATTTTATGTGTTTTTCAGAAGCTTTTCACTCAGACATATAAAAATACAGTTAATATGGAAGAATAAGCATGCTCGTTTGTAGCTTATTGACTCTTTTTGATATGAATTTTGACATAATCATGAGGTTCACGTTAATTTTGGCAAATGATTATGAAAACCCTTAGCAGATGTACATCCATACATTTTATTTAACAAACTGTTCCTGTGATTTTAAGTAGTTTCTGTGTTTCTCCTTGCGGTAAGGAAATATTTTTTGTTGTTCTGGAATAAAAGGGAGTTCCTGTCACAACCTTTTGATTTCTTGAGATCTCAAAATATGCTGAAAATAATTTAACGTTCAACCCGTAGAAGTGGGATGTAGATGGTTTCAGCAAGATCTGCTGTCTCAAAGCAGTCTTTGGATTTGATAATGAGGGCGAATTAAACCAGATAGAGCTCTAAATAAAGGTAGATTAAGGTATAAATGCTTTTTGTTCCTCATTAGGAGGTAGATCTACAGCTCAGTCTGGAGGGAGTCCTTTTCCCAATCAGGGCATCCCGTCCTGATTCTACTTTAGCTCTGATGTTTGAGTAGTGTTCGCCTTTGTAGGTAAAGTAAGAAACTTCTGTTGATGTGGTGGGCAATAAGAGCTAAATATTAGGGCACCAACCAAACTGAGGGTGAATATTTGCCATGTCCAGAGCAGCTCACTCTCTTCTTTCCCCTTCCACATTATAAGATCTCTTTAGATGTTTCTCTTTTTCTATCATCAGTGTTAGTTTCTTGGCTTAAACGTTTCTTAACCAGAAGTAGTTTCATTTTTCTATCAGGACAATCAGGAGCCATATAGAAGGATATGTTTTCTTATCATCACAGCTACCTTTAGATTGATTTATATACATTTTCTGTATTGTAAGTGGCAGTGCTGTTTGTGTTGTGGTGACTTTTAAGTAGAACATGAAGGATCAACATATTTGGTGGTAAGAGCTAAAAGTAGAGGGAGGTAGAGCAGCAGTCTAATCTTGGATAAGGGCTGTTTTTTATGATTTTTCACTCTCTCTCTGTCTGTTGTGTTTTCTTGGCTGTCCACTAGAGCTTACCACTTAGCCTCCCTGAGATGTCATGGGATATTTGGTGCATTTCCACCAAGTGGACGGGTTTGGCTCAGCAAAGTTTTGTATGGTTTGATTCAGTGAACCAGCCAACCAAGTCCTTACTTTGCACCATCTGTTTAGCTCCTACCTTTGGGATTTGGTGCCAAAGCAGAATGGTACAGGTTGATGGAAATCTTCCCCTACCTGTAGCAGGGCAAGCTCAAATAACTACATACTGCACCAAACTGAGCTAAGGTGAGTGGCTTAAATACACAAATAACTGAATAAAGCACTGGTAAAGGATGGTTCACATGGGAATACTCCAATGATACTGCTCGTCAGTCTACCTCAGTAGGTTTAAGTCTAAGGCACACACAAACAATCTCTTAATTATGCATTATAGTATCTTATTAGTTTGCTCTATTTTTAAAATGATTTTATCTGGTCATGCTGAATAAAATGTGAAAAAAACATACTGTTGAAGAATATCTATCAACCAATTAAACAAACTTTTATATTTAGAATAAATTTTAAAGAGATTAAGTTGTTTTTATTGTATTAACGGCATAAAGCGCAGACCTAAGTGAGAGTATTTGTCCAATTTTAACACAAAAAAATCTCACTAGATTTATTCTAATCCACAATTTCCTTACATGTCCGGATTAAGATCTTATTTGAAGATATAAAAAACAAAAATAAGGCTTGAGTTGCTTGTAATGACAAGTAAATTATCTGCCAATAAGATAAGATAAATGTAACTTGAGCAGATTTTAAACCTTATTGTTGCATTTCATTCCTTACAGTAAGGCATTTATCTTGACTGGTTTAGTGAGTGTGGATTTGATTAAGTGTTTTTGATATTTTGGGATATAAGAACTACTTGTTTGCATGTGGTTGGTTGATTGTTGTTGGTACATTATGTCAGTCTGAAGCTTGCATATAATAGTCTGGATTTGTGGAAAGTATGGACGCTGTTTGGGTTGTGGGTGGCAGGTAAGGGTCTTGTGGTTGGTGGTGTAACAGATCAGTATAAAGGGGCGTAAATGATATCGCAGGAGTACCAGTGTTGATATCATCAAGTTAGACAAATTGAGATCTCAAGAAAGCAATTGTAGGTTCTTTTTATCTTGCTTAAATAGAGTTAAATATAAGGTATGAATGCATGTCCTCTATGGGCTTCTTTTAATGATATATTACCTGACATCGAACAACATATTTACTCACATATTTACTGCTGATTTGATCTTCTGTTACCAATACAGCACCACAATCTACTCTAAGAAGAATCCAAGTAACGTCACATTTTGAATGGACAATGTTGGACCGAAACAACATGCTTGATTCAGGTTTATAATAATGTTAAACATCTCTGGATATCAAAAATAGCAACAGGTCTAACACCATATGAGCTCCATGCATCTAATGAACAGGTTTGGCAGATTGCACGTGTACCCTCACTGCACTATGATTATTGCACAATGTTCCCACAACACATCCATACCCTCATTCTACCTCTAAGTGCAAATACAAAGCACTTATTTACACTGAACCACAGTGGTCTGCCTCAGTCACCACTAGACTTAAAAAACTACACTTTACATTTGCTATTGCTATGCTAGAGAACACACACATACAGTACAGCTAGTGTTTGTCTAATGTGCCGCTGGAACCATACAGGATGTTTCCTTCCACACGATACTGAGACACATTTATCCTTTTTTCACATAAATATCATAAAGTGCCTTAACAGACAGACTTTACATACAGATGACTTCTTTGGCAACCTCACAATGTCAGTAGATGATAAGATACACATCAAAATGAAGTATTGCACAATAAAATAGATTTAAAATATCTATGATCCAGTTTCTTTTAGCATAACAGCACTCCCACACATAGTGAGCATGTTTCACATTTACAACATGTCATGATTGTTATAAGTCACTTTAGTATATAATATTTATATAATCCTGTACTAGTCTATGTTTTAAAGTTATACATCAGGATCACTCAGTTGATTTACACTATGATGGTGGAGTTACCCTCACATCAGTGCTACAAAGCAGGCATGGCTTCAGTTTCCTAAAAGGTAGCAGACCACTTAATGTCAGTCTACTGATTCAAGCAGGGTCACTGTTGGACCCACAATCATTCTGATGTCTACACTCATCCAAAAAAGTAATATGTTTTTCAGTTTTCATTCACATTTTTTATATTTACATTTGGATTTAAGGCTTTTCATTTGTTAAATTAACACTATTGCACAGACAACAAAGACACATGGAGGCATCTCAACTACTGAGTCTAAAGCTAAGGTCTAAAGCTGTGTCCAAAACCACATACTACTTCTATTGCATACTCAACATTGTCACTGTGGGGCACAAATCACCCATAATTAAAATTACTGCTTTTCAGGAGATGAAAAAAACAATCAGCTACTGAATGGATGAATAATGTGTTGTCCTGGTTACAAATTAGTTATTATTTCTGTACCTTTATTTAGCCTAAAATTTATTCAAAAAAATTGAGCTTGGAAGTTCCCAATAGCACTGGTTTATAATACCTAAAAAAAAATCATAAAAAATGGAGACAGGAGGCGTATGCCTGACAGCGACTATATACTGTTGTCTCTGCATACCTTAAATGTGATTTTTATGTGTTTCTGGCTTTGTTTGCCTAGCAAGCAGCAAGCCAGTGCAACCCTTGGACTGGAAATTTGATTAAATGGCAATGAAACTATGTACGTTAAAGAGTTGCATATTATGCAAAATGCACATTTACTCCCAATTTTCAAATAGTCTGTATGCATAGCATGTCTTACAAGCCACACACTGTGCAGCAAATCACTCCTGGTATTGTCAATCAGTCAGTTTCACCTCCTGTGTCATGATCCGGTCGCTAGCTGTTAAGCTCTGCACTGGTTCGCTGGAAATACGTGGCAAATGTATTTTCAAAAGGAGTTGCTTTAACCCCAAATCAAACTCTGCCAAGCACACTGACCCAAAAGAGGGGAACAAGCACTTAGAGTTTCTGGGTAATTTAAATTTTTTCCAGAAATAGTTGTAATTGTGTTAAGGAGGGCAGCAAATTAACTACATGCAGGCAATGTAATCTGTTGTTTGCATGTTGTCCATCCTTTTATCTAGTGTTTTATCTGGTAAAGTTGTATTTCTCCTATGATCTTGTGATTTTGCGTTTAAGAGCAGCATTTAAAATACTTTTCCAGGGGATTGTCTGTGAACAAAATAACTCAAAAAGTAATGGATGGATTTTGATGAAATTTTCAGGAAATGTTCAGCATGGGAAAAGGAAGAACTGATTCGATTTTGGTGTTGATCCGGATCAGCGCCTGGCCGCCATGATGAAAAATGTGATTTTTGTGAATAACTACTGGACAAAAATAGATATAATTATGAATCCAATTGCTAATGGTATGTTTTCATGGTCAAGGAATCTAAATACTTCGATGAAATGAAGGTAGCAATAATACCTACCTAATACCTACTCACAATATGGGTGAGGACTGTGGCGCTGGTGGAGGTCTGCGCTCTCCGAGTGCTTTTCTCGTTATGGTTATTATTATTACCTTATTATTGTTTCCAACGGTGATCACTTTAATTCAAAATCCTTTCTGCCCTCGAACTTTCATGTTGGTTCTTGTGACTCGTAGCTATTGGTTGGATTGTCTGAGAGCTGCAAAGCATTTCTGGACTGAAGTATGCAGTTTTGAACACAGCTGATGTCTAAGAGTAAAGAGAAGGTTTGCTCTCACAGTACCGTATGGCTCACTTCCCTGATTTTTGAGGCTGACTAGCTCCTTTGCTGCTTTCAGCTGGTTTGCTAGCAGCAGCACTGCTGCTTCTATTGCACAGATCCCTGATTTCCAGCAGGCCCTCATTCAGAGCTTTCACGAAAACAGCTGAGCTTGTGCCTGTGTTCTCCCAGAAACTGGACACGCAGAACAGAATGTGGTCCGACTGTGGGTTGTAGCAGGTGCCGTAGCCGTTTGGTACGACGGGACCGTAGCAGCAGAACATTTCCACTGTTGTGGGAACCTGCATAGAAGAGAAGACAAGCTTGTTGGACCAGTTTTGTTCGAATACACAATGACCACCGAAGTTGGAGAGAATGTCTGATTTATTAACCCCAAATACTGGAAGAGAGAAGCTGTAAATGGTCCCATATACTACAAGTTTTGTCTTCAGAATCCCTAAATCCAACTAGGAGTCAAACTAGTTTCAGTCTAAGCTTTTCGTTCAATTTTAGTTACTAGGCAGCGAAAATCCTATGAGCAATCGTATGTTTTTAAATTGTTACTGTCCCTAAAACTGTCACACTTTCACTGTGAAATTGTTAAATTTATTGTTATTTATTCTCTTATACCTTTTCTTGAAAATGTATTTGTTATGGTGTGTGCTGCTGACCTCTTGGTCATGTCGCCCATATAAATGAGATTCTGGTCTCAATTGAAAATTACCGGGTTGAATAAAGATTAAATTAAAAATGAATAATAAACATGGTACAGTGGCCCAAGCTTGTATTCTTTATCTTATCTCTGAGATTAAAACTAATCACAGTTTCATGACTTCAAATCTGGCAATTTGCAGCAAAGAGGTCAAACTGTAGGTTTGACTTGGGGATATTCAGTGCACCACTGAGTTAACTTTGTTCTACCGCTACTGTTTATTAATCAAACCAATGTGGAGGTGAAAAAAGGTGCAGTTCCTGGAGCGTCCACATGAGGTTGGATCCAAAGTCCATTGGGCTCCATTTACATCTATATAAAAAAATTATTTTGACAGCACACAGAAGTAGATCTATAGCCGAGAACAAAATGTCTGAGAAACCCTCTAAGGCATTTTTGACTATATTAGCCAAGTTATAACTGTCCTATCTTGCACTGCCCTAACCAGTCCGTAAAAATGGTTCATTTGGGTTTGTAACACAACTAAAACCTAACCACTTACTTGTGCCATGACCAACACTCCCTAAAACAGTAATCAAAATCTGTTGAAAACTTTTTGAGTTAGAGACAGACAGTGTTCTTAAGCAGGTGCCCTTTGTATAGATATTAAAAGTGTCAAAATATTCAAAAACTGAGCGACCATAATCATTCCATACACACAGCTTGTTGAATAAAATGCGGCTCAAATGTTACTCAGATACTCAGTGCATCAAGTGTATTTACTTTGAAGATTTTAAGTGTTTTCAGCAAAGTTTAAGCAACATAAAGAGAGAGGTTTTTATTAATAATAGAGGGGGAAAGATTAGTCTGGCTGTTTCTAATTAAAAGAATAAAAGACAGGATCTTCACTGAGGATCCCAAACACAAGAATAAACAAACATTATAATTAGACTATTGTTTTCTCTTTAGCTTTTTGTCTTGCTCTCTTGCCACCTCAGTGCCTGATCAAGGGCCACAATGGAGTTCAGTGACACATTCTGAAGGTTTATCTACTTTAGTACTTAAACTTAGTTTTCTAAAAACCACAGAGCAAAGTGCTAATTACAGTCATGACTGCAAACGTACTCAAAACAGTCAGATTATACTGGATGTTGCTTTTTAAAAGACCCTGAGTTGTAAACAATAAAATGTGATTCTTTAGCAAATGGATCAACAATTAGCAGGTGTTTAGCAGATAATAGGAAAAACATCAGAAAGAATTAGTTAATGAAACGTTATCAGTTGCTTTTGTTGTGCATTTCTGTTGCAGTTATAATAAATTAGATGAAAGCAGCAAAAAAAAACACAAGTGTCAGTATTTCCTTGGATGTTATGAATCACTTGTTACCTGACTGGTAGAGAGGATGAACTGGTTGCTTGCCACATACGTCCCATCACAGAAGATCTCTGGTTTTACCATGTTTAGCTCGTTTGAGATCCTCAGAAGCCCAAGGAGATGATTGTCTATTGCCATCCCTGTAATAGCCTAAAAATGAAAGGTATCTGGTTACTTTAGTTAAAGTCATGGTAAATCCAATGGTTAATTACGTCACTGTTTACAACACTGAAGATTCACTTCTGGGTCTGGTTCAGTCTGGTCCAGTTTAGTTAAATCAGTCTTTTCTCGCATTATATGAGCTGGACAACCCTTTCTCATTTACATATTGAGTAGTTCTTGGCTTTGACCACCTGGCACTACTAGGATTCTCCACTGGAAACATAAAAATGTTCCATATGTTCTCCATATGTTAATTAGTTGTGTTTATGAAGTGCTAGTTGTTTTTTGGTTTCTTAATGAAGCCAGATTGTCTGCTTCCAGTCTGTGATAATCCAAACAAACTGTCTGTCAGTTGGAGCTCTTGTTGACCAGATGCTTTAGTCTGCAGCAAGTTAGGCTGGCAAGTCATTAGATCAGCAGGACCAGGTTTTAGGCCAAAGCTGACTCTTTTTATAATGTGAAGCGTGATTTGACTTGGACTTGTCTCAACAGATAGTAAAGGTAAAGGGGACTGATTTGAAGGAAAGGGGCCACAGGTGGGACTTGAACCAGGTCATCAGCACTCCAGGTAAATATCTATGATGCAAAACTGCTGTTATTGATCCACTGGACTAAAATGTGGTGACTATGGAGGCCACTGGAGTACAGCGAACTCCATTTGAGATGATTTGAGCTGTGTGACATGACATTTGCTGCATCTCACCTCAGTGTATTTAAAGGTGCTATGAGGAGAATCTACCCATGAGCAAGCGTGGCGACTGTCGTAATGCTGCGTTCCAGTAACCTCGGAATTGGGAGGGACATAATCTCCAACTTATCGGCGTTTCAGTTGAAGTTGGAAAAAAATATGCCGATCTACCAGGCTATTGTTAGGTGTTGTTAGCACGTCCTGCGTTGTTTTATGAAGAATGTGATTATCACTATGGCAGCATTTTTGTAAATACAAGTCCAACAATACTATGTATACAGATTATCGACACACTCCAGTCAGAAGTGCAAATAAATTGATTATTTCAGGAGCTAAATAACTGTTCACACTGGGGGCATCCATCTTTGATTGTCAACTCGAGGGTGGTGAGGTTTCACCGAGTTCCCAGTAAGAAATTCTGAGAAATTCCAGTTGCAGTTTCCTACTCGGAACCCGGAAATTCCTAGTTCTGATAACAACTGGGATGCACCAAAAGACGTGACCCAAGCCAAAGCGCGTGTTTGTTATGATGCTATAATGAATGCAGCTCGGGCCTTCCACAGAACTCTGCATTGCTTTATGGCTTCTTTTTTCAACAATTTACAGGATGCAAAGCGACAAGGTAATGTATCTCTTTCTAGTAACGTAGCGGTAGTTTTTGATGTGTGACAACAAGCAATTTTTGGAAAACTTAGTACCGTAGTTTTGTAGCCGGCTATATATATCGCTACTTACAGCCTGGTGCTCTAAGACGTGTCTGAATAATATAAATTTGCTCTAGTTTTAATTGTCTTGTTCCCAAAGTTGAGTATCCAGGCCAGTCCAGCCCTGTCCGACCCGACTGCGAAGCTAAGTAATAGCATTTATAGACACTGATGGCTTATCTTCACTGTCAGATACAAAACAAGAGTAAACTGCAAGAATGTTGGTGCTTGAAGATGAATATTGCAATATACTTTTTAAACGAGACCTTTTGACAAAGTAAATACAGCAGAAAATGTGCATGATTAATAGTAATTGCTGCTGCAATCGAATTGTCTTTATTCATTCAGCTGTTTCAGGGGCAAATTAAAATGGGAAGAGGGCCACATTTGGCCCCCCCGGCCATAGTTTGGACACCTCTGCTCTAGATGATAAGCATAGTCATAAGGGGTTGGACTTGTTGGCAACAATACTAAAGTGGGCTGTCAAACCATAACCCTAACATCTTAATGTGGCAGCAGAAATGTAGGATCATCAGACCAAGCAAGATTTTCCAATCTTTATTGTCCAATTTTTGCCTCAGTTTCCTGTTCTTGGCTAACAGAGATGGCATATGATGTGGTCCTCTGCTACTGTAGTCATTCTACAGATTCAGTGTGTTGTGCTTTGAGAAATGGTCATATGCATACCTTAGTTCTGCTTTGACCTCTGGGATCAGCAAGGCATTTTACTGGCTGCCACACATTAGACCTTATACTCTAAACACCAGAAACAGTTGAGCATGAAATTCACAATAAATGTCATTTCTCCTGTACTCTGATCAACCTGTCTATCACCTACAGCCATGCAACATTTAAAGTCACTTAAACCACCTTTGCTCTCCATTCTGAGGCTTGTTTTGCACTTCAGAAGTTAGTCTTGATCATTCAATCAATCAATCAAACTTTATTTATGAAGTAAGTACTCATCATACAAAAAATGTAGCACAAAGTGCTGCACATTGAAGAACACAAGCAGATCTGTGCCAAGGTAAACAAAAAAAGAAATACATCTCACCTCGCCACCCACCACTCATGCACGTACACACAGATGCACACACAAAGAGATGTGCATACAAGGACACCATAGGAGGATACTTTCCTGATAAAACCATGATAATATATAATTAATTAGTAAAGCCTTAAAAATTACTTAAAATAAGACAGTCTTAAAACCAAACAATAAAAAGAAAAGAGGTAATAAAACACCAAATAGTAACTCTGAAACTAGAATAGAGTAAAAAGCACAAAATTCCTATCAAGAGAATATATCAAAAATCAGCTAAAGGCCAGACTAAAACAGCAGGTCTTGGAGTTTGCTTTTAAAAATATGTCTTTAGACCTAAATGCATGGAGTTGCTGCCATGTGATTGGTTGATAGGCTAAGTGTTTAAATGAGAGGTAGAATGGTTGTACCAAATGGAGACCAGTGAGTGCATATGTCATCTAATATGGTACTAACTTTAGCAATCTGTGCACTTGTATCATTTATCATCATGTTCAGTTTTAAGGTATAAATATTTCAATACTTACTGCTATTGTATAATCAGTCTGGGCATTAATCGCATCCCTCAGTTGCTTCATCTTCTCTGAATCCTGTAGGAGAAGTCAAAAATGTTTTGGTGGGTATTTTTAACTGGAAATTTGTCACATGCACAAGCGTATCACAGCCAATGAATCATCCTTGATAAGACCCATAAACCCCAAAGGAGATCATCTGCTTGTATGGGGGCACTAGGTTCAGTGGCGCTCCCTGCACCTGTTTCACTTGATGCTCATGTGGGAGTGACTCAGTAATTGTTGTTAAAGTGAGAAAAATGACTCACGGTGTAAGTGACCCTCTCATCTGTCATGGATCTAACAAAAGCCAGCGCCTCCAGGGTGGCGGAGCGAATGTTATCAACACGACCGTCTTGGAAACGCCGAATAGATGCGCTCTCGTATGTGGACACAAGCCTCCCGTTACATCTGTTTAGGCAAAATCAGAACAACATAAGGACAATTCATAGTACAGATTTCATAAACAGCCATGAACTTTAAGATCAAATATGTCTGCTTACTTGAAAAATGCGAGCTGTAGAGCAACTTGTATGAAGGCGTCAGGACTCATCCTCTGCTTTTTGATGAAATCTTTCCCATACTCTTTAAACTTGAAGACATCCATGTCCAGATTATTCACCAGCCTGAAGGACAAAGTGTTAAATTTGAGACCTTAAATCAAACATAACATGACAAATATGGTCACATAGTTGGTCATACCTCTGAAGTCTGTCTCCAGAAGATGTCAACAGTGCTTGGATGTGGGCATTACATCTCCATTGCAGCCTTTTAGGAGGGGGAAGGTCTCTGACGCTGGCTGCTGTCGCCATCTTTGAGGGACTTCCTATTCTGTTGAGGACATTGAGACAAAAATAATCAAAAGTGTTAATGTCAAGAGCAACTGAGGCAAGACCAGGTGGTATCATTACCAAGAGAAACCCAAGATTTCCTCAGCTCAAATGGAAACCAGATTAACAAAAAGATTCAAGCAAGACTGAGTAAAAACCAAAACAATACAGAGGACAATTTAAAACCTGTCAACAATAAGATTTACACATTGGGTTCAGGAACAGGGGCCTTACCTCATAACAATTTCAACTCCATGCTGCAGGATTTTATTTTTGGACATAAAGAAGCTTAATATGGTTCAAAACCATAGACTGTAAAGAATTGGACAAAGCCACATGATGCCAGCCCTTTGATTATCTAAAGAGCCTTTTGAGTATTGATGATGACCTTAATGGACGCTGCCATCCTGCACATCAGCCCAACTAAACCTTTGCTCATCCAGAGGCCATGTTGAGATGCGACAAAAGGTTTTCTGACCAATAGCAGAGCTGTGTTTCCAAGACTAAAATCCATGACTGAAAACCTGATCTGTCCCGCAACAATCAACCAAAAACTCATTTGGTTTTACCACATACCTATTTTTATCTCATTTTTCTTCTTATATTTTCTGATCAAGATGGTTACCTCCCTTTCCCTAACCCTAACCTTGACCCCTCAACCGTAATTTGCCCCCTCCATTTTCAACCTGGTTGTTTATCCCTTTCTTTTTTGACCTACCACTCCAACCATCATCTCCAAACCCTAACCTTCCTTCCCTTATTCCTTGACCCTGTCTTCCTTTCCTCAACTTTTGACTCTGACCTTCATCCTTCAACCCTTACTTTCCTCCCCTCTTTCCTTGAACCTTATCTCAGTCACTTTACCTCTTGACCATTTCCTTTCTTCATCCCTGACCCTAATGCTTTCTTGAACCCCTCAACCCTTTCCCTCCCTCCCTCCTTTATCCCTCAACCCTAACTTTAAACCATCAAGCATTACTTTCCTTTTCTTTCCTATAAACTTCAAATGTCCATACTTGATTTCTTGACCCAGTGTAGCTTCCTCTCTAACACTGACCCTACCTCCATCCTGTCATCCCACAATCCCTCATACCTTGGCCTCTATCGTCTTCCTTCTACTCAACCTTCTTCCACTCATCCTGAACCCAAACTTCATTCCTTAAAACCATGATCCTAACCTTCTATCCTTTGTACATTTGCCTTTTCATTTATAAATTGCCCAATGATAGCTTCCCCCATCCCTTACAACATCTTCCTCCTTTCAACCATTAACTCCCTTTTCCTTTAGCCATAGCAGTCATTGTCAAAATATACTCCCCGGCACTGAGTCCACATCACGATGATGCCCATGCAATGTAGTGGTGTTTCTGTAGTAGCAGTCCTGACATAAAAACATCACTCTTTTAGCTGAGGGTCCTGACAAAGTGGAGTAAAAAACGACTGATTCCAATAAGAGAGACTTTATAATCAAATACTTGTTAGTCACTGGAGTGTGTTTGTGCCACATTTGTTTGACTTACATGTATTTCATCACGTATTCAGAGCACTGAACCAGAACTATCCCCTCAAATGCAGAATGTTCACACACGACTCCACACACCCCGTCCATCCCTACAACAAACTGAGAGATTAGGAGATTAGCCAACAGACAAAGCTATGTAATCAGTGAAAGTGTGAAGACTCTTGAAGTTCTTCCTACCTGCATTGACTTATCGTACCAACGGTTTGCTCCATTCTTCTCCCGCCCTCCACCATGTAGCATCAGCAGGGCCCTGTTGGTGTCTCGAGGCTCCAAACTGCTGGGATCATCCAGACACACCAAACAAATGCAGGTCTCGATCAGGGCCAAAGAGTCTCTGTTGGTTTGATCTGGATGGGGAGGGGATTGGTCTCCATTAGTTTGTTTGGAACTTTGCAGAGTTGGTAAAAACTTTGACAGGTAGATAAAAGTGGAGCAAAATTCAAACCATACATGTATGTTGAGACTAAGTGAAACTTTAAATTACATTAATGGGAAACTAACCAATCTTCTAAAAGCAGCAACTGAAGAAAGCAATATGAGATTCCCACAACTACAAGTCTCTGTCTTTTTGAGGCCCTTACTTGTGTCGTAGGTGCATACAGTGATGGAAAATATTGAGAGTAAATGTGCTTATGTCAAAAACTTGAAAAATATAAATCACGACTCAGAATTTGGACACATCTATTGGTGCTTCGGTGCAATATCATCAGTTTGAATCTTGAGCCATCCTCTTTTTTTAACACTTTCTGTGGTTATTTCTAGAGTGGTTTCTTCATTCAAGAAGTGGTGACACTTTCAATGGCAGAGCAAATACTAAGACTATAAGTCACTAAATGAACTTTACTGATGTCTATGCCCCTCATGGCAATAGGAGTTACATCTGTAGGTTGCTCTAAGTTACTGATGTGGACACCGGCTGTGGACCTGCATGATCCCAACAGCTACAACTTCTATTTAAAAGAAATTTTTAGACATTTTAGGCCTTTATTGATAGTGGGGAGACAGTTGATTGACTCAGAAAGGGATAAGAGATCAGGAAGGACATACAACAAATGGGCTTCAGGTGGCAAATTAGCCTGGGATGGCCACACAAGGCATAAACCTTCATATGTGATACACGCATGTTTGCTACCCTCCCTGCCAAACCAATACCTCCAACCACTACAAATTATGATATTCAGTCTTTCATTTATTTCTATTTTCATTACCACCATTATTGCTTATGTCATATCAAAAGAAATATTCCCCATTTACCAGATATACTTTGGCCATTATTGTAAGCATGGTTAGTCTGCTGCTGTGGACCAACCTGAGATGCTGCAACAACTGATATTTAGCCTTTCAAGTAAAATTTAAATGATCTGTCTATAATCACAATAGTTGTCCCCTTTAATACCACACATATTGTACTCAGTTATACTGTTATTGTCAGAATGGACAGCCTGCTGCTATAGACCTGCCTGAGTCTAGACTAGATTAAAAGGAACTTTATTAAATCCTTGGGAAGTCTCCCTTGGGAAATTAGGATCCCAACAGCATAGCACGCATACTGCAGTATAGCTATTATATGCAGCAACTGTAAATGTTTAGTGTTTCATGTTAAATTTGAGTAATTTACCTATTATCACAGTGGCTGTCCCCTTTATACCTCACATACTTTCACCATTATTGTCAGCATGGACCATCAAATATGATTTAACACCTGTTTTCTTAAATATGATTTGAAGTTCGATACCTTTAGTCAGAATGTCTCTGGCTTGAGCCCACTCTGTTCTCCCATCAGAAGTCAGGATACCAAAAGGAGGAAGTCTTTCTTCAGCGTTTTCTGCCATTTTCATGATTTTCTCCAGCTGGGAAAAGGTCTCTGTCTCGTTGAGCTGCTTTCCATTTGGGGAAATGTCCAAAACGAAAAACTATTGATGAAAATAGAAAATAGAATTTATAGATGTGTTACTCATCCAATCATTAAATAGTAAATATGGTTATAAAGTGTCCTCTGTTCATTTTCTTCTATCTTCTGTTACAGATATGAAACAGCTGACTCCAACCATACTGATATGAACTAAATAAAAATGATGTCTCATCCTCTGCAATCAGTTAGGCGTGTATCTGTAGGAAGCACAGCGGCAGATTAAATCAGCAGTGATTAAGTTAACAGCCTCTATCTCCATAGGGATGGACCTGTATGAGCCCCAGGTCAGTTCTCCAGAAGGATTTTCAGGTGAGAGACCTTCTCCTCTTCTTTTTAGTTTATTATACAAAGGCACAATCCATGAACCAAATGTAACTTAAATGGCCTCAAGCTAAGGACCTGCAGATGTTGATGAAGGAGATTTAATGAGTTTATTGGGGTTTCTTTAGGAAGAAAGTGCACATGCATGAAAAGAATTTGTTGACTATGTGGCTTCATACATGGCTAGTGTTATGAAATAGTCAAATCTCAAGATGGTTACAAAAGTGGTTGATTGAGGAAAAGGAGAGCAAAAGAAAGAAAAAGTCATGCAACATTAGCACAGAAACAAAGATTTAAACTAAGTAAAATAGATCTTTTAATCAATTATATGTAAGTAGGATGCAGGATGAGTAGGATGTTACAATACCTAGCAATACTGTGCATTTGTCAAAACAGAAATAAACTTCTATACACTTTGATAACTAGTAAATGATGTTACTTGCATCAAAATATGCCTGAATGTTCTTAAACTCTGAATTCTGGCATCGTATCATATCATAATGTATGATGTTTCAGTGGGGGTGCAGCAAAGTTAAATTGAAACAATGCATGCAATTAGCAAAACAATTACTCTTAGAGGACTTCCATTTCCCCTCTCAGTTGAACAATTAACTACACCTGACAAAACACCTTAAAAAACAAAAAACATCACACGTCATATCCGCCTAATGCTTTCAGTTGTACAGCAATTACTTTGGCTGTTTTAATCTTAAGATATTTACCATCTTAAGCTTCTTATTCTTAAAAAAAAACATGTTTAAATATGGAGTAGTGTGTGGTAAGGGCGTGGGGGTGCTTGAAAACCATTTTCTGTGCCACAGCATGCAGCAAATTTGGGAACCACAGACCTGTGATATCATAGCATAATATGTCCTACCCTTTTTGTATCCAGTTGTACAAATTAAATGATAATTTTTCCTTTTGGAAATGTACTAAATAGATAGAAGAGCACCTGCAGTTGATGGTGTATTACATTCTGTTGTTCTTTTCCACTTAGGAGCTTGTTACACACATCATTATTTTATTTTAGGATGTCTTGCTCCTTTTTTCAATCAATATTAACTCAGTTTGTTTTGTGAGTGCGCTGATCCTTAAAAATCCTTTGAGACAAGTTTGTAAATCAGCGTTCTTCTGAAAGACTTGTATTTACCTTCAGGCTGTTTCTGAGAAACGAGGCCGGTTTTGAGCACTGCTGAGATTTATTAGGAATAGGGCTGAACGATTTGAGAAAATAATCTAATTACGATATTTTTCCCCAATATTGCAATTGCGATTTACTCTGTGATTGTTTTAATGTCCCTCATCTTATGTATTCTTAAACAAACATAAGCAGTAGATTGTTTTATAGTAAAACCAATATGACATTAAATCAATCTAAGGATAAAAGATTTGAGAAAAAGTGGAGAAGTGAAGAACAGAAGCAAAATAGGTATGAAATTGTAAAAACTAGGTAAAAAAAAAATGGTGTGAAAGTGGAAAAAAGTTAATAGGTGCACAATAGGTATGAAAAAGCAAAAAAAAAGGCAAAAAAAATCAAAAGTGACTAAGGAAAATGTTCTTACAGCGGCCAAAATAAAAGATGAATGGGAGCAAAATAGGCATAAAGTTGTAAAAACTGGGTTAAAAAAGGTTAAAATAGGCATGAAATTGCAAGAAACATTACAGTGCCAAAATGTTCAACACCTTTTGGGTTAAAAATATTTGCAACAAGCCATATTGCGATTTAATCTAACTTGCAATTAATCGTTCAGCCCTAAATAGGAAGGAGGATTTTGGTTTTTAAGTCAAATAGAAATGGTTGTACACCTTTAAAAACACAGAACCGAGGCTGTCAGAACATTAGATACAGTTTATTTACTCTATAAGGCAGTGTTGCTCTTTTTAATGATAGATTCTGCATGTCTGTGGTGTTAAGAAAATGTCCTTTAATAACAAACCCTCTAAAAGAGAAATCAGACTTTAATCTACACGGTTTTCCTGGAGTGGCTAATGAATCAGCGTCACATTAAGATCAGTTTTCTCTGAGCTAATGAGGATGCCCTCCTCTGTCCGCAGTGTGATGGAGGAGAAGAAACTGTCCTCAGAGTTCAGAGCTCCTGACCTGATTCTTGCACGCCACGATGATGTGCTCTGGCACTGATGAGGCCGCGTTCATGTGGACCTTCAGAGTGTCGGTCTTCAGCCCGGGGTAGCGGTATGAGGTGAAGAGGCGGTAGTACTGCTCCATGCAGAGGGGGGTCCCTGCGAGCTGGCCCCGAGCAAAATCCACCGGCAGAGCTCGCCTTAGAAAAAAAGAAATCACATGTTAAGTTACCTCTGACAAACCTTTTTTTATTGGATTTGTGGAAATCTTAGAATTCTTATTTAAAATGTCTGTTTTGTCTACAACAAATTGCTAGGCAAGACACTTAACCCCAAGTTGCTCCCACTGCTGCGTCAGTGGTGTGTAAATGGGCATGAAAGTGAGCGAATGTGTTTGAGATACTGATGGATAACTAACATAGAAACTAAAAAAAACCATCAGTAAGTGAATGTGAGAGCGAATGGGTGTGAATGGGTAGGTGTGACCTGCGGTGTAAAGCAGCTTTGAGTAGTCAAAGACTAGAAAAGCGCTAAATAAGCTCAAGTCCATTTACCATTTACCATTCTAGGCATAAGGCAGCCCCACTAAACAACATTAAAACTGTTTGGGAGCAAGATTTGAATCAAACTTTGTCTGAGGACATGTGGGACAGAATTTTTAAGTTGGTTAACTCTACTTCACTCTGTGCCCGACACTGCTTGTTGAAATTTAAAGTTGTACATAGGACCCACATATCCAAATCTAGATTGTCTCGCTATTATTCAGATGTAGATCCATGTTGCGATAAATGTAAGAGAGAGGAAGCTTCCCTTTTTCACATGTTCTGGATATGAAACACCTGAAACTAAAAGATCTGGTGTCACTAGACACTTTGAAGTCAATGTTGAGCAACTTGGAGGCAAATACATCTGGCTGCAGATGTTTTGACTGATGCACTTTACCTTTCTCCTGTGGACAATCCAAACAAAATAAGCTGTCTGAATTGTGACTTCTCTTTCTTAATGTGTTGAATTCTTGTTTTATGTGTTTGATGACTACATGTGTTTGTGTAAAACTGTTGAATGAGCTGCTGTCTTGTCCAGGACACTCTTGTGAAAGAGATTTTTAATCTCAACGAGGTTTTCCTGGTTAAATAAAGGTTAAATAAAATAAAATATCCTCGCTTGGAAAAATACTGGAGGGAAGTCTTCCAAATGTTATCCTTGATTGTCGGCTTGAACGTGGAGCCCGATTCTTTGATTGCTCTCTTTGGTACCACAGACAGTACTGATGTGCATTTGACCCCTGCTAAATGTAGAACCCTGTCTTTCGCCTCTCTCCTGGCCAGATGTGCAATAGCCTACTGCTGAGGTGGAAAGATGCAGCCCCGCCCGCTCATGCTCAGGTTGAGAGATGTTATGTCTTGTTTAAACCTTGAAAAAATACATTACTCAATTTGCAATTCCAAAGAAAAGTTTCAAAAAGTTTAGGGACCTTTTCTGGAATACTTCTATAACTTACAAGCTAGCTAGAGACTGGATGCTCACTCACGCTTAACTTTTTGATTCTCAATTCAACATCACCTGTGTATAGACCATCTTTTATCTGGGGTCTCCCATTGGTAAATGTGGGGGCTCATATCTTATATTAATATATAACTCTTACTTTCTTTTGCATTTATGTTGTTTTATTTTATCCTCCTCACTAATTGAAACCTGACTTCCAGCTGCTTCCTGTATCACTCCAGGAACAGAGCACTTCGTCATGTTGATTTTTCTTGGAATAAGTCTGGCTCGGAGACGATGGGTGGGGTGGGTGGGTTGGAGAAGTTGTCTGTTTTGTGTTCTTGGTTCTTTCTTTCTCTCTTACTGTGTACGGACTGTTCTTTTTTTGCGACCTGAGCTGACTGTACATCACACAAATTTACTGTCAATGTTTTACGCTTGGATCATAAACTTGTGAAAATTTAATACAATTATCTTTGGAGACAAAAAATGCCTCTGTTAAAGTCAAAATCATGAGATTTTGGGGGGGAAAATGGATTTACCCTTTAAATCCTGAAACAAATTAATGTGCCTATTTGTGCTGTTCTGCACTGTTCTGTTTGTTAAATGAAAAAATGCCTAATACACAAATTTTTGAAAAAGAAAAACTAGAAAACAAAAATCATTGGCAGTTCTTGTTGATCCTTGCTGGTCTAACTCACCTGTCAATCATAGCCTTGTAGTCCAACACTCCTCTGATGAGACGAGAAGCAAATCTTAAAAGAGAAAAACACAAAATTAACCCTTTCATGCATGACTTATTAAATCTCAAAGACATTTTTTTATTTCAATTTTTACTTTCAACAAGTTAAAAGTCATGTTTTGGTTTTTTGGGGGGGTATTTTTGTGGGAGCTATACATCTGTCCATCACAGTAGCAATTTAGTGGAACTTGATAAGGATCCACAAACACGTCTTCAACAAACATTTATTAAAAGTAAATAAAAGAAAAAAACAAAATCTTAAGTGTATATATGTTTGCAATCATCAAACTATTTACCTGTGACTTACAACAAAATTTAAAACAAAAAAATACAAAATTATGTAAAATCTGAATACAGAAATGATACCAAATTTGCCCTTTTTTGGCTGTTTCGGATTTATGATGCAATATCTCGATATGGAAAAAATATGCAAATATGATATTTTTATGAAATTTGAGACACAGGTTTGGGAATTTTCTACCAAGTAGTTGGACATGGTACTACAACCTAAAGGGTATATTTATTTATTCCAAATGTTTGTCTACTGCAGTGGTTCCCAAACTTTTATGTCTTGTGTACCCCCTGAACCTTTTTGTCATACCATGAGTACCCCCCTCACTCATACGTGTTAATGATTCTTCTCAAGCAAAACATAACACAACTGATTAATAACGGAAAATTATTTTATTTTATCTCCTTAATTTTAACATTTTGTTCTCATAAATGTTCTTCTTTTTAACACAAATAAAACGTAATAATAAATAATATGTTGCCTTGAAAAGAAATCTGTACTTGTAAATAAATAGATACAAAATCAAAATAATCAATCTGCCTTTGTCGTAATGTTTACCACAAAACACCAGAGCTTCATGGATAAGACCCATTTAAGCATGCATTTAACTTTAAAAATCAGGAACAAAACACTCAAAATAGTTTCTCTGCGGACTTCTCTTAACCCTCTTCTGAATAAATTTTTACATTTTTCAGCGTACCCCCTGCAATGTTCTCGCGTACCCCTTGGGGTACACGTACCCCTTGGGGTACACGTACCCCTGGTTGGGAATCACTGGTCTACTGTAGTAACCACCATGCATGAAAGGGTTAAAGCTGCAGAATTCACATTTAAAACCCCAGAAAGTACCCAGCAAAGGTCTTGTAGTCCTGATCAGACCCTCTAACAGTAATCTGATTAAGGTTAATTACTGAGCTACGGTGTTTATCTGTGTTGGAGACTCAGTCGGAGTGGGCGGTGAGGGCAAACAGGGGAAACACAGAGCCCTGTCTGCTCTCCTGCTCTGTGTCATTTGTCTCCCTGTTATTACGTCCAAAATCAGATCGATAGGAGGGAGGCGGCGTTGGAGCACCACACCCCTAAATGAAGCCTGAGCAGCAGTCTCTGAGGAGAGCTTGGTCCTGTCACTCCCAATCGTATAAGTGTCTGTGTCAGTGGATTACCAGCCCGCTCGCTCCCTCTGCTCTGGAAGTATTCAGTTAGTGCTGACAAAAGCTAACGCTGAGTTAGAGGGCTGCAGGGACCCAGCTAATGTCTGGAGGAAACACAGATCATTTAATTAGAGGGAGAGATGATGTCTGTGATTCTGTCCATGTCTGGGAGTTAGATTTTAATCTGGAGACTGCTGAGAAGAGGAACATGAAGCCTGTCAGTGACTACAGGAGTGAATGATATATGGCTCACTATGGTTTGATAGTAATGGAGGAAACATTTGTTCCTGTTTTGGCCTTTTGTGGTTACTCTCTCTTGTCTCTTGTTGACCTTTGGCTGCTTCTGATTGAACATTATTATCAAAAATATAATGAAAGTTGATAGAAAGTTGCTACTTTCTCTATGGGTCAAAATGGAGGTCTTATAGCATTGTTGTTGCATTTTTAACCCTTCCATGCATAGTGAACACTGGTCACTCGAACATGCATGAGTTTATTGTTATAGTTTCATATCAGCCAACAAAGTAGCCACCTGTGTGTCATCCCATACACTGACAGCCAGGGCAATTTTGGGCAAAACCAAGATGTCTGACATGAAATTGGACATGCTGAGGAAAATATTGTAGATCCTTGAACAGCAGGACACACCTGAAGTAAAAAAAAAAGCTGTCTTTCATTAACATGTGACTGCAGTAGGCGACATTGTTTTAGTATGATTTAATGAAAAATGCATTATGTCCGCCAAGCATAATGTAAGTCAAGTGGTCTGAGAAAAGTAGGCCTAATACTTGAGAGTTGTTTTGATTTATTCCCCTTCATCTCTCTCCCTATAGTCGGCTCCACTGGAAGGAAAACTTTTAGACATGTCTGGGTGGCCACAGTAAACATTAGAGCACAGCATTAAGAACCAAGGTCATATCGATTACTTTAGAGGTGCAGAATGACAGTACATAAGAACTTAATGCCTTTAGACACGATCTGCAAGATGAATCAATTCAGAATATTTTTGACACACCTTTCTACTAACATGAAAAAGTATTTGCAGATATAATGTGAAAATCAATATTTTCACATTTGTGATCTTTGTCATTTTTATGACTTATGGTATAAATATAACAGGCTGCTGTGACACAAACACACAAACAAGCAGCCACCATGTTGGATGTTTTGACAGACTGTGATATTTGTGACAGATGTTGGTGCACTGGACACAAACGGTAGAAAAACCATACACAGTCAGAAAAAGAGGTCACACACTGACGTGGAGTCACAAAGCCTCAATAATTACAATTACAAACATGACACATATTTGGCCATTTCATTAGGAACATTTCATTCCCATTATCATTATAGCTGTTAATGTAGATATTAGCAGGATCTCTATCCATGGTTGATACATCTATAGTATCTATATTTATCACCACATAGTCGTGGGGTCCCTCTTTAAAATGGGATGTCACATCTCAAGAGGCCTTTAACACATTTATACTTAATGGAGACAAATATGGTAGAGATGCACTTGTGGTCTGGGCAGCCATGAGTTCATCACTACCATAAATTCTTATTTTTATTAAGAATATAATAGATTATACTTTTATAAAATGATCACCACAACCATTCAGACATGAGGACCCTCCTGAAAATGAGATGTAGCATCTCAAGAGGCTAACCTCTAATAAATCAGACGACAGGTCTATGGTTCATGGATCTGTCCCTAACTTTACTTCTTACTTTAGTCCACTTGTCTCCTCTTACCTCCCTTCCTTTGCCCTCACACCCAACACAGCATCGTGTGGATTTGCTGTTCATCATGAGACTGGGATCCACATTCAAGATTTCCTGCTGCTGAACAGGTTTTTTCTTGCCACCATGATGGAGGGATCCATGATTGGCTATATGGATTCATGTTGGGTGTTGAATGTATATGTTCATATATATAAATACATATGTATATGTATATGTGTATCTTTATATGTATATATGTTTCAATGCATATATGTGTATCCATAAAATGAAGAGCTTTATGCTCTATCGTAAAGTGTCTTCAGATAACACTTGTTATGAATTGGCGCTTTACAAATAAAGATTTATTGATTGATTGATTGACTGACTGGCTGTAGGTTTGAAAAAAAAATAACAGTTGACTTATTTTAATTTTGTCATGCTTATAAATCCTGCTGGTCCAGTCCTGCTCAGAATATGCTGTTTCGTTCTAAAGGCCTTTGCACACTAGATGTTTTTTTTTTTCATGAAAAAACACTCATTGGTGTGAAACAGCCTGTTCTGAGCAGGGCTGAAACAGAGGGGTTCATAGACATCACAAAATTTAACATTGGAGTGATTTTTTTTGTAAGAATCTATTAAAAAATATTTCGAAGACATCCAGAAGCAGAGGAAACTGATTTTAAACCAAAAAAAATCATCAAAAATCTTTACTTTATGTGTTTGAATGCTGTTTTAGCAGTACTTGATGTGACACCCATCCCGTTACGTAGGATTTAGACCTTAACAATGAACTCATGGAAATTAAATATCCTGTTCCTGAAGATCTTGTTTGCTTCTACAGCTCATAAAGATGCTACTGTAATAATTCCAAAGGGCTTCACCTCTAGTTGAAAAAATCCCACAGCAGCTTTAATCCTGTCATGCATGTGCTAACTGAAGTTTTTGCTTGTTGACAGAAAAGACAGCGATGGATCAATACTGGAAAAATATTCAGGTGTGTGTCATACTGCTTTTTATTGGTGTCTCTTTCACAGCAAAGATATTTCCCTCATGTAAGATCTTTTACTTGAGGAAAAATGATCTTTTACTTTAAGTAAATCAATGCAGAATCTGGATTTACAACAGTTTCTGCTTTTAAACCTTATTGCAGACTCATATTTGTCATATTTAATCCAACATTTTCTTCTATTTTCTTCTTTGGATGGTGATTTAGTGTGCTGATTTCTTTTTAATTTCTTCTCTTGTTGACCAGGATGAAAAACTGCACACTTAGCTGCAGCAGAAACCAGAAGTCCACCTCCTACCTGAGAGCATCTTTGTGATCCCTGAAGGTCTGCTTTGGAAACACCATGGCCGGGCTGGAGTTGACGGGCAGAGCCAACCTGTTGTTGAGGTACATGTCCTCCAGCCAGTACTCGTACACCTGAACAAAGAGAGAGGGGGACAGTTTTTGATGAATGTGGCTTCATTACGCTCTTTGGACTCAGAGTTATTACTTTCAGAGAGGAGACGTGTGTGCAATGGAGTAAAAAAAAACATGACAGTGTATCACTGCCACGTGAAAGCAGAGCGTCAGAGAGGAGTGGGAGCGTGATAGATTTCAGCGAGCCGGATGAGCTGAGGACTGAGCGATCGTCCAGACGCTGCAGGAGGAGGGGAGACTGAAGCGGAGAGCACGAGAGAGGAGCTTCAATAAATCCTCATCTCCAGCTGTTTGCTTCTTTTCAGACGTTTTATGGATGAGGTTGGAGATTTTATTTGTTCGGGACAAAATCAGAGGCAATTATTATTTAATATCTGAAGTGGAGCTGATGCAGAGTTAAATCCTTTATGATCACAAATTATTGCTATGATGATGCCGTGTGCAAATTCTGTTGTAGGTAAAAATCCAATAAACTTAGTTTATGAGGGAGTTGCTCTTACTGATAATTATTAATCTGCAATTTAATCTCTCTAGATGAGAAAGCTACTTTAAGGGCTAATGAACAAATAATCATATTGATATTTGACTGGGTTGAGCAACTTTGGTTACCAGGAGGTCCAAGCAGCGTTCATTTCATTCATGAATGCCTGTGACCTTCCCTGCATTATAAACCATCATCATTCTGTAAAGGATGTCAGCACATGTTCAGGAACACTTGAGAAAACCATCAGTTAACACAGTTCATCTCTACATCTACATGGTAATGGCCAAACTGTACCATGCAAAGACAAAGACAAAAAGGACCAACACCCTAGGCTCAGGCTCATCTGAGATGGACTGAGGCAAAGTGGAAAAGTCTGCTGTGGTCTGAGTCCACATTTCAGACTGTTTTTGGACATCATGGACGTGGTGTCCTCCAGACTAAAGAGGAAAAGGACCATCCAGACTGTTATCAGAGCAGAGGTCAAAAGACAGCATCTGTGATGGTATGAGGGGTGTTAGTGCCCATGGCATGGGTAACCTGCACATCTGTGAAGACACCATTTATGCTGAAGGTACGCACAGATTTTGAAACAACATGCTGCCATCCAAGTGACATCTTTTCAGCAAGATAATGAAAACATATTCTGTAAGTGTTACAACAGCGTGGCTTCAGAGCAAAATGCTGCAGATACTCGACTGACCTGCTGCAGCCCAGACCTGCCTCCCGTTAAGATGTGTGTGGTGTGTTATGACACACAAAATATGACAAAGGAGACCCCGGACTCTTGAGAAACTTAAGTTGTACATCAAGCAAGACTGGGAAAGAATTCCACCAAAGTTTCAATAATTTCTGTCCTCAGTTCATAAAAGCTAACTGAGTGTTAAGGTAACACAGAGGTCAACATGCCCCTGCTTTTTTGGAACATGTTGCAGGAATCGTTTAAAACAAGTGAGTATTTACAAAAAAGAAATGATAATTACCATTTTGAACATTAGTTATTCCCCATATTGGAAAGCATTGTCAAAAACAGCTCTTTCTAATTTACACCAAAACTACTTGTTCTGAGCAGGGCAGAAACAGAGGGGTTTATAGGCATGCCAACATAAAAAACCTGAGTGGATTTCTTGGCAAGAAACTTGAAAGTTATATTGTGCAGACATTTGGGACCATTTTGCTGATTTTTTCATCCTTTAAGAAGCTAATTGTAAAGAATTATAGTCACTTCAACAGTTTTTTTTAATTAAAATGAACAGAGCTGTTGCTGGTTATTAGAGGAGATTGATATTTTTAATGCATTTTGATTGTGCACAATAAAAGACTTATAGAAGCAATATCTTTTAAATCTACTAATGTCTTGCATTAAACAAAACTTAGAAGTAATGAAAGATCACTGCAGAACTTTTTCAGGATTCAGTGTATTTTTTTCATTATGAATGATGTTGAATTTCCAACAAAGGTTCAATTTTTTCCACGTTTGCTTCATTTCATTAAAATCTGAATTAATCTAATCACACTGAGCATGAAAAGGAGCCATATTTAGCCCCTTGGCCACCAGTTGCTCCTCCCTGATATGAGGAATCAAGACAGGTTTTTACTCTTTAATAGTATTTTTCCTTTCATACATAAACCCGATAATTAAAATGATTTGTTACCCAGTTGTTGGTCTTCTCTCTCCTCTCCAGAAGCTTCTTCTGAAGAACCTCTCCGACTCCTCCAGGAGCTCCAAACTTCTCCACGATGGCCTTGGTCTTCTTGAACTGCTCCTCCTTCACCAGGTGCTGGTTACACTTCAGGTAGATGTCGAGGGTTTGTTTCAGAGGGGGGACGGGCACCTTGGGGAGCACCTACAGCGTCACAGACAGAAACTGATCAGAACTCTGTGATTTCTAAGTTTCCAGTCACTCATGATAACCCTGCCCTTCTTCATTAATGCTTTTTTATCTTTTATCTTAACTCAGTGTAGGTGGGGCTGTGATTAAACATGAACGCAGACTAGTGTTTGTGGTTGAATTTAATATTGTTCTGCTAATACAAATGCACAGTTTCACTTTGTGAACAAAAAAGCTTGACTTATCCCTTCAATATAATGCACACAGAGCTATTGGATGGATACTCTGCTATTTAACTAAGCCATGAAAGTATATCTTGCAAAAAAACATGCTTAAAAGGATGCATCATTAAAGAAACAGTTTTAATGGAGTAGTTTAACACATTTTCTAAGAGGTGGAACAAGACAAGAGGGGAGAGAAAGGGCTTGTAGACAGACATGGACTCATGTTTTAGTATAAAGGTGTTTTTTTTTATTAAAATAGGACATTTGAATTGTTTTTTTAAATCACAAAATAGACTGTTAAACTCTTTCTTTGACAATATGACCTAAGAAAATAGGGATTTCTTTCAATTCAAAAGCCTCAAAACATTTTGTTAACATGGCATGACTGCTTATGGCCTGTATTGTTTTTACCTGAGGTCTACAAATGACCAAAACTACCCCTGTCTCTAAGAAAACAAGATAACCTCTTTGATAAATGACCAGCCGTTCTACATAAATTTAGCCTTTGGGTTCAAATGCAGTCAATCTATTTTCTACTTCAGGAGTTTATTGACAAACTGGTGCTGTTGAGCCTCTATAAAAAGAGAATATGAAGACAACAGGAGGGTTAAACTCCTAATGAGTGATGAAAGAGCGGCTGCGTGTCTTTCCCGTGATTCACAGAGGGTTCATTAGTTAAGGGGGTGATTCCCTCACATCTTTTTCTTTATGATTTTATTATTAGAACCTGAGTTAATAATTTATCCTAAATGCTTCGAGTGTTTCCAAGTCCTGCTGTCCTGTGGGGATTTGAAAACACTCTTGTTTTCACAAGGAAAAATGCGAATTGATTATCTTTTCTGTCTGATGTGAATCATTTGCATAATCGTGTGTGGAACCTAAGATGTTAATATTGACCCGGGATTAGAATTGTAAAATAAGAGGGCTGTCGGTGAATTCCTGAAAAGAGAGAGACTTTGAAGCTTTACACTATTTTCTGAACATTAGAAAATGTCTCCCTGGAAAAAAAGCAAACCAAACTCATCTAAAAATCGGACAAATTCTTCATTTTTTAATACAAACTCTCTAAAATAATTCTCAGGGATTCAGTGAGCACTGTGCTTAGTTACAGCAATGAGTTGGCAGTATTTGTGTTTAAGTGAATTATGAATGAGTAGAGGGGAAAGATTGCATTAATGCAATATTACATTTAATCAAACCAACTGGGAAATATAATTTCATCGCTAAACAATTCTTAAAACTGCAATAATCTGAACATTCATAATGCCTATGGTGCTGTATGAAATGCACAATAAGTTGGTATCCATTATTTCAACAACCACACCCACTTGTCCAAACATCACCAACATAATTGTGAAATTTAGACAGGCTTAGAAATCACCTGTTTTTATTTGTTCCTCAAATCTGTTTAGTATGAAATTTAACATCTTTTTTTTTTTCTTTATATACAAGAGTTTTTCCCTCATTTTATTATTCCATATTGCAAACTTATTTCTTCAAGACAGTCAGTTGTTCTTTTTCTTTTGGATAAAAATATCCATCATATTCCCAAACACCGTCTAAATGACCACTTTAATGAAGATCAGACCTGTACTGGTCTTTGCTCGAGGTCTACAAATGCCATCCCTGCCTCTTGGTTAAAAGAAAAGCATGTCTAAATAGGTCCAAATAATACATAGAATATTATTAAAACTGGTATTTAATTTTTGAAATTTCTTGTCTTCTTTTTTCTTGACTTTCTTTCTTTTTTGCTCACTTAATTTATTGATGTTTCCAACCTATTTGTGCAGTTTAGACAGAAAATTTCTCTTTTTCTTTTGGCCAAAAAATTCCAGTAATTTCTCCAAACATTGTTTAAAAATGTTAACATGATATATAAAAAATATTTTCCATATTTTATTAACATATTGTTCAATCTTTACATTGTCCTGCAAAATGCACGTTTCTTTGCTTGTGATGTCGTCACAAAAGTCTCGAAAAGCAGAGGAACATGACTTCTTTGACTCAAGTCTAAGTTCACAGCTTTATGCCTCTATAAAGAAAATGCTCTGTTTTTACTTCCTGGGGTTTATGATGTCATAGCTATACAGCCTCCACGTACATTAGTGTGTTTTATGCTTATCATAGATGCCATGCCAGTTTTGACAGTCCACTCCACGGCCTGTAATCTCCCCCTCCTCCAACCAGGCTTCACTTGAGCAGCCAATCAGTGAAGAGCTCGTTATCACAGCCTCCTTCAGCCTGAGATCCAAGTGTTTTCAAAGGGGAGGGAAAGGGAGCTGCATCGTATCCTCTACAGAGATGACAATATTCCTTTTTTAATCCAACTTTCTTCAAACCCTTGCTTTGTAGACACACCAAACATGATGTAAACAGTCAACAATCATCAATCATAAATTAAAGTTTTTGGGGAAAAAAATTACTCTGTTATTCAGCTTTAAATTTATTTCAGCCAATTCATGAACTGTATCTCTCTCTGTCCATTTGCCGGCCTGTTCATCTCTTTCTCTTTTGTTTAAGATCATCTTTAGGGAAAATTTAGATTTGGATGCTTGAAATACTCTCTCTTGTCACAAACACTATTTTGTACATTAAGTATAAAAATATGTACACAAAAAAACTAAAATTTCTGTATCTGTGCATTGTATCTACCTTAAATGCTAACACTAATAATTGTTATTTTAATCAACCTTATTAATTTCAAGAGTCGAATTAAAGAGTTATACCAAAGAGTAACAATCTCAAAAGGACATGTGTTTCACAGATTATAGTTTAAGGATCAGACTAAGAAAGGGTGTTGCATTAAAGGAAAGACAACGACAGCTTCAGCAGCCTGTTAAAATGTGGATTTTGATGAGGTAGGGCAAACAGCCAGTCATGGACTAGGGTTTATAATCAGTTCTGAGGCTGGCCTGTCATAGTTTGAATGGCTCCAGGTGAACAGACTAGCCACGCCCCCCTTGTGCGTCATGCCCTACCATTTGAGAAACACTGATCTAAGATGATGCAGGAAAATTCTACACTCTGATTAACTTGTATGAATATTGGTAAACATGTTTATTAACAATCTAAAGAAAAGCAGTTTGAAAAAGAAAGAAAATAAGTTGTAATAAAACTGCTCTTGCTTTCAAAGTGATACAAATAAATACAATTAAATCAGCTGATAGATCAGATCGTTTTTTTCAGCAGTTTAGGGGGGATGGATTTTCAAACTCTGCTTTACTTTTAGCTTTATGAGGGGCCTCATGATGGTCTTTGCCTGTGGCCTTCGTATTTCTTGCACTCTCTCCCTGACACTGACAGAAGAAAACCCAGATGTTAACTGTATTCGTGATGATGTGCTGAACTAAAATATTATTAAGGATATAATCCATCAAGTTTTTGAAGATTTTGAAATCCCTGAATCTGCATGAATTCATGTCTTTCTTTCTTTCTTTCTTTCTTTCTTTCTTTCTTTCTTTCTTTCTTTCTTTCTTTCCATAAGATGAAATGCCCGCTGTCCCATCCACCCCTAGCGGTCAGTCTGCGTAATCGCACCTTTCTCTGTCCGCGGTGCTGAATCAGACATCGTTAGTCTCCCAACTTCAGCACCACGGACATCGACTTTGACTCAGCCTCAACAAATGAACAGGCAGACAGCTGAAAGAAAACCACTTTCACTTGAGGAAATAAGCTTCCTTTTCTTACTTCACTCTCTCTGGCCGCCTCTCTCTCCATGATTAGCGTCTCTGCGCTCCAGTCCGGATGAGAGGAATAATGTGGAGACCTCGTTGGAGACGATCTATCCTCCCTGGATGTAGTTGAAACATGGGAAAAAGTAAACAAAATGAGGCTCGTAGAGGAACAGAGGAACATGTATCTGCATGAAAAGTGAGACAGCAGGATTCATTCTTCATCATTTTGCAGCCTAATGCAATTTGCTGCTTGTCCTTGATGTCCAGCTGCGCCTCATTGTTCACCGCTGCACAGAAATGCGCAACAAAAAAATGCACTTTGTCAGTATTTATGACTTAAAAGCTGCCCTTTTTCTAAATCAAAGTATAATTCAGCTTCCAGTACAGAGAAATAGTACCTAAATTCAAACGACATTTCACAAACTAGTACGTCTTGAAACAAGTAAAACATGAAAAATGCGTAAAAGTAAAGCATACAGGTCGGTTTGACTGCAAAAAGTACTAATTGTGACTGGAAAACTTGGCTTTTACGTTAGTTTAAATGTGAATCATTTTCTTCTTTGATTGACAGGGGCTCGTACGGATAAAATACTATCTCAATAAGTGTATGTTAATGAGCAAATAATCAAATAAAGTTAAAATAAAGTTGTCATACCTGGTCCGAGTCAAACTCAGTACGTCAGAAAAGTGTTTGCTGGAAGTTTCCCTCGCCTCCCACGTCCACGCCGTGATATCCCATATTATTAAAGTGGAGCTCGGTACGGGCGCGTGGCTGCTCCCCCGTCCCCTCCTCGCGCCATAAGGCTGTGACTCCACATTAAAGCGCGCCCAGGAAAAAAAAAAAAGAAGATGCTGAAGGTGTCTGCGTCCTACCTTCTCCCCTGAGGCAACAAACTCCTCCCATCGAAATCTATTCGCGGAGCATATTATCTAACAGCCTGCTTCACCCCCCAACCCCACCCTCCTCCTGCCCCCCCACATCCCATCATAATTTAAAAAGCAGTGAGAGTCCGTGTCAGCCGTGGATTTGGAGATGGTCGTGCGTAAAGAGGTGCGTTCACGGCACAGATTTAAGTAGGTTTGAAACAGCTCATGGCGCATTCATGACTTCAATTAAACGTTTAGCAGATAATCCATCAAATTTAAACACATCAGATTATTAAAAACTGCACATTTCTACCATTTTATTCTGTTTTTATATCGTATCTATACGCGTAAAGCTTCTTGTGCGTAAAGTGAAATATCTAGTTTTCCCTTCTTCTCTTTTCATGCACTATAGAATCCAAATTAGTTCTTTGAGAGTCTTTTCCTCACGATGTCCAAGTCGAGGACTTGACTTTTGGGAGGTTTTGAACAACTCGTGGTGCTCTTATATCTTAAAAATCCGTTTCTTTACCTTGAAGATTATTTCAAAGTCGGCTGTTACCCACTGTCCCGGTCTTGTTTTCTGTTGCATCAACTTTTACAATGCGTAAAACAAAAACTTCTAGACATTTTGTTTAAAATTTTTATTTTTCCTGCTCTAAGGAATGAGAATTGTATTTGGATTAATCAACTTTTTAAACATACCAATCGGTTATCTATGTTTCGTCTATATTGTGCGTCGACGTAAAGACTTTCCATGCAAAACTTGTGTTTTTCTTCTACTTGTTCTTTTTCTACATTATAACACCGGACACAGGAATGTTTATGTTTTTTTTTTGCCTTTTTCTCTGTCTATACTGCGTTAATGTGCGTCAAATTTTAATGCGTAAATCTCGCTGTAATTTAAACTTATAACTGTAAATCCATAAAGAAACAAAATTTTATGTGCTTTTTTTCCCTCTGAGAGTTGTTTTACATATGCAGAGACAAATATATTGAGTATTTATACGATTTTTGTTTTGCTTTTATGATGCGCCGTGTGCGTAAAACTTCAATATCATAAATTTAAATGTCTAGTCGAAAGTTTAATACTTAATTCTCTTGTTACGAATAATGAAAATGACCCCAAATTAAATGAGATATGCTCGATTGTTTTACTGTTTGATAGTTTCAAAGACAGCAAGATACAGCATTGGCCAAAGTTTTGCTGCGTTTTCATGTTGCGTCAGCGTGCGTAAAAACTTTACTGCGCAAATTTAAGAAGGCTAAAAAGTTTTCCACTTCTGATGCATAATATATTCGTATAATGTTGTTATCTAATATTCTTTTTTCATAATTCAAAACCAGGAATTTTGATTTTTCATACGTTTTATATTCCGTTTTAATCTTGCGTCAATGTGCGCAAAACTTTTGATGCCAAAAAGTATCTACTTTTCTTTTGTACTTTTGTTTACTTTTCATGAATTGAACAATGTTTATATATTTATTTATTTATTTTTGGCTAGAGGGTATAGAAATACACAGATGTTGTTCTTATTGTTTTATTGTTTGTTTGGTTTTACGTTGCCTCATGTGCGTAAAGCATTTCATGCGTAAATCCAAAACGTTAGTTTTTTGGCTTTAACTTTTGTTTTCGATTTCGTGTTAAAAAGAGCCCAAATTAAAGAGCTCTTTAAATACTTACAGATGACAAACATTTTCATGGTTCATGAAAAGTATATTCATGTAAGTGTTTTAGTGGCTGTGCGTAAAGAGGTGCGTCTATGGCTTTTACATTGGGGTTTTCAGCAGGTTATGAACAACTCATAACATAAGATGTGTTTTATTCAGTCGGGTTTTAATAACTTGTGTGATAGATTAAGTTTAAATCATTTTCTTCATTCTTATTAATATTTTCAATAAAATAAATCAGTCTTTTAAACCGTGTTCTCTCATTTGAGACTAAAAAATAAAGGTGAAATCATCTCCCACAGATTCAAACATAGATTTATTCAAACGACACTTAATAAATGAATATATATTTCTTCATTTTTCAGGAGACTTTATTCGCTACGTCTTGACAAAATGTTTCACACGCACACGCGCGCGCCCACGTAAACATACACACACACACCCTGTTGCAGAGGTCCACGTCATGATTTAACAATTTACATTGTGCATATATCCACATATGTACAAAATCCATTTATTATGATACATTGAGTTTCAAACAACAGAGAAAATCAGATTTACAGCAAACAGGCCCAAAGTTTAAAATCACAATTCTCAACAACAGAAGAAGAAAATCAGGCCTTTTGATGTGCAAGTAAAAAAAGTTTCCTCAGAGACTAAAAATAGAGGCTATTCTTATGTGGGAGGGGGAGATGTGCTGCTTATAGTTGGTCCCATATACTCTTTTTACTCACATGGATCTATTTATATCTTTTTACAGAAGTCTTTGTTACACACAGAGTCGACAGTAGCTGATAAACTCTCACAGAAAACTCCAGATACACGTCCATGACGAACTACACAGACTTTTTGGACACAAGAAAACCACAGTCAGTTAAAAATAAATAAATTAAATAACAACTTTGGAGAACGAGTCACACAATCATGAATTTGGTGATTGGGTGTTGATATTGCACATACAGAAAATAAATGTAAAATAACTGGACATCAACCTGCCTCGCTGGATTTTTCCAGGAGGGAGTGCAGGGGTGGTTTTGGTAATTTGGAGGCCCTGGGCAAAGACCACAAAGATACCCCTCCCCATTTAGATAGAAGCAATCGTAGAGAGTAAGCAAAATATTTTGATGCTTTATGAGCAGCTTTTTGAGCTCAAAAACGGAATCATAGTCTCTTGTTTCTGTTCAATCAAAAGAGAACACAAGCAATGGCCAAATTGGACAAATATAATATAAACTTTTTTGTGCATTTAAGTCAGAATCAGGGGACATGCTCAAGATTTTTTTTAGATAATTATTGATAAATATCCATAGTTTATTTTGCTTAAATTAGTGATAGTATTGCTCAAATGGGTTAACAACATTGGATAATTGGGTGAAACTGGCAAATATTTAAATGTTGCTGATCTATTTGTGCAGTTTAGACAGTGTGAGGAAACTTTATGCAATATTTTAACTCATATTAAACAAGAGAAAAAAGTTGCTTGCAAAGGCAAAGTGAGCAAAAATATACCAGCAGCGAATTCAGAAAGACAACTACTTTAAAAAAATCATAAAAAAAAATAGTTCCAGCAAGGATGCAGTTTCACACCCATCCAAACATTGCCAACCTTTCTGTGCAATTTCAACAGTGTGCTTAGGTTTCTTTTACAATAATGTGGAGTGAGGGACCTATTTCACCAACTTATCCTGACATTGCCAACAAGAAATTGTCAGGAACACTGCTTTCCATTTCTAGTATTCTTGATTTCCATTTAATGAAAATGTGCATTGATTGGTTATAAAGTTGGGCAAATAGGTTGCCAACATTAGAAGAGTGGGCTTAAATGATGAAGAATGAATGATGCCAACATTTGTGTATTTTAGACAATGTACAGGAATTTAGCAACTCTTTTTTCATATTTTTAATAAAAGGAAGAGAGTACTAGACTGTACAAACAGGTTGGCAACATAGAAGAAGCAGAGTAATCCAAATGGATTGTGCAGCTAGTTTCACACATTTAAAAATTGCCAACCTATTTGAGCAACTTAGACAATGAAAACTATTTCTTGCCATTCTTAAAGAACACTGTCCTTTCTGAATCAAATTGCCTTGATTAATGATGAACTTTGACAAATGTGTTGTCAACAATATGGAAAATTTGGTATTGCTTGTGAGACCAAATTGTTGTAAATCATTTTGTGCAATTTGAACAGTGAAGGATAATCCCTTCTAGGATTAAAAGGAAGTTTAACTTGTGAATCCAAATGTCTGATACAATGTTGTGCAACTCGTGTGTGAATCAAACATTTTCAGAAGCAATTTGTTATCATTAATAGTGATTTGATTGAATATAAAATTGCAAAGATAGGTTTGAAAGTATTGAGAAACAGTAAAGAAGACTGTGCCACACACTTTTTTAAAAATGCTGTAACTCATCTGTGCTGTTTAGACCATTTTCCTCTAAGGAATTTGGTTACAATATTCTTAAGAAAGAGAACAGGGGAAACTGTTTAAATTGTGCATTTTGGTTGGCAACATGCAATGAAAGCAATATAATACAAAAAATGTCAGTTTCCCCCCCCCCCCCCCCCCTCTTATTCAAACACTGCTTTAACGTTTTGTGATTTTTATGTTTATAATTATATGTTTTTTTGTGCTTTGCTACGATTGGAAATAAAACTGCACAAATATATTGGCAACTTTTGAAAAACAATTTGAACTGGCTTTGCCGCGAACTTTTTAAAATGTTGCAAAACTATATGACAATTGACAATTTACACAGTGTGCAGGCACGAGGCAGCAATATTTAAAAATGAGAGGGAGAAAGAAATTGTTATAATTGCACATTTGGGTTGGCAACTATAAAAGTACAGCAAAATATTTCAGGAAAAAAGCAATTTAGTCTCTAATAAGAAGTTTGTTTCAACCATGTTTCCAGACATACAACATATATATGCAATTTTTAGCACTTTACTTGAGATATAATGACATTTTATTCACTTATATGGATTTAATTGATAATAATATTGCACAAATTGGTTGGCAACATTTAAAAACTTGGTACAGACTTTTTTGTTTACTTTTCCAAATGTTGCCAACTTAGTTGAGCAATTAAGACATGTGCAGGGTAATGCAAGCACTTTTTTGACATTAAGAGAGGGAGAGAAAATGGTCTAAATTGCATATATAGATTGCCGATGTTTAAATGAAATTAAATGATTAAGGACGATGAGCCAGTTTAAACTTTTTATCCAGAGATTGCCAACATATTTGTTCAATTTATTCAGTGTCGCGGAAGTTGCTTCAAATGCTTGGTTTTTCTTGGTAAAAGACCTCTATTTGTCTTATTTTGTTGACTAGAAGGATAAAGTAAATTGCACAAATAGGTTCGGAATATTTGGAATGTGGTAGAATTAGTAGGGCCAATAGTTTTTCCAGTTTTTGCCAACTTATGTGTGCATTGCACCGTGTTTGTCAGCACTATTTTTGACAAAAAAAGAGAGGAGAGAGCTGTGTAATTGCACAAACAGGCTGGCAATGCACGTTATTCTGCTGACAGAGTCGAAATTGCACGTCACGGATTTATATGTCTGTGCAAGTTTTACCCACATGTCCAAATACAGTCCAACGTTGTTGCCAACCTATCTGTGCATTTAGATGGTGTGTTGTGCTTTTAAATGTACTTCTTAACCACTTAAAGTAATTTAGACCTTCACCTCTTAATTGATGCTCTCTGAATTTTATATATTTTGAGGTTCCTTGGAGCACGAGCCCCTGGCATATGCCTACCTTTGCCTAATGGTCAAACCGCCTATGAGGGGGTATATGTGCTCGTGGGGGAGTCAGAGCGCGGCCGGCTCAGGTGTATTCTGGACCGGACGACTCCTCTGACTGAGACCGCTGTGCTTTAAAAGGATCGAACCCGTTCTCATCCACCGGCAGGCAGTTTCCCGCCGTGCTGTAGCCCTTCTTCTTCGCCCTCCTCTCCTCCATCCGGATGGTGTCGTACAGCCCCTGCGGAGCCTCCTCCAGCAGGTTATCCCTCTCGGAGTAGGACGGTTTCATTTGGCACACGTTGCGCAGCAGCAGCAGTGCCGGCGCGTAAAGCACATTGACGAGACCCATGCCCAGATTGAGCTGCACGAAGCCGAGGGTGTGCACGATCTGCCCGGCGACTATCGGACCCATGGCGTAGGCGACGGAGTAAGAGATGTCAGCTATGGCGTAAACACTTCCATACACCGAGACATGACGCACGTCGACGAGGAAGGCGAGGGTGGGCAGGAGCGCGGTGTCGACGAGCGCGATGCCGAAGCAGATGCCGCACAGAGGCGCAATGAGCTGCCCAAAACTTTTGCACGCGGGGACTGTGCAGGAGCTCGCGCCTATTATGACTAAGCCAACTGCTCCGTAGAACCACTGCAAGTTTGGATGCTTGGCTGCTAGTTTGACAGTTATATACACACCGAGGACGTGCGGGAAGAAGGCAGGCAGCCATGTGAGCCCCATCTCCCACTGAGAGGAGTGCATGGTGGTCTCCATCCAGTTGGCTATGGTGGGCTCCAGGAAGGCTAAGGGGATGTTACACACCGTGAGCGCGCCTGCCACCACCGCTATGTAGGGGTCGATCATGAGTCTGTATATGGGGGTGCCCACTGGCATGTTCTCTCTAGTCCTGTTGGAGAACGGTTTGATGACTGTGAGGAGGAGGAACCCGTCCGCCAGGCAGATGCACGCCAGCACAATGAACGGGACTTTCTTCCCCGCGAACTCGTACAGGACGCCCCCGAAAGGAGGCGCCACCAGGCTCCCAAACGAGATGAAGGCGAGGGCGATCCCCAGCGCCTTGCTCCTCTCCGCCTCCTCCGTGTACTTGTCCGCGATCATGGCGATCCCGGAGGTGTCCGCGAACGCAGAGCCGAGACCCTGCAGACTTCTGGCGACGAACAAAGTGGCGTAATTCTCCCCGATGGCGAAGATGCATGTGGAGAAGAACATGACGCCGAGCCCGATCATGAGCGGGATGTCATATCCGACCCGGTCTATGAAGGTGCCCGTTAGTGGGTTCACGAGGAGCTGCAGGATGGCTTTGGACGCGAACAGTACTCCAATCTGGACGTCTAAATTCTCCTTGTTGACTTTGTCTTGGCTTGTGCTGTTGGTTGAGGAGTTCGGGTGCATGACAACGTGAACATGCTCTGACTGCTCGCTCTCCAGCTCTGTTAGATAGTCCGGGATAATTGGCACGATTACCATGTAGAGCATATTGTCCAGGAGGAGAGCGACGCAAACAATCACCAATATGATCCGTCTCTGCTGGTGAGGGTCCTTCATGGCTGTGCCTAGTTGTTTGGTCCTCTGCCCCATCTCGGATAGTTTCACGGCGGCTGATTTGGCCAGCCCGGATGATCCTCCTTCTTCATCCATGGTGTGCTTTCTTTTTTTAATTTGGGGTGAAATAAAAAGCTTAAAAATTGTCCTTGTGCTTGTTTTGTGTGCTGCCGCGCTCTCAGCACCTCGGATGACTCATGGGCGCTCCCTTTAGATTGATGTGATGCTCTCCGTCCTCACCTCGCCTGTGCGTAAAAGGAGAGGAACTTGGCTGCCGCATCGGTGATTCCCTTCTTCAGCTTCCTCAACTTGTCCGCGCCTCAGCCACATCCTGATGCTGCTTCATGATCTCCTCAGAAGTGACGTGGAGTTAAATTATCAGATCTTACATTGCAAACTTTCTCTTTTTTGGTTCCTATGTGCAACGCCAATTACGCGCAATCCCTCTCACCTCTGCGTCCATCCCTGCCGTCACCTGTGGCACTTTTGCGCTCAAGCTCCGTGTCCAAGAGTGGCTCCGTGGCCATTGGCGCGCATTAACCCGCAGGTTGGGTGCTATTTTAGTCCCTTTTTTTGTCTCTCCTCTTTTCACCGAGAGCTGTGACGCATCACCAGCTTGCCCCCAAGTGGATCCATTCGCCACTCGCCTCTTTTATGTTAATTTTTCAACCATGGCAGCAATCACTTCAACCAATAAGAGCCAGAGAGCGCCACAGCACGAGCGTTCTTATTCTTTAGGTACAGTGAGTGTGACTCTGTGCTTCAGTGCTGCACTGAAGTGTTCTGGACATTTACGCACACGCGCAGCTGAGATATCTGCAGTGATGATCACAAACCCAGAGAGTGAGCAGAGTGGTTTGAGGGTTTAGAGGCCCAAAGCAAAGAAACGAGTGAGTTTCTTCAACATGTCTAAAGAAAATAGATGTTAAGAACCTCCTTTTAGCCAGGACATGACCAAAGCAGCTATTTCTTTACGCTTCTTTTAGCTGAGTGAAAATGACAAAAAGTCAAATTTAATACAGTTTAATATACATAAATATGTGTGATTTATGTTGTTTTATATGGTGGCCCTCAATTGTAAAACAAAAAAATAACAAAAAGCATCAAAATCAAACGAATCAATCATTATTTATTTGATTCAAATGAATAAAAAGTAACACATCAAAAAAGCAAGAACATGATTAAAAAATGACTCCGTCAAAAAGAACTTAAATATTAAGACCACGTCAAAGATTCATCTAAGAAAACATCCAAGAACAAAGCAGGAAACATACTAAATCAGAAAAAGAAGAACAAATATGAAAACAAAACAAAAACATAATTAAGTGATCAATCCATCAATTAATCAGTCAGTTAACACAACCAAAAATGTCATAAACTAAATCGCAATCAAAAAGCACAACAAACAAAACAACCAACAGCAAAGTAGGAGGGAAAAGAAAACAGAAAACAACCAAAAAAAAACCATGAAATTACTAATAAAAACACAATAAATGGAAAAACACCAAAGTAAAAACAGCAAAGGGTTTTTGTGTTGTTTAAATATGATTGTGGATTGATTATTGCTGTTCTATTTTTATGGTATTTTTTTTTTTGTTTTGTTTTCGGTTAGAATATGTTTTTTTCTATTGTTGTTTGTTTCTCTACATGTCATCAGATTTGTTTTTGTGTTTTCATTTTTAGTGCTATTTTTAATTTGTGTAGTGTCTTTTATTTGTTGTTGTTTTCTCAAGTAATTATTTTATCATAGTGTTATTTAATTCGTTGTTACAATTTTTAGTAGTTTTGTTTTCCACTTTAGGTCCTCCACTACAGCCTCTCTACTTCTTCTCGAGTTGAAAAGGCGCTATATCTTTATTTTTGAGGATCTTGAACCTCAGCAGCCGGTCCAGGGTCCCTTAAAGAGATCTGTCTGGATCAAGAAACACTGTTTTGTGCAGCACTCCGGACACCGTTCATATTTTCTATATTTTCATTTTAGTCATTAAGATCTTTTCAAACTTATGCCTCATATTAGTAACACTTTGGGCCTACCTTTTACTTGAGAAATCAACATCAACATAAAAGACACTACATAAATAGAAAGTACTACTAAAGATTATAACACTAAAACAAAGCCCCCTGACAGTTGTTCACTGTGCCCGATCACGTGATCAGACACTTAAACACTGTTTGTGGCTCAGACTTGACTATCGGTTTGCTTCAAGCACCCGATCCTTAGTAAATTTATTTATCTTATTTATCTAACCAGGTGTGTCCCACTGAGATCAGTAGATCTCCTTTTAAGGGAGACTTAAAAATAAATGTGTTCCTCAGAAATACAAAAGAAAATGACACAGTAGTAGAGTTAAAGTACAATCAGAACATTTATAGGATGCCTTAAACAATCCAGAGAGACTTGTTGTCTCATTGTTTATTAGCTGTATCAACTGCTACTACTTTATATATATATATAACTACTTTATTTTATAACTACTGATAAACAAGCAGACTAGATTTCAGCACCACCTCTCCGTGGACAGCTCCCTTCATTGCAGATCACTTTCTTTTCCATTCATACAACAAAAACCCACATTTCCAACTTTCTTTGGACTAAACTGCTCCACACTCGCTGTCATTTCCCAGAATTCGCTGCTCGTAGCTCTCGTGCTTGAGTCAGAGGCTCGCGGCATGTGTAGAAATTAAAACGGGACAGTGGCGACATCTAGTGGTAAAAATCTGCGGCACACAAACGCCCAGAATAGAATATTTATGTCGTCTAGGATGTTACAGAATATTTTTTTTAACTGTTAGGCTCAGTGCGACTAATAACATAATTTAATCAACCGACTGAGAAACATTTTGAGCTTTGCTTTATTTAGTGTGTCAGAAAGTATATAAGTTATGAACTTCAGGTTACTGCTGATATTCACACAACTACTACAGCTTCTTCCATCCTTCCATTATCTAGTCCTCTTATACCTTTGGGGTCACAGTTTAACAGGAGCACATCTGCTAGATTTTGCAACCTAATCGCAAAAGAAATCCAAAATATCAGCTGATTTTTTTTAATCCCAAAGTTTCCCGTTTAAAATGTTTATTTTTCCAATAATCCAAACTTTTCTGACACTTTATTGTAAGTCGCTTCTTACGGAAGAGTATTAGGGCCATTGAAGATGGAAAAAAAATTTAGGAGGTGGAGATTTAAGTCGACATGATGAGAATAAATTCGATGTTTTGAGATAAAAATTGGAATAAATAGGTGAAAGTCGAAACATCGACAACAAAGTTAAAATACAATGTCGCGATAAAATTCAAAATGCCGAGATGAAAGATAAAATGTAGAGAACAAAAGTCGAAAGTCGATAATAACGTCTACATACAATGTATTTTGACTTTATTCTTGGCATGTCAGCTTTTTTCAAGACATTTCGACTTTTATCACAAAATTCTATTTCGACTTTATTCTCGTTAGTTCCACTTCATTCTCTCCAAATTTCGACTTTAACCACGACTTTGCAAAAGTATTTTTTCTCCATTGAACATGGCCCTTACACTCTTCCATAATTTCTACTCAAAACAGTTTGACAGGTTTTTTTCTTAAAAAACAAAACAAAACAAAACAAAACAAACAAACAAAAACAGAATTTTTCCAGTGCACATGGTTCATCCATTTATTTGACTAGTTTTCAGTCTTGACTGGAGTTTCTGTAACAACCAGCAGAGGGCAGCGAAGACTTTCAAAATGAGCAGATAGACTGTGCTTCAATAAGTCAGCGAGTTGTCCCCACAAATACAAAATCATGGAGGAATAACATCATTTAAGTAATTCTGCAATGAATAAATCTTACAAAATCAAAGATTTAGTATCAAAACATTCTGCATGAGAAAATAAAATGCTTGTCGGCTTAGGAAAGACTTGAAAAAAGACAACAAAACAACTTACTGATGTATTTTCTTTAATAATTACCAAATATTTAAAATGACAGATATTCAAGTGACAAATATTAAGACAGGTCAGTGATTGTTGTCAAAGAAAACTGTGGCAAAGTAATATTGGGAAACACTTGAACCTTTGCATCAACATTTTTTAACTAAATTCAAAATATTTTAGAAAGCATACATGCAGTTTATTCATTCTCTTTCGCTTCCGGATAATTTTACTGTACGTGTTGCAGCCAGCAGAGTTGTTTTTTTTTTCTGCTGGCTGATAGGAACACTTAGGATGATTACAGAGGCAGCAGAGGGGAGTTTCCAGCCTGTCCATCCGGATAATTTGATGCAGGGACGGCCACATTAATACACAGAGAGGAGGATTAACACACCACAGGAAATAACTGCCCAATTTCCCTAATGAGAGGCTTGGCACAGAGGCAGATGTCAGATGAACTCTTCATATTTCAGAGTCTGAAATCACAGACATGCTACTGTTATTATCACAACATACATTTATGTTTGTATGCAGTGTAGAGATGTGTAAACCCGGATCATCTCTGCTGACTCATTCTAGTAACTCAGCAGCATCTGTGTGCACGAGCAGTGTGAAGAGAAAACATCCCAAGGCTTTTCAAGGACTTTAAAAGTGAAAAAACTTGATCCTCAGTCACAAGTTTGACCAGAAGAGAGAGGGAGTGTGCTCTAATTTGTACAGATGATAATTATGTTGCAATATTTGACCCTTGCTTCATGTTAGTTCCACTCACTTTTCTAAATATTACAGATTCATTTGTTAATTAGACAGTGTCAGCTAAGTGCTTTTCTTGGAACGGATTATGTTTTATTAATAATAATAAAAATATAAACTTTATCTATATAGCACTTTTCAAAACAGGGTTACAAAGTATTTTACAGACAAAATAAAATAATAATAATAATAATAACATAAAAATTAAAGGAAAATAAAAGAGAAGTGTTAGGAATACAATAACAGAAAGTGTAAGACTTAAAACAGAATAATGGAAAGCATTTAAGAGCTACAAATGACAGAAACAGAGAGCAAATTAAATTAAGGATTAATAACACTTAAGATAAGAAGGAAAAAATAAATTAAAAAGGCTAAAAGTACCAAAAGATAGAAGGAAATAGGAGATAAAATGAAAGTAAATAAAACCAGAAGTGGATAAAAAATTAAAAAGATGAAACATGAAAGTAGATAGTTTTTCTTTCTTTTAAACTTCTGTGCTTTTTTAACATTGACAACCTATTTTTTATGTAGATTCTCTTTTTTGATATAATTTTACCATGCAAGTTACTACAATTTATAAATTTAACAACATTAGCTGTTTTGGAAATTGGTTGGATTGAAATTGGATAGTCATAGTTTAGACAAAGTAGATATTAAAGAAAATCTCTCTGAGCAATTTGGAGATTTTGTCTTGACAAGAACCAAAAATATGATTGCACAACCTGAAAACATCCTTCTGCAAGCACTGGCTGTCCTCATTGTGCAGACGTAAAATGATTAATGTAGTTTTGAAGATAAATATTGTTGATGGCAGTCCTCCTGACAGCAAGTTTTAAAAAGAAAATCTAGATTTACTGTTTAAGAAATCTTAATTTCCCAAAAGCTTTATTAAAAGATTGACTTGATTTATTGATATTGCTTGGTTGAGTGTGTGACACTAGCAAGAAGCACCCACTGTCAGCTTCAACATTCAGTCTTAACATTAAAAAAAAACTGTGAAATCCAGACTGTGTGCTGTCAGTTCAGAATTTTAATCATCTCGACGTACAGTATAACAAAAAAGTTTTATGCTCGCCTATAATGATTTAACATAGCACCCCTTGGAGCACAGAGCTTTTACCTGAAGGCAGAAACAAACACGAGTTTAAAGTGTGAGCTCAGCGCTCAGAGTTCAGATGAAGACAATGACCTGCCTGTAAAGAAGAAGACAATGAAGAGACAATTAATCAATTAGAGGAGTAAAGGCCGCGAGGGGACAAGAGGCTGAGGCGTCTAATCCAGATTAAACTCTTAAACAACAAAACCTAAAAAATCAATCTGAAAACCTCGGGTGACATGAGTTATCACTTATGATTGTATGAAATAAAGATATGAGGGCCTGTTTTGACGGGAACACAGTCTATGTGCAGGTTATGCAACATCTTTGTTTGGGTCACGTGACATTTCTGCCTCCTCTGTCGATCAGACCGACCTGTGGACGGTCATCTGGTGCAAGAAGTTTGATCCACTTTGAACTTTTCCCTCTTTTCCAGATTGTAATCCTCACTTTGACCCCTGACATAAACATGCAAAGAGTTTCTTCCTCCAAAACAAAATGATTAATAACTTTTTACACAACAGGCTCTTCCTCAGTCAACCTCCAAAAGTCTTTTGTTTATTTTTTTATTTATGTTTTTTGCTGTTCTATAATCTTGTGTCTAGATCATGTTAATGTTATAAAGAATTATTCTTATTTCATTGAGGTTTTATTTAGATTTTATCAGCCTTAGATTATGGTAATGTTGTAAATATCCTTACTTTGTCAATGTCAATGTCAGCTTTATTTATATAGCACATTTAAACAGCCAGTGGCCTACCAAAGTGCTTTACAGTAGAAAAGGCAGACATGATAAAACAATAAAAACCAATACAAGTAATAAAAACAAATAAAAGCAATAAGAACAGGTACGATACAGTATAAATATGCATACTGTGCAGTAAAACCAATAAAAGATCCAACTAAAAGTGGCTACACTCCACCAGAAGCCAAGGTGAACAAGTACGTCTTTAACTGTATTTTAAAGGTAGAGAGGCTATTCGCAGTAGTGCGTTCCAAAGTTTGGGTGCCACAACAGAGAAGACCCGATCTCCTTTGGTTTTTAGAGAGGATCGAGGAACTTCAAGGACCATCTGGCTTACTGAGCGTATTTTTTTATACTTACATACTGCCTTTTTATTGCTCTTATGCTTTTATATAGAATAGAATAGAACTTTATTTGTCATTGCAACAAGTACAACGAAATTGCAAAAGCCCTTCAGCCAGTGCAAAACAGAACGAGAGAAATACGATAAAGTATGGTGCAAACATGAGTGAAGTAAAATAAGGTAAGAAATAAAGATACAATTAAATAATAAGATAAAAATATAATAAAATAATAAAGGTAAGGTGAAAATTAGAATAACAAAGTATGATACAGTAAATAATAGGAATAAAATAGTGACCATGTTCCGGTGCATTAAAGGTGTAGTCAGCGATGTGGGAGAAAACGAGTGGAGAGGTTGTTTATAAACGAATTTAGAAACTGCGTAGCTGACCAATGTAGCTAAAGCCCCAGTCACACATTCCCGTTTCTCATGGCGATTTTGCACGATTGTCATAATCCTGATAAAGCGTGCTTTGGTCGTGGTGCATGCGCTACTTGGTCTGGATCCGCGCTGTATAGTCGTGGATGAACGGAGGGGAACGTAGAAGCTCCACGACAGTTTTGAACTGTTCAAAACTGTCGTGGAGAATCGCCGCTCTCGGTACAGCGGGATGGAAGCCTAATGCAGTCCTAAGGCGAGCGGTATTAGCGTGGCATGTACGGAGCTCAGTCGGGCTGATCGTGGCCCAATCGCGGCTCAATCCTGAAAGCTTTATGAGGACGACTGACGAGGATGTATCCGTATGAGCCCCGACCGTGTCCCGTTCAAGACGGCGCAAGCGACAGGGCTCAGTCGGGGCTTACGTGACGCGAACTGAGCTCGAGCGGGGCTGACGTCCTACCAGCGGGATGGAATCCTCCTCATATCGCTGTATTATCCTAACTGGAGTGGGACAAACGCCCCCTGAAGCACTGTAGCTGCGCCACTGACGGTGTATTTACGGAGTGTCTCCAGGGGTGAGACAGTAATTTAATCCCGTATCATAGCGATCACACCAGCCTCCTCAATCGTGTACAGTCGTGCACAGTCGCTATGAGAAACGGGAATGTGTGACTTAGGCATAAGGTAACCCCGACTCGTCAGACAACTCGACTGACATTATTGAAAACATCACAACAACAGTACATTTTGGCAGATTAGACAATAAGATGAATGCCCGACAGCTGTTACTGTTATGTGAAGCACCACAAAGCTAATGTTGCTAACCTATCCAGCAGAAAGACGGCGACATCCGCGTCCGTTTTCAGGTCTTTCAATTGGCGGAGTTCCCTCCACCGTCAGAAAGCAACACCAATGTTGACCCGGGTCTTCGCTCTTTCATGGTCATAGCCCTTCTTTTCCACTTTTCACTCCTCTGACCTTTTTCTTTTGGGCTGTTTTTCAGCCATTGCTACTGCACCTATTGTATCTCTCTCTTACGCTAACTGCGCACACTACACAACCTCCTACTCCCCCTCCCCCCTCTGTCTGATCTGCACATGAGTATGAGTATGGGGGGGGGGGGGTACTCTGTTTTGGTAACTCGGCCCGAGCCACAGTATTTACCTGCTGAAATTCAGAGCCAAGGCTGTGTATTGAAACCAGACTTTTTTTTCAACATGCTGTCAGTGGTGACATCTTGTGGATGGAGAGGAGAAATACGGTGAATTTGACAAATAGTGCATTAGATTAGAAGGTTAGAAGATCGCTGACTACACCTTTAAGGCATGGCTGATACCAAGACCTCAGTAGCTAGTTTTGTTTCTTTTCTCATGTAAGTGCAGACTGGCATGACAAACAAAACTTTTCTGAATCCTTTTCAATCCTCCTTTCTTCCAAACCATAGCTCAGAGATGGATATCGACCTCTCAAACAGATCATCGTTTTATGTAAAAGAAAGTACTCTTTAAACATAATCTATCTTCTAAAAACTCTCATACATGTTTTTACTCTAAGAATTGAATCCAGCTTCACCAAACAGCATTTATACTCAATACAAAGTCTTTACTTTTAGAGTTTCAGGAGGATAAATGTAAGCTGTTTTTGGTCTGTTTGGGGTATTTAAGTGATTATGTGTTCAATGTTGAATCCTCTGAAGCTTTTCCTGGAATCTGAGAAGTTTGAAGGTAACATGACAGATTAACTTAAATCTGAAAATATCACCATTACAGGCCAAAAACAAAATCATCATGTTTATAATACTCAGTTTATTTCCTCATATATGCCCGTATTAGGCCTGTGCTGAAAATATCGATACAACAAAACATCGTCACGCACTCCTTCGGGATACGTGTCTCCAAGGGCATAGGTTTGATTTTAACATTGGTGGAGACATAAAAGTGCTCCAAGGTGGCTCTCCTGAAAGTTCATGTGTTTTATGTTTATGTTATTTCACCTCATGTAGAGCTGATCAAACAAACAAGCAAACTATCATATTCACAAAAAGCTTCTCTATGTACTACACCTTCAGCCTCTCCTCCTTCATCTCTATAACAATCATACATGTTGATGGTCATAGTCTGAGGAGAAACAGTTTTACAAATATTACCAATAAGTGTAATATTTCCTGAATAATATGAATGTATAAAATCATGTTTGTTATCTGATGTTTTATTGTTTTTTCCCACATACTTTTATTGTTGCTCTTAAATGGTTGCTGCCTTTCAATACACAAATTATACATGGATAATAAATAAAATAACCAAGAAGTGTGTCTCTTTGGCATTAAATAAAAGCATTTTTTAGTTATAACATTACATACTATGCTTGTGTTTTGTGTTAGGGACCATGCAGTGGTGGCATAATATTGATAGGGATGTGTCCCAATTCTACGCCCTTGCGTATATCATTACGGATTTTACAGAATCCATACGGCCTAAATATTTTGACAGTAGTTGTCAATACACTTTGGCTAATGTTAACAGTGGCACAGTTCAAGGTAGAAGACGAGCTACATAATGAAGCATATGTTCTAAATTTGAACTTAGGTCTACCATCTTTGAGGATCTGAATTTATGTCTCTCAAGTTGTAGAACCACTTAAAACTCATTTTTGTTCTTTTTCTTCTTATAAGAAAAAAACTAAACTTGTCAAGAATTTTGTTTATAGTAGTCAATGTTCACAATTTACATGTATCAGGATACGTACCGTATGGGGAGGTTGCTGGAAATACCCAGCCCTAGCCTGTATTAAAGAAGACCTGCCATTACAAAAGAAAAGACCAGATCTTTTTCTTGATAATTACTCATTATGTTACCACAAGGTGCACCAAATTGCTCAAAAGTGAATTTATGATGGTGAGTAACAAAGACAGAGTTTGTCAAAATTCTGTAGCTGATTGTTTTCTTCTCAGATTTGAAGTCACTGCTTCTTTCCCTTTGTATACTCAAATGCAATTCCATCATCTTCAGGGCAGAGTGGACATTTGTTAAAAGTTAAAAAAAAAACATCCCTTAGAGTTTTTATAAGATAATATGTTCACAAGCAAGGGATGAATGGGTGACTTCAATCTCTGATCTATGACTTCTATAATTTAAATCAGTTCATTCTTGTGTCAGGGTTAACATTTATGATTTTATTTTTATGTATATCCATTGGGCATTTTTAAGACTTTTTCATTATTATTTCCCTTTTTATCTTTGAGTCGAAGTTGTTATTTGTTCAAAACCTAAAGACGGCCCATTAAATAATTTATACGATGTTTTTTCCCAACAGAAACACACAGAAGATTCAAAGACTTTTAGCTTTGACCTCAAATGTCAAATCAGCTCACTGTTGAGTCAGAGAAAATCTTTGTGGAAAGTTTGGATCAATCATGCCTGAGATATTACACCGTAAACAGGGGTTGAACATGAGACTCAGCCATCTTAAAGCTAACTTTTGAAATCAGTGCTGATGTTCAACCTCCAAAATCTAACAAACTCATCCTTTAACCGGAGTAAACTTTTTTAACAACGTTAGAAGAATATTCTCCAGAAGTATGATCTTGATTTTTGGCCTAAGACTTCAAAATTTAAAGCATTCATCCTTGAGTCAGACTTTATTTTTGTACAAAAATGACAAAATCTTCTCATGGTATTCTTGACTAAGGGATAACCATGACTCCCTTTACCCTGACATTAACCGACTTTTAAAATGTTACAGTTCATCCATGAGTCAAAGTGGACATTTAAAGTTTGAGAAAAATCCCTCTAAGTTTTTAAGAAACAGATAAATATGAGAGCAGCTGATGTTCACTTTTCATGTCCAACCTCCAAAATCAAATGAATTCATCCTTTAATCAGAGTAGATATTTTAATAAAGTTTCAAAAAAATTCTCAGGAGGCATGATCTTGATGTTTGACCTCTGACCACTGCCATTTTAACTGTTCAACCTTGATTCAGAGTGGATATTTGAGCAAAATGTGATGAAAATTCTCCTGAAGCATGACCTTGATTTTTGACAGACCTTTGACAAAATTTTAAACATTCATCCTTGAGTCAGAGTGGATTTTTGTGCAAAATTTGTGTAATATCCTCATGGTTATCTTGACTGAGGGATGATCATGACTCCCTTTACCCTTGCGTCAATTAATAGTACAAAATATTAAGAGTCCATCTTTTAGTCGGAGTGGACATTTGAAGCATATCCCTGGAGTATTTTATACATTCAAATACTCCAGGGATTTTGATATGAGACAGAGTGATGTTGACCTTTCGTGCCCAATCTCAAAAATTCAATGAATTCATCCTTTAATCAGAGTAGATATTTAAGTAAAGTTTGAAGAAAATTCTCCAGAGGAATGATCTTGATGTTTGACCTCTGACCACTGCAATTTAAACTGTTCAACCTTGATTCAGAGTGGATATTTGAGCAAAATGTGATGAAAATTCTCCTGAAGCATGACCTTGATTTTTGACATAAGACTTTTGACAAAATTTTAAGCATTCATCCTTGAGTCAGAGTTGATTTTTGTGCAAAATATGACTAAAACTCCTCATGGTTATCCTGACCAAGGAATAACCATGACTCCCTTTACCCTTACGTTAACAGGCTTTGATCCCTTACGTTAACTGACTTTGACAGTTGATCCATGAGTCGAAGTGGACATTTGAGTAAAGTTGAGAGAAATCCCTTAAAAGTATTTGCGCTATTGACTTTATATGCAAGTGAGAACAGCTGATGTTTACCTTTGAATCCAATCAATTCATCCTTTAATCAGAGTAGATATTTTTCATAGAGTCTGAAGAAACTTCTCCTAAAGCATGACCTTGACTTTTTACCTGAGACCTCTAAACATTTAAACTATTCATCCTTGAGTCAGAGTGGATTTTTGGGCAAAATTGGCAAAATCTACTCTTGGTTATCTTGACTAAGGGATGATCATGACTCCCTTTACACTTACAACAGGTAATAGTACAAAATGTTAGGAGTCCTTTATTGAGTCGGAGTGGACATTTGGCGAAAGTTTGCGGCAAAACCCTGGAATATTTTATAAATTAAAATACTCTAGGGATTTTGATATGAGACTGACTGATGTTGACCTTTCGTGTCCAACCTCAAAATCCACTGAATTCATCCTTAAATCAGAGTAGACATATAAACAAAGTTTGAATATGATTATACGATAAATATGATCACGTTTGGAGAGTTAATGTCATAAGATAACCCTCTTGGCTCTTACTTTGTTTGTCCTAATCATTGAAAGTATATAAAATGTTAATTTTTTCACCTTACGGGAAAAACAGCTACAGAATATATTTCAAAAATTTCAGCCTCAGCTCTGTGATTTTCTGCTCTTGAGGTCAAAATCTGTCTAAATATGCCTCACGTGCTCACCCATGTGTGTCGTAGTGTCTGTTTCAGCTGACTCAGGCTTTTGTGACAGATGTTTTCCCGTTTTAGCTCCAGCTGTCGGACAGCAGCATTAAATTAAAGGTCGGGAACGCCCTCCTCCTGCTGCAGGTGCGTAGAGGTCGGATGTACGTCGAGGACGGAATTGTGCAATGTTGTAGAAAAAGCTCAGAGGGACTAAATCTGTCGGTGACACTGCGTACCCAGGTCCACTTCCTGTTAGCTCGTGGCTATTATTGCTGCTCCTACTATGTTTTTAGCTCGAGCTGAATTAGATCACCAGTCCGTGCTCTAATCACCTGCGGCTTCTTTGACTGACGGCCTAATCAGTGAAAGGGGACGACTTTTTCTGAGAACTGGAGGCTAATCTGCCGGAGTAAGCTGTCCTGAGAAAACTGAATGATAAGGGAGTAGGCGGTTGTTTATGCTAATCAAAGAGAAGTGTGGTATGCTAGAGGGACATTTTACTCTCTCAGTTATCGTAACTTTCCTTAAGCTCTGGACAACAAACACAAAAAATATACTTAAAAAACAAAACACAAAGCAACTTTAGAGAACCAATGTTTTAGTTCAAGAGCTTTCTGTCATGCTAACAGCTCAGGGAGACTGCTGACATGGTGATGCTAACATGCTAGGCGGGACTTTTTAGTCAAACTAATCAATTTAATATATTTATTATATTATTTAATTTATTTGTTTATGCTAGGGTTAGATTGTAAAGAAAATAACTCAAAGTTTGGAGTGGATTTTGACAAATATTATCAGGAAATGTTGGTCATGGCAAAAAGTAAAAGTGATAATATTCTGGTTGTGATTCAAATATGTTTGTTAATCAAGGCTTTTATCAATGATTTGGCAGTTTTCCACATTTTTGGCAATATCTCTATAAGTTCATGACAAGTTTCAAAACATTTCCAGGGAATGATGTTCATGGCACAAAAAAAGGGATTGAATTTTAGTGGTGATCCTACAGGAGAGTATTAGGGCCATTTTAGATGGAAAAAATATTTTTCTGCAGGCGGAGATTAAAGTTGAAGTTTTGAGATGAAAGTTCTAATGTCAACAAGAAAGTTGAAATAAAAGTCAAAATGATGAGTTTAAAGTTAAAATGTCAACTAAAAAGTCAAAAGTCGAGAATAAAGTTGACATAAAATGTATTTCGTCTTTATTCTCAAACGTTTGGCTATTTTTTTCAACTTTTTCTCAACATTTTGACTTTTATCACAAAATTGTATTTCGGCTTTATTCTCATCATTTCAGCTTTCATCTCGAAATTCCAACTTTAATCTTGACTTCCCCCCAAAATTTTCCCCATTTACATGGCCATTATACTCTTCTGTATAATATGAATGCGGATACAGGAATTTTTGCAAAGATTTGCTAACATTTCAAGATTTAGAGATATTTTTCGTATTCTAACTTATAACTCAGCAAGATCTTTACAGATTTGTGTTGCATTTCAGGAGATGTTGATCAAGACACAAGGCAGAAGCGAGTAGATTTTGGTAGTAATCCAAGCCTAGATGCAGATCCCGGAATTTTTTAAAGAACTTGTAGATGTTGCAAGATATGTCAGTTTTCCACATTTTTGACAAAATCTCAGTAAGTTTTCAATAGCTTTTCAAAACAGTTTTAGGAAACGTTTGTCAAGGTTCAGGGATAAAGGTGATTTGATTTTGTGGTGATTTAATTTCAGATGCGATTCCTGGAAATTTTGGAAAGATTTCTAAACATTCCAAGATAGGGCTATCCTATATATTTTCACTAATAACTCAATAAGTTTGCAACAAATTGTAATCTCATTTTCAGGAGAAGTTGATGAAGACAGCACCCCTGTAAGACATGGTCTAATTTGAGTTGTGATCCAAGCTACAATAGGGATACAGGAACTGACCTCTATGACATTTTCAGGCAGTGTTGAACACATCACAGAAGAGACTGGTCATATTAGGCTAAAAAACAGACTTATGAGCCTTTTTTCTTCAGCACTCTCTTGGAAAAAACACCAAGGCTAACATGTGACTTTGTTTGACCATTTTGGAGCCCAAACAAAACTACTCTAAAACATGACTTTTTGGGTGTTTAATCTTCTGAAAAACATGCTGGTGCAGCCAGTTAGGTAATATTTGGCTTAAAAATGGACTTATGAACCGTTTTCCCCATTCCATTTTTTGAGAAATCACTAAGGCTAACATATGACTTTTTCACCATTTTGGAGCCCGAAAAAAATATGTTCAAACATGACACTGGGGGAAAGTAACAGTCAGAAAAACATGCTGGTGCAGACGGTTTGGTCATATTTGGCTTAAAAATGGACTTATGAGCTTTTTTTCTTCAGCTCTCTCTTGGAAAAAACACTAAGGCTAACATATGACTTTTTTGCCATTTTGGAGTCCGAAAAAAAACATGTTCAAACATGATTTTTGGGGTATTAAACAGGCTGAAAAACATGCTAGCACAGATGGTTTGGTCATATTTGGCTTAAAAATGGACTTATGATCCTTTTCCCCTCAGGTCACTCTTTGAAAAAACTCTAAGGCTAATGTATGACTTTTTTTTTTTAATTTAGGAGTCAGAAAAAAAACATGTTCAAACATGATTTTTGGGGTATTAAACAGGCTGAAAAACATGTTAGCACAGACGGTTTGGTCATATTTGGCTTAAAAATGGACTTATTAGCCTTTTCCCCTCAGGTCACTCTTTGAAAAAACTCTAAGGCTAATGTATGACTGTTTTGCCATTTTGGAGTCCGAAAAAAAAACATGTTCAAACATGATTTTTGGGGTATTAAACAGGCTGAAAAACATGTTAGCACAGACGGTTTGGTCATATTTGGCTTAAAAATGGACTTATGAGCCTTTTCCCCTCAGGTCACTCTTTGAAAAAACTCTAAGGCTAATGTATGACTGTTTTGCCATTTTGGAGTCAGAAAAAAAACATGTTCAAACATGATTTTTGGGCTATTAAACAGGCTGAAAAACATGCTAGCACAGACAGTTTGGTCATATTTGGCTTAAAAATGGACTTATGAGCCATTTTCCCTCAGGTCACTCTTTGAAAATAACACTTAGGCAAACATATGATTTTTTTTTTTTTTAATTCTGGAGCCAAAACAAAACTACCCTAGATCATGACTTTTTGGGTGTTTAATCCTCTGAAAAACATGCTAGCACAGACGGTTTGGTCATATTTGGCTTAAAAATGGACTTATGAGCCATTTTCCCTCAGCTCTATCTTGAAAATAACACTTAGGCAAACATATGATTTTTTTTTTTTTAATTCTGGAGCCCAAACAAAACTACCCTAGATCATGACTTTTTGGGTGTTTAATCCTCTGAAAAACATGCTAGCACAGACGGTTTGGTCATATTTGGCTTAAAAATGGACTTATGAGCCTTTTCCCCTCAGGTCACTCTTTGAAAAAACTCTAAGGCTAACATATGACTTTTTTGCCATTTTGGAGTCCGAAAAAAAACATGTTCAAACATGATTTTTGGGGTATTAAACAGGCTGAAAAACATGCTAGCACAGACGGTTTGGTCATATTTGGCTTAAAAATGGACTTATGAGCCTTTTCCCCTCAGGTCACTCTTTGAAAAAACTCTAAGGCTAATGTATGACTTTTTTTTTTTAATTTAGGAGTCAGAAAAAAAACATGTTCAAACATGATTTTTGGGGTATTAAACAGGCTGAAAAACATGCTAGCACAGACGGTTTGGTCATATTTGGCTTAAAAATGGACTTATGAGCCTTTTCCCCTCAGGTCACTCTTTGAAAAAACTCTAAGGCTAATGTATGACTTTTTTGCCATTTTGGAGTCAGAAAAAAAACATGTTCAAACATGATTTTTGGGGTTTTAAACAGGCTGAAAAACATGCTAGCACAGACAGTTTGGTCATATTTGGCTTACAAATGGACTTATGAGCCTTTTCCCCTCAGGTCACTCTTTGAAAAAACTCTAAGGCTAATGTATGTCTTTTTTGCCATTTTGGAGTCCGAAAAAAACATGTTCAAACATGATTTTTGGGGTATTAAACAGGCTGAAAAACATGCTAGCACAGACGGTTTGGTCATATTTGGCTTAAAAATGGACTTATGAGCCTTTTCCCCTCAGGTCACTCTTTGAAAAAACTCTAAGGCTAATGTATGACTTTTTTGCCATTTTGGAGTCCGAAAAAAAACATGTTCAAACATGATTTTTGGGGTATTAAACAGGCTGAAAAACATGCTAGCACAGACGGTTTGGTCATATTTGGCTTAAAAATGGACTTATGAGCCATTTTCCCTCAGCTCTATCTTGAAAATAACACTTAGGCTAACATATGATTTTTTTTTTTTAAATTCTGGAGCCCAAACAAAACTACCCTAGATCATGACTTTTTGGGTGTTTAATCCTCTGAAAAACATGCTAGCACAGACGGTTTGGTCATATTTGGCTTAAAAATGGACTTATGAGCCTTTTCCCCTCAGCCCTATCTTGGAAATAACACTAAGGCTAACATACGACTTTTTTGCCATTTTGGAGTCCGAAAAAAAACATGTTCAAACATGATTTTTGGGGTATTAAACAGGCTGAAAAACATGCTAGCACAGACGGTTTGGTCATATTTGGCTTAAAAATGGACTTATGAGCCTTTTCCCCTCAGGTCACTCTTTGAAAAAACTCTAAGGCTAATGTATGACTTTTTTGCCATTTTGGAGTCCGAAAAAAACATGTTCAAACATGATTTTTGGGCTATTAAACAGGCTGAAAAACATGCTAGCACAGACGGTTTGGTCATATTTGGCTTAAAAATGGACTTATGAGCCATTTTCCCTCAGCTCTATCTTGAAAATAACACTTAGGCTAACATATGATTTTTTTTTTTTTAATTCTGGAGCCCAAACAAAACTACCCTAGATCATGACTTTTTGGGTGTTTAATCCTCTGAAAAACATGCTAGCGCAGACGGTTTGGTCATATTTGGCTTAAAAATTGAAGACTTTGACTTTTTTTGCCATTTGGGACCCTGAAAAAAATATGCTCAAACATGACTTTTTTGTCTTTTAAAGAGGTCTGAAAACATTCTCGTGCAGAAGGTTTGGTCATATTTGGCCTAAAAATGGACTTATGATCCTTTTTCCTTTAGCTTTCTCTTTGAAAAAACTCTAAGGCTAACATGATTTTTTTTTGCCATTTTGGAATCCCAGAGTTTTTGGGTGTTTACTCTTTGAAAAACATGCTAGTGCAGTTGGTTTGGTCGTGTTTTGCTTGATAATGGACTTATATGCCTCATTCTCTAAGCTCACTACTTGCAAAACAACCCAAAAAAAACAAAACAAAAAAACTCATGCTAACATATGACTTTGTTTCCATTTTGAACTCAAAAAAAAAAAAAAAGCTGAAACATGATTTCTTTGGGCTTTTAAACAATTCAAAACCTTCCAAAGTGCCTACCCTTACGGCTTATTTGAATAATGTCTAAATCGGGTTATGTCCTTATGACCCAGCACCTCAGCAGTGTTTCTTCTTTTGTAAACACTCAGCAGGACTATTTCTGTCCGGCTCTGAACCTGCCTGACTCCTCCTGCTGCGGTCAGGTGGGCTGGTGTTGGCGGTGAGAGGATTTCACCTGCTGATGCTTCTTGGCAGAGACTTCAGTTTCCTCGTAGGTTAGTGTGACAGAGACTTTGTCTCAGAGAGGTCTTAAATCTGGGGTTAGGAGCTCAACTACTGAAGCACTGTGGTCTTTTACTTTGTGCTTTACTCCTCTTTTATGTTAACTATATTTAATTTAGGATTTTCAGTTCCTGTTCACTTTAATATGTGGTGAACAGGAACTAAAACTTGCATCTTTGATTTTGTCACAAGATCGAGCTCTGAAGTTTCTTTCTAAAATCTTGTTAGAAGATTAAATGCAAATTAAATGCTCAACAATTTAATTTGACAATCTCATTTCATTTGCTGGTGTATATTTCTTTTTTTTGTTCGCAACGTAACTCAAAAACTAATGGCCCAACTTAGAAACTATTAGTTTTGGTGGTGATACGTGGATATTTATTTGGATGGAAAAAACATCCAACAAGTTAAAATCAAGCCAACTTTTAAAAAAAATCATAACTCTACCATTTTTTGATAGATTCACTTCCAATTTTACAGGATAATACGGGGTCAGTGTCTCCATCATGAAGGTAATAGACTGACAAAATAAAAACCAAAACACTGAACGTTATGTTGGGAAATCCCATTGCCGACATTCAATAATTCATATAAAATCAAAATATAAAGTGATGTTAACAAAGCTTGTGTTCATACAGGATAACAACCTCCATGTGTGTGCTGAGTTTGGTCTGAGTCCTGGTACTAATCTGGATCTGGTGATACAGAACTGCTTCTTTTACTGGGTTTGTGGAAAGCAACTTCTGGAACTGAGCTAGATAAAACTTTGTTCTTGGGCTTTTATTTCTTTTTTAGCAGGCTGAGACAGGACAAGAAATTAAAAGCTGGGAAAAAAGTTTGAAATCAGTTGCAGGCGGGAGCATCTCGGGCTGCTGTCTGTGCTGGACACGCTAACATGCTTGGACCGATAACAGCACCCTGCACTGACATTTAAACCAAAACTCAAAAATACTACCAACTGCTGCGGCCATTGTCTTTATTTACCAGTCAGAGTATTTAAATAGCCTGATACTCAGAAATGTGATGAATATACCTCGGTGTTGCCTCTCATTTAATTGCATAATACGGTCTTAACACAGTGAATACTTCACTTCCTTTCTAAATTTAGCTCTTACGTCACCTCCAAGTGTCTTCCTAACAAAACCCAATCATTAATCGGCTTAGCGAGGGCTCGAGACAGCCGTGTCAAGAGAGGCCGTCTCTGGACGTTGGTCTGTTGGTGCGATCGGCCGAGGCTCCGTGATCAGAAGTAGGTGACGTGCAGACACAAAAAAAGCGGGAACACAAAGGGTTTATTGTTTGTGGTCTAACATGGACGGAGGAGCAGTACAAACTGTAAAAACAATGCAATAATTAAAAATGACACAAATCCGCTCTGCACTACAGCAGGAGAAGTGTGAGCTCTACCAACTGCTCTGGAGTGATGACGTTACAGCAGCGCTAACATTGTATGTGCACAACACATTACAAAGGCTATGATGTGGGACAATGATGCAGATGCATGTCTGAGCAGCAACAGAAGTTTCCTTTTATTTTGACTTCTTCAGAACTGGATCAACGATCTTCTGTCCGGTGAGGAAGTGCCACACGCCGCCCCGGTAGAACTCGTTTCCAAATGTGTAGAGGAGAGCGTTGAAGATGGGGTTCAGCTTTGCAAGAACAGGAAGCACCTGAAAAACATGTTCATATCATTTTACTTTTACAGCCATCAATAGTCCATACTGAGTGGACTTACGCCAAAATCTAAACCTGACGTCAAATCTGAGTGCTCAAATTCTCAGACAGGTTATAAACAATCCAGCTGGATTACTGAAATCACTTTATTTGGAAGTAAAACTGCAGCTGAGCTCATGAGAAATATCTGCATAAACTCGTTCATAAACAGAAAATCTGTAGCAGGAAAAAATTCAACCATTAACCAAATATCAACACGGACAACAAGCCACAGACGCCTTCATTTGTATGTACGAAAGTGAGGCCAAAATATCCCCGTAGAATGTGCTAAAGTGATTTTGTGAATGATGTTTCGCCAATTCAGCCGTTCAAAACTTACGTAAAGCTCAATAATAAAACGTCAAAGGTGCCTTAGATTGAGTTCATGTGTATGCAAAGTTGAATAACTGTATAGATTGTTTTTCTTTTTTTAACTACTGAACTAAAATAGATATCACTAGAGAAGCACTCAGAGAGCGCAGACCTCTGCCAGTGCCACAGTCCTCTCCCATATTGTTATTTTCACCATAAATATTACTCCTACCTTTATTTCATGTGAATATTTAGATTCCTTGACCATTAGAACATACAATTAGCAATTGGTTTCATAGTGATATCTATTTTAGTTCAGTAGTTATTCACCAAAATCACATTTGTCGTCATGGCGGATCCAGACGGTGATCCGGATCAACACCAAAATTGAATCAGTTCTTCCTTTTCCCATGCTGAACATTTCCTGAAAGTTTCATCAACATCCATCCATAACTTTTTGAGTTAGTTTGTTCACATACAGACAAACAAACTCTCCCGAAAACATAACCTTCTTGGTGGAGGTAATTATGAAACCAGTTGCTAATTGTATGTTTTCATGGTCAAAGAATCTAAATATTTTGATGAAATAAAGGTAGGAGTAATATTTATGGTAAAAATCACAATATGGGAGAGGACTGTGGTGCTGGTGGAGGTCTGCGCTCTCCGAGGGCTTTTCTAGTATATACAAAAAATCAAGAGAAATGCCATAATAATATATGAAAACACTAAAATAAAACAAGAGAACCCAGAAATATTTAGATGAATAATAGTGATCATAACAAAAAAATAATAAATAAGACTATGTTAACATAAATACATATACAATATAGTTAAACCTTAGCAATTGATAGACTTTTTACATAGTAAAGTAAAATAATATATATAATACATATATAGATACAATAAATACCCACAAACATAGTAAGATAGATATAAATGCCATTGATACATAATTCTAAAATCAAGTAAAGTTGAATAGCATAGTTACATAAATCCATTAAAAAGAAAAGAAATTAGAGTATTTTTGTAAATATTTTGGGGTATTTTCTGTCCTTAAAGGTCCTGTTTTAACCAAGACAAGGATGACTGTCTAAGTTAAGATTTTTCTCATCTGTCTTTGTACTTTTTTAAAATCTGCGTATCAATGACGGTGGACTATTTGTTCCAAAAACTTTTCAGTATTCAGTGAATGGCAATATTTTGAAAACAAATCTCATGCCAGTAAAGCTATTATAATTTAACTGAATCCACAAAGTCTGTAACTGTCACTGTTGAATCCAAAATATATATAATTAAAAATGTTCTAATTCAGAAATTATTTATCCAAATGAAGTCAACAGTTTAAGGTATTTCTTCCAACTTAGCCACTTTTTCTCACTGTTTTTCAATATGTTTCTAGTAACTTCTATTGAACTGAGCGTATCAAATGCTCACCATTCTTAGTTTTGGAGAGACGAGTTTGGCGTTTTCAAAGCAGGCGTAGATGCACATGATGACGTAAGGACCCCAGCACCCCAGCAGCACCCTCAGTGGCACGCTGGTGTTGAACTGAGAAAGAGAGGAGAGAAAATTTAAAAGTGTTGCTGCAAATACAAAAGATACACAACGAGACATGAACATAGAAATGCCATTGGCTTGAGGTTTGAGCTCTGACATTTTTAGCCAAGTTATCAGTGAAAATGTGGAAAACTGCCCTGTTGATGATGATAAAAAAATTCTGGATCCACCAAAGTCTAGTTACTTCTTCCTTGTGCCATGACTTAAGTTCCCTCAAAAATGTATCAAAATTGATTCATAACTATTAAAATTATACTGTTTTCAGACAAGTAACACTAAAAAAATAGCCTCCTAATGATGGTTTAAAAATCTTTAGTAGTAAAAACAGCCAAATCGAGATGACGTTAAGGAAAAAAAAGTGCATTTGATATGAAAGAGAACAGAAACAGAGAGATGTGGGGACAGAGTTCACATTTTACCCTAATTAATACCACATATCCTCCAGATTTTCTTTACTTCTTTTTTGTGATATCTCACAGACAGTTTGTTTTTGGAGTAGGTTGAAGACCAAAAAAAATAAAGAACGAGGCCATAAAATCTCAAAGCATACAGTGTCTAAAATATGGCAGACGTATTCTCCAATTTTAGGGAATTTTCCACCAAAAACAGAGCTACATTCAAGATGTTTTTTTCATAATAAAACCAACAGGCTCTTGATTGGACTCCTGATGAAACAATCTTTCAAATTTGCACCTGGGTGATGAGAACTTTGTTCAGATTTAGGCCCTCAGAAAACTTCATTGTGATGTGAAAAGTAAAAACATGTCATGTTGAAACACGGCTTTAACTTTCTGACAATGGCTACCAAGAAAATTGGAAGACCTGGATGTAATATAGAAAATACATTGTGAAGAGCGATTTAACCTTTGTACATATTGTATATAATCTTTTCATGTATCTGAATATCTCTTTATAACCCTGTCCTAATCTTGTTTAATTGTCCTTGTATTTGAATATCTCTTTGTAATAACTTTGTAATCATGTTTAATAATCATTGTTTAGCTTTTGCATTCTTATGCCACTACATGACCTCATGGAGGCTCCTTCTTATCAACAACCCAGCTCAACCCGAGACAGAGAGGAGCCTGTGCGGAGGTCACTCCGTACACACATGTTCTTATCACTCTTATAAAAGAGAGAAGCCATTGTATTCCTTCAGTTCAACATTTCATGTTGTAACATGTATGTTGTAGCTCCTTGTTATAACAAGTAAACATCGCCTTGATTGCATCCAGCTGCCTTCTCGTCATCTTTTATCTGAATTATGTCAGGTGTGGTACGAACTGGTTTCTGAGCAATCTTAGGACTGTTAGGGGAAAAATCCTGACATACATTAAATCAGGAAACTAACATTTCACCTGAGAAGATGGGATTTTCACATTATAGACAGAAGCAAGTTAACTGTTTCTATCCAAAATTCAAACAAAGCTTCTTGTCTTCTGATTGAAGCCTGAGATTTATGATACACAGTTTTTAGCAACATCAAATGTTGACTCTGAATGATGAAAATTTATGCAAATCATTTCTTCAAATTTAAGTTACACTTTTTAATCTTTTGCACAGGTTGGAGCAACATTTGTTCTTTTTCTGTGCTCTTAAAAGCTGAAGAGTCTTTGGAAAAATAGAAAATCTATATCTGCAAAATCTGGAGTAACTTAAAAAAATAAAGAGAAAGTAAGATAATTCTTTGAGTACCTAAAAGTTAATAAGTTTCTGAGTTACCCTGTAGTGGTGGATCTTCTTAAAGTGCCTGTAGATGGCGTCGTAATTGGACCACATGGTGTAAGCTGGGAACATCAGGTAGAGCACCACCAGAGAGAGCATGTAGGTCACATAGTCCCTGTGGAAAACACAGATCAGATTATAATATTTACTTAAGCTCCTCTTCTACCTGATGTAGACCTCCTCTGGTTTTACCTGTCCCCTTTGGTGTAGTCCAGCGTGCAGCAGGTCCTCATGGGCTCAAAGTCAAAGACGCCCCATCCCATGAGAGGAATAGCTGCCCAGAAGATTGACATGATCCAGATGAGGCTGCACATCGTCAGAGTGGTGCTCCAGAAAAGCTTCTGTCCTGTAAATCAAAAGAAACGTCTTTATTAGGAAAAACACATTTCATCAGGATACAAGAAAAGTAACCTTTTATTATTTATAAATATGGAGACTTCTTGGATTTTACTTCCAGTTAGTTTGTATTATTTCTTATAAAACTGTAGCAGCTATAACACCAAATATTCACATTTATTTTGGGCTTTAAACATTTATCACACATTTGCTCCTGATCCACGAGTTTACTTTGGTCCTTAATGTCCACAGAATGTAATTTTGAAGTTTCCTGCCCACACATCTCTCAAATATATATTTGGACATGCCTATAAACCCCTCTGTTTCAGCCCTGCTCAGAACAGACTTTTTTTTGTAATTCATCATGAGCTGTCTGACTATGCCTCTCTCAGGAGGTGGACGCTTCAGCTTTCAGGCACCATGCTCTAATGTTTACTGGGACTGCACAAGCATGCATAGACTGTTGAAAGAATGCAGAGTCGTTAAAAATGGCACCAAGCTGCTCTGAAGAGGTCAATTACAACAGAGAAAACTATACAGACTTGGGAATGGAGCCTTAAAGTGGCAGGAGCTCCGTCAGAGTTTTAAAGACAGACTGAGAATAGAGGTGGATCAGGGTACTCAGGATTTGTAAAATGATTCGAAATCGTATACACAAATATAGATTTGTGTGACTGGTGCATTATGGTGATAAATTGGACTTACTTGTGCATTACTGAGTATATATTCTACTTCCAGATTGGTGATTAATGTACTTACAGGTGTTTTAATGGTGATATGTTGTACTTATTGGTGTATAATTTGTAATATATTGTACTTACTGGTGTATAATGGGTGATATATAGACTTACTGGTGTATTATTGGATATATATTGTTCTTACTGGTGTATAATTGGTAATACGTTGTACTAACTGGTGTATATTTGGGGATATATAGACTTACTGGTGTATTATTGGATATATATTGTTCTTACTGTTGAATCATTGGTGATATACTGTACTCACTAATGTGTTATTGGAGATTTATTGTACTAGCTGGTGTGTAATTGGGAATATATTGTACTTACTGGTGCAGTACTGGTGATATCTATCCCAGGCGATGGTAGCTAAGAAACAGATGGATGCGAGGATGGATACCATCCCCTGAAAACCATGATAATTACAGCCTTCAACACCAAACGGCCAATATCTGGAAAACACAACAGGATCTGTAATCAAACTCCAGCATGATGAGGAACGCTATCACAAACCCAGAAGTAAGAGCTGATTATATTTTGTCTAAGTACAGCATGTTTGTTAAGTTTCATATTTCTAATACCTCAATAAAACCCTTTAATGTGAAAGTGATTTAGATTTTATGGATATTTCTTAATGCTTGGACACGATGTGTTATTTACCTTTTTTCTATCCCACTGTTAGGGCTGGGCGATATGGCCTAGAAATAAAATCCCAGATTTTTTTCCACAACACTTGATTTACGATTTTAATCGATTTTTCCCTCCCTAAATGAAACAAATCAAGTTTTGCCTTTATGTTGTCTAAATGTTTCCCTCTTAAAGTCAAAGTCTGGGTCATAAAAGGTTGATTATGTAGTATAAACGTAGGCAGATTTGTCTACATAAACAGTAAAAGGCTGAGGTATTTTCACAGTATTAGAATGAAACTCTCTGATCAATATTTAATCTACTTAAATAACAAATACAAGCCTATAACAGTGCTTGTGCAAACCCTACAAGGCCGACTATCATGAAAATTGTAATTTTTTTCAAAAATTGCAACCATGCACAATTGAACTAAGGCAAGAAAAAAAATCTTGATTTTTAATTTTTTTAATCTACTGCAGAAAATAATTAGAATTAATCAATTTAATTGATTTTTAGCTCTACCCACTGTATGTACATCCTGATATAAAACCCAACTGTGACACCAAAATAAGTCCACAAATAATCCTGGTATCACTCCTACAATAAGAAAAATCATTGCCAAGAAATTTGAAAATGCCAGATTGCCTGCTTAACCTGTTTAGCCCCAAAGTACCCGATTTTGTGAATGCTTGCACACCCATCCTCCAACAAAAACATAAGAAAAAGTGAACTGGTTTTCAAAATTCTTGCCTGACCATACTGCTATAAAACCTCTCTAACTTTGTTCTGCATCCCTTATAACAAAAGTCCTTTGCAGAGATGATGTAAAAATATTTAAATATTCATTTTTAGAGTTTTACAGCCACTCCAGCATCATTTCCTAGAGATATTCACAATAAAAAATGTTTTTTTTTTAGACAAGGATGAAATTTTCAAATGATTCTGACTTTTACTCTGTCCCAGTAACACAATTCCACATCTGGACAAATCTCTCAAGTGTTACTTTTATTATGACACATGAATAATTCAAATAGACCTTGTGGTTGCAGAGATACACTCTTTTCTTTATGAGTATGTCGTTTTTGAGCAGAAGGCTTTAAACAGGGGCTGAACAGGTTAATGTGGGACAAACCTCTTAAACACCAAAATAATTTGGCCTTTAAAACCAAACTTGTGGCCTCAAATGATCTCAACACCCCTTTGGTTCTATTTTAAGACTTTATTATTTCTGTAAATTGCCTGTTCATGGTTGGTTTATCAGTTTCTGCTTACACAACACACATTACATGAAGATCGGGGGGCTTCGGGGTCTGCTGCGGTTAATCTGACCGGGCTGATGAATCTACTGTAACATGTAAGAGGTTTAAACACGAGGGGGAAAATGACCTCATGTTGCTACATTTGATTCTGTGATGTAAGTTTCAGCAGCTCAACAAACGTGAACTTTAAACAAAGAATGAAGTGGATTGTGGATTAGAAAACTCAGAGGCTCATTACGCTTTTGCCCCGTTAGCTAATATCAAACCCTGAGTGAGGCTTTTGTGAGGGAGCAGCTCGACCTCTAACGTGACATCACTGCTCGTGGATGGAAATTAAACCCTTTGTGCCATTTGTTTCAGTACCTGAGATAACTGGCATATGCAGCTACCAGTCCGTTTATGTTCAAACTGAGGTCGGCCAGAGCGAGGTTGAAGACAAAGAAGTTACTGGGCGTCCTCATCTCCTTCACTCTGATGTAGGACATGATGCTGATCATGTTGAGGAAGAATCCCAGCATGCCTGAAGGAGAAGAAAGAGGAGAAATGTCACTTCAAATCAATATCAAACTCATTATTACATGTGAGAAACTTTAGGTGTCGTCTAATTTTGGCACCCTATAATTCGAAAAAAAGTTTTTCTTTTCTCCCAAGTGCTCCTGAAATTTTTTAGAAAATTTCCAGAAATGTTTTTTTTCCCATTTTCCTCTCACAGCAGGAGGCTTGGCTGCAGTTTGTCTGTAAACTAATGGAGGGTTGGGGGAGGAGGGGATACATGGAGGCTCGTGGGAAAAATTGTCGCTCATTTCTGGGTGAGAACCCCTGCTGTTTCACACATGCAGCTCACCAATGAGAATTCAAGGACTTTTCATGAGTTTTGAGCAAACAGGGTTCTTTGTAGTAGGTATACCTCGACTAAAATTGAAAGTAAAAAAACTCTATCATTGATTTTACTTCATTGACTATTAATGTCTTCTTTTAAAGCTCCTATCAGGATCACTCTGTGCTGATTTTGGCAGCCCCTGAAATAAGAACTGTTATTTAAATATAAATTTCCCGTTAGAAACACATTGCTTTGTGCTGATTTTGGCTCTTCCCATTAAATCATTGTGTAAACATTGTGTATTCTAGCATATTTTACCATCACTGAAATGTTGTTGTCTAAATTAAAGCTCCTGTGAGGACTGCTTAGTGCATGCTAATGCTTAAAAGTGAAATAAAATATTTCTGGTAATCACTTCTTCACACTTAAAGTTCCTGTGAGAAAATCTCCATTCATGTTGAATTTGGTGCTCCGTGCAAAAAAAGAAGTTTTTTCTTGTCTCTGTCCTGTATATGTGGAAATAATCTAAACTGTAAATACTAAAATATACATATTTCAACACTAGATTATTCCTATAAAACAGGTTTTCTGAATTTAAAGCTCCTGTAGAGAATTTAAGTTTGTATTAATTTTGCTGACACCTTTAAAGAATTTCTCTTTGTCAATCCAATTCAGTTCATTTGTTGATGGTGTTTGTTGACCAAAAAACAATTTTAATTTCAACTGAGTTGTCAAGTGTCTACACTTAAAGCTCCTGTGAGTAAATCCCTTGGTGATTGTTAATTTTGGCACCCTCTTTAAGTTGTACTGTAGTTTGCATCTTTGTTTAGTATACGATATATTGAGCACATTTGAGTATGTGTTTCTTGACAAAAAAAATTTAAAGTAGAAGTGCTCTGACAGTACAAACTGACATTCTTACATGAATTATGATGGAAAATGTGGAAATCTGCACCTGGATTCAGATCAACTCCAACATCGAATCAGTTCTTCTTTGTTTCATGATCAACATAACTTAATATTTAACCAAAATCTGTTCTGAACATTTCTAGTTAAACTGGAAAAACCCCAACAAAAAGTTACTTATTTTGATACATTTAAATCTCCTGTGGAGAATTGCAAGTTACTGTCCAAGTTTGCCCACCTCTACATTAAAATGAAAAGATTTACACCTTTGCTACACTGTAAATGTGTAGTTCCTAACAAAAAATTAAATTCAGTCACCATCAATTTGGGTTTAACTGATATTTTCTAACATAGTTAAACTGTCTAAATTTAAAGCTCCTGTGAGAGCCTGTCAGTTTGTGGTGACTTTGGTGACCCTTAAAGGGAAAAAACCCTCTCTTTTTTTATCATTTTTCTAGAACTATCTCACAAGAACAAAGTTAGTTTTTCCCCCCAACACACTGTGTTGTAACACGATCACTTTGATTAAAACAAATACACTTATTAAAACTAAGATAGTTTTCTTAAAAATTGGTCGCTCAAAACAAACAACTGTCCAAAATAAAATGTTTTTCTTGAACAAATGTAACTTATACATTTTAAAGCTTATGTGAGATTAATTTTTTGCACAATGAAACACTTCAGTCCCTTTTCTAATCCTTTACGTTTTTGTGAAAGTGTTACCAGTCAATTTTATTTGCATAGTAATTTATTAAGGATGCAATGAATATTCGGTGACCGAATATATTCGGCCAAATAATGCAAAAAGGCCTTCGGTGGAGTGAGGTAATGGCAAGGCCAAATAGTATTGTGTGATGCAATGACTAAATCAAATATTGTGTGTGACTGTGGCTGAGCAGACTTGTGTCAAAAGGACAATAATTCATTTGTTGTGGGTTTATCCACTTCAATGCACTTTAGTTTTTTTTTTCAACGCAAGTTATGTTTTGTTTGAATGCCTAATGAAAAACTTTGTTGGTTTTTTTTTTGAAAAGCAAAGGCTCCTGGAATGTTAAAAAATGTCATAACATTTAATAAAAAGGTACTTTCTTTCAAAAACATGTCTAAAAATTTATTCTAAGCTATTTATGCACTATTAAAAAATATAGTGAAGCCTTTGATTGGATATTCGGTATTCAGTATTCAGCCAAGCGTTTATATTTTATTCGGCTTCGGCCACACATTTTCATTTTGGTGCATCCCTATAATTCATTTTCTCTTTTTACCTGAAATTTAGTATGACCCCTTGAAGAACAGTCCCTGCTGGGACAATGACTAATGGGGATCTAAAATGAAGAAATATTGTCATGTATAGTTTTGATTTCTGGCATAAAAACTTTTCCATCTTGATCATTTTACTGCCACCCAGACTACAGCAGCTATTTTTCACTACAAAAGGGAGAAATATTTATGCCAAGTGACTCTGAGGCTCATACAGAGGCAACAATATTGTTATGAGTGAGTTTCATAACTAGATAAAAACTCCCACAGGAGCTTTAACTTTTTACACTTTAAAACACCAAGACGAAAAGTTTATACCCTGCTTATGCAGTCAAACTTGGACCTAAAAACATTTGATTTTTAACATTCTGTTGAGAAAATGATGCTGATATTTGTGACCTGGGATGGATTGTCCTTTCTGTAAACAGAGGTCTCTTAGGGGTCACTGTCCCTTTAAAAGCTCTGCAGACATCAACCCCTTTGTCCCAGATCCTCTTACCTCCAACCAGAAGCGCTGTCCCGAAAGTAAACATGTCAAAATCCGTGAATCCCTCCGGTAACGTGTACGCTGCCATGTTGAAAGTGCACAAACTAAAAGTCAGTATAAAACAAACTCCTCTCCTTTTCTTTTCCCTGATGAGAGTGGAAGCTCAGCCTCCTGCGCCTGTCTCTTTATAAAGGCTCTTTCACGTGAAAACGCATCAAGACTTTAATCTTAATAAACCCCCAACAATCCGCACAAGAATGTCCTAACGAGCCCACTTCCTGCAAACTTCCTGCACGTTCGGCACTCTCCAAAGTTGCGCCTTTGCTGCGCAGCAATTTTGGGTCAAGTTGATCGATTTTCGGGCGCAGCTGCTTTTTTACGTGTCTGTGAAGTTAAAAACAACCGAGAGGGGGAAACAAATCCGTCCTTGGACTCATCTGACCCCCTTTGCTGAGTTAACGGGGCCGTGGGAGATGTGGGGCCAGAGAGAGGGAGCATGGGAAATGTTGTTTTTCTCTGAGTTATTGATTAAACTGAACTCAAGAGAGGGCGAGGCAGTTGAGCTGAGAGACAGTTGTTTGGTTTCTTTGTTCAGTTAGACCACAAATCAGAGAATTAACGACCCACTTTCACCAAACTGATGTCTCATTTTACTAAAAAAAATGTTTATGAAGCATCTAATGAGAAACGCTGTCATTAACAAACCCATTTTCTAATGTACGGAACAGTAAAAGGGCCATTTTAAAATGGAAAAAGTATTTTTCGGCAGGTCGAAATTAAAGTCGAAATGTCGAGAATAAAGTCGAAATGTCAACAATAAAGTTGAATACATCCGTTGGTTATCTTGAACATTAGAAATCGAGGCAACTGTACTTGAAATACAATTTCTTGATATAAGTCAAAATGATGAGATCAAAGTTAAAATGTTGTGAGAAAAAGTTGCAATATAGAGAATGGAGTTGGCATACATTTTGACTTTATTCTGGACATTTCAGCTTTTCTTCTTGACATTTGACTTTTTCTAAATATTCCAACTTTTATCACAAAATTGTAGCTTGACTTTATTTTCTTTATTTCAACTTCATTCTCGTCATTGCACCTTTAATCAAGAAATTGATACTTTAATCTCGACTTCCCCAAAATTGTTTTCTCCATCTTTCATGACCCTTATACCCCTCCCTAGATGTCTCATTTTCCTACAAATTTGTTTATCAAGCATGCAATGAGCATGGCATTTAGCTTACTGCAGAATGTACGGAAGAGTACATTTTAGATGGGAAAAATATTTTTCAGCAGGTCGAAATTAAAGTCGAAATGACGAGAATAAAGTCAAAATGTCAACAATAAAGTTGAATACGTCTGCGTGGACTCTCATTCATCCAGGTCATGGTTATCTTGAAGATTTGAAATCGAGGCAGCTGGACTGTGTTGAAATACAATTTCTTGATATAAGTCAAAATGATGAGATCAGAGTTAAAATGTTGGGAGAAAAAGCTGAAATATAGAGATTAAAGTTGGCATGCATTTTGACTTTTCTTCTTGACATTTGACTTTTTCTCGATATATCAACTTTTATCACAAAATTGTATCTTGACTTAATTTTCATTATTTCAACTTCATTCTCGTCATTGCACCTTTAATCACAAAATTTATACCGTAATCTCGACTTCCCCCAAATTATTTTCTCCATCTAAGGTGGCCCTTATACTCTTCCCTAGATGTCTCATTTTCCTACAAATTTGTTTATCAAGCATGCAATGAGCATGGCATTAAGCTTCCTACGGAAGACTATTACGGCCATTTTTGATGCAAAAAAAATTCTGCAGGTCGAGATTAAAGTTGAAGTAAGGAGAAAAGAGTTGACATTTTGAGATGAAAGTCAAAATGATGAGACTACAGCCAAAATGTCGAGAAAAAAGCTGAAAGTTGAGAAAAAAGTCGCCAATGTATTTCAAATGTATTCTCGACATTTCTGCTTCTTTTCTTGACATTTGAACTTTTATCTCGACATTCCAACTTGTACCACAAAATTTTATTTCGACAAAGTTTTCATAATTTCAACTTTAATCTTGAATCTCCATCTAACATGGCCCTTATACTCTTACATAGGTGTCTCATTTTCCTACAAATTTGTTTATCAAGCATGGAATTTAGCTTACTATGCAAGACTATTGGGGCCATTTTAGATGCAAAAAAAATTGCAGGTTGAGATTAAAGTTGAAATGACAAGATAAAAGTTGACATTTTGAGATAAAAGTCAAAATGATGGGATAAAAGTTGAAACATCGACAATATTGTTGAAACACAATTTTACGACCAAAGTCAAAATGATGAGACTAAAGCGTCAGGGAAAAAAAGGTGAAAGTTTAGAAGTAAGTTGACATACAATGTATTTCAACTTTATTCTTGTCATTTCTGCTTCTTTTCTTAACATTTCAACTTTTATCTGGACATTCCGACTTTTATCACAAAATTTTATTTCGATTTTGTTCTCGTCATTTCAACTTTAATCTTGAAATTTTGACTTTAATCTCAACTTCCCTAAAATTATTTTTCCATCTAACATGGCCCTTACACTCTGCCATAGTTAACAGACCCAATTCTGATGTACAGAAGAGTATTAGCGCCATTTCAGATGGAAAAAAATAATTTTCTGCTGGTCGAGATTAAAGTGGAAATGACAAGAAAAAAGTTGAAAGTTTAAGCGAAAAATTAAAATGTGGACAATAGAGTTGAAACACAATTTTGTAATTAAGGTCAAATCAATAAGATTAAAGTGAAAGAATATAAATGTAAATGGACTCTATTCTAATCATTTTGTCTTTTTCTTGACATTTCTACTTTTTTCTTGACATTCCCACTTTCATAACAAAATTTTATTTCGACTTTGTTCTTCTTCAGGAGCAGCAAGCCGTCACTCTGACATCTCTCCATTAGTGCATGATCATATTGTTTGTGCATGTATACTTCAACCTATGTATGTAAAAGCATGTTTCAACAACAGAGAGGAAAGAATTGAATTTCCCAAGAGGGATTAATCAAGTACGTCTTCTTCTTCTTCTTCTTCTTCCAAAGCCTGCGTTGCATGTAAAAAGCAAAATAATCTGCCAATATGGCAAGACAAATTTAACTTGAAGGTTGTCTTAAAATGACATTTTCTATCCAGAGCAGATATTAAACCTTAATTTAAGACCCTCAGTCAGTCAGACTTTCCGTGTTTCATTGGCAGATGTTTTCTGATCATTACAAGCAATTCAATGCCTTATTTTTGCCTTACATTTCGTAAAGTAAGTTATTTATCCTGACATGCTGAGTGAATGTGGATTAGAGTAAATGTTTTAGATATTTTTGACTTGAATTCAGACAAACACACTTGTCTAGATCTGAGTTTTTGCAGTGCAGCAGGGTGCTGATCTCTGGTAGAATGGAGAGATAAGCTTAGTCTTGGACTGATTTAGTTGAAGGTGGTTTTCCTTCATCCATGTTGAGATACTGGCAAGTTGAGACTCTTGTGTCATCAGATGGGAAAGACAGAAAGAGCTGAGTATCGTCAGCATAGCATGAAAGAAAAGGTACAAAGTATGAGAAGCCACCAAACCAATTTTACACATTTTGTCCATTCGAAGAAAATGATCAAAATAACAGCAGCAACAACAGAAATAAATGAACAGCAACCTTTAGCACTGCTACAGTGTGAAGGATTTTATGATGTAGCATCTTGTGTGAAGTTTTTGTGCAGAATGGAAAGCTGTGTGGGTATAACATCGGATATATCAACTGAAGTTCGTCTCAGTTGATACTCAAATCTGAAGCACATGCACTCTTTTTTGGACAAGTAGTGAGTAGCTTTTACTCGTGAAGTGAAAAGTATCCGTGGTACTACTAATAGAATTAAAAATGTTCACTTGTGCTTAAATTAAGGCTTGTTTGCATAAGCAAGAGGGGCAGGAAAAAACTCATTCAAGCTTCCCATTGGCTTTTGAAAATATTACAACCAATCAGAAAGCTGTATTTGGTTATCATTCCTACGTCTTCATCTGAATTAGGTCTATTAGTACTACTTGTTAATCTCGGAGGCAAAATCGCCTACTAGTAGTACTTTGGATTTCTAGTCCTACTTATAAAACTTTAATTTTTTACTCGTGGCAATATAGACTTAAAAAATGAAATTCCTTTGAATCTATGACAGCTTAAATACCCACACTGTCATATTCTCAACATACATTCCTGGCACAGGCTTCTTCATAATCTTAAAGAAAAAAAATATATGTATCTATGCATCTGTGGTCGCTGCCTTCAGTCCAAACAGAGTTTCTTTAATATGATTTGTCAGAAGTCGGGGGGGGAACATGTGAAGCCCAGCGCTGCCGAGTGCCAACAACACAATGCAAAGACCAGATCAAGCAATCTGCTAATCTACAGCAGCTGAGTGTAGATTAACAACATGAATGTAGTGAATTCATTCTTGTAATCTCCGTATAGATGGTTTGCATTGTGTGGTCCGTCTGGTTTAAAGAACTCGCAACAACTTAAGTCCACTGTGCGGCTAATTTCTGCTCCCTGTGCAGATTATTGACGGGCAAAAGACAGTGAACCTACTTCCTATTAAAAAATGGCAGCCTAAGAGCATGAAAGTAAGAGTCATGGAGTCTCCTCTCGTGCCATCTTAGAGGTAGAAGAGCTGAATTCTGAATCAGATCGCCCGCCTTCATTAGCTTGTTTGCACCCTGCAGTGGGTGCTCACATTAATACATTGGCCAACAGTTAATTACATCATCCTAATCTGCTGCTTTCACAATCAAACAAAGGTCTCAGTGTTGAATTGCACGTCTCGACGGACTCAAATGATCAGGAGTGAGACGTGAAACTGAAACAAACCTTTAGTGCTGTTGAAATATGAAATTACAACAGCAGACATCATACAGCAGCTGAGGAATAACCAAGAATTTCATCAATAGATTAAGTTTGTTTGAGTTTGTTTTACTTGTTCTTCATTTTTACCCCTGCCAAAGGAGGTTATGTTTTTGCTTGTTTGTTAGCAAGATTGATTAAAAACTACTCAATGGAAATTTTCAGGAGATGTTGGTAATGACCAAACTTAGAAATGATTAGATTTTGGTGGTGATCCAGATAACCGCCATTAATGAATCATTTTTGCTCAATAACTGTGTAACTAATAATGATATCAACATGATTCTGAGTGCTTGTGTGTGTTTTCAGGCTCATGAATCATATTCTGATGGTAACTTTATCATCAAACTGTTGCTTATAGATGTAACAGCTACCTTGGAGGAGGTTTGCGCTCTGTGAGTGCTCTCTAGTTTGATTATGCACTATAATATTTTGAAGTTTCACTGACCTAAATTGCAAATAAATACTGGGAAACACACAGGGCCGTTTCTAGTCACCTTGGGGGCCCTAGGCAAGAGTGACCATGGGGACCCTCCCGCCCGGCCCAGAAACACAAAGAACATTGTTCAATAAAGAAATCTCTTATTTTAAATAACAGAAGTTCGCAGTTATCAAGAAAACTTACGATATAACTTAACAAACACAAATGAAGGAATGAAAAAAACACAATAAAGCAAAAAAAAAAGTACATACACTACATAAGGACATACTGTAATTTTTACATTAAATTGTGTTATTGCATTAAATCATATCTTATCATGACATATTTAAAAGGACAGAAAATCCCTGTAAACTTTATTTGTTTAGACAAAAAAACAGCTCCTACCTTCATTTGTAGAGTTAAGTTGTTGGTGGTGGTGGTTTTGTGGTTACTGTTGCTGCTGCTGCTGTTGTGATTCTAAAAATTTCAGGAACAAACCTCTAAGGTGGGAAAAAAATATGCACAACGTATTTAGTCAGCTGGCTTTATGTTCACCAATGTCAGCTCTGTCCTGGGGCCCCTTCCAGCTTGGGGCCCTAGGCAATTGCCTAGTATGCCTACCCCGCAGCTCTGGAAACACATTACATAAACAACAGTTAAGCATCAGCTAAACATTTGTAAAGCACAGATAAACTTTAAACAAAAGCAATCAGACATCAGTCATTGATTTGTAAATAGTTAATGGACATAGTCATAAATGTGGTGTTGCTTCTTTTTATATATAAAATAAAGAATATAATGTTAAAGACATAGGTTTATATATATTCTGTACTCTATGACAAGACTCATTGACTGCATTTGTACAAGGGCAAAGTTTTTTTCTTGACAAACAAGCAGTAAGGAGATTTAAAAGCAATTAAAAAATGCAAATAAACCATAAATTTAGAAGCTACAACATGCACAATAGGACATTAAATTTAGTTTAAAGCTTCACATTGCTCACAACAACTGAAATAATAATGTGAGCTAAGAAGTGTTGTTGTGTCTGATTTTGTGACTTTAATAAAAAATCTTAAGTCCAAAAAATATAAATGTGTGTTGTTGTCCAGCTGCATGGTGGTGCAGTAGGTGGAGCACGTGCCTCATGGAAAGAAGGTTGCTGGTTCGATCGCTGTGTTGGTCAGAGCCTCTCTGTTGGAGTTTGTATGTTTTCCTCGTGCATGCGTGAGTCGGCTCACAGACCGAAAACATGCTTGTTAGGTTAATTGGTGACTGAATTGTTGTCTGTCTCTCTATGCAGCCCTGTAGTTGGTTCTCTCTTGGTAAGCAGTGTATGTAATGGATGTGTTGTTGTGCATCTAATGTTACTAGCAGGTATATTTGTCTCATTTATCAGCTGAGTTGAAAATGGGCTTTTTGAAGACATATTTGGATGTTGGTGGCGCAGTGGGATAGTGTACATGGTCAGTAATCTGGAGGTTGCAGGTTCACGCCCACCTCTGTGCGACATAAACCGATGTGTCCTTGGGCAAGACACTTGACCCCAAGTTGCTCCCACTGCTGTGTCAATGGCGTATTAATGGGCGTGAAAAGGCGTGAAGACTAGAAAAGTGCTATATAAGCTCAAGTCCATTTACCATTATTTCATCTTACCTGAAGTTGTAATTTTAAAAATGTCTTATATTTCTGTCTCAAAACATGAGAAGTTACTAATGCAGCCTCATATTGATTTAAAAAAAAAATCATTTCTGCTCTGAATCTATGCATAAATAGTGTGTAAGATGTTTGGATCATTATTATATTCTCTGTCCCAGAAAGGAATGACATATATAGGCCAGATGAGGACGGTGGCCTGTTTAATTCAGGACAAATGCCCTGAAAGAAATGGAACAAAGACGTAATAACAACAAAAGACAGAGACACGGCTGGATTAAAGGATTTGATCCTGACAGGCAGTCGAGTCTTTAAACCTCTGCACCTGTGGAGACGAGCAGACGCTGTAAACAGCATGTCGGCCATTCATAAAGTGTGTCACAGTCTACACAAAATAAACAAAATGTAAAAGCAGACTGAAAAATGTTCTACAGCTTTGGTGAAGTGTTGAAAATATAAGAGTGAAAATACAATAATAATCTGGCCTTTCATTGATTTGAAGCTCATCCTTTATGTAAAGATGGAGATTATCTTTAACATCTAAAATTCTCAATTTAATACTGAAATACATCTTTAATCAGAGCAACAGTGTTTGAATATTCCATCTCTGGATCTCAAAATAATCGAATAATGAAGTAAATATAGGCTTCAACTCCACACTGACATCAAGTGGTCAGATGGTGCAACTGTCCCCGCACAATGTAAACAGCATTCTGTCCCTGTGGTAAACATTTTGTATAAAATCATCAGAAAACACTAAACTGTTGGAGCAGGCAGACTACAATACCACAAAAAAACAACAACAAATAAGTGTTTTATTGAATGTTTTGTGTCTTTCATATACTGCTGGGTCCTCGTTGTTGTACTTTGTTATCCACTTGTTTGTGTTTCTAATTGTTGCATTTTTATATGTTGTGAGTAGAAGTCATATTTGACAGTTCACTGTATCTTTTTAGACATTCTAGTTTTAATTTTTGTTGTTGTTTCAGTTTTTATTGAAATTTCTGATTTACTGTTATAATGTTGATTTGCAGTTTTTTTTTTTTAAATTTGTTTCTTGATTTGACGTTTTGTGGTTTAACATTTGGTTATTTTTAATTAATTCCTTTGTATTTTTCCTTTGTTTATCTTAAAATTTGTGATTGAGTTGTAATGCTGTCACATTCTTTAAATATTTTCCTCCTTTGTGATTTCTTTCTATTAAGCTTTTAATTTGTTGTTGTGTATTTTGCATTTTAATGTGTTTTTTGTGTGTGAGGATATTTTTAGAAGACATTGTCTGATTTTTATTATTCTATTTCTCATATTTAAAAAAAAAAGAATAATATTGCTCTTTATTTTTTGTGATTTTTTTAATCATGTATATTAAATTGTCTTTTCAAAATAATTCCTTGATGATTTTTTATTGATAAGATGTTTTTGTTTTTATATTGTCAATGGTGTTTGGTTTTTATTAATTGCTATAGTGTTTTCTTCTCGTAATTGTTACTTTGCATGTTGTATTTCTTATTCTTGAACTTTTTTTAGATGTTATTCTGTTTTAATGTTTTTGTGTATTCTTGTTTTCATTTAGTTTTAATTTGTTGTTATGGTTGCATATTTGTTGCTTTGTTTATACATTTGTTGTGGTGTTCACTTGATGTAATTGTGTTTTTCTTTTTGTTGTTATGTTTTCTAAATACATTATTGTGTTTTGATTATTTGATGTATTCTCTATTTTTTCATCAGTGCCTTTTCTTATACATTGCTGTGTTTTTCACTTTATGTATGTTTAAGACTTTTTAGAACATCTTTCACATCAGCATAACAACTTTGATTTTTTTTATGCTATTTAATTTAAAATTTCATAATACGCATTTTTGTATATTATAGTCAGTAAGCAATTCTGTTGAACATAATTGCAAGATTAAAAAAGAAGGGAAATTTAACCACAAAACCACCACTCAGTTTTGATTTCCTTACCCTGCAGCATGAACACTTGTTTACATATTTCTGCTTGTCATCGACATACAAACATAAACTTTGGGATTCCTCCACGCCTCCTGCAGCATCTTCTTTATTTTTCATACTCTCCATGATTTGACCTTAAAAAAACGTACAGAAAAGAGCTCCTCCTGAGAATAAAAGTGAAATCTATGCAGCCTATCAGCTCCCAGGAAGCAATAGCCTAATCGTGTGAATGAAAATAACCCAAGTCCCTCACTAATCCCTGCCTATCCTTTTTATCTCAGGATTCAGACCAGGCGGAGCAGTATGGAGCTGTGAGCCTGCAAACCACCACCATGCGTCCGCTGCACCGTTAGACTGAGCTGTAGGGAGTTTTTTTATACAGTAGTTTAGCTGCATAGAGTTTAGGAGGAGAAAATGCGTCGACTTAGAGCTGCTATCTGTTTGGCTTTAGTTTTCCTCCCTGTGCTGGGATCCTCATGTCCCGCACAGTGCAGCTGCTTCTTCCACAAACTCAGCGATGGGTCAAAAGCAAGGTACAAATCTAAAGTTATTTATCCATCATTGTGTTTCAGAAATGTCTTGTGTTTCCTTTGCATGTCTGATTGATTTTTACCTACAGCTCTGTCTGTTCCATCCCTATGCACGGTGGGGGATTAACTTGGAGTTGCCGTTTAATCTTCTTTCCTTGTTACTGCACAATAGCCCTACTACGTTTTCTTGAATTAAAGCTCACTTTTCACTCAGGAGGAGGCAGAAAATGTTGTTTTTCTATCATCAGTGACGCTTCTGCCATCATTTTTCACTTAAAAGTAGCTCTACTTAAGGATATTTTACATTCATTTTCTTTTTATCGAAGCTTTTAGACAACTTTAAGTAGAAGGAACCCTTGAAAACAAACTCACTTTAAAAATACACGCATATGATGTGCTTGGCAGTAGAATAACCACTAAAATACAATGTATGTGCAGTAGAATTGAACACATTTCAACCTAAAGAATGTAAGATATTCTTATAACAATTAGGCTGAAATAACCAGTTTTGATTAAAGCACATTAATACTAATGATAAATGTGAATGCTCCTTTAAATGAATGTGCCTCTGATCCAAAGTTTGGTCACTATGAGGATCATATCTTCTTATTTTCACAGCCTAAACTTTACTTTTCTACAAACTGTCACATTAAGATAATCATTACTTGTAATTTCACAAAAAAAGGAAACAAAAATCGCCAACGAAAACTTAATTTGAATTCAGAAACTTGGTTTTCTGCTTTGACATTGTCAGCATGGCTCAACACAACGCAAAAAGCCAAAACTTTTACATTTGTCATCAAAAATGCATTTTAAAAAAATGATTGCTGAATACTAAGACAACATCTTGGCAGGATATGACTACAGCCATCTTTAGACAGAACAAAGTGATTCTTTTCTGCTTTGAGGCTGCTGTGCGCGTTGACCTTAGACTGGGAGTGGAGATGGACAGGGAGAGATGTTTATATCAGCGGTCTAAAGTCTACAAATGCTCATAAATGTCCACAGTTGGCTGATAAGCGTTAAAGGGCAAATGTTTGTATCCAAACAGTCCCTCTTATAATACTGCTGTGTGCACTGACCTTGTACTTAAGCACTGAGAGTAGTAGGGGAGGGGGCCTATTGTGTGTTTGAGATGTTTATATCAGGGCTCTGAAACTGGCTAAAAGCTACAAATGCAGGTAAAAAAACATTTGGCATCGGGGTTTGTATTTTAACAGTGATTTAAAAGGACGTGCTGAGAGAAAGCATCATTTTCAAATGATTCAATCTTTAGACATAAAACTAAATATACTTAATTAAATGTGCTAAAACATGTGTGACGAAACAACCGATAATTTTGGTCTGGGAATTTTCAATTTGTCTACCACCAGAAAGACAAAAATGTGATTTCAGACTCTGTTTACAGAAGCAGGAATGTCGGAGCTTCCATTACTATTTTTCCTTGCCAGAGGGTATTAATAGCTGCAACCTGATGGAAATAGCTGGAAGGATTTGTCTGCTGTGATGTGGTCACTTTAGTAAAACATCCTAAAAATGGACATAAATACAAAGACCAGTGCTTAATTCAACAAACTAAGCAAAACCTAGACACTTTGTCCAGGCAGTAAGAAAAACATTGAGTAACTTAAGTACTTTTACTTATATATTTGGACTTTTTCAAGTTCAAGTACTTCAAAATTATTGTTTCTTTTACTATTAATTTCTGCTGTACATCCAGGAAATACAAAAAAAACACTCGTGTAACACTTATGTGCTTGAAAAGTAACAATCCAAAAAGAAGAACATTAAGAATATAAATGTAGCAAGAACAAAAAAAAATAATGTGCAAAGGTGTGATTTTTTTTAAAGGAAATGTTCCTGCGCTGTGATATAAAAAAAAACACTGTTAACATGGAAAAAGTAACAAAAAAAATTCACGAGTTGTCCTGATCTTTTAAGGCGGCAGGTGCATCAAAGTACTTTTTGATTATTTCACAAAATACAGTAACACATACAGAATGAATGAACAAAAGGAATTTATTCTGGTGCATTTGCAATAAAACAACTTAGAAGATCAAATTACAAAATCAAAGTTTTCAAGCTGATATCAATTCATTAATTATAAACACAAATATAATCTAAACGAATAATAGCACAGCTCATGTTCCTCTTTATTTGGTCTATATTTGCATGCTTTTTTTGTGACTGGAACTTTGGCTAAAACCGTTCTTTTTATGTAACTTATATCAATGTTTACAAACGATTGACTGAATAGCCAGAGCATGTGACATGGGGGCCTCAATTGGTCACTGGGGAGCCAGTTGCCCTGCCCTGCCCTGCTCTGCTCTGCCTGTGAACCTCCTTCTGTCATATTGAGCTTTTGGATTAATTTTACCCAGTCTGTTCTAACCAACTGATCTGGGATAGCTTGTTATGCAGATGATGCAGTTATCTATGTATCATTATGTGGCTTTGTATATTTTGTACATTTTTTAAAAAGTTTTGTGTCGCTTTCTGCAAACATTGATTATAAAATCAAGGAGAATACATGTTTTAATCATTATTTTGAGAGTGCTTTTGTACTATTTATGATTCACAAATGTTGCACGGGTTGAAAAAATCCTGGCTGATGCTAATACTGAAAATGCTTTGGAGAATTTGAAAAATGCTTATAATGATGGTGATATTTTTCTTGTTAATGCTTTTGGTGTAATTCTCCCACAATATTTTCTCCCATGTTTGATCATGAAAATTGACCCTAGTTCTCAAAGTCTTCTCTGATTCAGAAGTTATCATAGTTGTATCATAATCCACATTCAATCCTTGCGAATACGGGCTGATACCAATTTATTCTTCTCCAAATTTCACTATTTATACTCAGGGCGAATTTTCCTTTTCTTTTCCAGGAGTGTTCTGTGCAATGATCCAGAGATCACCGTCGTACCTCCCAACTTCCCAGGTGACACATCCAAGCTGCGCATCGAGAAGACTGCAATCACACGGATTTCAAGCAACAACTTCCACTACCTCAACAACCTGGAGTTCCTGTGGATGTCTTTTAACTCTCTGAACTCTCTGAACGTGGACAGCTTCCGAGGTCTCTACAACCTCGATGAACTCCGCCTGGACGGCAACACCCTCACCTCATTCCCCTGGGAGTCTCTAACTGACATGCCAAACCTCAGGCTGCTGGACCTGCACAACAACAAGATCTCAACCATCCCTGCCGAAGCCATCGTGTACATCAAAAACATCACCTATTTGGATTTATCTAGCAACAGCCTCACCACGGTTCCCCCTGACGTTCTCACAATGTGGCTGAGTGTGAAGCCGTCCCAGGATAGCGATTCCTCCAAACTAATACTCGGTGAGGATCAGGCAGAGACATATTAGGAAACAGGAACACTTTCTATCTAAGCTTCCTTGCATGACGGCCAGTTCTTTTACGTTAGGGATTAGTCTAATTATAGTTATTGTGTGTCAGGTTGTCAGATTAATTCTATTTATTTTGACTTGTGGCTTCCAGTTCTCAGAATTCAAACAAGTACAGGAGGGAAGTGTTATAACTAAAGATAGTGAAAGTGGTGCAGCTTTCGGAGCAGCTATACTCGTCTAGCGGCTCAAAGTGCTACTTAACAACCCGTTCACACCACATTCACACACCGACAGCCGAGGTTGCTATTTCATTTTTCCATCAGTATCCCATTTATACACATTTTCACCTCACTAATGCAGCAGTAGAGCAGTTTGGGGTCAGGAGGGTGCATCAGCATGTGCATAAAGGAGCTGGACATTAAACCTTTGACCTTTAGGGTGAGAGTTGATGACTCTACCACTGAGCAGGCTCACCCAAAGCCACGTAAATCAATACTGGGCTTGAGCTGATGATGGAGGAGTATTCATAAACACAACACTGACACCGTATTTGGACCAATTCGGGATTAAACTGGCACATTTGTATACAACATTTAGGGATCCAACCACCAACCTTTTTTGCTGGGAGATGACAGACTCTATCACTAAGTAGGCCCACCCATAGAAATATTGGGTCCATGAAGAGCCTGGTAAACAATTAATGCTAAAAAGTGTAACTGCAGGTCATGTTCACCTAGTCACACATCACATTCACACACTTATCGTAGGAGTTCATATGTAAAACTCTAAAATTTAAGGATTAAGTGGGCACACTGGTGTGGTCTGCAAAAGCAAGGAATTGAACCCTTTACCTTTTGGATGGCAGACATAGGCTGGACCACCAAGCAGGCCCAAAGGCAGAACCTGATGAGCCCCTGAAAGGCTTGATATAGGGTAAAAAGTAAATGACTTTATCTTGTTTGGTGCGAAAGGTGTTTTCTAAACCACTGGTCACACAGTCAGACTATATTTAGTTTGAGTAGATACACCCAAATCTGTCTGCAAAAGCTAGCAATCAAACCCTCCACCTATTAGTAGTACCTATTAGTAAATGGACTTGAGCTTGTATAGCATTTTCCTAGTTATGAGACCAGTTTAGTGTCTACAGGAGTAGGGGATCGAACCCCTGACTCTTTGGTTGAAAGAGCTGACTCTGCCACCAAGAAGGTTAGCCAGCAGAGATGCAAGAAATAGAAAGTGGTTTCTCTTCAGACGTAATTTAATGATGTTAATAAATGGGGCTGCTGTGGTCTAATGGTTAATTTGGTTGAAGACTTCAAACCCAACTTGGGGCCTTTGCCATGTCATTCCCCACTCTCTCTCTCTCCAAGCCTATGCACTGTGCACTAAAGCAAAAACCAGGAAAAAATACCTAAAAGAGAAACGTCGCTCTGAGGGAGAGACCTCAAAACTCCTTTTTTAATCTTTTACCTTCTTTTTTTAAATAATTTATCTCTTTATTTTATACAAACACAGACTTACAATGTTGCAAAAACATTAAACAGTGTGGCAAAATGCTAATTTGCCACACCTTGCAACATGAAGCTTCTAGAAATTAAAGGCATAAATGGGCAAAAAAGAAACTGTCAAAAATTCACCAGCAGAGCAGGATAACAAAAAACACTTCTCAAGTCCAGCTTCTCTATTTGTGAGTTGTTTATGAAAGTATTTTACAAAGTTTATTTTATTTCTATTCTGTAGGTGTCCCATGCCTTCATTGCTTAAGAAAAGACAGCAGATAGAGCTTTAAAGAAAAAAGGCCAGATTTGATCTCATGGGATGAACGGTGGGATTTCGGGCATGATATTGATGCACATACTTGGAAAAAAAATTGGTATAATGAAGATGATCTTAGTGAAATTACCACCCAAACTGTTAAGACTTCTCACCAATAGAAATCGGATTTGTAGATACTTTCTACAAATACACAATTACATAATTGTCAATAGTTAAGATTGAGTATGATACAAATAGAGGCTTGTAATGGGGACGTCCTAGAGTAGATAATTTCAATATGGCTTTACCCAAGTTTAAGTCGAATTCAACCAACTAACTTGTCTTAATTATTAAAAAGCCTGTTGAGATTGATCCATCACAGGCTCACAGTGTTATCTGGTAAACAATGTAAAGTTAGTTTGTAGGGTTGAGTGTGGCAAATGCTATTTTTAGCCATGTCAGCACCACTAGCCTTCACAATTTGATTTCCGAATTTCTAGGCTAAGTGTAGTTACTTGCTGCTAGAAGTTTCAAATTTTCTAGATTAAATACAACCAAACCAAACAAGTGTGAGAGAGAGAGACAATGGTAGGCACGTGAAAGGGGGCAATAGAGAGTAGGGGAGGACACCCGCAAACTGGCAACATGTTGGATTTGAGTCTGGACCAGTAGAGGCATTTATGTGGGTTGGGCCTGGTTGCTTTCCCCGTCACCAAACCAGCATCCTACTCCGACCAGACTCTACTGATGCTATATTGTTTTGTAAAGGGTTGAGCCAGTTTCCTTTGTGTGCATCCAGGTTTGGGGGAATTAGTTAGTTAGTTTAGTTAAGACAACTTTATTTATCCCAAAGGGCAATCCAGGTTTTGCATTCCACCCAGACCATACGTACATTCACAAACAACAAACAGAGACAATAACAAATTAAAGTCATATGTAAGAAATAAGGCAGCAGAAATTGAATGGGGCAACAGTGGTGACTAGTGGCAATCATTGAATTGTGGCTTAGACCTTTGGCCTGAATAATATAAAGGATTTGTTAACCAACTTTTGAGCGTGATGCCAGCTTTTTTGTTATCAGAAGCTAACAGTTTGGCTTTAAAACCGCAAGCATGCCTAGCTTATACCTTGTCGGAATAGAGGGTTAACATTTTGAAAGAGGCAATAATAAGTAAAATGTATAATTTTGTTGCTTTAGAAAGTATTGGTAAAGTTAAGGTTTAATAAATGAGGTAATTACTGATTAATTGTGTTGGCAAACCCTTATAGGCCCTTTATATCCCCAATAAACTCCCTCCTGCCGTCCCATGGGCAGCCTTACCACAGAGCAATTCAATCAAGGGATGTTACTGATTTCACTGACAGGACATTGTCTTTTTCACAGGCCTCCATGACAATCCATGGCTGTGCGACTGCCGACTCTTCGATCTTGTCCAGTTCCAGAAGTCCCCGTCATCATCTGTGGCCCTCATCGACACCAGGCTAAGGTGTGCTGATCCCGAGAGCCTGTCGGGAGTCCTTTTCACCGAAGCCGAGCTGCAGAGGTGCCAGGGTCCACGGGTTCACACGGCCGTTGCGCGAGTTCGAAGCTCTCTGGGCAACAACGTCCTGCTGCGCTGCGGCACAGTTGGAGTCCCCATCCCCGAACTGTCCTGGAGCCGTGCTGATGGCAAGAAAATGAATGGCACGGGTGAGTTCTGAAGCGATACCAGATGTGTTAGGGAGAGCAGGGTATCTATTTAAACTCAAGTCAAAGTATCAATGAGATTAGAGCTACCTTTTTTGGTGCCAATCTGCTTAACTCACAGGGTGCCTGCTTTTTTTGTCTTTCCAGTCCAGGAAGAGATTTCAAAGGAAGGCATCATTTGGTCCATTCTGAGCGTGCCTGCAGTCTCATACCGGGATTCTGGGAAATATGTGTGCAAGGCAACAAACTTCGTGGGCACTGCAGATGCCATTATCTCCTTGGTGATTACAGATTCTATTAGATCAGAAGAAGCCATGGGTGGCGTTTCCAAGAGGCCCCGAGGGAAGAAACCAGGCGGCATTGGGAGAGCGGCATACCAGGAGAAACTCATCGCAAGATATGTTCCTCCATCGACCACAACAGCCGCCCAACCAATCATCGAACCTCTCAATGGTAAAAGCTCGACAGGGAAATATGAAATCGAGAGCTATAGTGTCTCAGATGACGCCACTCCAGGACGAGGGAAAGGTCTGGACTCTCAAAAGCCTCTGGGAATACTAAAGGATGGTCCTGGTAATTTGGCGGCAAATGCCTCATCTTTACAGCAAGCGCCTGAAAAAAGGATTGTGCGCTCTGTGAAGGTGATTGGTGACACTGATCACACCGTCTCCCTGAACTGGCGAGCTCCAACAGCCACAAACACAACGGAATTCAGCGTCCTTTATGCCATATTTGGTGAAAGAGACATGCGGCGAATCAATGTCGGTGCCGGGAAGAACCGCATCACCATTGATGGCCTGGTACCAAAGACCAAGTACATAGCCTGTGTCTGCGTCAAAGGCCTGATCCCAAAAAAGGAGCAGTGTGTAATCTTCTCGACGGACGAGGCGGCCAGTGCCAGTGGCACTCAGAAGCTCATTAATGTGGTTGTGATCACTGTGGCGTGTGTGATCGCCGTCCCCCTGACTCTGATCGTGTGCTGCGGGGCCATAAAGAAGCGTTGTCAAAAGCTGCTCGGGCGGCAAACCAAGGAAATCCAGGACTCATATGTCACGTTTGAGACTCTTGGCCCAGGGGGCAAAGCTAAAGGGATGGAGGGGGAATATCTGACCAGGTTAAATCCTGACGAATCCAATAGGTTGCTCTCAGCGAGGTCAAGTGTGGACTCAGAGGCGTTAGCAAGGACTGAGGGGCCGCCCAACGAGTACTTCTGCTAAAAACCAAACATACACCACGAACTCCAGAGGATGCACTTTTTTTCTATCAGCCTGTCATGTAAATAAACTCACTTCTGCCCTCATAGACTTAAAGACGAGGGTCTTCACTCAAAACTGTTAGCATTGGACGTATGGAATTGACTTACAGCCTTGTGGGAGTGAATCCGCCGCTCAATAGGTGGGCAACAAAAAAGGGAAAACAGACACATTAACAGTTTTAAGCTCTGTAAATGTGTACAAAAAGCTTTTTTGTATTTACCATGCACTTTTAAAGGTGATTCTCTGTAGAGGAACATGTCGGGAAATGTTGCCCTACACTCTTAAATACCCAGTCATTTTTTTTCCATGGTGTAACCTCTGCACAGTGTATAAACCTTTTATTAAATATCTAGAAAAATGAATAAAAGAATCAGCAGTTAGTCTGTTTTCTATGTCAGTCTGATGTTAACGTGCCAGGTTTACTGATGGGTCAGAGACCAACAATACAGCTCCATTCTCATGTGTATTTATTTTTTGATCTGCATTATATGTGTATGTTTGAATGTACTGTACAAAATAAATATTTTTATATGATTTATGCTCTCATGCTTCTTATTATGACTCAGTTTGAAGAGGTCAGATTTGAACTCTTCACAGCAAAAAAGTAAAAAGCAGAAGTTTACTCTACTTACATAAGAGAATGAGAAGTGCTCCAAGAGCACAAATCTCGGCCAAAAGTGTCAGGTGAGTTTTGGAAATCTGCTGAAAATTCCTGGATCCACTTCCAGTTTTGGATCGCCACCAAAATCCAATAACTTCTCCCTTATGCTTTGACCAACATTCCCCGAAAATGTAATCAAATGAGAACAAAAATGTAAAAAATGACAGTCTCTTGCACTGTTTCGTAACTTTTTGAAAACAAATATGAGATCCACATACGGATTCAGACCACTACCAACATGTTAACCCTTATCCTCGTGCTATGACCAGTATACCCGGAAAATGTTGTCAAATTCTGTAGAGAAATTATTGAGGTATAAGCAAAAGTATGGAAAACTGGCCTATCTCAATATTAACAAATTGTTATAAAAAATCCTGAAACTGCTTCCAGATTTGGATCACCAACAAAATCAAATCATATTCCTCTTCTGCCTTGACCAACATTTCCTGAAAATGACATCAAAATCGATTGAGATTGAGAACTTTTTGAGTTATTGGCAACTATGTTAAAAAAAAAGGTCCCTACCTTACACTGGGAAGAAATTCTTAAAGAAATTCCTGGATCCACATCTAAATTTGGATGAACACAAAAATCAAATCACTTCTCTTTCCTGTCATAACCAAAATTCTCTGAAAATGTCACCAAAATCAGCTTAGAATTATTGAATTATTAGCGAAAATGTGGCAAACTGCCTTATCATGCAATGTTACCTCTTAAAAAAAATTCCTCAATATGCTTCCAGATCAGGATCACCGCCAAAATCAAGTAATGTCCCTCTTGTCCCGTGACCAATATTCCAAGAAAATGTAATTCAATTTCATTCATTGCTTTTAAAGTCATCTTATCAATCTTCTAAAAAATTCAAAACACTGGTAAATAACTATGAAAAAAACTTCTAGGCAAAGGTTTATAAAAGTTGTTGCTTTTCTGAATAAAAAATTGCTATGATTGCGCCAAAATGTCAAAATATTATATTTTTAAATAAAAATAAATCAAACTTTTAACCATGATCCCTTCAGCTGTTGATGGTCTTGCACAGGACTCATACCTTTATGCTTACTTCACAACATTACATAGACTCTTTACATGAACTTGGGTATCAGAAGCAGTATTCCATCAAAATTTAAATCACTTGTTTTTTGTAGGGATTTTTTTGTCAATTTTATGTTTTTAGGTTTTTTTGGGCAGTGTCATGACACCAATTTTACCATCCATATCCATATCCATAAAGATCCTTTTAAATGTACATATACTAAACTTGGAATGTAAGTGATTATTAAAAATCAACTTGTCTTTGGACATCATGATAGTCAGTACATGGAGTTTTCAATTATTTGGCTTTACAGATGGAGCCATTTGGTAGAGTGTGGGCGTCTGCAATAAACAAAGAGTATGAAAGATTTATTTCCCAGCATTCTGAAAATTAAATTAAATATCCTTGTTCAATTTCAGCACAAGTCACATGGCAATCATGTCTCCCCTTTAACACTAACAATAGACATTGTATTTTATAACATTGGAAACCCTGATTCGTCATCTTTACAACGATGAACAACTTTTAAAGTTTGTGCATTCAATGAATGAGCATGAATGTTTAAATAGTACAAAAATCCTCTGCAACTGTACGCTGCTCTACCGTATGTAGTGTAGCAGCATTATTTGGTGTCTGCCCTATTACCATTTCTAAACTTCAAAAGTCAAAGTCAGACTTTCGTCCCTGGAAGACAACACCCCAAGTAGACCAGTTCCTCACCCTTGCTTCCTTGAAACACTGGGCGTCTTCTTCCAGGAAAGAGGGGATTTTGGCACATCTTTATGGGCCTACATACACGTTTGGCTTATTCCATGAATGCATGAATCATACCAGTTGTACCTCGATGTAAAGGCCTTCCAATGCCACGTAGCTCCCCCACCGTGAATGTGTTTTGTTTGTCTTTGTTTAGTGGTTTGTGTATGTGCCCTGCAGTTTTGTTTGGCATCTATTAAGTTAAAAAATTACATAAAGTGCTAAACTTAGTCTAATTATAGATGATGTTACATAACACGGTAAAAAACACAAGTGCACAGAACCGGTTAGAGTTGCTGAAGAGTTCATTTGATGACTGGAGGCAGAGGCAGGCTAACGCTACCCATTGACTCACAATGTTTGAGCTAAGCGAATTAGTGGTGGGTGGACTGTGTCCGTCTTTTACTTGTTACTGCATCACAGTAGGAAGAATCAATCAATCAATCAATCCTTATTTGTATAGCGCCAATTTATAACAAGTGTTATCTCAAGACACTTTACAAAAGAGCATAAAACTCTTCATATTATGGATACACATATATGCATAGATACATATATACATATATAAAATACACATGTACATATATATCCAAATTCATACATCCAACTACCAATGTGAATCCATATAGCCAATCATGAATTCCTCCATCATGGTGGCAAGAAAAAACCTTCTGTTAAGCAGCAGTAAATCTTGAATGTGGATCCCAGTCTCATGATGAACAGCAAATCCACACGATGCTGTGATGGGTGTGAGGGCGAAGGAAGGGAGGTAAGAGGAGACAAGTTGACTAATCATAGATCTGTCATTGTCATGTTTGTCTCTGCTGAAAACTAATTTATTAGAGGTTAGCCTCTTGAGATTCAAAAACTCTTTTTCAGTAGGGTCTTCATCTCTGGGTGGTTGTGGTGATAACTTTATAGAATTATAGTTATAATCAATAATAGTCTACGGTGTCTATCTGCTTGTCATGGAGTGAGGCAAGACATGAAAACAAGAAGAATGTTGGTGTTGCGCTTTCTATCGTTGGAGAAATCATCCAGCTGGTGGTGAAGAAGTGAGCGTTATTAACGAACCACAAACTACTGCGGGCAAACTTTGTGCCCCTATGTCTGTCAGAAATGGTCTATGGCACCTTAAAAATAAAACCACCTGGTCTTCCCTTACCTCAGCTCACACTCTGATATCCAGAGTTTAAGTTTTCATCAGTAGTTTTAGCTTTAAGGATTTAAAGCTCAAAACAAAAGTGCTGTGGATGCTAAGTGCATTCACACAAACATCACCTCTTACTGACTCTGCCTTTAAAAACCTGCGAGTCAAACAGGGTTCAGATTATTGAGGTCAGATTACAGTCCTCTTCAGACATCTGTCTCTGTGTCTCTGCAGCCCTCCCTCTCTGTGCCGCTAAGCCCGCCGAGCCCCGGCCCACTTGTTGTGGTCGGGCCTCCTGTCATTGATGCTTAAGCTTTGTTAGGGGGCTTCAATTAAATTAGACCAAGGGAAACACTTAGAGGCACTCCTAACAGCACATTTTCAGAAACCAAACCCTCAGAGTCATGTTCGAGCTTCATTAGGATGAGTTTTCTGTCATTGATGAGATCCGACTCCAGACAAAATGGACCATTCCTATTAATACACCTTTACTGTGTCTCACATGTCACTGTGTGCCTTAGGAGTTACGTCAAGCAGGATTTAGCTAATAGGCTTTGTTCCACGCAGCCCCACAGTGCCGTCCTGCCCTTGCAGGCCTGTTTCTCAAGTGACTTCATGAATATGGACGTCCTTCATGTCACTTTTTCTATTGCTGTTGTATTTTGCCACATCACCTCTGTGTCGTCCAGCTGTGTGGAAGGTTGCTCCTGCAAAGATGACACCCTGGGAAGGTGAGTGTCAGCCGATCCACTTTGGAGTTAAAATACAAAGACGAGCGCTAATCGTTTGAGCGAAACACGTGTACTAGTGTCATTCATTAGGTTTGTTACAAATCGCACTTTGTTTAAGTAGCTGTTGAAATCAGGCTGGAACGTACTTTTACTCACTCACTTGAAGGACTTTTTTGAGTACTTGTATTTTTTGGGTAACTATAAAATCAATACTTTAACTCTATCAAGTGATGTAGTTGGGAATTCCTGTGCTTCACTAGGCCTGTTTAAAATGGTCCCAAAGTTGACGAATAGAAAAATAAGATAAAGCTAACATCTTTTGTCTATTGCATGAAACTTGTCCTCTGATTGGCTGAAGCCTGCCACATGATTTCCAATCAATGCTTTTCTACTTAATGCCAAGGTTAGAGAGTAATTACAATTGTCAGCATTTTAAGTTGTCGTTAAAATCGGTACTATACCTTCATGCCAAGGTTGGAGCATAATTATAGTTATTAGTATTAGATGTACTAGCACTTTTAAAATTTTTTTTTTTTTACATTTACCTCCATCCATTTTTCTTTAAGCTTAAGAAGGCAAATACTTTATCATGGCAGACAGGAGACAGAAGCAGTGAAGACAATGGCTATCTCTTTATCCAAAATATGACACTAAGGGTAAAACATTCAGTGTCTGTGATATTCCACAAGGGTGAAGAAATCAAAAACCTCTGTCTATGAAGAATGGCATACAATATCAGGAGTACCATTTGTTTTAAGTTTTTGACCCTGAAAACCTGCACATGATGACTTTTAAACACAGAAAATCCACAAGAACACTCTTTTCAAAAAACAAGAGGAAAACCTCTTTGAAAAATACAAGCTAATACTTGTACTTTTTTGGGGATGCAATATAATTTAAAAATCTCCTTTTCCCATTCAGGTCTTTACTTTGTATGGATACCTCCATGAGGCAGATCCCACCAGACATCCCACACGACTTTGCAAAAATCCGAATAGAAAACTGCCACCTGACGGAGCTACCTCGAGGATCCTTCTCCAAAGTCTCTGCCCTGGAGTTCCTGTGGCTGAATTTTAACGAGATCACCGTGATGAACATCAAATGTCTGGAGGGGATGGTTAACCTGACAGAACTCAGGCTTCAGGGGAACAAGCTGACCACAGTACCGTGGACGGCGTTCCAGGACACACCCAAGCTGAAGATCCTGGACCTGAAGCACAATCGCCTGGACGTCCTGCCTGAACAAGCTCTGAAGTTCCTACCTGCCCTGACCTACTTAGACCTATCCTTTAACCAGCTCACTGTGATATCAAAAGACGTCTTCCACAACTGGCCTCTTTACCAAATGGCGCAGAGAGCGTGGGGGAAAGAGGGGCTGGTGTCTAACGTTGTCCTGGCGCTACACGATAACCCCTGGCTGTGCGACTGTCGACTCAAAGGCTTCGTCGAATTCATCAAGGGGGTCAGCCCTCCCATCATCCTCATGAACTCGTACCTCATGTGCACGGGTCCAGACACAAAAGCTGGAAAGTTTTTCCATGAGATCCAGTTAAAGACGTGTATGAAACCAGAGGCCTCCTCACCACAGACCAACATCACTTTACCCCTCGGAGCAAACACAACACTCTCATGCTTAGTGAAGGCCAGACCGGCTCCCACCATCCACTGGATATACAGTCTGAAGATTATAAGAGGATTTACTGGTGAGTTTCTTTATGTTTCTACCATCCATTAAACTGATGTGGGCCTCCTGTTGGACCACTCAGGGTGGAGCAGCATCAGCATGTAGGCTGCATGTACTTCATTAAGGTGGCAGAATCAGTGCTGACTCAAGGGTCACATTTTCAAGGGCTTTCAATGTAAATATTGAACATAAAATTAGGCTGTGACTTCACAGGAAATCTAGTTGTTGTTCGAGTTCAAGGACAAACTTACAAACAGACATCTGTGTAAAATAAAGGCTGTATGAAACATGGACCTTATGCAATCCACTGGTTCCAATTTGAAGCACAACAATGGAGGTTGATATTTTGGAAATGCTCTTTTTAAAGGGATACCCCAACATTTATTTTGTATTGATGTCTTGCTTCACTCCAGAATCCATAACAAGCAGATAGACACATTTTTTTAAACTATGAGTGCAGAAACAAGGAAGGAGGGAAAAGCCTGCCCATCACTAATTAGCTTAGCTCAAACACTGAGAGTCAGTGGGTATTGTTAGCCTATAGTCATCAGTTAAACTCTACAGCAACTCTAAACAGTCCTTTGTGCTTGTTGTGACTCGTTTTTTTTTACCATGTTATGTTACATGAACTACTTTTAGACTAAGATTAGCTCTTCATGTAAATTTTGAAAGAAATACCTCTAAAATTGAACCACAAGGGACATGCATATTTGTTGACCTACTTACAAGCATGTCCCTGCGGGTTTGCACATGGACCCTGCGGTTTGGTTTCGTATATATTTCTTTCATAAGTATCATAAAGTGGTTTTTGTTTGGTTGGGAGCCCCCGGTGGCTAAATCTGACATACTATGCCAAAGTTTTGAATGTAATGTATCACTTTTTGTGCGGGTGTTGGAGGGTCGTCAGTGTAAAGTCATTTCTGTCAATTGGTTTGGTAGCTGAGGAGATGCAAACTGATTTCCTGGTACACTGCCATTGGTTCTAGCAGTTGGTGATGCAGCTGAAGGGTTGGGCAACCTTGCGCAGGGACAACATTTTGGGTGGTGCTAACATGTTGTCAGGAATGATGGCTGGAAAAATGCTCACCCAGCATGTGTTCACAAACCTGACCTGAAGGGTCTAATGCTGCATTCCTTTAACATGGGAACTGGGAAGTGGGAATGACGTAATCTCCGAGTTATCAGCGTTCCAGTTACAAAGTCTGAAAAAACTTGCCAATCTACGAGGCCATTGTTAGCCGTTGTTAGCACGTCCTGCGTTGTAGCTCACAAATACCACATGAAGAATGAAAATAACACTATGGCAGCATTTCCATAAATACAAGTTGAACAATACTGTGTATACGGCTGATTTAGTGCGACAAACACTAGTATGAAGTGCAAAGAAACAGAATGTTACTGGAGCTTAATAACTGTTTACACTGGGGGCAGCCATCTTTGATTGTCAACTTTGGGGTGGGGAGGATCCCCAAGTACCTAGTAGGAAATTCCGAAGTCGGGAGGCGTTCCAGTTGAAATTTCCCACTCAGAACTTATAAATCCTTGGCCTGAAGCTCCTCCCCTGCATGTCATCCTTTTCTCTCTTCCTGATGATCCTGTGCGTCCACTGTCCCAAATAAGTCAGCATACCAGAGACCAAAAGAGCTGTTGGAGCCATCAGATTAATGTTGTTTCTATTTTTGTCTTTTCAGCAACAGAAACTCAAGTAGACGAGGAGACGATAACCTCCAAGCTGGCCATCCCTTCTCTTCACCTTGCAGATCGAGGAGTCTACACTTGCATAGCCAACAACTTCATTGGAAACTCCTCCGTCAGCATCATGGTGGACATCAGCTCCTTAAACTCCACATTTCCTCTTCCTCCACCTGTGCCCATTTTGTCTGCTGATGACAACACCTTCATCGACATCAGGATCGCCAAGCAGACGGTCTACGGTATCACCCTGGAGTGGCACGCTGTGACAGAAAACCCAGCAGAAACATGGTTCACCATCCACTTCGGCAAATACGACTCTCCAAAGAAGGAAATGATCTACATCGGCCCCGGCATCAACAGTTACTCCGTCAGCGACCTGCTTCCTGTCACCAAGTACGAGATCTGCGTGAGCCTGAAGAATCATCCGCCCAAGGAGGGTCAGTGCATCGTGTTTGTAACAGGAAATGACATCAGTGAGATGGAGCAGAGAGAGAGGCTCATCCACATCATCGTCATCGTGTGCGCCATGGTGCTGGCAGTGCCTGCCGGGATGTACGCCTGCACCACGGAGGCCAGGTTCAGCTGTGTGGAGCGCTGCGTGGATTTTTGGAAGAAGCGCAGACAGGCTCAGAGGGAGAGCCCGCCGGCGGCATCAGAGAGGCAAGGCACCTTCGACAGCCTGCAAGCCACGAGCGAAGAAGTCCTGTGCAGGGACTTGGAGGAGAAGCCCAAAAGGAAGCGAGAGAAAGGAGGAAGTGCGGCGTATATGTACTAGCAGCAAAGTTTGGGAAGTATGTGCATATTTGTAAAGAAATGTAAGTCCGTGGACGCCAATAGCTGTTGTCTTGGATGTGGATGGCCTGGATTTAAAGGTCACATATTTCACTCTGTTTCAAGAAGTTCACATTGGTCTAAAAAGTTTTTGCCAAAAATGCACTCAAATATTACATTTTTAGGGGGCGGACATTAGCTCAGTTGGTAGAGCGTCCGCCCCATATACGGGGGCTGCCAACCCCCAGCAGCGGCTGCTGGTTCGAATCCCAGCCTCAGCCCTTTGCTGCATGTCATCCCCCTCTCTTCACCCGCTTCCTGTCAATCTTCAGCTGTCCTCTACAATAAAGGCCATAAAAGCCCCAAAAAAATAACTTAAAAAAAAAAAAAAAATTACATTTTTAGTATGCTTATAAACCCCTGTCTTTCAGCCCTGCTCAGAACAGGCTGTTTTAAATGTTTGTGAAACATGTCTGACCACGTCCTTTTTTAAGAGGAGAGTATGACTACAGTATATCAGGTTGTGCTCTAATGTTTACCGTGACCACTTTGACATACCAGGACATATTATTTCACTGGAGGTAGTAGAGGGATTGGATGATGATGGGATTTTTAAATTGGGCATTGAAGCATTTTTGTACAAAAAATTTCATAAAGTGCATTTTGAAAAATATGTGACCTTTAAATCTGGCTTTTGGCTTCTTCACTTCATTGTCTTTCTCTTCTTCTTGTTTCATGGCCAAAACATATTATCGCTACTTTTTGCTGTAGAATTTAGCTCTGACAGTAGATGATACGATGAACAGACAAAAAATGGACCCACCTAATAGTAAAAAAAAAATATACAAAGTTTTATTTTTACAAAATGTTATGTAAATTCTAAAAGCAGAAAGACGGAGCAATCGTCATTATATTCATTGAGTCATTCTGCAGTCAAATACAACTGAATGCTGATGAAATCACTTTTCAAACATGTATATTGGTGTTTGTCCAACTCACAATGATGATAATTCAACAGTCAGAGATTTAAAAAAAAATAACAAGGAAAAAAAATATTTCCTCTGTTGGTCTTGTTAGCAGTTGTGGGCCATTAAACACTATAAATTGCAAATTGTTCATAGCCAGATTAGCAGAAATCACAGGAGCTTTAATTCACAATAAGTGATATCTCACATTTCTTATTAAAATATATGTCTTTACAAAACTAAAACTGTTATGAAGGTCAATCCAAACCATCACAAACTATTTCAAAGAATTATACCAAAATTTTGTCATTTTTAAGTTTTGATCAGGAAGTTTAAGAGATCATTTTTTGAAAAAAAGTGCAATAATTAAAGATACTTACATTAAATGGTGGATTAATAAATCTTGTTATATAAGATTTTAGTTGTTTATGTTTACAGAAAATAAGATGTTTACTCGTTATTTATTGTGTATCAACCCAAACAACACGGGAGGCACACATGTGTTTGATTATGAAGTCTTGATGTAAATATTTAAAGATATAATTTTATAATAATGATAATGTCACTCTGCTTACTGAGAATCTATTTTTGTAACATCACTTTAAACTTTAATTTATGTTAATATGTACAGAAACTTTTGAGGGTCAAATTTAAAAAGTGTTTTTAAAATGACAAAGGCACAAACACTCCTAAATCTTTAAGATGTAAATACTGTTTGTTTTATCTTTGTACATGGAGTATTTTATTGTTGATCCTGAATGTAGAAATTAAGTTGTGACAACAATTATGGTTCAAATGTACACCTTTAAATTTATGACACATTCTTCTTTTTCTATTCATTTTGTTCTTTTTACTGTCAAAATGACCCGGCTGCATTTGAATAACCTGCTGTGTGGTTTGGATTAAACGGACGTCAGAGACAAATGCTGAGACATACTTTGATTTATTTATTTTTTTTATCACAATCGCACAGAGGATTTGTTACGTAAGCTGAGTTTTCCCCTGCATTTATACATACACCCTTAAGCAGATTAAAGTGATTTTCCATCTGAATCCTCGTCAGCGGGACATGATATTTCCATTTAATGACGGGTCCACTCTCACTCTGTTCTGCTGCATCTCAACAGACTGACAGACGGTTTCTGTGCTACTTCTGTGCTTTTGTGGTATTTATAATGGTTTATTTTTAATAAAATAACACTTTAAAAACACATCTATCTATCTATCTAGCAATCTATCTAGCAATCTATCTATCTATCTATCTAGCAATCTATCTATCTAGCAATCTATCTATCTAGCAATCTATCTATCTAGCAATCTATCTATCTATCTATCTATCTATCTATCTATCTATCTATCTATCTATCTATTCAATTCAATTCAATTCAATAAAAGCTTTATTGGCATGAATGGAAAAAGTACATTGTTGCCAAAGCATAACAATAAACAGTCATATACAATAATAAATAACAATAACAATAACAGTAAAATCAATATTATAATAAATATACAATATTCACGTTGGTTGGACTGTTAGATTCAGTGTTATGAAATTTGATGTAAGGACAAAGGAATATTCACAAACAATTGATGTTAAAGCAGTTCAGTAGAGCTCTATCAATAATAATGGTTCAGATCATCAGCACTGATGTTTTTCTCTGATGTCATGGTAGAGTGTCACATATTGTGCAGCTAAATGTGTAAAGTATGGATCTTCTCCCAGACAGAGTGTCATCAGTTCAGCATGTGTTTCCTCTCATATGAGGAGTCTGCTGCTGTGACCTGAGGGAGGAAAAGTCTCTCTCTCAGTTTGGTACAGGGGACAGCAGAGCAGAAAATGGAGCTCAGTCTCTATTTCTCCTGAACAACAGTGTTTACATATTCTCATTTCTTTTGGTGTCCATTCTTTCCTATGGCGACCTTTTTCAACCTGGAGTTGATGGTCGCTGAGTCTGTACACTGTTAATGTGCGTCTCTGTTTGAGGTTTTTTACACTGATCAAATACTTGGCCAGAGAATATTCTCTGTTCAGTAGGTCATAACATTGTTATTTATGAATGGATTTAATTTCATTTTTCCAATTGTCAATGTAAACAGCTTTGTTTTTTTTTTGTCTATGTATACCAGCTGAGTTCTGGAGAGATTTTGGAGGTCTTGGATTTCTTCGATTTTCTTCGATTTCCTATCTATCTATCTATCTATCTATCTATCTATCTATCTATCTATCTATCTATCTATCTATCTATCTATCTATCTATCTATCTATCTATCTATCTATCTAATTGTCTATCTGTCTCATACTGTTAGACGATGCCCCTGAGTAAAAGTCTCAGGATGAACGGGCATAATGAAGAGGGAACATCAGAGAAGGACAAAGCCCTTCACAGCTCATATCACATATGGAGGAAGTGTCTGATATCAGGAAATCCCTCCACTGATTTGAAAAAGCTGAACTGAAGGCAGCACAGAGGCACTGATCAGAGTTAGAGGATGCAGGCAGCCTTTTCAGGGCCTCAACTGTGTTTTTCATCTTTAATGTTTCATGTTGCACTTGTGATTTCACTTTAACAAGGAAAAATACATGAATCATAAACTCAGAGGACTTTGTTTTATTAATCGCCACAAAGTAGAATAAATCTGCAGATAATGAAACACAGACACAATATATTATCTTCAAATATTTATTCAAAATCAAGACAATACAAAGACGGTACAAATATCCAAGGACCAGGCAAGTGTAATCAGATACAGATATTTGATCAAAGATGAGTTACTCAGTGAGAAATGACTGATTTAATGTGCCTACATTTGAAGGCATTAAAGGGTTAAAACTCTGCATGGACTCTACTGTAAAACACAAACTATTCATCTACTGATGAAGCAGGTTAAAAACATGTATTTACATTCTGACCTGTTCTTCAAACAGCATATCACTACCTCTGACCATAATGAGGACCCAATATGAATTTAATGTTTTACTGCTGCAGGAATCACCTGTGAAATCCCCTCTTATCATCACATATGTACACTCAATTCTTCATAAGTTATTCCATACTGTACAGTTAAATGGAGCCATTTTCTGTACATAAAAGCTTTTATCTAAACATTTAATAAACCTATTTTTAAATCCTGCTTTTACCTTAAGACCTAAAGTGGCACATCATACAAAAGAGCAACCGTTCAGCTTTGAGCGGCTGATGGAACACAGTAAAAATATTCACACACGGGTCCTTTAGCACTTTTTTAAAGAAGCTGTTTCATTTTCATCTGTGTGTCCTTCAGCTGCACAATCGGTCAGAGTTCTCTGTCGACAACAATACAAGGTCATGATATTTACATCTTCAGGGAGGGAGTCGCAACGCCTATATGCTCTGAAAGTCTCAGTAATCCTCTCCTCGGGGAAGTTACAGTGACACTGCTCGCTGTTAAGATGATGTAATCTTCCTCAAGATGGCAGTGTGGTGGTTTATCTCTGAGCCTCAGACACACTTTCTCTCGTCTCTGTTCATCTGGGGGAGGCAGTGAAGCCTGACTGATATCTGGTTTAAGATACAACGCTTTGAACAAGTATTAGACTTCTCCACGGCTTATAAAGGATGTAGGGATACACTCACTGTGCATATCCCAATAATAGGTTCACAATATGATGTTTTCTTGATTTATGTCGAAAAATATATGATTGAAAGCTAATTATGAGCAAGTATAAGTGCACTGACAGCACCAACATCCACCAAGCCTTTCAAACATTGTCAGGTGACTTATTTAAAAAAAGAAAAAAAGGAAAAATGCCCTGCTGTATCTCTCACTGTTAAAAAAAACATGTAAAACATTCCTGAATCTACATCCAGTTGGGATCACCTAAATCTAATCAGTTATTTCTTGTCTCTTGACCAGCACTTCTTGAAAATATAAAAACATAGAATGAGAACTTTCTGAGTTATTAAATGTGGGAAATACCCTGTCTTGCAATGTTAAGAAATCCTTGTAAAATTCCTAAATCCACATCTAGAATCAGAATGCCAATCTCCAATCGCCTCTTTCTAGTGCCATGAACAAAAATTCCTGAAAATGTCACAACAATCCATCCACAGCTTTTGAGTTACAGGTGAAAGTGTGGGAAAATGCCCTACTTTGCATTGTTAAGAAATCCAAAAAAGATACATATCAAGACATTTCTGGCCCTTTACTGTGGTGGTACCACCTTAAAATCAACCAGTGTGCGTGTTCACAAGATCTTAAGTAGAATATCAACAAGCAAACAGGTAGACATTTGAGAATGTTAAGTATATTTATACTCTTTAAATGATTTAAAAGTTCCTACAAAGTGGCTTTGGAGTAAAGCTTGTGTTGACACTAATAAAGTGTAAACTAATGTTAGCACCACTGGCATATTTGTGTTATGACAGAAGACAGCAGAGGCCATAATGAAGTCCTAAGCATCACTTTTTTCATGATTCATAATTAATTAGTGCCAAATCAGCTTGTTCTGATTGTGTTAGCCTGCTAAATGACCAATGATGATGTATTTCATTATTATATATACTATACAATTCAGGCCCAAAGTCCTGGTCAAATACTCTGTCTAGAGTTTAACACAACCACCTGCCCATAGTCACTCTAATCACCACTGTAGCTGCTTAATGGCTCTTACTTGCAGCCAAAATGCCCTGTGACCCAGATGCAAACACAGGGCATTAAATGAATGCTATAGACTGAATTGATAGCATTTGTGAATGTAGGGGACAGTGCCGTTTGGCAGTATTTTGAAAGTTGAGATCAAGCTGCATATTGGCTGTGTTGGGGTATACTCAAAAAGTGGAGCTTTAAGCAGAATTTCGGGTGCAGGACCACACCTCAACCACGCCTCTTCCTGTGTTCCTATGAATTCTAACCAACCATTTCCCTCTTTTGTTTCGCACACTCGACGCACCCCTCCCGCCCATTATTTAAAATGTCTTTCTTCCTTCTTTCCTCAGGGCCTTAAAGAGGGGGTTCGTCATGCCGGGGAGCTACGGCGAATTCCCCATGAAGTTTCCCCAAACCGTTATCCGCTTCACGTACCTGCTATGTTGCTTGTTATCCACTGTACGCAATAAATAATTGTCAAATTCATCCTGTTGATGGTGTGGTCCTTACTCATGAATAAAAACACTTATCTGCAGCAGTGATAAACCACACTGAACACAGACATATGGATGTAAAACTGAGGGGAAGAAAAATACTGCTAGCACTGCTAACATTAGCATTAGCTTCATTACACTCTAATGTCCCGTTGTTTTCCCGATGACACTGTGTTTCAATGAAATACAGATTTTAATTGTCTTCTGAGTGATTTGTGATAGACTCATCACATAATTTTGACTTAAGCTGCATTCAGCCTGATTTAAAATTATTCACTTGGGAACATCCCTGCCGGACACTTTGATGTCCATTTCAGTATCTACTTTGACAAAACCTTCTCAATGTTGGTGGTTCATTGAGGTGCAGCTGATCAAAACTGCAGTGCTTCAACATGACGACATATAAAGTTAAATGGGATCAATATTCATTCAAAGCGCTGTAAATCCCCATAATGCCTCCTGTTTTAACCCGATATTCCTCATAAATGATCTTTAATCACAAAATCATCACTTAAGCTTCATGTAAGTTTGTGGAATTTTCAGTCAAAGATCATGTGATGTTGTGTCTCAGAGTTAGTAATAACCTTTGTTACTCTCGTGGATCTTCTGCTCCAGCTTCATTTTCAGCTCCGACACCAAAGCAGAGCTCACGTTTCCCTCTTTGCGACGAGTAGGCTTCCCTTTTTTGGACCCTTTCGAGGCCAGAGCACCTGAAATGGTCGGCACCGCCCAGGGTCTGTCGCTGGGGCGTGTGTTGGATGGAGGAGGCGGGGGCAAGGAGGGAGCGCTGGGGGGCGGAGGCCTCGTCCCGGGGCTGCTGGTGTTACTCTCCACGTCAGGGATGAGGAACTTCTCTGAAGGGTTGCTGAATCTGACGATGGGCATCGTGAGGGTCCAGGGCTGGGGGTCTCTTCTTGGTCGCTTCTTGATGATGCGACGCGCCGGCACGATCCTGTTCGACTTTGAGTTGCGCATGTACAAAGCCGTAGAGATCAACACGGTCAGGCCTACCATCAAGCTAATAACAACAACCACCATGCCTAGAGCTCTCATAGGATTGTCCCTACTTTTCATTAAAAAGGCCGCCATAGGCCCCTTGAGGGGAGTCTGTAAAAGAGCACAAATAAAAAAGTTTCAATCACGTCCAAAGTGACCGAGCGTGAACGCAGCATTTTTCTGAAGCATGCAAGCGTGAGAGATGGAGGCGCAAAGCACTGACAGAGGAGGCCCAAACAACAACAACATGGCTACCATAAACAACAACACACACACTCACACACACACATCGTTCACCCTCGTCTCACAGCTCAGGCTGAGGAGCTACAAACTAGGCACAACTACTTAAGTTGGGAGTGCGTCTGGCAGTGCGGTGCTTCAGAGTTTCGTGTTCAGATGAGACTGATGATGGCTGAACATGAAGGACGGTATGTGAGGACAAAATGGAGTCATGACGGTTGTTCATGGTTTGGATCAACATCTGTTTTGGGCATTTGGGGACCAAGTTGGCTGCACTTCTGAGATAACACAATATGTGATGACTACCACAATATGATCTGTTATAGAACCTTTAAAGTGGTGTTAAATTTAAGTTCTGATAAACCAAAAATCTTTCTGTTTGGACATTCCTGCCACAGATTGTATAAAATGTTCATGTTCAGAAAAAGCTCTTTCATCCTTCCCCAAGAACTGGACAGCAAAGAAAATGTTTGGCAGTTACTCAGGCTTGGTGTTACACACAGCCTCATGTATCCCAATACAAGGCCATTAAATGGTATTTATGGTGATATGAGTAAATTGTGGACTTTGGCTAGCCAGCACCTTTTTTTTCTTCTTTTTTTAAAACCAAAACCACACTAAAAACAAAAAGAAAACTCAAAATTTCAAGTTAACTGTTTTGAAGGTGTAGAGATGTGTCCTTTGCTTGCAAGACAGTTTAGAGAATCATCTTTTCTGTTTGAATATTCAGAGCTGGCTGCTACTTTAGAGCTAGTTATCTTTTCCCCATTTTTGTTATTGTTTGAAAACATTAACCCTTTAACTTCCAGTTCAACTATGTGGCAAAAGGTTCAAAATAAACTCAGAGCTATTTAATGTTTTGAAAACAGAACAAATCAAATCATTGTTTGATTCCCTTAACATTTCAGGGAACAGAGAAAAGTACAAAAAAAAACTCCAAAAAACCCAGATATTTCATGGTGAGGGATTCAAAGTTTTAAAAAGTTAAAAGTTGATTACCTGATGACTTAAAATGCACAAATATTTGGGACGAAATCAATTTGAAAAAGCATAAATATTTGCAAATAAAATAGCAATAAAATAACCTAAAATTGATGATACTGAGTTTGACAAACACACCAACAATGTTTTTTGATGAATAACTATATTATCTCATTAAAGTATTTAAAATAATAACGATGGAGATAGTAATTAAAGCTTTTAGCTTTTTAAAACTTCAAATCGTAAAGGAAATATCAGTTCTTTTGGTTTGTTATAGTTTTTTCTGTTTCCTAAAACATCGACAAAAACAATTAATGATGTGTAATTTTTTTGCCACATTAAATATTCCTGAATTTACTGACCTTTGCCAAACAGTTGAACTGGAAGTTAAAGGGTTAAAAACATGGAAGTGGTTTCTAATGCAGAGCCATAGGGCTGTAATCTTGACTTGGAGCCAGATTTCACTGAGTCTGCATGACCAACATGTCCAGATCGAGGTACTCCAGACCACCTCAGTGTGCAGCCTAAACCATACCAAGTCGACATACAAGTCACTGAAGTGCTTTTACAGCTAACGTTAAGGACTACTTGGTGTCCAAATGCCAAATTTGATGTTAGTCCATCTTCAAGCAAGGTCTAAACAGGGTTAAGTATTATTGTTTTTTTTGGTTGAAATTGAGAATAGGTGAGTCATGTTTTGTGTCAAAGACTCAAATTTTGATCCTTAAATAATTTATATCAGTTTTAATATGATAGTTCTGGTGGAGTGAAAATCCAGTTTTCATCTTTGGAAAATGATGGCAATACAAACACAAAAAGAAAAAAAAATAGAAAAAAAACATCAACAAATGTGTACATTTCCCTTCAAACATGCTCCAGGACTCTTTTACAGACAAAACCTAACAGTGAAAATTGTTTTTGAAGGTAATGGGTGAAAAAATTGAAGTCCAGGATTTAAGAGTGTCTCATTTCATCCTGCGGACCACTTTGATGTAGTTACTCTCTGGGTTGATTCGTGACTTTTTCACCGCGTTACAGTACAGGATGGTGGATATGCAGATTGTTAGTAAAATGAGGGAGGCGGCAATGCTGAGGAAAATTCCAAAAACAGTGAGCGGACGCTTGCTGAGGCCCATGAAGTATGAAATAATGCGGCCTTTGACCTGAAATGCACGATTCACAACACAGAAACACCAAAGAGAGATGGAGTTATGACAGAGTGTGGAGTGAAGGAGTGAAGACATGACCAGAGGAAAATGGTTTAATGTTATTGACTTGATTCTTCAAAGGATAATGCTGCTATATTTGATATATTTACCCAAGAGACTAAGTTATTCCAACATGGGACGACACATAAAACACTTTTTACAGTACAAATTCACCCTCAGATCAAGTCTCTCTATGATTAAAATAATTTATATGTTAAATAAAGCAGCATTATCAGTTAAAGAAATTAAGTTGTGATGTTGAAATGTGAAATGTTAAAGGATGTTGGTCTACAGCTCATACTGCTTAAAGCTCTGGCTCTAAAAGCAATGTGAGCAAGCTGAAAGAGGAGACACTCTTACCGCCTCTGTGATGTCGATGTTGACCATGGCTGTCGTGCTGAAGGACGGGGAGCCTCGGTCTCTGGCCTGGACCACCAGACACCACTTGGCGTCCTTCTGCCTGGTGATGTTGTGCACAATCTCCATGGACTTGATGTATGGCTTCAGCTGGATCTCCCCGGTGTCCGAGTTTATGTCGAAGGCGTTTTCAGGGTCGGCTTTCATGATGGAGTACTCGATGACGTTGTTTGGAGACTCTGCGTCCTCGTCTACTGCCTGGAAAAAGTTACGGAAATAAAATTGTTGCTCTGTTTTCTTTTATTTTAATATCTATTTCACTAAAATGCAAATCATGAGAAGTCTATTTGATCAGGAAAGACAAAATGGGTCATCAAGTTTGGCCTGCAAGTTGGTTTTACCAGCCTTAAAAACCTTATTTTACAATAATAACAACTATTAGAATTCAAACTAGGGCTGTTAAAGTAGATCATAATGCATCATAACAAATTTCTTTTAATGCCGCAATATTTGCTGATGCATGACTAGCACACATTCATTGCTTTATTGTGGCTCTTGGCCTAGTCCATACTTTAAGATGTCATTCAGGGGTCAGGTTGTGGATGGCAAGCAGATTTAAATACAAGAAAGGGTCCAGTTTATGGCAATATCAGCTTTAAGGCCCTTCCTGGCAGCTGTATTGGCATTAATCCACACTGAAGTCTGTCAAGTCTCATATATTGCTGACTGGCCAAGCACACAGCCAATACAGAGAGCCCTCCTCTCCTTACAGAAAGCAGGTAAAGCTGGACTATTTACAACCCTACTAGGAAGTAGCTGATGGTCCTTACTGTGGATGCTTCTTGCTCCTGTATAATAAGGACACTGCTACTCCTTCAAATGTCTCAATTAAGCCATAACACACATCAAGGCAGCTCAGTGGACAAGTCTGAAGTATTTCTCACCTCATTATCTGAAACATTAGACCATCTTAACCTCAGTAAGTTGTTTTTCTTATTGGTTGGGTCATTTTTAACCAAAATTGTATTATTTTCTCATTAAAAATAATCACAGGCTTGTGGGCAGAGTAGAAGTTATGTACCATTATCTTAAGCCAGCCAATGACAGTATTTGGCTCTTCAAAATAATTTTTAATAATGGCATGGAAGTAGGAGACAGATTTCTGCTTTTTGTTGCATTTTTACTTTGTATATTGCACCAACCTATCAACAGTCTTTCTTGAGAGTAAGTTGCTCCTAGTTTGAATCAATGCCTGATTTTATTTAAAGAATTAATGAACAAATTGTTAGTAACAAAATTAGCTTAGCTGCAGAACTTGAGACAGATTGAAAAGTGAACGATTAAGGTTAATTATTTGATATTGCAAGTTGCAGTTTATTTTTACTTGTCTACTGAGCCATTAGGAATTTTTTTTTAAGTGAAATGAAACAGTCAAAGGAACAATGGTGTCCTTAATTTATATTACTGGAAATGTATAGCTTCAATGATAAGTAGCATTCAGATAAAGTTTGTATTTTGTTTGTTTTTCTGTTAGGAACATAACTCAAAAAGGCATCGATGGACTTCAATGAAATTTTCAGGAAATGTCCGGACTGGGACAAGGAACAAATGGCTTTGGGAGTGGTCCGGATCACTGTAAACCCGCCATGACAAAAAATGTGATTTTCGCAAATAACTACTGAACTAAATAAGATATCATTATGAATCCAATTGCTAATGGCATGTTTTCATTTATAGTGAAAATCACAATATGGGTGAGGACTGTGGCGCTGGAGGAAGTCTGCTCTCTCCGAGTGCTTTTCTAGTTTTATTTTGATATTTCAAGTTTAGAGCTCTCTCACAGACTCTTACAAGAGAAAGGTATACCTCTATTTTCACAGGTGTTCCAATAATCATGGTCTTCTCCAGAAGTTCCTCATCAAACGCTGGAGAATGATCGTTCACGTCCAGCACAGTGACGAAGACTTCAGCCAGGCTGTATTTCCCCTCTGAGTCTTGAGCCTTGACGTAAAAGTTAAACTTGGACCTGAGCTCTGCGTCCAGGCTGGTCCAGGGCTGTGTGGAGATGAGACCTGACTTCGGGTGGATGGAAAACCTGCAGATCCAGACAGATTCAGAGTCAAACAGAGAGGTATGAGCGCTGGAGGTTTCACCCCATCAGAGCACAATCTCACACCCCATGTTGTGAATCTCTACTCGACTCTCATTAATTGTTGGCTATAAAAAGCAGGTCTACTTCCTGTGATGCAGGAAAGGTGTTGACACTGATGTGTTAAAGTTAGTCCAGGTGAGCTGACAGCTTGAAGAAGAGTAATGTCTCAGTCAATGGCATTGGCGTCATACAGACAAGTAAATAAAAACTGCTGGTTGTGCTGGGGATAGGATAAAGATCCTTTAAATAACTTTGGTCTAGAGCAGCAGAGGATGGAAAGAGTTATACAGTAACACTTGGATTTGTCACCGAAGAAATTACAGTGGTGACGTCATGTTAGTAAAGGGATACGCCAACATTATTTTTATGATCACGTCTTGCCTCATGTCCGTCAAATAGACACCATTCTTTCGACTGTTCATGCAGTAACAAGGAAAAGATGGGCAGAGCTTGCCCACAGCTAATAACTTAGCTTAAACACTGGGATTCAGTGGGTAGTGTATTTTTACCACGTTATGTTACACTACCTATTTTAAGACTTTAAGTTTAGCACTTTGTAATTTTAGAAAGAAATGCATATGAAAGTAAACCACAGGCCGCATGTGCAAACCACCAAGGATTTTCTTGTAAGTAGGTCAACGAAACAAAGCCTCTGTTTACAAGTAGAAGAAGATTACGGCCCTCTTTGTAAGAGAGGATGAAGATGATTTCTTCAGGACTGACGAAGATCCGCAACTTTTTACTTTTTGAACCAGAGGAGGAACTACATGTTTTGGAAGCTGAGTGTGGTAAAAAATCAAGTTACAACAAACACACAAGACCATTTAGAGCTCCGGAAGAGTTCATCTGATGACTGTAGGCAGAAGCAGGCTAACGCTACCCATGGACTCCCAGTGTTTGAGCTAAGCTAATGAGCGGTGGGCAAGCTCTTCCAATCTCTTTCTTGTTGTACACACAGTCAGAGAATGGCGTCTATCTGCTTGTCATGGACTCAGGAGTGAGACAAGACATGAAAACAATAAAAATGTTGGTATATCCCTTTCATTTTTTTTTCCTTTTTAAAGATTTAAAATCTCCTGGTGGCCAGGAAGTGAGCAATGGTGTCTTCTGGCAGCCCCACACAGCTAACTGCTGTCTTGTCCCACCTCCTCAACCAAAGACAAAAGCTGGCCTTCTCTTCTTAACAGCTCTTGAGCAGCTTTGTGTGGCTCCTTGCCTCTAAGTCGCTGATGCTTCGTTAGAAAGGTATTTCGTTTCCCACAAAACCCCTCATGCCAGCCTCCAGTGGGCAGAGCCTTGTGCTCCATCTGCTCTTCCTGCATTCTGCCAAAAGTTGTTCACAAACTACATATGCTTCTGAATTGAAAATGTACAGTTCTGAAGCGCACTAGGCCATCTGGAGCAGCAAAATGCCAAAAAAAAAAAAGCCAAACTCAACCGTCCATCGCTGTCTTGGCCTCAACAAAATGAGAAACAGCTAGAGAAAATGGAAGCATTTTGGGCTCCACACTGCCGATGGCAAAGATATAAAAAATGACTGAGCTTTATAGTGAATATATACAAAGCAGCTGGCTTACTCCTCATCTACATCAAATCTATCAACTCATTTCCATCAAGCCATCCAATTTAGTTCAGATTAGTGTAACATTCTTTTACAAGTTTTGTTTTTTAAGAAAATATGAAAACTTCTCAAAGAGAGAGAAGTGCCCGCTTACAATAATCAACTTTTATCTTTAACTTTGACTCTTCTCTGGCTTTTCAGTTGCTCAAATGAAGACAGACTTTGTTGGAAAACACCTACACTTGACTGCTTACTGAGAAACTGAGACAGTTTTCATGACTACTTTGCAGCCTTTTAAAAAAACAAGACTAATATCCTTAAGAATAACTTAGAATAAATTATAATAACAGGAGGAGTTTAATTATGATTTCCTCTCTGTTTGGGTAGGTTTGTTCTTCCTGAGGACTTTGTATTTCAGCAGTGGGCTCACTGCCATTTTCTCTCTGCTTTTCCTCTGTGAAATATCACAAGTTGCCTTGAAGCTGATAACTTTCACACAATTAACTCAGGTTGCCGCCAAAAGAAGAGCATAAATTCTCACTTTTCCTTCGCCACGCGCCACCTTGCTTTTCAAAGCCGCTGTCTCTGTGGCTCCAGCTGTCACATTGCATGTTAATTGGCTCTCCCTATGTGAGACGGGCCAGGCCGTCTATTTTTAACCTTCATATCCAATTAGGAGATTAGCCAGCATCTTGCAGCCATTTTAGAGCGGGCTGTTTGTGTAGGAGAGGGGCCAATCAAACTGGTTTCCTGCTTATGGCCTCCATCAAAGACACGAAAGATTAATCAAGACTGGTGTCCTGCTGGAGAAGTTTAAACACATCGAGCCAATGAGAAGTCTAAACACATATTCATGATCAAGTCTCTGTTTAAACCATTAAAGGTGTTGTAAGGAGGTGCAAGTTCAAAATATTGGACAAAATACTTAATATCCTAAAATTGTAGAATGTAGAAATCTTCAAGCACAATCACATTTATTCAACCTGAGTAAGTCATTTTTATGGGTATCACTTTTTATCTTATTTTTCATTGAAGTTCATACAGTATGTTGTGCTATATATTCATCATTTATTCATTTTATATGCCCCTTTTTTACTTTTGGGGTTGGGGGGCTGGAGCCTATCCCAGCTGTCATTGGGCGAGAGGCAGGGTACACCCTGAACCGGTCGCCAGTCGATCACAGGGCCACATAGAGAGACAGACAACCATTCACACTCACACTCATAACTAAGGGCAATTTAAAGTCACCAATTAACCTAATGAGCATGTTTTTGGTCTGTGGGAGGAAGCCAGAGTGCTCAGAGGGAACCCACGCATGCATGGGAAGAACATGCAAACTTCACACAGAAAGGCCCCTGTCCGACCCAGGAATTAAACCAGCAATCTTCTTGCTGTGAGGCACGCGCACTACCTGCTGCGCCACTGTGCTGCCAGTGCTATATATTATATTTTATTACTTAATTTATTTATATTTGTAATTATGATCATGTAGCTCAATTTTTCTCACACCTGATTATGGTAGATTTTCTTTTAATCATTTTCTTCCTTTTTTTTTTTTTTTTTTTTAGCATTTTTAGCATTTTTAACTTTCTATTAATTTTTATCTGCTGACTCTTGGTTTTATTAATTTGCCTTTTCTCTTTTTTCTTATCTTAAATATTGTTTTCAAAAACCTTGTGTGCTGCAGTTCCTTGGGCAAAAAAAGGACCCATGTTGATGAGTTCAGAGAGGAATGGCCAGAGTGGTTTGAGATGATAGTAAGGCAACAGTTACTCAAATAACCACTCATACATATCACCTATGCAGAGGACCATTTTAAAGCAGATGGGTGTAGCAGCTAAAGACCACACCTGGTGCCACTTTGGTCTACTAAGAAGAGGAAACTGAAGCTACACCTCACACAGGCTCATGGATCACGCATGGATCCATCCGGCCTTGTATCAACAGTCCAGGCTGCTGCTGGTGGTATCATGGTGTGAGGGGTACTTCCCTTTTTATTGAAGCTCAGAACATCTCAAACTGGTTTCTTGAACATGAGGAGGAGTTTACAGTACTGTAGTGGCCTCAACAGTAGACCTGAGCTCAATATATCCATATAGCAAAATATTGTCACACCTTGGGGATACATGTATGGATTCTGAAGAATCAATATGGCCTCAATATTTTGACAGTTGTTGTCAAAACACTTTCCCAAATTTAAACTTTGGCCTATCGTCTTTGGGGACCTGAATTTAAAGGATAAGTTCGGTTTCTGCAGCTTTCACATTGTTTATAGAATGAAGTAGAACAATATACTCACCCAGAAGTCTTTCCTGATCCAAACAGTGCTTCAGGAGATATTCAGATCCAAAGTCGAGCGGCGGACATCCGTAAAATGGTAGCACATAGGGCATACAGCGCCGCTCCTAAAACTGCATTAATCGTCCAAAAACTCATTAGTTTCACCAATATTTCATCATGGTCCACTTGGGCGACTCCTCCACGACAGTCTGTGTCGCTCCAGACATGTTTTGTGGCTGTGTTGACCTCTGAACTGAAGAAGAAGAGGGCTTGTCTCCACGCCTGCGCAATACAGCTCATTGATTCAGGGGAAGACAGCCGGCTACACGACTTTCTTCTTCCAGTTTTGTGCAAAATGGACGAGTATCTATCGGGTGAAGATGTTGTGGAGGAGAACTTTGAATATGATGGGTGTCCTTACAGTTTCGAGCCAGAGTTTCAGATGAAGAGCTCATCGAAAGGAGGATGCGGAGGCAGCGCTCCAGAGAGTACTGCGCATGCGCAGAGGCAAGCACTCTTCTTCTTCAGTTCAGAGGTCGGCACAGCTACAAAAACATGTCTGGAGTGACACAGACTGTAATGGAGGAGTCGCCCGAGCGGACCATGATGGAATATTGGTGAAACTAATGAGTTTTTGGATGATTAATGCAGTTTTAGGAGTGGCGCTAACATGCCCTATGTGCTACCATTATACGGATGTCCGCCGCTCGATTTTGGATCTAAATATCTCCTGAAGCACTGTTTGGATCAGGAAAGCCTTCTGGGTGAGTATATTGTTCTACTTCATTCTATAAACAATGTGAAAACTGCAGAAACCGAACTTATCCTTTAAGTTTGAATCATTTAAAACTCATCCTTGCTCTTTTTCTTCTTGTAATAAAAACAAAACTTTTTGGTAATTCTGTTAAAAGCGTAGTCAATGTTCACAGTTTAAGTGTATGAGGATACATATCGTTTCGTGGGGCTGCTGGAAATACCCAGCTCTACTCCCCAGTCACCAGATCTCAATCCATTAGAGCATCTCTGGGATGTGACATACTGGGAGATTTGCATCATGGATGTGCAGCTGACAAATCTGCAGCAACTGTGTGAAGCTATCATGTCAACATGGCTCAAAATCTCTGAGGAATGTTTCTAGTCATGAAGAAACAGGGCAAAGTGCTGGAAAGGCGTACCTTATAAAGTGGCCGGTGAGTGCATTAGGATATAATTTTTTGGCTCATATTCCCCAGCTCAGTATATGATCAGACAACCCAAAACTGTCATGAGTGAGAGGCTTGTACTCACAAATCTGATCCTGATCCATAAATCGTGTATTTGACTTCACCCCAAGGCCCTGAATCTGGATCAATCGCCTAAAAGGAGAGAAAAAAAAAACAGGATGGGGATTAAAAGCCCAAAATGTCAAACACCAACAACGTACAGCCTACCACATCCTACTATACGTAACCAAGGTGACTGAAGGTGATCCATTTAGATATTTCTCACTGCTGAGGGTCTTAATCTGGCGTAGTGTGGGTGGGGGTGGGCTATAAGTCTCTCCCTGCGGTGATGGGTGTGCAGGTCAGCGTGATTAACCTTGGGGCAATACTAAGCTTTTTACTACACGCTGTGAGGCCTGCACATATTGGTTGTTAGCGAGGTGCATCATGAGAACATAGGAGACAATTCATCTCCTGAAACCTTTAAAAGATGCATAATTAAACAAACCCGGAGCTGCTGAGCCCCTCCAGCACAGGACAACCTGCTTTCAGAGTAATATGAATTTACTACTGGATTGACGGGTCGTATAATCCCTGTGCAGGGGTTTAAGGTGGAGTTTAATCTCAATTGACTCACAGTGACAGACACAACACTGGAGCCTCCTGGAGAGTTCTCCGGGACCCTGGCGATGTAGTACTCCGAGGTGAACTTAGGGATGTTGTCGTTGGTGTCCAGCAGGTTGATCAGGATGTCGGCTGTCGCGCTGAATCTCTCTGGAGTGTCGATCTCCACAGCCAGCAGCTGCAGAGAGGAGAACAGATATGAGGTGATGAAAGTACAGAGCTTTATCACTTGAGTCAGAGGTGTCCAAACTTTTTACAGCGAGGGCCACATTAAGAAACAAACACAGATGACTAGGGCACCTGCCACACCTCACTTTTAGTATAAGTTAGCTCATGGTTTAGGGTTAAGGGGAGGGTTGCCACCTGTCAAGGGCTTTGGAAGGACCGGGCTATCTCTGGCTTCACCCCAAGTCAGGGCGAGGATGACACTTTGAGAGATGGGAGACACTGACGGCTTCATTTTTAACAGTCAGACACAAAACACGATTAAGCTGAAAGAATGTGCCAAAATTTGGGGTGACTGTTGGTGCTTAAAGATGAATATTGCCTTCTGATAAAGCAAATACAGATAAAGCACAAAAGGTGCAGGATTGATAGTATTTGCTGCTGTAAGTTAAACACCTTTATTCAGTCAGTTGTTTTGGGGCCAATTCAAAATGGACCACAGGCTATGTTTAGGTCCTGGGCCATAGTTTAGACACCCCTGACTTAAGTTAAAGTAAATAAATGCTGCTGTATTAATTAACATCAGTCCTCTTCGCCATATTATCATTATAGCTGTTCTTGTTAATATTAGATCAACCTCTGATTTAATATTAATGGTTATTACTGATTATAACTATTACTGATTATACTGATTATAATCTAGAAATCAGTCCTCACCCATATTGTGATTTTCATAAATATTACTCCTACCTTTGTTTCATCAAAATATTTTGATTCCTTGACCATAAAAACATACCATTAGCAACTGGATTCATAATGATATCTATTTTAGTGCAGTAATTATTCACAAAAATTGCATTTTTCGTCATGGCAGATCCAGACAGTGATACAGATCACTCTCAAAATCGAATAATTTGTCCCTTGTCCCAAGCCAGACATGTCCTGAAAATTTCATTGCAATCTTTCAACAACTTTTTGAGTTATCTTGCTAACAGAGAAACAAACAAACTAACTTACTGACTAACTAACAAACAGATGCCGGCAAAAACATAACCTCCTGGCGGAGTTAATTACCACCTTTACAACCATACAGAGGAGAAGATCCTCTTGAAAACCAGAGACCTCACCTCAAGGGGCTCTCCTCAAATACATTTCAGTTCAATAGTGACAAAATTCATGAGGACAGCTATATGGTCATCCTCATCATGAATTCTTATTTTAGTCCCTTTGTCTCTGCCCACATCTCTATCTCCACCCTCTCACACCCCCAACATGTGTTGTTTTCATGGAGGATTCATGTTTGGTTTGAAAGTATGTTGCTCTAAATTTAATGGATAAGTAATCACCAAATTCATTTTTTAAATTTCTGTTACAGTTAATACTCCAGAATGTAGGTGATTTTCAACTGAAATGCTATTTTTAATATACCAAAATAAATTTTGATTGTTATCCATGAATTTTAAACTTACTGTTAGAAAAACAACAGAAAATAGTGAAGCAAATGATCTTTTCTGGAATAAGGTGTCTTATTATAGTGTTTTTTTTTTTTTTTTGCATTCTGAATATAAAAAAATAGCTTCGATAGTTGAATTTAATGCTTTATTTATTTCTTACTTGTCACAGAAGCCTGGTGAAGAACTCAAATTTATTCTTGTAAAATTTCTAAAATATTTATGTATTATCAATTCTTATGACAGGTGATCTAATAAATGTCTTAAGCACTGTATAAATACATATATTTATATTCATTTGGTCATAAAAGCTGTAAGAATATAGGCCAAAGTCTGAGTGATGTCAGCTGTTTGGTTATGCTGGGGCTTTTGGATCCGATCAACACTCAAGACAACTCAAGACCTACCTCTTTAGTCTTTTAATGCTCCCATCTTAATCAGTTTTAGTTATTTAAAGTAAAGTTCTTTTTGAGAGTTTATTCTCCTGTTTGCAAATATTGACATTACCTTTAAGTGTTTTTATTCTCATTACACCACTCTTTTATTATTAGTTTACTTTGACTAAATTCTAATGTACTTTTATTCTCCTTTTAAACATTTAAGATGTTTCCTCTGTATGTACTGGGTACAAAAATCTTCCTGTTCTACTCCTGTTTTTTATTTATGATGCATTTTGCTAATACTGTGTATGCAATGTTGAGTGGATTGGAGGGTTTGGGGTGGGATTGAGTGATACTTCCCTCTGTCTTTATTTAACTAATCTGTCTGTTTGTAAAACACTTTGTGCTACATTTTCTTTTATGAAAGTGGTAAAAAATGAAGTTTGAATGACTGCTTGATTAATGTTGTACACAGAGCCTCAGACTAACTTTAGATCAACCTTGACAGATTAAAATGAGGCTTTTTCACACATGGTATCAGCTCGACTCGGCTCGACTGTACCTGGTGGTTTTGGTTTTCATCAGGAACATACCTTGTACTTGACAAAGCCTCTCATATCACCAATATGAGCTGATCCAAGACTTAATGTGAGGTGGAGACACTCTTGACTGCTGAATAGTCAGAGTGTCACCACAAGTCATTAGTTTGGATTCTGATGGTACGAATTTTTAAGTCAAAGACCAATTCATGTATCTTTATTTGAATCATGAACTTATCCTATCAAATATATCTTTTTAGTTTGCTATCCATGCACCAAGGTGTAAGTTTCCTATGTATCCACCCCATGTAAAATCCTGTTTCTGTTTCAGAGTGTTTGAAGACATACAGACAGACAGAACTATCATCCATAAATAGGAACCACTGAAGAAGCTGTATAGATCCTGACCATATTTGAAGTGATAATTGCATGCATATACATAACTCTGCCGTCTTAGATTACTACTGTCACATTTGTTACACACATGCCTATATAACTGAAGAAATGACTTGTGTTTCTTTGTCAGTCTTGTACTGAATCGCCATAATAAACTACTCTGACAAATCCCCAGTCTTGTCTTAGGCATCTTTCATCGATTGAAGCATCTCAATTACAGATTCGCAGGGAAGAGACAGCCAAGATCCAACATGATTTAAGTCAAAACCCATGTGTTTATGTCCTCACACTGTTGATGTTTGAGTTTCATCATGATTATTGGGTTAATTAGGTTGAGAGTTGATATGAAAGCAGATAGGCATGATGTAGCTATTCTGTCAGGATGCTTGAGATCCTCAGAATCAGCCTCTTAGTCTTTTACTGTAACCTGAATATAAGTTTAAGGCAGCATTTTTGAAACTGTGACTGCCTCAGATCACACTATATCAGTGACTGATGTCCCACATGGTATGTTCAATCATTTAAAAACAGAAATATTAAACAGATACAGAAGTAAAAGCAATGAGAAAATCAGTAACATCATGGGTATTGTGTAGCTAGTGATGTGTCATTATTGTGTTTGTTTTGAAATTGTTGTTTTTGTTATTATTTGTCTTGGCTCGTTGTTGCTTGTTGTTGCTAAATATATAATTGGCTATGACCTGAAGAGTGCATCAGGGTAAACTTAAGTAAGACATTTTGAAAAGGAATAAGGGGTGGGACTAGATAAGTTTGTTACTTCTTCCTAAACCCTTTTTGAACTGAATCTGCCTTTTTTATGGTTGCAAAGATTAATGATAGTAGAAAAAAGCTGCATTAGCTATTTGCCTTTATATTTTATTTTGTTGGATTTGTTTAGATGTATACATATGTACGTTTCCCATTTAAGTTTAAAATAAGCATTCATTCATTTCTCAAGTCAATAAATGCCAAAAGCAAAGGGATAGTAAACAGGCTTGTTTTAACAAAAGTGTCTTCAGGACTGTGCACCTGCACGAGGTAGAAAACTGTGTTTGGTGTTAACTTGTCATGACGAGAAGGTGCTGACAGTCCTCTGTGAGAGACTTGAGTGTGTTTGTCTGCACAGTGAAAGTGTGAAAGCAGACAATCTCCACAGCAGCAGGACTCCAGCAAAGCCTGGAGGTCAAGCCTGTGTGGGTGGAGGCAGCGGTCAGTGTGTCCTCTACTTATGACATCACCTGCACGCACAACAGCACCGAGAGACATCCTCAGGTTTTCACAACAGGTTTACAGGTGAAGAAGCTTTTCAGGGCTTTTTTTGTTTGTTTTTTTTGATTGCAAGCCACATTGAACCTGTGTTACATTTGTTGACTCATTTTTTTCGTCATATATTTAGTCACAAGCTTTTTTCCCCTGACGAAAACTGGACAGTAACCTATAAAAATAAGTGCACATGGACAAAGCTAAAACTAAATTAGCTGACATTTTCATCAACAAATTAAAACTAGACTAAAATGTTAGACAGAGACTTAATCAGTCAATCAGACCTAATTTGGTCATGTAGAAAGTAGAGACAAGTTAGGAATCTATCCAATCACAGCTACTTTGGTTGTGTGGAAAGGTTGGATGAGTTCAGAGGAACATCCAATCACAGCTGCCTTAGCTTCATGGTGGTGGAATAAGTTGTGGAGCGATCCAATCAGAGCTGCTCTCTTTATGAACTGATATATTCATGTAGAGCAGGTTCACTGTTTGTTGTCAATTCTGGTATTGAAACTGAGATGCTCTGCCAGGTAGACTAAATAAAGGTGAGTGCATTTCACACTAAAGTTAAATTTGTTTCTGTTCATTTAGACATTCAAACTTTACAAGCCTTCAGTAAAGGGTTATTAGATGTTTTATTTTATCCAGAAGTAAAACATGAGTTCAGAAATTCAAGGGGACCTAAAAATGCTTTACACTTCATATTTTAGTCGACTAAACTTACAGTAGATTTCATCGACCAAAATGTTGTGAAATTTCATCGACTAAATCTAGACTAAAATTAAAACAATTCAAATGGATAAATTTTGACTAGAATGTAAAGATAAATTAGGCAGAAGACAATAACTGAAACTAAATTAAAAAGTTCTGTCAAAACACTTGTAAACACTTGCAAAGTATGTGATACAACCCAACTTCTAAAATCAGGGTTCCCACTCGTTTCTCGAAATCATTTTCCAGGACTTTTCCAGGACTTTTCCAGTGCCACAAAACCAACTGAAGTTAGAAGAAAATTGAAGTTTTCAATTTTTGCTAGCCTTCTAAAAAACAAGATTAGAGTTTAATGAACTACATCTCTGGCTTTTGATCATATTGATCTTAGAATTTCTTTGTTTCTAACTCTCCCGCATGACAATTGTCTGTTAGCTACCTGTTTGGTCCGGCTTTTATGTGTCTTACTATTACAAATTTATGGTTAAACATATTTTTTAATCTTTATTTACTCTGCTTTTTATAAATAGATTTTGTTGATTTAGCCTGCTTTTTATTTTGTCATTTTTCATGATTTCTTTTTGTCTCCACTGTTTTGAGTTGCTATATTTTATGCCTTAATTGCATTATATTAACTTCTCACATTTTCTGGCTACGCGTACATTAGTTACCAAGTACATTTGTACTTCATTTCCTATGTTTCATTTTTGTTTACTAACAACGTAGAAGGAAGACAAATCATTTTCCAGGACAATTTAAGCTTTTCCAGGACATTTCACTTTTTTCCTCATTTTCCATGTTTTCCATGTCTGGAAAATTGGACAATCATTTTCCAGGTTTTCCAGGTTTTCCAGGATGCATGGGAACCCTGAAATTACTGAAATATCCATTTACTGTTGAAAAGTTTAATATTGTTGCCTAAAATGTGGTTGTCTCATACTATTGATGTAGGGTTAATACTTGTTTGAGGACATAGATGTTTCAGAGAACTTGAATGTGTGAAGGGATTTGTTTTGAGAAAGAAGTTTTTATAAGAAAGAAGCTTGAATGCATTGAGAAGGAATTGGAGCAAAGCAAATAATCAGATAATTAGACAGAAAACCAAGAACCACAAAGCCTGAAGGACAAGACTAAAAAGTGTCTTGATTTCATACTTGTAAGTTACAAAGTGAAAAACAAAGATGAACCTTATAAGAGAGTGTTGGTCCTTTTTCATAGTCGATGCCGGATGTGTCTTCCACAATTATGGTCACCTGCGCCTCATTCAGCACCGTCTGAGGAACCACTCGAAGCACTCGACTTGGTCCCACGAGCCTCAGCTTAAATTTAGCATTCGCTCCCTGCAGGGAAAAGCCAACACACACACATGTAACAATCATAATACAGTAAAACAAATTAGCTCACCGTCCATCAGGCTCAGACGAAAGGATTAAAAACACAAAGATAAAGTTCTGTAAGTCATCGAGGGAGGAAGCAGAGAATAAGCACGATGGACTTATCTCGAATTATTGAACAGATTTTGAGGACGTTTTTAATGGCGTTGCGTAACTGCTCATACTCTGAGGCATAATGGCAGAAATTTATGCAACAGTCTTCCCAGAGGAATTAATAAATCCTCAGTGTGGGAAACTAAACATGAAGAAACACTTGAATATTGGTTTTAAATGTGTTAGCTAACATTATGTTAGTTTAAATAAAAGTGGAAATATCTGTGGTTGAAAGATGGTTGGTTCAAACAGACAAGGGATGGGAAACTCTGGTGAATAACAGAGTCACACTATTATCCTCATAGACAGATGGTCAAATTTTACCAGTTTGAAAGTAACTTCATCATCAAATCAGCAATCAAAATACTTAATTTGATGAGCTAAACAAATAATTAAAGCCAAAATCATCAACTATTTGATGCAGGTAACAGATCATTTACAGGTTTTACAGGTTCACAACTAATTAAGGCTCTATTTTTAACGGGAACGTTGAGTTTTTTGCGGGCAGGGAATAATTTTTCACATTGCCCAACCCAAAATAAACTAATCAACACAGTCATGTCAGGTATGGAAGAACGTGCTGGTTTGAATAGCCATCACCCAGCCCTGTGTAAGGTCCATTTTCCAGTTTTTTAGGTAACCTCTGAGCTGAACCTCCCTTTTTTTCCAGTAAGCCCTACTGATCAGTGATTTTCCTAAGGCTACACAGCTGTTCTGTCCCAATCCCTTGAGTTTCCTTCACAATGTGTGTGTGGAAATGCTCTTACTTTCACTATTAAACACACCCCTGAGTTCTCCTGTTGTTTTTCTTCTATTTGATTTGGTCAAACGTTTAAATGATAGCCGTTCACGATCATTCCAGATTTTTTTCCAACCACATTTCTTCCTCGAAGATGATGCTTCCCCACAATCCTTCCAGATTTTTAATGCGTTGGACAGTTCTGAACCCAATTTTTGTAGTTTCTTCAATCTCCTAGATGTTTTCTCTGCTTGATGCCAATGATTTGGTCCTTCTTAAACAGACTAACATCTTTTCCACGACCACAGGATGTGTCTTTGACATGGTTGTTTAAGAAATGAGAAGCTACTCATTACATCAGATGGGATTAAATAACTTGTTTCCAGCTGAAAGATAATCACCAATTCAGTAATTATCAAATAGGAAGCTCATACCTATTTACTTTGGCAATGATATTACGATATACAATAAATTAAATAAGTCTATATTGTTATCTAATTTAGTTTATATGTATAGTTATTGCATAGTGTAAATGTAGCATATCTATGAACTTAATGTGTGCAAACTGTGTGGTTATATAAATTGTTTGATGTTGATTGTTGTGCTTTTTACTTTTATTATTTTTTATTCATTTATTTAAAGGAGACATATCATTCTGATGCATGATTTAATACTTACATATAATATAATAAATTTGAAAACAAGACCTTACACCCACTTAATTTTCAAAAAATGAAATACTGTATTTTTTCTGATATCCTAGAACGAGATTTGATGCCTCTGAAAATAGGTCATTGCGAGATGACCGCGAGATTTAAGTCGTCGTGACGATATGAGGTACCTTTCTTTTTATTGGAGTAATCTGATAAAACACTTCCTCCTCTGTGATGTCCGTTAGCCACGAAACCGTCACCGAGGAACACATCCACCAGCAGCAGTATATAGATCCCTAGCTCACATTCACTCATTACCAGCTCTGGCCTGTAGGGGGACTCAATACGCGGTTGCTGCATTGAGCCTGCCGGAAAATACAGTAGAAGAAGAAGGAGAGGCTGGCTCTACCCCCGATAGAACTGACCAATCAGAGCACAAAGGGCTGTGACGTTGCGAGGTAACTTTAGGTCATCCTCAGATCCGAGCGATTCAACGAGAGCTTGATAATGGCCTAAAATGAGGATTTTGAGAACACTATTGTGGGGCAATGAAGGAACTAAATGACTTGTACTTTACAGGCATCCTAGTCTGGCATAGCAAAAAGGAGAAACAAGCATGATATGTCTCCTTTAAAGGATTTTTTGTGGTAAGGGTATTTAGATTGTATTTCAGATTGTTTCTATTTTTTTTTAAGCATGTAAACTGGCTTACATGATATCTTATAAATGAATGCACACTGCAAAAACAAAGCTAGCTGATTTCTTTTGTGAGTGTATGTAAATTGGCAATGGAGGGGGCGCCATATAAAATCTGTATCCAGTAGCTGACACTTCCAATTCCAACCCTCCTGAGCACGTCAGCACCGGACACATGGTCCTGCCAATAAACTGAATATGTGTCGAAGGGAAAGAGTCATGAAAGAGTCAATGGGCTTCTCTCACTACCAGTTAGTGTTTAAGCTTCACAAGACTGGAGAGACCAGAGACCTAAAGACTTAAGACTCATAAGTAAGGCCAAGTCTGTGATTTTAAATATTTATTAATTAGGATCCCGATTAGCTGCCCATTTAATGGCCACTAGTCCTCCTGGAGTCCTTAAAAATATTTAATTTACAAAGTTTACAATAAAAAATAGTGTAAAAATGCACAAAATTACACAAATAATACAATAAAATTAAGAAAAGTAGTAATAATTACAACATAATATAATTTTTAAATAATTACGTTATAGTAATAATACAAAAATTTGAATGTAAGCAGATTTAGTTTTCACATTGTCGTCTGCAGTAACTCAGTTGTACAAATATGCTGATTGATCTCAGCCTCACAGTAAACAGATCGGTGAACTACACTGCCAAGGTAAGTGGACTGCTCCAAAACTTCAATGCTCTAGCCAACCACAGGCACAGACTCAGTGGCAGCATAAAAGGCATCCCTAAAGCCTGGATCTTTCACCATCAGCAAAGTCCAGATCAGTGATTTGGACTCAAATGCTGCAGACAAAGAGACATGAGTCAAATCCAACATTAACTTGCCTGATCAGAGTCGTTGACGGTGATCTTAAACCCTCTCAGGATCTCCCCAGCAGGTGGATGCTCGTACATCGTGACCTCAAACTTGCTCTGTGGTCCGTTCTCTCCATAAAAGGTGGGCGGGTGGTTGTTGAGATCCACCACCCGGACTGTAACTGTGGTGATGTCGTAGTCCAGCAGCTCGTTGTTTGGTCCCATCTCAGACGCCTGGGTTGAAAATGAGTTTGATTTATAAGGCAAGAGCAAATGTAATCAAAAAAACTGCAAAAGTCAAGTGTTTTTACCTTGACTTTGATTTCGTATAGCTCTTTGTTCAGCATGGTTGGATATGTTGACAGGGTGATGGCGCCACTGGTGCTGTTAATGTCAAAGACACCATCGCTGCCTGAAAGGGGCAAAGAGAGAAAGCAAAATGTCAATAAAAAAAAAAACAGAAGCTTAAAGGGATAGGCCAACTTTTTTTGTTAGCTTAGCTCAAAAGCTGGGAGTCAATGGGAAGTGTTAGCGTGCCTCTGCAGACAGTCATCAGATAAACTCTTCAGCAAATCTAAACAGTCCTGTGTGCATGTTGTGACTCATTTTTTAACCACATCATGTTACGTTATCTTCTACTATCATCATATTATCTTTTTCTTCTCATAAAAACAGGCTTAGTTTTGTTGACCTATCATAATTTCTCAAATATAATACCCAATCAAGTATAACACAAACCACATTTTTCATGCTTTTTTTCCAGCTGTGCCCACATACAACGGGCACCAAAGTTTGCCCAAACTTTATTCTCTCAGACAAATGCAAATAAGTTTTTGATGTTGCTTTCTTCATCCTCCAACCACCAATGTTAGCTTCACGCACACCAAATTTCCTACCAGATTCTCTGTTGTCCACTGCCTCAGCCACTTCAGTCACCTTTCTTTTGAACGCTGCTGCTGGGTAATTTACTCTTTTTTTCTGACATTTTTGATGGTATTTTACTGTTGTACAATTATTCTCTCCCAGACGACACCAGCTGACGGTCTTACGGTACTTGAAGACTTCTCGTCGTATCATATTTTACACATCTCAGGATGCTCAGTCGTAGTTTGCCAACCAATTAGAGTGCAGCTATCAACATGGCAGTATCTTCGAACAATCAGAGCACAGCTATTTTGGTCCCTCGCTTACAAGATGGCAGTGCTCGGTGTGTTTACACTTGAACGGTACCGTAACAGGGAATTACATGATGATGACACAAAGATTAACAAAATAAGACCCAAAGTATTGGATTAGAACAGTTTAACAGTCAGTTTTATAAGAATTACAAAAGTCTGGCGGCAATGTTTTGCAGAGAAAGAGATATCTTGGCTGTTTGTATCAGATATGTTGTAACCGCGATGTTGGTGAGACAAAATATTTTACACTTTAATGCTGGCTAGGAAGGCTAATATGATTTAAGTGGGTTAGCGTTGACCCACCTTCTGCCCAACTGAGGAAATCTCTGGTATCCAAAGTTTTAACCTTAGAGCGACTGAGATACTACAGAAATGGAAGAAGGCACCTTCTTATGAAAAGTGGGAAAAAACTCTGAAATCCTTAAAAATTACAAGCACCTTGACATAACATTAAGGTTTGAATGTATTTGGGATTATTTTTTTCATGTACAACATTGCTTGCCTACTCTCTAGGAGGGTTTTTTTTTAATGAATTTTTTTTTTATTGTTTTTTTTATTGTTTTATGTACACCTTGGTGGATGATACACATTTTGCTTGCGCTTGCATACAATTCGCACCTGAAAGAGCAAAAAAACAAAAGTGTGTTATACTTGTGATATTCTTCCGGTACTGCCACAGTTGTTTGATATGAGACATTCATGAAAGTTCGAGTTTTTTAAACAGCTATTTTAAGTAAACGATGATAACCGATTCTCAGTTGTTAGTAAGTCGTTTGCTTGCAAGCATGCAAATTGCCTGCAGTTTTAGGAATGTCTTGCAAACGAACAGCTCATTCACATCTCATAGGTTCTCACTGTTCACATGAGAGAGCTGTCCAAAAGGCTCTATTCGTCCGTGAACATCACATCTATAGTGGAAACCACTGTGGAAGCAGGTCAACAAAACTACACCTCTGTTTTTGGGTAGAAGAAGACAATATGATTGTAGTAGAGATGACAAAATAATGGTGTCTATCTGCTTGTCATGGACTTAGGAGTGAGGCAACACCCAAAAAAATATGGCGTGTCCCTATAAAGTATGAACTACTTTATCAACACTGTCCTTACCGTTCATGATAGAATAGTGAATGGGGTAAGGGTTGCCCTGATCTCCATCTTTGGCATAAACTGTGAATATTTCAGATCCCTAAAAGAAAACAAACATAAATCAGCTTCATATTTCTACTACATGTCTTGACTCTGCTTGTTGAAGAGTAAATGGACTTACGGGGAGAGAGACTTCATAGACATAGCCAAAGTAAGGAGTTCCTATGAAGGATGGAGGCATGTCCTGGGTATCTACCACGTTGATTGTTATCGTAGCTGTGGAGGTCAACACTTGGTGCTTCCCTTTGTATTTTCCACCTCCATCCTGTAGAAAAGAAGAAGAAATCAACATAACGTATGTACACAGAACTGTATACAATAAGTTGCTGTTTCTTTGTATTTTCTTTCTTTTTTTGTCTTATACTTTCCTTTACTTGACATTCAATAAGAAAATCTACTTCCCCAGTTGTGCCTTACATCAACCACAAAAAACATTGAAACATTTCTTGTTTGTTTATGTCTAATATGTTGCCCGTCTGTACATATTAATTACTTTATTTTCCTCTTTCTTTTGTCTCTCTTGTACCATTATTAATGTTGCTATTTTAGAAATGACTAAAAGAGAAAAAAGTATTGTCACGATGAAGTGGAGCTTTAAGCAGAATTTCAGGAGCAGGACCACACCTTAACCACGCCTCTTCCTGTGTTCCTATAAATCCTATAAATCCTTCTTTCCTCAGGGCCTTATAGAGGGGGTTCGTTGTGCCCAGGAGATACGGCGGGTTCCCCATGAAGTTTCCCCAAACCGTTATCCACTTCACGTACCTGCTGTGTTGTTTGTTATCCACTGTACGCAATAAATAATTGTCAAATTCATCCTGTTGATGGTGTGGTCCTTACTTGTGAATTAATGATTTTTTGGTACTTCAACCTTGACTAAAGAACTGTAGTCCTTTAGGGATTTTTACAGCTCCAGTTCACTGAGCTGATTTAATGTGCTTTCACAGCTTCAGCTCTTTTGTTTTTAAAAGGTTGATCAATCAGACTTTATTCGTGTAACGCTTCTCATACAACACATGTAGCACAAAGTGCCTTACATGAACAGAGAACAAATGGGAGAAAGTAATAAATAACAATAATAAGAACACACAAACCAAAATGAAACAACAATAATAATAATAAATAAATAGGAAAATAAAATAGATAAATAAAACAAATCAAAAAATAATAATTAAAGGCCTTGATTTAACAGAACTGTGTGAGTGTGAGCCACAACTGTGAAAACACCATCATGACTTCAAAATGAGAAAACACTAGAGATAAGTGTGGTGTCATCAATCAAACTAATGAACACGTTTTTGTTCTGAGGGACGAAGCTTGAGTGCCCGGAGAAAACCCAAGCATGCACCAGGAGAACATGCAAACTCCACACAAAGCCCACGAAGCAGCGAGAAACCTAAGAGCAATGCCTGTTTTATTTCAAATTAAAAAGGTCAGGGATCGAACCATCGACTTTCTTCCTGTGTCACCGTATCACCTTGAATTAGGGGTGGGCGATTTGGCAGAAATAATTTATCACAATTTTTTAAAAATAAAATCACAATCACAATTTTATCACGATTCTTTTTTACGTTGATTTTTCTAGACTGATTTGCATGTTTGAACATTTTTTTCCCTATGTTTAACATATAAAATATGTAAAACCTTAAAAGAAAACAAATGACAATTTAAGCCAAAGAAACTTTCTGAATAGGTTTTAATTCAACTAGCGCGGTTTTTATAAAAATGCGCAATAAATGTAAACATTAAAAGTAATGAACAACAATAAAGTGCACTTTTGTAACACGAAAACTAAACACACCAAATAGCTTATTGAAAAGGGTCAAATATAAATGCAAACTTAAGTAACTGGTTATCTCTGAAAGTGCAACAATTTAGAACAAATGTTTTCTAACTGCAATGTCTATAACCTGAGTGAATAATACAGCTGCTTAGAACAGATTTTTGTTCAGACATCTTCAAGCTTTTATCTCCTTTTTTCTTTCCACCATGGCTTCATGCTACATAAGCAAACAGGAGATCCCACCATGCACTGTGCGTAATGTGCTATGATTGGTTAGTCGGGTGTGCATCAAAGTCTCTGCACCCACACAGACGATCTGACGATCTTTCTGCTTTATGAGATTATCCCCACGTTATAATCTTTAACAATTTAATATCGTCATATCGCACACCACTACCTTGAATCTTCATGTTTTGGACAATTATCTGTAAAGTTTTAAAGCGCTCAATGTTGCCAATGATCTGCTGCTGAAATCCATCCTAAATTCCTGATTCCTGTCAATAAACTAATTAATGTTGGACAACAATTAAATTGAGTAGATATGGAAAAAGTAGAGAAAAGTTTTGCATGGTTTAATTATGTTTCACTGGATGGATGTGTCTTAAAAACAGGGATGAAAACCTTCTAAATCCACACTCGTCATGTCAAAATGAATGTAATTAGGAACAGAAGAATCTGTAATGTGATTTGTATGCTTGTGTTAATCGTGTTGTTTCTTGGAGGACTTGGCAGCTTTTCCTTATTTAACAAGCTTGTTCATTTTGGTATGGAACTGACTGCACTTTCACACCCTACAGAAACATTATGTTCTACTTGTCTTTCAGTTCTCAGTCTGTAATTCATAATGTTCAGATTTCACGGAGAATAAGGCTTCAAAGATGCTCTATTTTCTGGATGTTTTCCACGGTACAGAGCAGAAGGTAGCACAGAATAACATCTGACACCACGTCCTAAGAGGTAACACGTCGAGTTACTCACACTGGAAGCGACGCCTTCATCATTTTGCCAGATTTTCATTTTCCTCACTTTGGTCGACAGACTGGGGAAAACTCAGCAAAGTTTCTGTGCAGTGACATCTGATCCATGGCTGAACTTTTCATGACCTTAAGCCAACAGTAAACACTAAGGATGCCTTCTTAACGGTACAAAATACTTAGCTTAATGCTGCTTATTCAGGCCCTCAGCTGTTAACTTACAGAAAAAAATGGGAAATTTACATCCACACACCCCAAAATACATGATTACAATCGTCAACACTCTTAGAACTTCACAAGGCATTTTCTCTTACCTTTGCAACCACAGTGATAAAGTGTGTGGGCGTGGTCTCGTAGTCCAAAGTCTCGCCAGGTTTGACTCGAAGGATGCCACTGTTCCCATCGATAGTGAACTTTACAGACGCTGATGTCTGAAAAAAAACAAGGTAACACAGTCAGCAAACAAAGTCAGTTAATGAGTTAATAGAGGAAGGGGATGAAGATTACTGGGTCCACCCTGAACCGCTTGTCAGCCAATCACAAGGGCTATTAGTTGGGGTGGGAGAAAAAATCTATTCACATAAGTATCAGAATTTTTTGTTTGACGATTTTTAAATCAATTTTTTTGGTCAAAAAACGTTTTTTTTCCAAATTTAAATGCTTCATTTTAGTCTGTGTTAATAAGGCACTTTTAAATGCAATCCAGGCTTTTGAAGAGAGAGTATAAACAGCTGGTTAAAATATATTGCTGAATACATCCTAAAAGTGTGCTGTGTATTTTTCCTGATATAGTCTGTAGGCATCATTGTTCATCTTTTTCGCTGGTGTTCAAAAAGCCAACCAAAGATTGCAAAAATCGGCAATATAGTAGAATCGCAATTTAAATTGAATTGGCACCTAAAAAATGGTAAACAATTGAATAGGGAGAAGAGTGTATCGTCCCAGCCCTAACTATAAGAAGTTACCAATTAACCGAATGAGCATCTTTTTGGTCTTTGGGAGGAAGCCAGAGTGCCCGGAGACATATCATGGTTAAATACATCTTGTTATTAATGCCAACTCAGGATCCCTCAAGAAGAGTGGGTATAATGTAAGTGTATTATCATTGATCTTGTTGGAAGGTCTGTGGGGAGGGAAAGAAGGAGGGTGCTGTATCAAAGAAGGACAACTAACATTGTAGATGGACAATGAGAGAAGGCAGAAACAAGGACTATAGTAGAGAGCAAGAACTTGGCAACAAGACGTGTATGGAAAGCCGGGTTATTACCTGTGAACTCAAGTTTCTATAGATGGAACAACGTTAGTTATGATAGATACTATAGTACTGCTCTATAAAAAATAATATAAATTCAGGTACAAAAACATGTCATCATGAACAGCTCACAAAACATTCTTGGTTAGCTCTAAGCAGGAACCAGGAAGGGCACTTTTAACAGCTTTTCTCTCTTAATATATGAAATCTATTCATGAAACCAAAACTGTAGTTTACTGCTTTGTCATACACCTTGTGGAGTGAAGTTTGTGTAAAAAAGAGTTACAGATTCAATAGAGGTAACCAGCAGCAGAGGGTGGAGCTCAGCAGTGCATCACTACTAAGGTCACAATATACAGTGATGACAACAACCGTCTTTATAAAGCAACAACATCCAACTTTTCACACTGAAGTTAAACTTTCAGAGAACCCTGGTCTCCTGTTTCTAAAGCGAAAGTCATTAGGCTCAGGGCTGCAGTTCACTCAACAGAAGGGCACCTAGCTTTATTAATTATTAATAAATAGTATATTGTTTATTAATCCAGTTCACACAACCTAGACTTCAGCTAAAAGGAAGACCATTACAGTGTTTTAATGCTGTTTAATAAAATCTGCAGAAGATTTAAAAATGAAAAATCAAGATTCTCTCAACTTACAACAATCAGAAGTTGTTGCAATGTTTCATATGGTTTGTATGATGTGAGACAGGCCTCTATTTGCTTCTTAACATTGTTCAAATCTAGGCTTAAAAACAGATGTTTCAGTGTTAATATACTGTCAAAATAAGTAATCTTTCAGTGTTTATCTACAGACAGGCCTCCCTACATTCAAACTTCATAATCAATATCTTATGATAAATTTTAATGCATTTTTTCTTGCTCTGTAAGAGTTTGGGAAACATTTGGATAACAGAAAGGCAAAACTGGATTTTTTTTTTGTGTGTGTGTGTGTCACTTGGAGTTTTTTTAAGGGGGGAAAACGATTTAAAATTGTAAATTGAGTTTTGTGGAAAAATCTGAATTTTGTTGTTAGGTCATATTGGTCAGCCCATTTGGCCTCACTGGTCAGGGGTGGAGTTACTCCTTACAAAGGATCCTCGCTGAGACGGCTAAAACATTTGCTTGTATACATGTTTTCCTGAAGGAACCTAATCATTAATCTTTTTAATGAACTTCTATTTTTCCTGGATATTTTAATTCTGATATATTTTCTAATGAACTGTGTCTTAGGTATCTCTGGTCTTTTTTTAAATTTCTCTTTGCACAATTTTAATCTTTAAATCCTTCCATGGACTTGTGTTGAAAATTAGCACTGTGTTATAAACACTTACAGCAGTGCATTTGGGACTTGTGGGTATTAAAATATCACAGCATCAATGTGTCTGTGTTTCTTTGTCAAACAAACAATAAATAAATAAATAACTAAAAGAACAGAGCAGCACAAAACAAAACAGTGACATCTAACACAGGCGAGCATTCTCTGTTCCAAGATGGCCTCATAGATGGCTGCCTTGGTTTGTTTTGTCTTATTCTATATCTGTATTTATATTTATGTCATATTTATACTGTCATAAAGTCCAGTGCCCATCTGTGCAGCTCCTTCACTGCACCTTTTGAATACACTGTTGGGCTGTGTTTTTGTTCTTTTTTGCACCTACTGCATATTTTGTGTATTTTTCCAGGTGAGTTTTGCACCTATTTTTACTTTATTTTATTCCTCCTCACCCTTATTTTTAATCATTTTCCAATTATGTGTTGATTGTTTGGCACCAAGGTACCAAGTCAAATTCCCTGTTTGTGCAAATTTACATTGAAATAAATACCAATTTTGATTATGATTCTGATGAGATCTAAGTTTTGAACAGCAATGAAGACCATATTACACCTTGTCAGAGCCAGAATTTCAAGATAAGACAAGATATTACTTTGTTAGTCTCGCAGAGGGAACTCAAAGTTTACAGCAACAACAAAATACAAAAAAGAAATATAAAGAATCAAAATTTAAAAGTGGCATTTGCAGCTGTTATGTACATGCCTGATATATTAAAGTTGGAAAATCTGAGGTATTTGTATGTCTGACCATATTCACAGAATATGCTAACATGTGGACAGAAGGTCAAAATATACATGTGCCAAGGCAGCCATGACAGTAATTTGAACTGTTACAAACATAAAAACTTGACATTTCTCTGGCTTTGGTTAATACTGGTGATATCTAAGATCATGCAAATGCTTACTTTAAAACGTTTTCATAGGTGAGGCCATGTCTTTAACAAATTTGACACTCAACTTTACATCTTCCTGATCTCTCTTACATCAAACTTGACATTTTAGGACGTGTTTTGTCTCACAGCTGACACACGAACAGTAACAACTAACTGTGCTGTCAGCTGTTGGCCCTCTCCAAACCTAAGCTCCTATTAAGCCCTCAGTGCCTTGCTCAAATGTAATTGAAATTTAATCCACTAAAGTAACACCATTTCCAGACTGCTCTCTGGTACCAGATTAATCTTTCCCTCTCCCATCACTCGAATGCCCTTTTTCCCTCCACATGGCAGGAACAGCTCGAGTGATTTCAGCCTGACCCCCCGGCCAAACACAGCAAACCCATTTACAGCAGCATTTTATAGATGATGATGGGCAGTGGCTGAAAGTGGAGCAAACAAAGATGAAACAACAGGAAGAGGCTGAAATTGCCTTGAAATCAGGTTTGAAGCTGTGAGGATAAGTTTTTGGGGTCTAAAGACGCAAACCAAAGCAAAGCCTTAAACAGCTCAACATGTGGTTAGGAAAACCTTTCAAAAAACTCTAAATGCAACTGGATGTCAAGAGCAGGCATGCAGGCTAGATCAGCATTAACCATTTGATCCCCTCGGCTCAGTTTTCTCTGCACGTGTGACTGTGAGAGCTCAAGTGGTTAAAGATAGGAGCAGTGGGCCGAGCGAGGCGAAATAAGAGCATGAAAAAGTGCAAGAATAGAACGGATTATGGATGTGTTACAAACTAGAGCAATGTGAAGTTATCAGAATTATCATTATCTTAAACATGCATTTTTAAACTGGACAGCCTCTATTTTAATCACTGATCCAAAGGACCAAAGCTTCACAACACTACAAGCCTTTCTAAAACCACTATCTAAACACTTTCACTCCAGTTAGAGGCTTCGCCATGTTGAGTGCAGTCCAAAATGTCAGCATGGAGGGAGAATGAGCAGGTAAATCCTCTACCAAGGAGTCTGCACTGCTGCTGACTCACATGGAGGTGCGTTGTTCATGGTGCAGCTGCACCAAAAGTGTTCACAGTCTCAGATGAGTGCAAACAACCCACAACAGCATTTTTAATTCAAGATTGAATAGTCCAGGGGTGCTGGTTTGGCGGAGTGGTTAGCAACCAGGCACCCCATGTGCTTGCTTCTGCCGGTCCAGGTTTGAATCCGGCCTGTGACCAGTTTGCAGAGTGTCTTCCCCTGCTCTCTCACCCCCTTTCACCCCTTCCACTGTCTCTCTCCTATCAATAAAGGCACAAAATGCCCAAAAAATACATTAAAAAAAAAAAAAAAAAAAAAAAAAACATTGAATAGTCCTGACGAGTGTCCCTGTGTGTGAGTGTTTGTGTGTGTGTGCGTGTGTGTGTGTGTGTTTGTGTGCCTGGTTCTATGTTTGTGCCTGAATGCATTGGCTTCCCATAAAATGTATCCGCCTTTGCCCCTTTTGTTTGCTCCTGTACTCGTCTCTGGCTCTTGTCTTGTAGGTGGCCTGGGATCCTTGGTGGAGACTTCCTGCTGCTGTGGAACCACGAAGCCTCAAAAACTACAAACATGACACATATTTGGCCATTTCATTAGGAACATTTCATTCCCATTATCATTATAGCTGTTATTGTAGATATTAGCATGATCTCCATTTCCATGGTTGATACATCTATAGTATCTATATTCAGCACCAAATAGTAATGGGGTCCCTCTTGAAAATGGGATGTCACATCTCAAGAGGCCTTTAACACATTTATACTTAACGGAGACAAATATGGTAGAGATGCACTTGTGGTCTGGGCACCCATGAGTTCGTCACTACCATAAATTCTTATTTTCAGTAAGAATATCATTGATTATACTTCTATAAAATGATCACCGCAACCATTCAGACATGAGGACCCTCCTGAAAATGAGATGTAGCATCTCAAGAGGCTAACCTCTAATAAATCAGACTACAGGTCTATGGTTCATGGATCTGTCACTAACTTTAGTTCTTACTTTAGTCCACTTGTCTCCTCTTACCTCCATTCCTTTGCCCTCACACCCAACACAGCATCGTGTGGATTTGCTGTTCATCATGAGACTGGGATCCACATTCAAGATTTCCTGCTGCTTAACAGAAGGTTTTTTCTAGCCGCCATGATGGAGGGATTCATGATTGGCTTTATGGATTCATGTTGGGTGTTGGATGTATATATTTGTATATATATGTATATGTGTATCTTAATATGTATATATGTATCTATGCATATATGTATCTGTGCATATATGTGTATCCATAATTATGCTCTATTGTAAAGTGTCTTGAGATAACACTTGATTGATGAGTGGCTGTGTTAAATGTGGGCTGGGAGGGTGGGTGGGATTTCGTTATTTATTGTAGTATTTTAATTATTATTATTTTTCCCTGACTCTCATGTGCTTGTTTGCTTGAATGTTCGGCACTTTGAGCTACATTTTATGCATGAAAAGTGCTTTATATACAAAGTTTGATTGATTGATTGATTGATTGACACAACAGCTTGATGCAGTTCAAGACAAGGAAAATGCCTGCAAGAGCAGAAACGCAGCAAACCAAGAACAACTAGAAAAGCTGTCAGAGAGCACAGACCTTTGCTTAGCAGCTCACTTTACTTTAAAAAGCCCTCTACTTCACACATACAGACTGTCCCCCCTCATTGTGCTGTATTCTCTCTGTCTAAGGTGCTCTGGCAGTCACATGAGTGATTTTTCTGAAACTTGTTGGATTATCTGAATCATCATCAAACTCATTTCAGAGAGATTTTGGCTGTTTGGAGCTGCAGCTGTAACGAGTGCTGTGGTTACATCTTCCTTTCTGTCTCTCCCTCACGCCAAAACCCCATTACAAACACAGTGCTGCTCTAATTCTGAGGATTTTGACCCTGAAACCTGATCAATAAAGATTTTGCTAAGTTCACAATCTTGTAAAACTCAGGAGACTGAACTTAAAAGACTCTGTCTTTCTTTCTCCAATGACCTTTTTTAGCTCTTGGTACACGTCTGTCACACATGAGCCTGGCACTCCTACAGAGCTCTGTAAGGAGATAATGGACCAAGAAATACATCCAAAAATAAAAAGACCCCTGCTGTATAAAAGCAAACTGCTTCAACAGTGTGATCCTGATGCTTCAGTCAAAAATAGATTTTAAAGAGAAAGTAATTACCAACATCTCCTGAAAATTTCAGCAAAATCCTTCCAGCAGTGTTTGTGTAATCTTGCTATCAAACAAACAAACTGCAAAAGAATAACCTGTTCGGCAGAGGTAAAGATAGTCTTAAGACAGTGTACAGACTAAAAATGTAGAGCCCTTACATGTTAAAATACGATCTTTAAAGTCTCTTTTTGGGATTTAATTTTAAGTTAAGTTCTGGTGCTTTGCCAACCGAAGTGAACTACCAACACTCTCATTAACATTTAAAAAGAAAACAGACACAGCTGGAAAACTCTGTCTCAGAGACATTCAGCTGCAGAAAACTTTCCTCAGACACCCTTAATTTCTTCAACACAGAGCGTTTGAGACACCACAGCAACAACAGAGAATCATCTGCATAACATCTTATCTTCATACCTGCAGAGAATATGAGACGCTGCCTCCTGACCCCATGTCTTTGTCCACTGCTTGGACTCGGTAAATGCTACTTCCTGGAGCCGCGTCCTGCAGAGAAAAGACAATTTATTTATAAAATTTACAGTTTGTAAGAGCCGATACCTGCATTCATGTTACATTCTGTTTATTTCTAAGTCTCTTTTTTATTTATGTTTTGGTACTCATTACTATTATGTTACTACTACTTATCTTTTATTTATCTACTTACTAAAGGGATAGTTCTGTATTTTTAAAGTGGGGTTGTATGAGCTCCATATGGCCAATAAGTACATTAGATGCAGTAGAAAGCGGCATCTGAAGCCACTAGCTTGTTATGTTTACATCAGCTGAGAGGGAAGTGGAATAGGAGGAATATGACGTGAGTCAGTTTGGCCCAGATAAACTTTACATTTCTGAAAAGTTAATAAACTTATAAATATGCATATGTAGCGTACTCTTAAACTGTGGTATTATTTTTGATGAGAGTTCTTGTAGGTGGAGAAAATATCCTTTGTATTTGGTACGATACTTTCCTGTTTGTACATAACAGACTCTAACAGTCTGTGGCTTACAGAGGGAGAGGAGAGAACTTTCTACTGCATCTAATGCACTTAATGGCCATATGGGACTCATACTACCCCACTTCAAAAATACTGAACTATCCCTTTAGGTATAAATATTTTTTTTATTTATACATCTTATTTATTCATCTTTTTGGCTGTGCATATGCTTGTATGGATTGCTCTGTTTTCTTGTTCAGGAAGTCTGACAGTACAAAAATATATTTCAAATATTGTTGTAAAAATGAGTTCAAACAGATTGATTCCTTATTAAGGGAACTAAACAAGCATTAAATACATGATCAACAGAATTTATGACACTGTACCTCTGGGATGTTGATGATAAAAGGCAGATTTTGAAACTCGGGCGGCTCATCGTTGGCATCAGTGATGAACACTCGCACTGTCTCAATGACCTGAAAGAAAACACATCCTTTACTCCAAATCGAAACTATTTAAAATGACAATATTACATAAAACACTAATTAAATAATGTATAATTGCCCTGATAATCAATAAGAATAAACTCTAATTCAATACATCTGGACTTAAAGAGTCATAAGTAGTGATCTTATTAGATTCATTACTTAAAATCAAAAGTAACACATTACTTTTCTTTATCTTACTGATTACTTTCCCACTTCAAAACACTGATGACAGGTTTAAAATTAAGCTCACAACAGATGTATAAATGAGGATAATACGGATAAAACTTTGAGTTGTAAGCCCTGTGCTGTTTTGTAACTCGTGACAAGTAGTATTTAAATAGCCAATAATCAATTAAACTAATAACTCTTATATTATTTCTTAGAAGCTACTATTTCCTTATTTACTTTTTCCTTAGAAAAGTAATACAATCATAGTAATATATTATAAGAAGCACAAAATTTGTCAACATGTGGTTGAAAAATGCAGAAGAAACTGTTTTTTTCCTTTTAAAACCGTGAACAATAACAATTAAGTTTATCATGTACTGTAATTTCAATTTTCATGTTTTAGATAACTTTTCTGGTTTTAGATAACTTCTAGTTTCATTTTTCTCTATAACTAACTTTAAAAATATAGGGCTGTCTCTCAGTGATGTCAACTTTATATTAAGATATACATCTAATGAACGTATCATATTCTTAATATATTTATTTAAAGGTCCTCTTACTTTTTTAGAATAAAAATAATTTATTCTGATAAAAAAGAACAGTTTGTAAAAGCAGCAATTGTTTGATTGATGCTATAACTTAATGGGAGTATCATCAGTCATGATCACATTATTATCAAAGTTGTACCTTATTGCGACCGTCTGTTATGCTCACGAGCACAGAGATCTCATCTTGTTTCTGCAAAGAGAAAAAAAAAAGAGAGCCAAACTGTCACATCAGCAGATTTACAGCAGGTCCCTTCAGAATAAAAGCCTCTTCAAATCAGCGTACCTCTCGGTCGAGTTCTTGAATCAAGGTGACGTTTCCTGACTTCGGCTCCACCCTTAAATATTCATTAGATCCTTTTTCAAAGGTCAGACCATATCGGACTGGATCGCCCTCTGGATCTGTGCCGTTCAGGATGTAAACCTGAGTCCCTGTGCAACAAAAATGACAAGGATGCAGCCAGAGGTTACAGCAATCCAACATTTGTGATCAGGTAACGAAAGAAAGGCATCACATAATCAATTCAAAGAGTTAGACAGTAAACAAAAGGAAGCTGGGGCCAAAAAAATATTAAAATATGTGATAAAAACAAAGAGAAAATCATATAGAGCAAAGAAAAGACAATTTAGGTGCATATGTGTATATGCTCCCTAGCATGTGTTGGGTTTTTTGGACAAATTAGGCAATGTATTTCTTTCTCTATATTGTCATTAATCCAAACAAGTTTCCCCTATCTTAGATAAATCCCAGCCTCCTTTGTTTCAAATGTTTTTATTGAATTCTTATCAAGCTCTTGCCATAACAATGACAAGACTCAAGCAATTTGTGAGCTCAGTCGTAACCTTGATGTGATTCTCGAACTTGTTCGCAAGCAGGACAACAGCTTGAAGAAGTTGACAGCTCAGCTCGGCTGTATAGGCCCAAGGATTCGGAACATCATCGTGAGAGACCAAAAGACAACAAAAGCCAATGGGAAATTACAGTTGGTCTGACCCAAACTATTCCTTATCTCTATCTATTTTGGCTCCCATCTGTCTGGCCTTGAGCAGACATATCTACTCTCCTGGAATGTTTTGCTAACAGAGGCTCGATTTGTGGCCATTGAAATAAAGAGTCCAAAAAAGTTTGTTCCAGTTTAGAGTAATTTTTTTCTAAAAATTTGATTTCCTCTTAACCTATTTGTAAAGCGATGTTAACCAAACAAAAACAACACTTGGCACAGTATTTGAGGCCGATCATGTACAGTGCTCAGCATAAATGAGTACACACCTACAGATTTGTGATACATTAACTTGTATCACCAACATGTAGATCTTGATTTACTCATAGATTTTTGCGACTACTTTAAATAGGTCTTTATCTGACTCACAGGATGGATCATCTCGCTCAGCCATGACATGAATGGATCTGGTGAATCAAGGTGCTTTGCAAGATTAATTGGGTCAGTCTGACACAGACTAGCTCACCGCTGAGCTCCAAAAACTCTGACAGTCATGAATTAAGGTCTCTAGTTAACTAGTTCTTGCTTTCCATACTTCCCTGTGTCACATTTATGGATTGAATATTGTATCTACTGGCCTAAATTTGTGTAAAATGTATATAAAGATTAATAAAAAGTGATAATTTATTGTGGTTTCTTGGTGAGATTTGGCAGGTAGGCTCAGCTTTCTCAGTAGCCAGGTTTACATGGAGTCTAATATTTTGATTAGAATCGGGTTAGAAGCCCAAACCAAATTAAAATGCTCCATATAAACACCTCAATCGGAATAAACAGGCCAAATCCAAATGGAATTTAATTCGGTTGCACAGGGGTAGTATAATCCTTTTCACAAACAGATTAAAAGTAAAATCCTGTCATGTAAACGGTGAATCGGAAAGTTGTCAGGCTGGGTTCTGTCTGCACATGCTCAGTCTTGACGTTAACGAGCAGTGACGTTTACTCACTTGGAAACATGGCGGCTTCCAAACAGAGCACACAGCGCTGGTCTGTGTTGGAGAGTTTGGTTTTAATACAAACTCTCAAAGAACTAAACATTATCGCATGTTTAAACAGTAGGAAAACAAGAAATACTGAACCATTGAATTAAAAAAGTCCAGGAAAACTCAGCGAAGCCAGGATAGACCAAAACATCCAACAAATAAGGAACTGCTGGAAAACTCTGAAGGCTGGCTACTGTAAGGCTAAACAGCACAACCCTAAAATAATTCATTAAAACACCTACTTACCGCCATCTTTGATAAATCATGTGATGCTTAAATAGATCTGCATGTATCACGTGTCTGTAAAACAGCTGTTCTAATTAAATGTTGTGGCACATGTAGAAAACAGATCAGAATAGATCACGTCACATGTAAACCTGAAATCTTCAATCAGAATGATTTTAATCAGAATGAAAAAAAGTCTGCATGTTAACCTGGCTATTGTCAACAATCGGCTTCAGCATCTATAAAGCTTGCCCCTGCTTTCAGAGACCATAACCTTGTTCCTCCTGGAGTCACGCTGGGCTGAAGCTACCCTACCTGACACTGGGTAAGAGGCCTGCTGAGCCACCCTGCTGCCGTTAAAAGCTACTGAGCTAACACGTTTTAAATGAGAGTAAGGTAATTCATTCATCTTCAGAAAACAAACTGCTGATGGATATTGTCTGAGAGACACAAATACTCAGGAAAAAAACAGTGGGATAAGATGAGAGGGACAATTTGCCTTTGAAGGTCATGAGGAGGAACATTTTTGAATATCAGATTTATTACTCATTAAAAAGCTCATAGGAGCTTTGATAATCAGATGTTTTCTTCCATAGATATAGCACATATTATGTACATATAGTAATAGATATAATATCTAAAATTTTCCAACTGTAATATATCAAACATATACATAACAGCTGCAAATATCACTTATACATATTTTCATTTTATTTTCATTATTAAGTTTAAGTCTTTATTTTCTCCTGAGAAGAACAAAGTGTCTTACAGTTTCTTTTTAGTGTGATATTCTATCTATTTGGGCCTAAAAACAACGCCTTTCCATTTTATTTTTTTTAATATATTTTTTATTTTAATGTCACAGCATGTCCACTGAGGAGGATAACAGTAGGGCTGGGCAGTATTACCCAATCTCAATATCACAATTAGTTGAAGCTCTTACCTCGTTCAGATTAATTAACGATTAGTTTATGCTATGCCGGAACAAATTAGTGTTGAGAACGATGGTTGTCGACACAGTCTTCCTGCTGTATTTACACTTGACTTCTTTCTGCTTACTGTCGTCTGTACAGAATCCAAAATGTGCCCAAACAACGGAGACGATATTTTTTTTCGCGCATCCTTCGCTCTTGGGCGAAAGTGAATGTAGACTATATGGAGGGGGCGTGGTCACGTGACTCACACAGGGAAAATCATCATCATGAGTAAAATTGCTTCAATAATAGGGTCTAATTTCAATTATTTTCCGATTAATTTCCCAGCCCTAGATAACACGACAATTTTTGTGTGAAAATAGTACTGAATTTAGAAGATGAAAAAATGAGCAGATCATATCTTTAGAGTGATATTAAGCCAAGAACACATTCAATTTGATTAAAAGATGTAATGAAATTCTTTTTTGTACTTTATAGCTGCTGTACATTTGGAATTCCATGTAATGAAGGAATTTTTCACCTTATGAGACTCAACGAGGCCAGCAGGTATAAGATTAATTAATTGTGGCCTCAATAAAAGCACAATAATATCATAAAACCAGGGTGCAACCTTAACCCTGTGGTCAGTGAACTTATGTTTTCAAGCCCAGCATTCACTGAAACACAGTCAACAGCTGATGCCCTGGTGTAAACATGATAGTGTCATGAAACTGTGTGTTAACATTAAACTGAGCATTAAAGGAACCATGAGGAACTTCTGAGCCCTGATAACACTCAATGAGACAAAACATTTGATCTTGTTCTGTTCATGCATAAGCAACACTGGTTTTGAGATAAACTTCATTTACTGCTTCAAAATCTTGTATGAAACTAAAACAATGTGATTATAAAATAGCAAGAGAAGGGAGTTTTAGCATCGTTTGACACGCACCCCGCAGAAGAAGATAGGAGAATACAAAATGGCTACCAGGGAGCAATCAACCTCCTGGTGGTCTCCTTTGCTATCTTGGGTCAAAAAGCCTGACAGATATTCACTTCAGTCTTATTTTTAACCAGCTAAAAACCCTCACCAGAAGTTTAATTACCTAATACACAACTTAACACAAGACTTACTTTCTTCCTTTACAACCTCGAGTCTTCACAAGCTAACAAGAAAAACAGACAACAACTGAAGCCTTTAAAACATGATAGTGTCATCAAAATGACTCATTTTATTTAGCATTACAGGCCAGTCTTAAGCTACTGTGAGGAACTGTGGATGTAATCGACCACCTAACTGGTCTTTTCCTGCACATGGACAACACATTTTTGACATTATTTGTTTCAAAAGCCTGCTGTTGGACTGAAAATGACCTGGTGTGGAAATTATAAAGAGGCTGCATTAGCAGTCTGACACCTTCCCCTTGATTTAGGTGTAACCAGGTGTAATCAACCTCCTCTCTGTGTTTGCTACCTTAGTTCATAAAGAGAAACAAGTACATCCTTCAGTCATTGTTTACCAGCTAAAACCTTAACAGGAGCTTTAATAATTAAAGAGAGCTAAAATCAGACTTGCTTTCTATCTTCAAGACAACAGGTACTATAGAAATAATGATACTCTCATTAAACTGCACGATGAAACAAACATTTTCAGGATTTTTTATACATGAATGGTCAGTTTGAAGCAAGTGTGGTGGACTTTTTTGGTGTAAATTACCTCCTAACTGGTCTAATCTTGTTCAAGAATAAACAATATGTTTGTAGAACCAATGTTTCATTCTATGCTTTAAAACACAAACATGGAGCTGATATTAAAGTGGTGCAGAAATAACAATAAAGGCTGTTGGCAGAGTCTCACACCTTCATCTTGCTGCAGGGGGAGGGCTCATTAATTGGCTACCAAGGTGTGATCAACCTCTTTTCTGTGTTAGTTCATAAAGAGAAATATGTACTAGGGGTGGGAGAAAAAAATCGATTCACATAAGTATCAGGATTTTGCTTGACGATTTTTAAATTGATTTTTTTGTTCAAAAAACGATTTTTTTCTAAACTTAAATGCTTCATTTTAGTGTGTGTTAATAACCCACTTTAAATGCAATCCAGGCTTTTGAAGAGAGAGAATATAAACAGCTGGTTAAAATATATTGCCTGAATAATTCCTAAAAACTGACTCACATGTGATGTGTATTTTTCCTGATATAGTCTGTAGGCATCATCATTATTTATCTTTTTCGCTGGTGTTAAAAAAGCTAACTAAAGATTGCAAAAATCGGCAGAATCGCAATTTAAATCGAATTGGCACCTAAAAAAACAGAAAAAAATCTAATCAAGAGAAAAGCGTATCGTCTCAGCCCTTATATGTACGTACTCATACTGTTTTTTTTTTTTTACCAGCCATGAGCCTTTACAGGCATTTAAATAACCTAACAGAGCTTACATCAGACTTGCTTTCTTCCTGTTGGCAGACATCACAAGCTGACAAGTACCAGAGAAAATATAATTAAAGCTTTTGAGCAAACATCATTGTGGCATAAAAAATTCAACTGTTAATGATGTTTCTCAGCATTTAAAATCAGTTTAAAGTTACTCTGAGAGGGATAAAGTAAAACATAAGTTTAATATTTGTTACAAAAGCTGAATGTTAAACTGAAATTTAAATTGTGGCTAAAATGAGAGAAAATGTTGTTTTAACGGTCTAACTCTTTTCTCCGATCCCACAAAATGGCTACCTCGGTGTGATCAACCATCAATCTAGTGGTCTCCTTTGCTCCCTTAGTTCATAAAGAGTTATAGGTACTTACTTTGATATCATTTTACCCAGCTAAAAACCCTCAGGGGAACTTTATTAATCAAATGCACGAGCCAACACCAGACCTGTTTTCTTCCTGTAAGACCTGCCATACGTCACGAGCCAACAGGTATTACAGTGATTAAGCATAGCTTCGTTCCAAGTGTGATAACATTAACGCAACTCCCCAACACGTGCACTTTTAGACAATGGGAAACACGCTGAACTGAGAAAATTATTCTTTAGATGGGACTCACCGACTGGTGTGTCCTCGGAGATGCTGAACAAGGCCATATTCCCATGTGTGCTGCTGGGACCATTATCATAAAAATATGGAGCGTAATCCGTTTTCCCTTTGAGGAGGAGAAAAATCAGGTGTTATAAGAGACAAGCTAGTGAAATGGGTTGAACTTTTTAAGAATTAAAACTGAAAAATGTGATATTTGATAAATTAAGTGGTCTCTATTTTGCTCTTTTTCAGCTAGAATTGCTATCTTAGTTAAGAGAAAACTGTTGCACTCACTTGCTGAAAAAGCAGAAACAGAAAGCATGCAAGAGAAAAGACAGGATTGATTAAACATTTATTTTGATTAAATATATTATTTATGACACTTAGCAGATAATCACACATTTCAATATGAACTCCAGGCAGCATAAAGGCTGCACTCTAAGATGGACATGCCCTCTGTGTTAAGGGATTAACCAGATAAGAGGGGAGCAAGAAGTCTTAACCAGCCGACAAACAACATAAAAGAAAGAAAAGCCAGCGCAGCCCTACCCGAGGTGAAGTGCAGCATGAGGAGAAACAGCAAAGCATGCGTCTTCTTTTCTTTCTTCATCCTGGTGGGGAGCTAAGGCTTGGCTGGCTCATGTGGAAGGCTTGGCGGAGGTAAAAGCGAGTAGTGAGCGTCTTCTTGCCCTTCTGGTGGCGTCTCAGCGGCTCAGCTCAGGAGGGAGAAGAGGCTGGGACGGATTCTCAGGCACTAATCCAGTGACGCATCCCTTCCCTCTGCAGACATCTTCTGCCACACTCTCTCGCTCCCATATCTCCTCCAAGTCTGCACGAGGAAGGGAGAGGGTTCAGGTTCAACACAGTGTGGTGTCATCGCACCTTTGCACATGTGTTAATGTACGTCTGAGACACTGTTTTAATTATGATGGAGACTTCAAAGAATACATGTGACACAAAAACACTTCTGGAAAGTTAAATTTCACACAAAAATATCAAGGTTTTAGGAGAACTTCATGTTTTATAAGCTTACTTCAGATTCAGGGTTATTAGGGTTTTAAGATGGATTAAAAATATATGAATACCAATACATCATTTTTTACTGTCATGTAGCATTGATCAGTTTGGCTGCGTACATGATTGCAAGAAACTGAAAGAACAGCAGTGGATCAAGAGGAAGATCTGAGGTGTCTTTAGTGGTCATGTTAGTAGTTAAAGTTGTATTTTTTATGCTTTTGATGCATATTTTTTGTCAAGATTTGAGGTCACAGCGTTTTTGAGATATTGCACAAGAAAGGGATGAGCATGAGGCACATTGACCTTGACACATGACCTCCTACTTATTCTTGGAGTCTGAGAGGGAAAATCCTTTTGCACATTCTTGAGATATTGGTTCATGAGAAAGGGATAAACAGGAGCTACAACAAAACAAAACAAAATCTGTAGAGCACATCCTTTAAACTTTACAATATTTCTGTTAAGTTTAAAAAAAACACCCAAGGCATGAAATGAGACCCTTGACCCCGACCTTGAAGTGTTGAACAATGTGTGTTGATGCATTTTGAGATGACGCCTCCACAAGATGAACATGGGACACAACAACCTTGACAATTGACCCCCAACATCTAAGCATCTAATCTTGAAGTCAGACATGGAGATTTAGCCATTAGTTTCGCCTTTTTATGCATCAGGGCTAATTACATATCCATCTTTGTTATATCCAGAGTTAAATTTATATCAGTTTGTGCTCCAGTGGCCACTTCCTGACTTGTTGCAGCCTCTCTGCCGAAAAGATAAATTAACCATACGTTGTATCACAAAATACTTACAAACACAACGGCTTCATCGAGGAGAAGTTGAACCCTGTGAAGAATCATACAGCATCTAGTTGAGCCATTGTTGGGTTTTTACCTCCGCCAGGGAGTTTATATTTTTGCCTGCGTATATTTGTGTGTTAGCAAGATTACACCAAAATAACTGGACAAATGTTGCTGAAATTTTCAGGAGATTTTTTTAATGATTCGACTTAAAAATTAATTAATTTTAGTGGTGATCCAGACAGCTGCCATTAAGGAATAATCATTTTTGCTTAATAAATGTATAATTAATAGCAATAACATTACGATTCTGAGTGCTGGTTGTTGGTTTTCAGGGTCAAGGAATCACATTATGATGGTAACGTTATCATGGAACTACGATGTAACAGCAATATGTGAGCTACCTTGGTGGAGGTTTGTGCAATCCGAGTGCTTTGTAGTTTAAACCAAGTGGAAACCCAGTTATCATTAAACAAATCCAGTGAAAAAACAGTTATCAATGTACAAACCAAGTAAAAAGCCAGTTATCAATATATAAATTCAGCGAAAACCCAGTAAACAATGCACAATTCAAGTTAAAACCCAGCTTTCAATGTACCAATCAAGTAAAAAGCCAGTTTTCAATCTACAAAACCAGTCAAAACCAAGTTATCTTTGTTCAATTCAAGTGAAAACCCAGTTATCAATGTATGTACAAATCCAGCAAAGCCCGGATCTCAATGCACAAATCCAGTGAAAACCCATTTATCAATGTACAAATCAAATGAAAACACATTTATCAATGTACATGTTCAGCAAAACCCCAGTTATCAATGTAAAGATAAATAGAAAACCCAGCTATCATTATACAATTCCAGTGAAAATCCAGTTATCAACATACAAATCCAGTGAAAAATTAGTTATCAATGTACAAATCAAGTAAAAAGCCAGTTATCAATATACAAATCCAGTGAAAACCCAGTAAACAATGTACAATTCAAGTTAAAACCCAGCTATCAATGTACCAATCAAGTAAAAAGCCAGTTTTCAATATACGAAACCAGTCAAAACCAAGTTATCTTTGTTCAATTCAAGTGAAAACCCAGTTATCAATGTATAAATCCATGTGAAAACCCAGCTATCAATATACAAACCAAGTAAAAAGCCAGTTATCAATACACAAATCCAGTAAAAACCCAGTTATTAATATACAAATCAAGTAAAACCAGGAGATAGTTTGACCTTAAAGTGGGTTAAATCTGAGACTTATGGTGGCACCATGTACTGCCATAAGCTAACCTCCTCTCCAGGATCTCTTCCTTCTGGGCCTCGAGCGACACGGCTTTAAATAACCCAAACTAACCATATGAGTTTGATCCTTATGATTTAATGTTTCAATAATGTGACATTTGGGGGTGCTGGTTTGGCGGAGTGGTTAGCATCCAGGCACGTCCCATGCACAAACTTCTGCCAGCCCGGGGTCAAATCCATCCTGTGGGCAGTCTCACCCCTTTCACAAGCCTATCCACTGTCATTCTCTCTCCCACCAATAAAGGCACAAAATGCCCAGGTTTTCAAAAGGCAAAAACATTGAGTCAAATAAATCAAGTCCCACTGACCTAAGCATCTCCTGCTCTCCTTGGACGTGGTCCAACCCTCCACCGCTCTTACAGATCCACAGATGAGTATCTCTCTTCATCCTTCACTTTCCCTGGAAACCCGGTGACCTGACAGTTAGCGAGCGTTCAGACACGCAACAAACACACCAACAGTTAGAAATGCCAGCCTGTGCTTTTTGAGTCAAACTGTTCTGGACTACAAGATTACTTTATATTTTTAGTTCAGCTTATTTTAAGTATGTCATGTTCCAGATGATGTGTGCCACTAAGCACCTTCTTACACTGCAAGAAATCCTCCCAGTGTCAACCGCTGTGGCCTTAAGAAGGTCAAAACCAAGGCAGGGCGCTCCAAATTCAGAAGTACATGCCCCAAAATACAGCTGATCTGATCAGAGAAGAGGAAAAACACGAAGGACAATGTTAGTGTTAAGAAAAGTTGGTATCATTTTGAATCTTGAAACCTTACCTGTGTCGACCTGACATTTTAACAGCCCCTTAATTCAAACTTTTAATTCAAAATAGTGTTTTTCTACGGAAGCCCTAAAAGCCCATGGTTTTTTCACGTTTCTTTAGCACCGTTTTCTCGTGATAACGACTTAATTTCAGTCGTTTTCCCGAGATCTCGAGTTATTTATGTCGTTATCTCGGGATAACGAAGCTTGTTTTCTCGAGATTTCAACAAAAATAAGTCGTTATCACAGGATAACGACAAAAATAAGTCGAGATCTCGAGAAAACAAGCTTCGTTATCGAGATAATGAAAAACCATCTTCCGTATTTTTCAGCATAAGAGGCTTCTAATTTACAAGGAAAAACTGCTAGCTTGGTAGCTAACTGCTTTGTCATGCTAATATCACAGGTTATGGTCACATGGAATAAACTCTGAAGTGGCTAAAGTCAAATATTTACACATTAACACTGATAAAAGGCTTAAAAAATGATTTTAAAACGTTTAAAAGAAATGCGAACAGCTTAGTATGCTAGCTGCATGGAGCTATGACAGGAGGGCTGGTAGCATTAGCCTTCATAAAGGCTAAATGCTCATTTTAGCATGTTTACCTTCTTCCATTTGCTGACATTTTCTAACATTTTCTAACATTTGTCCAGTCAGTTCTAAATGTGTAAAACTTGTATGTTTACACTTTAGATTAGTCACTCTTATGAAACACAAATTTAACCCCATAAGAGCTAAACAAAAAAATGGGCCTGTAATTCCTACTTCAATATTTGTCTACCAAATTTAACATGCTAATATGCCATGAGACTATATAAAATATGTGATCATAATAGTTACTAAGTAACCAAGAGATTACTTAAAAATTTTCTTCAGCTGCTTTACAAGTTTAATGAAAAGTAAGATTCTAACACTTTATTGAGTAATCATTATCCCCTTTGCTTAGGCCAGACGAGACTCTGCTGAGGCCTTGTGTCTATTTGTCTGTAAAAAGATCCAAAAACCGTCTCTATATGCTGTCGAGTTCTGTTTTTGTTTTTTGTGCCTACTGTATTTTTTCGCGGCGCGTATGGAGTTGAAAATATTGAACTTTCGATGCAAATTTGCGTGACCCTGTGCCGCGGCAGCCAATCAGCGATGACATTCCCTCCGACGTCATTGATTTGATGATGTGTGACGCTCCGGCCACCGGCTCCAGCTCAAACCCCTCTGAAAGATGGAGGAGAGGTTGATCTGCGCTCTTTGCCATCATCCTGAGCTATACGATTCGACGTGTGTACTCTACAGAAATTGGAACAAAAGGAGCAGGCTTGGGTGAAAGTCTCTGAGGAGACAGGTTTTGAAGGTAAGTTCTGTAAATATTCGTTTCCAGCTGGATTTGCCTGCACGGGTCATCACTGAGTCCCACAAGCTCCGGCTCTCTACTGCGCCTGCGCCGTGACGCGCGTCACCTCTCAGCTTGTCAAAATGGTCCAGCGTCCATCCTCGGGCATTACGTGCAGCGCGTCACGGACGTTACACGCGTTTAAATTCGCCAATTCGCGTCCGGTGTGGCCGCGGCATAAGACATGTCCGAATAATATAAATTTGCTCTAGTTTTAATTGTCTTGTTCCCGAAGTTGAGTATCCAGGCCAGTCCAGCTCTGTCCGACCCAACCGCGAAGCTAAGGAACAGCATTTATAGATAACCTATTTTGATGCTATAAAACTCATCATAAAGTGTGTATTTCGATCAGGCATATATCTAAAAGAGAGACTTTTTTGTAATTACTTGGAAACTCATCATAGCATCTTTAACAAAAATGACAAAACAAGAATAAAAGTCTGAGAGGACTGCATCAAAAACAACCCAAACAGAGAGAAGCTTCTGACCTCAGATCTGCTGTCATCTCTGTCCTGGTAGGGCATCAAATTGAGACTCTGATTAAGTCTCAGGATTCACTGTGTGGTCCGTATTTATGTGGCAGGTGAATTAAAGCACATTGTGTTCTCTTTTCCCTTAATCCCCCCCGAGGACAACAGACTTCTCTACACGGACCAGACACATGGCCCTCTTGGCTCGTCTTCCTGATGATTTGAAGACTTTTAATTAACTCGTTAGCCAAATGAAGCAGCTCTCATGATCTAAACATCCACAGCCTGCCCTCTTTGCTTTGGCAGGTAGCTCTCTGACATGATTCTCAGCTGCTGGCAGAGCTGTTACGCAATTTTCAGCCAAGAATCTTCTTTATCCTCCGCTGCCCCCCAGACGCCCAGTGACCGGACAGTCACCACGTCCTGAAGCACAAACAAAGATTTAAGAACAGACGATTCAGGGTTTTCATTCTGATCTGGCCCTGAGGCCTGGTTTGTATTTTTATTTCATGTTTTATATGTTTGTTCTCAGCTTTGTCTCTCCTCATAAATAGGTGCTGCTTAAGCATCTCACAGTCCAAACAGTGTGCTATGATTCAGACAGACAAACACAAACAGCTCATCTGTTTTTTAGAAGAGCTAGAAAAGCACTCAGAGAGCACAGACCTCCAACAAGCAGCTCAGATGCAGAAGTGGCTTTTCAACAACTCATGTAGACGATACAAATCTGGATCACCAGATCAAGAACAGAGCCAGGATCTGGACCAAGCTCAGCACATACATGGAGGTTGTTATCCTGTGAACACAAGTTTTGGGAAAATCACTTAATTTAGATTTTATATGAATTTTTGAATGTCGTCAATGGGATTTCCCATTATTAAGATCAATTTGTTTTGTGACGTCAGTCTGATCTGATCTAGATGAAATTTGCCCACAAGATAGAGATACTGACCCCATATTATGCTGTAAAATTAAAAGTGAATATACTTTTTAAAAATGGCAGATGTGATGTTACGAGTGTAGTAACCCAAGAACTACATTACCCAGCATGCAATATGGGTTGGGAGCATGCATGGAAACCTATAGGTACGTCCCGGTAGATATAGCATGCAGGTAGCCGAAGATTGAGGTTTATAGAATGTTGTCAATAAAACAAGCAACGTAAATCAACATACACGCCTCGTCTGCTGATTATAAGCCAAGCAAGACAACACAGCAGAGATACGATTTTTTTAAAATTCCACTCAATGTTAACTAATGGGAATTTTTTTATTGAAATTTCAGTAATTTTTAGCATCTAGACAAACATAAAAATCACCACCAAAATCTAATCATTCTTAAGTTTGGCCATTACCAACTTCTTTTAAAAGTTTTGGCAAAATCTGTCCAGTACTTTTTGTGTAATCTTGCCAATTAACAAATGGACAAACAAACATATGCAAATAAGACACTCTGACAAGATACATGCCTCATAATCTTTTGTTTTTTTGGGAAAATTTGCAAAGTGCACCATAACAATAACAATAATTTGTCCTGAGACTGGGCCCTCACACACAAATAGTATTACAGAATTTCAATACAAATAAGCGAAAAGAAAAGGAAGAAGAAGAAAATATATATATACATGAAGAAATCAGAGCATAAGGATAATACCCAACAAGGTCTTAGACTGGTTTCCATCCTCTGCGACAAAAAGGTAGTAGCGTCAGTCTTCAGCTACCTGTTTTTGCTGTCAACTGTTCGGTGACGTCACGTCCGCTCGAGATTTACCGCGATCGTATCATATATCACATAATAGGGTGTATAAGCGTACATTATTCCAGCTGTGTCCTTTTCACTCACTTTATCAGACACAAAACTCTGCAGCTGATGATGCAGCAGCATTATCTGTGAGTTTACGCGGTCCGTATGCAAATGTCCTCACTGAGATTAGGAGTATCTTGTCTGTAGTCCGGATGAATAACAGCACCGTAGATTTTCTAATATGCACAAAGTGATTGGCTGATGCTGCACAGCCCCCACATGGAGTTTGAATAGATCATATTTTTAACTTTGACATTACGAGTGAAGTGGTCGTCTTGTCGCCAGCTCCATCGCGAGGGTAACCCCGCATCATCTGTACATTGACTTTGCATGGAGAGTGATCGCCGAGGTAGTCCAGGTAGCGTCCGGTGTGAACGCACCTTTAGACTGGTTTCCATCCTCTGTCAAAGGTAGGAGTCTTCAGCTGTAGTTTTGCTGTCAACTGTTCCTTTGAGTATTCTTGTCTGATTTTTTGTACCTATTGTGTAAATGTAGGTGGTTCAGGTTTCAACCAGCAAATTGTTTTCACTTTTCTTGCAGTAATTAAAAGGAGGTATAAACTTCCTGATCGTAGGACTAGGGAGTATGTCCAGTAAGAAAATCAAAGGTAGATTTTCTAATATGCACAAAGTGTCTCAAGTGTCTCACTAGCCCCCACTAATGGAGTTTGGAAAAATCATATTTTAACATTCCAGACTAACGCCTCCTACAGGTGACTCCACGACAACCAGAGCACAGGTGTCATCATCCACTATCACATTTAGTTCCATTTCCTATTGTTGTTTTATATGTCGTCTGACACGTCCATCAGCAGCTTCTGATAAATCAAAGACACTTGACCTGGTGACCTCTTCTTCTGTGTTTACACCACCCCCTGGGGTGAGAGAAGAAGGCAGGAAAGGGATCTTTACCTTCATAGAAGATTACACCTTGACGTAAATTCCCGTGGAGCAATCATCTGTTTTATTGTACCCCAATTTAACATCTGGTGAGAAGCTCTGTGTTATTCTTTCTTCTTTGCAGAGCTAGTCGTATGGTAGAGAGGGTTGAAGAAGGGGAGTGATAACTTTTGGGATGAATGGATGGTCGGCTGTTTAAAATTACAATTCCCTTACAATAATATCTGAAGTATATTTGTGCTCTATAGTATAGTTAAATTGCTACAGAAGATTACCAACACTATTAATTCACTCAATGTATAAAAAGTAAACCAAGAGTATAAGAGTAAATGACTCTCTTTAGAGGACATTATTTATTTCTTTTCTTACCTTTGTTTTCTACTGTTTTCACAGTTTTTAAATTGTCTGTTTTTTTAACCTCACTTGCTTTTATCTTCATCTTATCCCGTCTTATTTTGTTCTACATTTGTATACTTGGCTACTTATAATGTCCGACATCTCTATCTGTCCCATGCTTGCTTAACCCTTTCATGCATGGCGTCCACAACAGTAGACAGATACCTGGAAAATGTTTATACCATTTAGGTTGCAGTATCATGTCCAACTAACAGCCGGTAAATTCCCAAACCCTTCTCTGAAGTTTCATAAAAATACTATATTTGTACATTTTTACCATGTCAAGATATTGCATCATATATCCAAAATACCCGAAGAGGAGACAACTGGGTATTACGCCTGTATTCAGATTTCACATAATTTTGTATTTTTTATTTTAAATTTTGGTGTAATTCACAAGTGAACAGTTTAAACAGTAACAATACATATACTTCAGATTTTGCTTTTTTAGATAAGATACACCTTTATTAGTCCCACAGGGGGAAATTCCAGATTTACAGCAGCAGCAGGATACAAGAGAAAAGAAAAGATTTACAAATGAGACTAAGTAATTAGAATAAAATACCAAATAGCATAAATACAACTCAATGAAAATAAATGAAAGAGCATGAGCCTTTCAGCAAAATTAACAATATTAACAATATATAAAAGATCTGATGAGAATAAGTAAAATAAAAAGAAAATAGGTGAAAAAACCTTAGACTTTCAGCAGTATTAACAATATTAACAATTATTAACAATTATTTTTCCCTTATTTACTCTTAATAAATGTTTGCAAAAGATGCATTTTTGGATCTTAGTTAAATTTCACAAAATTATGATTTATACCTTTATATCTAACGATTTATACCGAAAATGTTCAAGTAAAAACAAGTTGTAAAAAATGTACAAAATGATGATTTTTGCAAGAATTATGTAGTCTGATAATATTATATGGTTATTATTAAAAAATAATGATGGTATGAGAATTCTGTATATCTGTGAAAATTATAATTACTATTGTGGATGGAAGTTTTCTGTTGCAGTGTCCAAGCATGAAATGAGGGTGCATGGACATAGTTGTCATTGAGTATATGTACAGTAAGTGCATAACATCTGAATTTGTTCGTAAATAATTGTTTGGTAAAGAGGTGGGAATTAATAAGTTTTCACTTCATCTCACTCCTTCTCAAATATGTGATTAGATAATGTCTGTTTTGTTTTGTTTTGTATTTTTCTGTCATTGACAGTGATTTTACTTTAACCTCATGTTCGAAATAAATGTCAATCAACCAATCAAAAACACAATTGTGAAGAACAAATAAACATGATTTTTAACTTGTTTGAAAGTACAAAATAACATTTTAAAAAGCATTCCTTAGTGGTTTATTGATTCATGCATGAAAGGGTTGAATATGTTTCCTTGATAGATTATTTATGTTGTTGACTGACTGTATGCATGAATGTACACTGGAAAGCTACAAATGAATTGCCCCTTGTGGGATAAATAAAGTTGCCTGAATTTATGCTTCAAGACCTCTTCTTCTGCCTTCACTGATTCAGCAGTCTTGAATCCCACCTCCTGTGGTGCCCCCTGTCTTTTCGTCTTAGTAATAGTTTCTTTGTAAATGATCCCTACTCATTACTTATCAGCTCATTATTCCAACATTAGGTGCTCTGTTTCTGTCTCCATAATTTCTTGTACTCAAACAAGCAGACACAGGACCTGCACACATATCACACTGCCCACTAGTGTTTTGTCCAGGTACTGCAGATGAGCTGCTGAATACTTATTTAGATGTTACAGTCTGGATGAATGCAAAGGACTGGCATACACTCCCCCAAAAGAATCACTGTAAGCATGACAGGCTCAGTTTAAAAAGTCCTGAAACCTGCACAGTAAAGGATTTATAGGCTTATGTCAAATGAAGTAAAGTCAGAGAGATTATGTAAGAGAAAGATCATGAAAGGTTACAGCTCCTGAGCTATTGTGATTGAAAGCTATCATAAAAACAACACGCTGGGACTTATTGTCCTCTGGATTTAGCTCCACTCCTCCCTCTGCCCCTCTCTCTCAAACACCACGCTGAGCTCATGTTAAGCAGCAGAAGTCCTGGACTTCCCCCAAATATTGGTCATCAATCTGAAAATGACTGACAGAGAGCAACTTGATCCGCAGTAATGGCAGATCTCCACATGCTGAAGCTTTCCTCAATCTCCTCCATTATTGCCCTCTTTATCCCTCCATCTGCAGGGCGGCGCTTTTTTTCACCCAGCGTATACGAATCATATGTGACCTAAACGTGAATATGATCTGAAGGATTGAAAACACGGCTCTGGCAACTGCGTGTCCACGTGTACATGGTCCTAATGAAGCACCTGCATATTTACAGATGTTAGCATCTGTTGCAAGTGCCCTGGTTTGGAGGTTTAATTTTAGAGGAGCGGCCAGATGGTGGACAAGAGGATTACTACGCTAAGCCTTTGTCATCTGCCGCTACACACTGACTGTTTATGGGCAAATACAAGGTGCAGCGTGGCCGGGCCTCCGATGGAGAGATGGTCGATATGGGGTCTTTTGGCTCGCTAAGTAGCCTCAGGGAGGTGCTGTGGGTGAAAATGGACACCATATTAAATTAGCTGGTCTTGCTGGAGGAGTGTTAACTTTGACAGCACCTTTTAGTTTTGTTATAGTTTTTTTTTACCTAAAATATAGTTTTTGTCTAGTTTTAGTTTATAAAATTTCACATCTTAGTCAACAAAATCTACTGTGACTTTAGTCGACTAACATATGAAGTGTAAAGTGTAAGGCATTTTATGTTTTCTTAAATTTCTGAAGTCATGTTTTACACTTGGATTAAATGAAACATCTAATAACCCTTCATTGAATGCTAGTGCAGTCTGAATGTGTGAATTTACAGACACAAATTGAACTTTTCTGATTGGATCGCTTCACAACTTATCCCACCACCACCAAGCGTGATTGAATATATTACTTAACAGGGCAGCTTCATAGTTAAAGAGTGCAGGTACTAGACTGATTTGTCTGCAGTCCAGACCTGTTTCTGCATTATGAACCACAAAATACCTCAAATCTCGAACGTTTGAGCAAGTGAAGTCGTAAACCAAGCAAGAATGTTGAAGAAATCCACCTTAAAAGCTTCAACAGTTTGTGTCCTCTTATGCTTATTGTGCGCTGCTAAAAGGAAAAGTGAGGTAAACATGACCCTGTCGCAGCTTTTTTTGGAACATGTCGCAAGCATCAACTTCAAAATGAGTGAATATTTGCTAAAAATAATGCAGTACATTAGTTTAAACATGAAATATTTTTCTTTTTATAAGTGTGTTTAGTTGAATATAGGTCAAAAACAATGGTTTAGTCAGTGTTCTGTTCTCGTTACATCCCAACTTCAATTGGGGCTTGTATACGAATAAAGCCGTGATCACACCAAATGCAACTTTGCGACCATAATCATGTCGATCATTATCCATAAATACCTTATTTTGGTCACTGTGCTCAGTGACGTCAAGTTTGCTCGAGTTTCAACGTGATCATATAAAAGGATGTATAAGCTGACATTATTCCAACTGTATCCTTTTCACTCATCTACCAACTACAAAACACTGCAGCAGCATCGTCTGTGAGTTCTCTGCGGTTCCGTCAAGGCAGAACTAATGTCTTCCCTGACTGATGTTTCCCACACAGACATGAACAGTACCATCACACACAACGCTGATTGCTGTTGCCGCACAGTCACAGGCAACATCGCCTGAAAAGATCAAAATTCAAACTTTGCGACAGAGCAACGAGCGATCAGGTCGCCTTGAATGCGGTAGGGTAAGCCCCGCCCCTTTGCGCCTGAACATCGACTTTAGAGCTGAAACGATTCCTCGAATAATCTCGATTATTCGATGACAAAATATCTTCAAGGCAAATTGTGTGCCTCAAAGCCTCGTTTATTTTATAATTACACATATAAAATAAATATCTGGACTAATCCACAGTGCACGGTGTTTGACACGGACAGTCATTTCTGTGGCACAACGCGGCTGCTACCTCCGCTGTTGCGCGGCTTGTAAAATCATGAAGGAAGAGAAAAGAGAGGGACAGAAAGCAGAGAGTCTGCAGAAGAAATGGCAGAAAGTGTCCCAAGTGTGTGGTCACTACAAGAAGGGACGAAAAGAAAACACAGTGCAGTGTGTCTGATGTCAAACGGAGTTAGTTTAGCATGTAGCTTAGCATGATAGCACGTCATCACTGCTGCAGCACGTCAACAGTAAACATCCGGTCTGTGCGCCATCAGAGCGACACAACAGGATGACACTCATGATACATCAACAGAAGCAGCTAATGTGATCAATAACTGAGATATGGGCGAGTAAATAACCTACTTTGATTATGGCTCCGTGTAAAGGCTGGTTCAGAACGTAAATCAATGCAGAGGCTACTTGCCCAGAATCATGTGTATTTTGTTCACATACTTTTCACATCTAATAACTTTACATTTAATTTGATTGCAGTAGAAGAAGCATGAAGCAATGTTATCAGCATTAGAAATTATCTTATGACTAAGTATGAATTTGGTCCTGAAATATGTTAGAAATGCATAGTGTGAGGGAAATTGCAGAGAGTAGAACAGGAAACACTGACAGTGAGTAGAAGAAGCAGGTGTAGGGAATGAATTCATATGTTATAGAAATGTACATTAGCTAGTTAAATTATCTTAGTATCTAAGTATGATATTATTTGGTCCTAGAAATAAAGTAAGCAAAATAAGATCATCAATATGGTACAGTAGGAAAGGCAATAATTTAGCAAAAAGAGACAAGCATGAACACAAAATAAAAATAACCTTACTTAAAAAAATGTATATACTGAAAAAAAGCAAGATATGGCCCAGAGTAAAAATAAAAGTATAGATTTTGATTTTGAGATCCCATTTATGCTCAGAATGTTCAAAATAAGAAAAATAAGTTGTTAATTTAAGTGACCTGGCTTTTCTGTTTTGTGTGTTACTACTACTAATAATAATGTGTAGTGATTCAGTGTAAAATAAACATAGCAGTGAGCGCAATGTAACTGTTATCCGATTGCTCCATTAAATCGCCAAAAATTTGATAGAGTAATCGATTACAAAAAAAATCAATAGCTACAGCTCTAATCGACCTTACATAAAAGTGGTTGCCGAGTTCACAAAGTCGCGTTCGGTGTGAACACAGCTAAAGAGTGAGTCCGGTCAACTTCGGCATTAAATACAATAAAGTCACACTGCAAAAGAAAGAAACCAGTGGCACTGTTGCGTTTTGCTTGTTTATTGAGTGATTCTGTTGCTGAAACAACTGTTTGTCTTCTCAAAAATATAAATGAACTTTCTTAATGTCTCACAATGTTCATCAGAGTGCGATGGAGGAAGTGCTTACAGCAACGATATTTATCATAATGACGATCCTGCTGCATAAGGATAAACTCTGGCTTTTCTCATCAGGAACAGAGACACGGACAAGTGGAAATAAATACAAAACAAAGAATACAAATTACTCTGACAGAGACATCCTAAACCCTCAGGATAAAACCCTCCACCACTGAGGTGAAGCCTTTTGAATTTCTGTGCCGTCCTCTCGTTGCACAATTACAAAGCAGTCACGTCTGTGTACCAGTTAGATCTGACTCCTCGCTAAGATATCACACCTGGTAGATGCTGCTAAAGTAAAGTTTGATTTAGCTCAGCTCTGTGGAAGAAAATGTTGAAGCTGAAGTCAAGATGGGGGGGTTTACTTCCTTCTGCCGCCGCCGCCATTCGCCAGAATCATCACCAGCCTCATGAAGATGTTCAGAGTGTCCATGTAGATCCCCATACACCTGAGAGATTCAGAATATGAGACCCAATCAGGGCAAAGGTTCATTGACATTTTAAAGGGGTATGGGGATAAATAATCTATCTATCTATCTATCTATCTATCTATCTATCTATCTATCTATCATGTCTTGCCTTACTCCTGAGTCCATGACAAACAGATCACCACCACTAACTAGCTTAGCTCAAACACTGGGAGTCAATGGGTAGCATTAGCCTGCCTCTGCCTATAGTCATCAGATGAGCAACCCTGAACTGTCCTGTGCGCTTGTTGTGGCTCATTCTTCTTACTATGTTATGTTAAATTATCTACTTTTAGACTGAGATTACTTACACTTATGTTATTTTCTAAAGCAATACTTACTAAACGAACTGTTCCACCTCAGCTTCTCTTCGTGCACGCTCAGCTTCCTGTATTTTCGTTCAAATAGGTATGGTTGTGGACATTTGTCAGTCCTAAGGGAATTATCCTGCCCTCTTACAAAGTCGGCCATCATCCTTATTGCTGATCTTCTTCTTCTTCTCATAAACAGAGGCTTTGATTGTTGACCTACTTTCTGTGTTTCTTTTGAAAATTACACGAAGTGCAAATCTCAGCCTGAAAATAGATAGCATAACATAACGCAGTAAAGAAAACAAGTCACAGTAGGCATACAAGGCCATTTAGAGTTGCAAAAGAGTTTATCTAATGACTGTAGGCAGAGGCATGCTAACACTACCCATTAATCCCCAGTGTTTGAGCTAAGCTAATTAGCGGAGGTTGAGTTCTACCCGTCTCTTCCTTGTTACTGCCCACACAGTTGAAAGAATGGAGTCTACCTGATTGTCATGAACTCAGGAGTGAGGCAGAACAAGGAAACAAAAGAAATGTTGGTGTATCCCTTTAAACACTCAGGGTTCATCTGAGTGTTTCCCAATGTGACTCACGCGTTGATGGGGTCGTATTTCTGGACTCCGTAGAGCGGGTGCGTCTCTGCTCTCTTGATGACCTTCTGGGTGTCGTAGAGGAGGAACATGCTGAAGAGGACCAGGCCTCCATACACGGCCACAGAGTACAGGCCTGCCCCGACTGCCGAGGTGGGCGGCAGGAACATCGATCCTGGAGAAGAGAGAGATCCACTGTGAGGAGGGCCTAAACACTTGGGTGAAAATTATTTTACAGTATATTTTTCTCCTGTGAAATACACTATAATTTTCAAGTTCCCAGATGAAAGCTGTGGTTTTACATTTTTAAGTCAGCATTTTAGGGAAAGCCTTGTGTTTTTAACCTCTAACATGGCACATTTTGATTAGCTGACGTCTGTGTTTGTTATAAGAGTTTATGTGGACGAAAAATGTTATTGTTAATAAATTCATTAATCATCCATAAGGCAACAGAAGTGGAGTCTTAACAAATCAACAGAATTAAGAGCTTCATAAAACCGCATTTTATTTTCGAAGGACATTTAATGAACAGCCAAAACTATTATAAGTGATCAGAAAAGTCGATCAAAGCTGAGAGAAGTTTTCAACTGTACTGAAAAATAACTAAAATATAAGTGTCTTAACTATACTAAATATTAAAGCAAGAGGTTGGGACCACAAAACACCAAAAGAGGCTGCAAATGTTATTCTAACTAGTGCTGTCAGGAGATAAAAAAAATGGAGGGATTAATTACCTATGACATGTAATAAATTAATCTTATTAATATCTTTTTTAATCTCACTTTAAAAATTGCTGAATAAAAGTATTTTCTTTTAAATCCATTAGATTTTTGTGGCAGATCTAAAGATTGTTCTCCACCCCCAAAAAAGTGAAGCACAAGAAGCCTAACACATAAAAACTCTCCAACTTTCACGGTCCAATCAGGCGACAGAGGCGGAGCTGCGGATGTGATGACAGCAGGAAGTGACTGCATGTTTGAAAACAACAGCGGCGTGTAAAGCTGTCTCTGTGAATGCAGCATGATGCAGTTTTATCAGAAATGGACTTGATTTCTCCTTTAAAAGAGGAAAAAGAACATCACTTCCAGCTTTCTTATGGGAAGTCTTGATTTGATATTTTTACATCACTGCTGGGAAATCGATATTTAATCTAATTTAAAACATTCAAGCCTATAAAGTGCTCGTAAAAAAACCTGACAGTGCCACCATCATGAAAACTGTAAAATTTCCTTTAACAACAACAGGCTAACAACAGGGTCTAGGTGCTACGTCATATTGTGGTTTTATGTGATTGGTCTGTGAAGAGTGTGACGAGCAGACCAATCATCCAATCACCAGCTGCTCTGATATTTTAAGGTGTTACCCCCTGAAAATGCCAAAACAGTGAAATCATATTGTACATTAGATTAACACGATTAAAGAAGATCTCATGCCAATTATGACTGTAATTAATTAATCGCAATTGACGTGATAATTTGGCACTCCTAATCTTAACCAAACACGTTAGTCATACATTTCCCATAGATAGGCCGAAATAATGTCAGAATACTCATATGTACCATTTTGGTTTGCAGTTTGGGAATGTCAGATATCAGCAAAATCCAGTATCACACTCTTTAATAAATACTTCAACATCTGTGGAGAACAGGCCTGGGTCATTTATTCATCTTTAAAGTCTCAGTTTATATGAACATGTTTCTTGAACTGACGTCACATGAACATTGAATTGTGCCACAATCACAGCCCAGTATTTGACTCTGAGGTTGTTTTGATAGTAATGAATACAGAAGCAGATTTTTCCCTGCAGTGTGACATCAACTAAATTAATTTGCATCCATCTGACGGGTGATTTGTGTGAGTACAAACACTTCAGGTGTGATTTACTCATCAGATCAACACTTAGTGGAATTAATCTTTGGAGGAGTGAGGTTTCTCACGTGGCAACGCAGGAACATGGCTGAAAAAAAATTAAAAATACCAGCCAATGAGCATGGACCTGTAGTGAGTAATCAAGCGTTGGGCTGTGACATGTGAGTGCACGTGGTATGAATCCTGTCAGTGACACAGAGGAGTAAAGATGTTTATGTTTCAACAGTGCAGGGCAGAAGCTGTAAACTGAGTAAACCAGGAGAAAACATTAGGTGATGATGCTTTATGTTTCCAGGCGATAAAGGTCTGATGGTTAAGTGTTGGCTTGTTAAAATGAACTTTAGATAAAGGTCGTTTCATTGTGAGGTCAGAGCGATTTGTTCAATTTAAACTGAAGGAAATTGAGGTTTTGTCTAGGAACTTTACTAAATATTGTTTGGAGTCACGCTGATAATATCGAGGTGGTTTAACCAGGTTTTAGGCACTTTCTTGAGTACTAAGTGGCAGCACTTTTGTTCAATCTGACTTAAAGCAGTTTCTTGCTCTTACTAACGCTGCACCCTCTGATCTAGATTCTTGCTTTGTGTTGTTCTTACTTTCAGATGAATTTGGCTGTGGATAAGAGCATCAGCTAAATGAAAACATATCACTGTAACATTGTAAATGTGCTTATTTTCAAAAAATAGAAAGATAGATGGATAGGAAGAGGGACGGACGGACGGACAGACAGACAGATAGAAGGGCTGGGCGATATGGCCGAGAAATAAAATCCCTGAATTTTTTTTCCACAACACTCGATTTACGGTTTGAATCGATTTTCCCCTCCCTAAAAGAAACAAAACTCCCAGTGACATAAAAATGAAACAGATCAAGTTTTGCCTTTATGTTGTCTAATGTTTCCCTCTTAAAGTCAAAATCTGGTTCATAAAAGGTTGATTATGTAGCATAAATGTAGGCAGGTTTGTCTACATGAACACTAAAAAGCTGAGGTATTTTTACAGTATTAGCATCAAACTCTCTGATCAATATTTAATCAGATATTATCAGATATATTTAATCTACTTAAATAACAAATACAAGCCTATAAGAGTGCTTGTGCAAACCCTACAAGGCCGACCATCATGAAAATTGTAATTTTTTTTCAAAAATTGCAACTACTTACAGTTGGACTAAGGCAAGAAAAAAAGTCTTGATTTTTAATTTTTCAAATCTTCTGCAGAAAATAATTTGAATTAAGCGATTTAATCGATTTTTTTTGCCCAGCTCAAATAGATAGATAGATAGATAGATAGATATGGATGTAAATATGTATGTATATTTGAATATATGAATATATGAATATATGGATGTATTTATGTGTGTATGTATGAATCAATGTATTTATAGATGAATGGACGTATCGATGGACATATGGATGCATGTATGTATTGATCCCAAGCTCAGAAATTGTGACATTACAGCAGCTGGTTTCAGGAAAAGGAAATAAATACGGTGCAGCATTAAGCATCAGTATTCAGCAGTCAAGAGTGTCACTTCTCTGCCTGACAGAGGAGAGCTGTATAATAAACAGTATTTATTAAAATAACCATCATCATTATTATGTTTTTAACTTCTAAAACGTATACCTTAATGAATTATTTGCATAATTTAGCCTGTTGGATGAATGATAGCATGAATTTTAAGTCTGTATCATTTCAAATCATGTATCATTTACTCATGTATCAATCAATTTAGTCATGGACCAATTCACGTAACATCTATGGTTATTATGAAGTTATATGTGTGTATGAACTAACTATACTGAGAATAGAAGAAATCCCCAGAGAAGTCTGGTAACCAGAAATAGCTTGACCATGCATAGAGAACAGACACACAGACACAACCATGTAAAGAATGTCTAATACTATATAGACACCCACAGATGCCATGTGACCTCCAGTGAGACCGACACCCTCACTCAGACAGCATGAGACATCCTCACTCACACTCACTCATTCACTATGTAACCAGCATGTCTATATAACCAATGGTTACCCACTGTTCTTTGTCAGACTACCTCTGAACCGGCTGAATAAACAATCAGATAAACCCCTTGTAGCGTATCCTTTCTGCCTTAGAACATCTGATAACAATGAACAATCTGTTAATAATAATAACTTCATTTTACATAAAGATGTGTACAAACATGTGATAAATGAAACACCAAACTGTCTGTTTTGATCTCTCTTCCTGTAGTTACTGATTGTGTTGCTTATCGAGAGATTTCTCTACAGTGCTGCTGAGCAAACATTTCACCAGCTGATCGGACAAACACAAACAGGGTCAGCACCACTATAGGCTGATCTCACCCCATCTCAGCGAATCAGTATTGGTAGAACCAAGTAGGAGCAAGACCCTAAAGCCTTGTGTCTATTAAGCATGGCAGTTTGACCTTGACTGCAGATTTCTGTGACCTATCAGTGGACTGCAGTGCTCTTTGCTCTACCTTTTAATGTCAGAGGGGAGCCAAGCAAGGGCCAGTTATTTGGGTACCTCATCTCCTTATCCAACAATAGAAACACATGTAAAAACGTGCTGTACCGAACCAAACTGGTCTGGACAGCTTGATGGAATAAAGTTTACCATTTCTTTTTTGGTCCTTTTGGGTCAGGATTTGAGAAAGTCTTATAGGGTGAAACAGCAAAAAACTCAGTCTAAAGCTAAAAAAGTCAAATCTAGAAATGAAACTTTAAACAAAATAAAACTAAACTTTACAACTTTCTAACATAAACAAACTGAAAAAGAAAAAAAAAACTCAACCCTTTAAGTCCCAGCTCAACTGTTTGGCAGATGTCAATAAATTCAGTCTTTTTCTTATTTTAAGGATACAGAAAAAAACGCAAACATACCAAAACATTATATTCTCTGTGTGGGATTTAAGAGTTGAAAAAGCTTTTGGTTTGTATTAGAATTACCATTAATATTTTAAATACTGACACACCTACTGATCTGGTGATTTATTTATACAGTATAAAATCTGTTATTCATCAAAAACATTTTTGTGTGTCAAACACAGTATCATCTACAAGTTTTTTTGATTGCAACTTTATTCACAAAAATATTTTCCTTTTCTGATGGAATTTGACCCATTTGATGTCTCCACATTATCAAATATTAACAGTTTAAACCTTTAAATCCCACACCAAGAAAATATCTGGTGCGTGGCTTGTTTGTAGTTTTCTGTTACCAGAAATGCTGACACAATCATATCAATGATTTGATTTCTTATATTTTTCTAAACAATAAATATCACAGAATTTATTGATGGCCTCTGCCAAACAGTCGAGCTGGTAGTTAAAGGGTTAAGATGACACTGAGTGTTTGAGGTGAACCTGCTCGTTACTCACCAAGAGAAGAAGCAAAAACCACTCCAAAGCCGACAGCCAATGGCCCGCCCATGTTGAGGAACTTCTCACTTGGGGCGCACATGGCCACGGTGGACAGACCGCCCACGATGCCTGCTGTGTACCAGGCGGCCCTGATCATCAGGGGTCCTCCCAGCAGGGTTAGGGGGGCGATGACAGCCCCCATCACACCTTATTAAAAATAATAGAAAAAGAAATCTCTATTAAATAACAAAAAAACAACACAGTGAGGTGTTTCTGGTTTCCTGAACACACCAGTGAGCCCGTAACAGGCTGAACATGACTGCCCTCTAGTGTTCACTCACGAGAACTACACATCAGGAAAAAATGCTCAGGGTTCAACCAAAAAGGACAGAAAGTTTAGATTTAAACCTCTGGTACGAACCTGCATGAAGCATCCACGCCAGGTGTTTTGGCATCGGGCTGTGCTCGTATGAGATGGACCGGACCAGCATGCCTGCGCCGATCATGGCTGCAAATGTTGCTCCAATAGCCTGAGTTTGAGCAAAACACATATTCATGTTATAATGGTGTTATTGTTAAGAGCTGTTCATGCTTACATCTAGACATTCAGCATAATTTAGGTTTTAATTGGATTATTACTCCCACCTATATAAAGTTACAGCAGGAACAATATGACAGAGAAATTAACCAAGAAACAGGAGAATATTCAGCCCTCTTTGAAGCTCTTCAGTTTGTTGAATGTATTCTGGTATTCTTAAAAGAATTTCAGCTAATGCTTCAGTGTTTTGGTTATATGGTTGTTAACATATTTATCTTATCAGTCTATTAGTTAATTATTATTTTATTATACTTAACATTGGTCTAAGTTTAAGTACATGTTTATGGGTACATTATATCATTTGTATCATTTTTATTATTATACTTATCATTATTATTATACTTAACATGATTAATATCTAATATGGTAAGACTGTGTATGTAGATCTCTAACATTGTGCCACACGTTTTAAATTAAATAATACTTGGAGCTAGGACATCAATAAATGCACTGCATGTACGAGGACAAATAAATATATAAAATTTTTGTCCTGTTATCTTTATATGGGAATGTTGCATAAAACAAGTGTTCATCTAAATAATTATGCATTTTAACTTCTACTTTCACACACTGTTGTCATATTTATGATCATATTGTAAGTAGTGTTATTGTTAATAGTGCAAATTGGCCTTATTAATGGTCTCATTTTTACTTACCGGTAATTCATTTATTTTCCCTTCATAAGGAAGTTGATATAGCTTAAAGATCTTGCACGTTATAACCTGCTTACTTACTTTTAAGCTCTTATCTATTTTAATGTCTTTATTTAATATTCCTTCTGCTATACTGTGCATGAGAGCAACTGGAATAACCAGATTTCTCTTTTGGGATTAATCAAGTATTTCTGATCCTAATTCATGGGGGACAAACTACTGAATATTTTACTTCAGGTTTTCTGGAGATGTCAAACGTACCAGAAAGGATCCCCTCATCATCAGACCCATGAGTGCCGGAGTCCTGCTGACCGCGACAGCCGACAGAGCTGTGAGGCCGACGCTGCCCGCGAAGTACATGTAAGTGGAGTGGATCCTGTCCTTCACATACTGAGGCCAGATCCTTTGGAGAGAGTCAGAGAGAGGGGTGTTAAATAATGAATATGGAGCTCTGAGACAGTAATCAACCGTTTCTGTGCACCAGCCTGAGCTTCAGGATAAAACAGAGGAGCTGCCAGAGCTAAAAGCTGAAACTCACACTGCTTTCTCGATGGCACCGATTTCATTGGACATGCCAAGACCGTAGTAGCACAGAGCGCCGAGACCGACGACTGCTCCACCAGCCAGGATCACTCTGCCCATGCTGTCGACTGAAGAAGAAATAATGTTTAGATCAGGAGGCTCAAATGAAACAGACCAAACATGCAATGGAAAATATCAAGTAGGACACTGTGACTGTCACAGATAAAGGTGTGATTTTATATATACATAAATATAAAAGCATGATGGGGGATTTAGAAATCATAAGAGAAAACTCTCAAGAGCATGAGCTCAATGTTAACCACTCAACTTAAAATAGAACAGCTATTATCATTGTACAACTGGCATACAACAATAATGATAATAATAATAATAACTTTATTTATATAGCACCTTTAAAAACAGAAGTTTACAAAGTGCTTTCACAGACAGAACAAAGGCAGAAAAAAGCAGGATAAAATCAACAATCAGTTCACCATAGACCACGAGAGTCAGAGGAAAAGACACAGAGGGTCATGTTAACTAAAGCAATAAAATGGGAGAAAATATTATAAACTGGTTGGATTGAAACAGCTGGTAAAATGCATGATGACAAGGAGATAATCAGACAGTAGGCAGATAATAGATTTCCAGATGCATAGATTAATTCAAGACTGTTAAAGGTTGACAACATCACATCAGGAAGATTGAAAGGGAAAATAGATAAATAAAGTAATAATAATAAATACTAATAAGAAATAAATAAATACATAAAATGAAGTGAAATAAAATAATGATAACAGAAACTGAGTATGTCAAAACAAGAAAAGAAAGTAAAAACAGGAATAAAACAATGAGAAACCGTAAGACAGATAAAAGCAGTAGATAAAACAAGCAAGTTAAAAGAGTAAAAAAAAAGAATAACAACAATAATAATGATACTTTAAAAAAAAGAAGAAGAAAATCATGTAAAAGCAAGTCTAACAAAGTGGGTTTTAAGATGTGTTTTAAAAGATGTCACTGATTAAGCTCGCCTAATCTCCTAACAATCTTAGAGAGCGTGCATCTCCCTGTAGTGCAAAACACTTGAAGAATAAAATAAAACAGAATAAAAATAGAAAAATACTACTTTAAAAACTATCTATTAAACATGGCAGTGGAATGGCGTGAATAACTTGAGCTGTTTAAGTAAATAGATGGTGTAAAAAGATCTGTGTCTGACTGACAGTGTGTATCAGAACATTTGGCGGGTAAAAATCTAAGTGTGCTTACTTTTGATGGCGGTCTCTGATGGTTCAAAGGCAGCATCTTTAAACTGGTCTTTGGCCGACCTCACACGGCGGAAACCAAATCTGGCCTTTGAGGAAAAACCCTGAAAAAAAAACACAAAAGTGCAATTCTTGATTTGGAGGGTGGTTTTCTAATCACAATAAAGAGGTGAGTAGATGATGCTGGACTGTGAATTTATCTAATAACTGGAAATGGCATTTCTTTGCTTTTGTGCACTTCCCAGAAGGTTGAATTCAAACTCTTTTTAGGCCCTTTCAAGATGTTTGTCAAACTTTTAAAGCACTAATCAGCTGCTGTTGTTTGAGAATGTATACACAAGTGGATTTCTAAAAAGATAGGTTAAGTTTAAAACAGATAAGTTCAACAAAGATTTTTCAAGACGAAAAACGTTTCCAGAAAGTAAAGATGATCTCCATTCACAGCCATAGTGGAGTCATTCAATACAAAACTTTTGTTATGGACTTGTGCGTTTTGATGTTAGAAAGAATTCAACAGCAGCTGATTGAGTCTAAATTTAAATCAAGACTTTTGTTTCTCTCAATCAAGAAAACAGGATCACAGAGATTAAATACTTACGGTGCCATATGTCGGGTTGGGTTTGTTTTGTCAAAGGGTTGTCATGCTTTGAAATGAATCAATAATCTTAATTTGTGGTTATATTGTGACAACCAAAGTGTTTTACTGCTGGATGCAAACATTCTTTTTTTTTCATTAATAATTTTACTCAAATCCCGACAACATAAAGAAACTGTTTACAGAAAGAGAAGGAGGCTTCAGTTTAAGAGGGGCACTGAAATTTAAATACATTGTGTCAAAACAACATAAAAACAAATGTGTGAGGCAGTTTCAGGGGTTTACAGATTAACAGATCAATTACAGAAAAGTAAAACCATACGCAAAAGAGGTCAGAAGTCACTCAGCTTTTGCAGATTTACACGAGAACCAGGCATGGAAACTGATGAGATCTGTTGATACCAGCACCAATTATTAGGGATGCATGACATTGGACTTTAGCCAGTATCTGATGATATTTTAAAATGCACTGTCATTGATACCAATACTGATATTTCTGGTCAGGAGCACAAGCTCTTTGTTTAATAAAAAATGGACTCGTTTCTTTCAGTGTTACAGTATATTTTTTGCAAGGAACAGTTGTAAAACAAGAAAAACAGCATTTAAATCTTGCAAAAAGAAACCCTTGATTTTTAAATGTACCCATGCATTGATGATATGCTGATAATTTTTTGATTTATCATAACCGATACTATACCTATATTTCCGGTCATGAGCCCAGGCTCTGTGCTTAATTAATATGGACTTGTTTCTTTCAGAATATTATCGCATGAACAGATGTAAAACAAGAAAAACAGCTTTTAACTCTTGCAAAAACGAACTCTCGATATTTAAATGTACTCATGCAGTGATTAGGAAGTGTAATTATGTGCAAAAATTTCAATATCAGATGTTACCAATACTGAACTTTTTAGGCTGATATCTGCCGATAATGATAATAAATTGATAATATTGTGCATCTGTACCAATTATGCTGTTGATCAAATTCTTTATGAATTTCTGTGGGCCTTCTATGCGTGGAAAAAGAAGGCCATATAGGTTTTCAGAGGCAACAATGTTAAATACATGGCACTCCTGATATGAAATGCAGTGTTGAATGCTTGAATGCCTCATTATTGCTGTTTTCAACTTGGATTAACATTGAATTCATTGAAGGTTGTAGGAGGGGGGATATTGCAATGCATTGATCAAACAATATTTTTACCCACCCCTAGTCATGATAGCATCATTGACTTCTTAATCCTTATTTCTGCTGACTGCATCGGATCAGAGTATGACCTACTTGATTTGTAAGGCATGCCGAAACAACCCACTGACCAATGGGTTGTAACGAAAAATGTGTGCAATTCCTTGAGGACAGTTGATAAAGTTATCTATCTGGAATTGGATTTTGATTTACATCTTTATTTAAACTGCCTATTCTTAACAGGGTTGAAACAGATAGGGTTAAAAGCATTTTGAAATCCAACATATGAGCAGATTTGGAAGTAAGACACTTTGGTAAACATATTCGAGACCCATAAAAATAAGTATAGTATGGGACCTTTAGGAGTACATTGGTCATTTTGTGTCCCAAACCAGCACAGTCATGAAATTTAAGTCCTGTTTATGAGATAACAACACTGCCTAAAGTGCCCAATACTGTTATCCTAAACACAAAGAAGTGGTTTGTGGGCCGTGGAGCCTGAAGGTGCGTCTTTACCTGCTGGGGTCTGAGCAGAGGGGGGCAGGTCTTCAGGATGGGAGTCCTCAGAGCAGGAGAGCCATGGGACAGCACAGGCCTGAGCCCCACGAGCGGGACACTCCTCAGGCACGTGAGCCTCGCCACCAGCATGGTTGATGTTTGTTAGTGTGCAGCAGTCTGAGGAAAACAAGAGTCAGATGACGTAACAATGACATTGGCATTATGACGTATGGACGTCACGTTACTAATAATAACGAAGAAAATTATATGAAGAAGCCAAAGTTTGGTCGATATAAACACAGCAAAGGCAGTAAACAGAGAAAATTACCATGAGATGAACGTCAGATAATCAAGCTAGCTCACGTTAGCTAACAGTGGCGCATTACTGCAGAGTAATTATACCGCTAAACGTCTCGGACAGCTCGTTTCAACACTTTCTAATCATAATTAATCAAATAAACTCTTAGTTCAAACTCTAAATATCCTTTTATGACAGCATTATACGTCAAAACAGGTTAATAATCCTCACATACCGTAGGAGCAACGCTCGGCGTTCACCTTTCTGGAAACAAGTGCGCACGTCTCTGACGCAACTGTTTTGCAACCTTCGTGAAATTTCCTTGTTTCTACGTCATCATCACGCGCCAACAGTTGATGGGAGTTGTAGTGTTCTATAGATATCTATGGTTGTAGTTGTCTCCAGGCTGGATTTTGTAACCGCAACGGTGTTTTTATGTGAACTTTTGGGAACAAAATCTGGCTTTTACACCCACAAAAAGGTATAGAAGTAGATTTAAAGACAAAGCGTCAACTTTTTGACAAAAGGACACACGTATAAAAAAATAAAATCGAACAAAATAAGCAAATAAAAGTCAAAGGTTTAGTCAGGATTCAAATAACGTTAAGAGATATATAAGTCCAATTCTTGTTTAGTTCCTTTTTTATTAAAACGTATTATTTTAAAACATTTATAAAGGGATTAAACTTAAAAAAGTCGCATTCTTCCTCACAGAAAAGAACAAACAGATGCAAAAAATGACATAAAACACTAAATTAAATAAAGCAGATCACACAAAGTCACAAAACTACAATAACAAACAGACAAAACAACAGAGAATCAGTAAGATCCTGGGGTTGTTATTGAAGTCCATTGACTGGTGTAAACTATTTCAACATCACAAGTTATATGAGGATGCCAAATTTAAAATAAAGTCTGTTTTAAGAACAAAAATCTCCTTAAACTTTAGTCTTTGTGATTGCAGTCAGAGACCAGCCTGTATATTCTTCTAACAACTCACCTCAATAATAATTATCATATGATCAACAGCGTGTCTGATTAGTTTCGCAGCAAGTCATTATAATATTTATAATTATTTGTAACTTTAATTGGGATTGTTAAACTACATATGAATATTAATTAGATAATACATACAAAAAAATGTTTTAAAAATGCATACAATAGAATAAGATATAATACAAAACAAAAAGGGAGGAGAAATGCCCAACAAAAAGCTTGAGTAGATACAATAATGCAATAATAGTGTTTTCAGAGTTTGATACTGTATGTATAATTAGCTTGCTTTTCAAATTATTTGAGATACATTGGCTGAAACTGTCCCAGTTTTCTGGAATCAATTCATTCTTTTAATTCATTTTTTATTATCTTACCACATGCAGTTATTTCCATCATTTCCTCCTTCTACATTTTAAGTGTGAGGATTTTTGATTCCTTTCAACATCGTAGAATTTTCAGGCACAAGTTGTCAGGCCTGTAGTCAACACTCTGAATGAGTGATTACTAAAGTAATGATATAAAATAATAATATATGTATCATTTTTGAAAGTTATATGCACAATACAACAAACTGAAAGGAATTTCATGACTTATTCTAAACTCTTGCAGTATGACACAAAAAAAATTAGTTGAGTACTTCAAACCCCCAAAGTCAATGGGATTTAGCTTACTGGTTCATGTAAGTGTTTGAAATACGTTTCTGTGATGAACATGTCCTCTTGTGATCTGGAGGGTCTGTGAAAAGGATCAAACATGTGGAGGGTAGCTCCTCAGTTGGTTGAATTTATTCAGATAAATTTAAGAAGACAGCTGATGCTTCAGGTTTTAATTATATGTTCTTTAGGAAGGACTTTAGATACACTGTAAAAACTTTCACTCTAAAATTACGCTAAGTCACTGGTTAATAATTGCATTACTTTCATAGCAAGTCGCTGTAAATATTTTCACAGCAATTTACTGTAATTAATTCACAGTAGTTTACTGTAATGGTTTCACAGTAGTTTACATTAAAACAACAACACTTTATTGTAAATTCACGGTTGCCAGGCCCAAGGAATTACTGTAATACAGCAGTATTTAGCTGTGGACTTACTGTAAATTACTGTGAAGATATTTACAATGAATTACTGTAAAAGTTATGCAATTAACCAATAATTTACTGTAAATGTACAATTTAACTCACACTGTAAGATATTGTAAAATTCAGTCGTGGGGGCAGCAGCCTAACGCAGGGAAGCCCAGACTTCCCTCTTCCCGGGGGATCCCAAGACGTTCCCAGGCCAGCTGAGAGACAAAGGCTGCGGTCGAAAAGTCATTTTTGCTTAGGAAGGTTCCTAACGGAGGGAAATGAACCGGAAGTAGTTCGTGATTAGAGCTGTTCGAATAGTTTAAATGCATAGGAAAGGAGGCTCAATGCTTCCTTTATTATCTCCTTTAGCATAGGATACACCGGACCATCCTTTACGAAAGGAGAGGAGATTATTCTGTCCCACAATTCACCGCGGCAACAGCTTTTATAAACAGCACGTTATCCGACTGCTTCCGAATTCAACCGAATAATGACGAACAAATCCCTCAGACCATGTGAGTTCCCTCTGCTGTTCATCCTTTCTAAAGTTTACCAAAACCTGCCTTAACTTTCCAGCAGTCTGATTCTCTGAAGAGAGCAGGATATGAGACATTTGATGTTGATTATGTTTTAGACATGGTTCAATATTAATAATTTGTACGCCATTAGATTGTGGTCTTAACAGTTTGTGCCTTTCTTTCCTTCAGTTCATTTATTTTCATGCACTGATTGGTGTTCATGTTGATAATGAGAGGACAGATTTATTTACATCCTCACTTCAACATCGGTTATGCAGATGCAATTTTTTACCAGGTTATTGTGTTCAATGTTGTCTGAAAGGAACAACATTGTCATGATATATGATGCATGATGCGTCTTTTGTAGTCCACCTTCGGAAAATTGTAGTTTCACTGCAGCAGTAACATCCGCCGTCACATGATGATGAAGTGTAGTGAAAGTGTAGTCGGATTCTCTCTGTATGGCAGTATTCCTTTCCTAAGTCCTTCTGAATTCTCCTTTCTCCTTTCCTTAACCTCATGACGTTTTCCATCAAGGTTAAGGAAAAGTAGATAGGAAAGGGCTTAGGAGGTGGCTATTCGACCGCAGCCATAGTCTCTCCAGCGTGTCCTGGGTCTTCCACGGGGGCCGCCTGGTGGGATGTGCCCGGGACACCTCACCAGGGAGGCGTCGAGGAGGCATCCTGACCAGATGCCCGAGCCACCTCATCTGGCTCCTCTCGACGCGAAGGAGCAGCAGCTCTACTCTGAGCTCCTCCCGGATGACCGAACTTCTCACCCTATCTCTAAGGGAGAGCCCAGACATCCTGTGAAGGAAGCCCATTTCAGCCGAGTGCAATACTCCTGAGCCAAGTTCCTCACAGGGGCCTCCTTAAATAGGGGAGTTGATGAGATGATGGGAGGCAGGTGTGCAGAACAGAGAAACTCCGCCCCTGCAGCAGGAGCAGAGAGAGAGAGTCCGAGAGGGAGGGGGAGAGCAGACTCCTGAGGATTCACTGAATTCCACAAACATGGCAGACATGCCTTTTTTTGGTCAAGCCAGTATGAATAAAAATGTGAACAACAGAATACATGTTACTTTTCACTGCATTATATTGAATAAAATAAACTCCTACAGAGTTATAAACATTTTAACAGGGTTCTCAAAGTTTGAATGACTGAGGGCCAGTTTAGGGACCCAACATTAGATCGAGGGCCATCAAAGAAAAAACTCATTTGTCACTTTGTTATAGTAAGTCCATGAAAAAGTTAGTTCTTATATTACACAAAGTTTTGTTTAAAAAAGAGGCAAAATTGTGCCTAACTTTATATGAAATATGAAGACTAAGTTTTAAGTGAAGAAGTCTGTGGGGAAGTAAGTCATTAAAAAAGGCTAAAATGTGCTATAGTAACATCTAATTTTGTATTAAAATAATAATAAAAATAATAACATAATATATAGATCTTTGCCTTGGAGCCCGTCTCTGGTTTGATACTCAAGAAGCATCTGTAAATCAAATCACTCAGTGTGGTTGGCATCACTCGCAGCCTTTGGTGAGATGGGTGCACAAGGCTATCCACAGGAAGAGCACTGACTGTGCTGAAATAAAAAGTGTCAGAGAAAAGAGGAATTAATATGGTGAACATCACCCTCGTTCAAAATGACGATATGTAGTGAAAGCAAAGGTGGAAAACAAGGGTAAATTACCTTGATAGAATATGTAGAACTGACTTCTTTTTCTTGGTGGCATCAACCGTGAAAATGTTAAAAATCCGCGGCAGGTCCCACAATTCAGTGCGGTTCATGGAATTTGCTGTGTTTTGGCAGTGTATTGTCTTAATACAGTATTTTGTGGTGAAATAATGCAATAAAATGCTGTAAAATCCTGGTAATAATTGAAATGGCAAATATTGCGGCAGTTGACTGTAGTAACACTGTTTTTATAGTAAATTTTGAAATTACAGTCTTATATTGTGAACATTAAAGTTTAGTCCTGTAAAGTTTTAATACAGCAGTTTACTGTGAGAAAGTACAGTTGAATATTGTGAAATCCTCGTAATTTTTTACAGTGTATTTTTAAAGGAAAAAAATCCTGTGCTTTTACTTTAAAGGGGGATTTTTAATGCAGTGGTGGGCCGTCTATTCATTCTCTTTTTCAATAGGTGGTGCTAAATCCCTGTCATCCAATAAACACACATTTTAATAGAAAGCTGTTTGTGATATATTCAATAAGAGAGCACTCAGATAAAGCTACACATTATTAAGATTTCTTTCAAAGCAAGTTATCAGTAGGTGGGTTTTTTATTTCCTATTTGTACATGGAAGCTCTGCTGAGTCTGTTAAAGAAGGCCGAGGTGTTCTGCATGTTGTGACAGCCTTTTGATCAATGACTTGGTGCTACTATTACTGCTGAACAATATATCGTTATAGTATCTATATCTAGATATGCACATTCAAGATATTAAGATCGGAAAAACAACATTATAAACAACATAGATTTCCCTGCGCACGCCCTGCATGTACAGCCCTGGTAGTCACAACAAGTTTCATTTTTACGATTGCCTTTGAATGCACTGCTGGGTTTTCACCCACAGTCATATCGTATTGTATCAATATCAAGATATCTGGCATGAATATCAAGAAATGAAATTTTGTCCATATCATTCAGCCCCACTACTCATCAATATTAATCCACTGATGCAGGGTTATCACAGCTACAGTCACATTTATGCTCCTGAAACGATGCAGATGCATGTTTTATTTTTAATAAAATACAGCTAATTGAATGTAAAAGAGTAGCTTATATCTCCCTCTATGGCAGCTCTATGCAATTAGCGGCCCAAAAGTAACCCTCAAGTGGCCCGAAATCAAGGTGATTGGGTCTTAGGTCAAGCGAGAAAACAGAAAAAACTTTGACAAACACTGTCAAAATCTTACAAAAATTCCAATATTATTACAGACATTGAATGCAACACGCTCTGAAAGTTACTGTTGATCAAGTTATTTTTAATGCACTTTCAAATGTGACCAAAAGGTGGTGTTTTAATTAGCACTTTTTTATGTTCATACGCACATTAATATGTGCTTGTATTTACCTGTAAAAACATGTTTATCTGTTCGAAGTGTTAAATTTAAAGACCCAGTAGTTCAGCAGAAGTTTAGTTTATTGAGTTTATGCCCTTTTGGATTTGGCAATAAATGAATAAACATCCAGTGTGTTTGTTATCTATTTGTATTTCTTTTAAGTGGTGAACTTTGGTAAACTAATTGAATAGCCCTGCTCTATGGCATCACCACATGCAGGTCCATTTGGTCCCTATACTTATTATAATTTTGTGTTGGCTTGCTGTGATTTTGTAGAATCTCAGGTTCAAAGTAAAGCATATTTTTATTAAATAACTTTGATAAGTTGAATTGGGGTGGCAGCTTGATGGGTCCCAGCCTGACTAGTTGGGAGTTACTGGTATAATGAATGGATTGATGGATTGTTCCAAAATTAACAGAAGTGTTTGTGTTGCCATGGCAAAGGAAAACGGCTGCCTTTCCAGTAGCTCATCCTTTCTACCTTTCTGCTCTTCTCTTTTTTGTTTTATGCATATCCCAAGGATATTTTTAAGTCTACAAAGCTACCAGGAGATATTTTTCCTGATTTATCAGAGAACTTTCCAAAGGATTAATATTTTCTCATCTAATTTAATCTAATGTTTGTGTTCTCCACTAGAGGGCGTGTTTGCATCATCTTCTTTAAACCAAGAGCTCATCAATAACTTTAAAACTGTTAAACAGAGACTAACACCAGCGCGTTATAACAGTAATGGGCCATATTCACCTGTAAAAAGTTTTTTTCAACTGGTTTTAATTTAGTTTGAGTGGTTACAGTCTCAAACCGAGAGGATGTGTGTGTGTGTGTGAGTGTCAGTGCTCCTCCTGCAGCTCCGGACCCACAAACTTTCTCTGACTCCTCTGAGTCCTTCACAGTCTCTCAGTTCAGCCTCAGCTCGACCTGCAGCCTCTTCATCATGACTCCAGCTCACTCACAGCCTGAACAGCCACAGCCTGCACTTTTGGATTATTCTCTGCCGCACATGTGAACTTTACTGGGATGTAATGGGACTAATGTGTCGCAGTTTGAGGAGAAGCTGATCAACCTGTCGGAGTGAGGACGAGCAGCGCAGACCATCATGATGGTGAGTATTAACTGTCACTCAGACTTTATAACAGCACTGAGGGGGGTCTTCTGTCCTGCAGGCGAATTGTCATAGAAACTCATTTATACAGTATCTTAACTTAAACATGTTAAAGCGTTGTTTTAATTGGATGAGCCTGACTTTAGTTTGGCTGATTCTTTACACACAGAGCTGCTGAAGTCTCTCTTTATTAAACAAATCTTCACTTCCTCACCAACACAAGGGCCCTTGTTCGGCTCTAATGCATGCATGCCGAAGTTTTCTAGCTCAGAAAAAGGAAAAGAATGCAGCATGCAAGGGGAGACCGGGGTTGGTTGTCACACTTTTAATCCAGAGAGTATAAATTAAGATCAAAACTAGTGATGATGATGGTTGTTCAAAATACAGAAGCTTAAGGTCTTGTGGTGAATCTGGTGTAACCGCTAATTCTTGTAAATGATTTATGCAGCATTTTAGGAACTGTCATACACTTTGGTCCAAAACTGCCATGAACTGAAACTGCTTTTTGGTAACGTAACAGCTTTTTACTGTAATATGTACAGCTAACAACTGTAAAAGGTATATGTGGTAAATTACTGTAAATGGCAATGGACTGTGGAAAAGTCTGTGATTTCTGTAAACTTAACTGTTACATTTACAGTTGCCTACTGTAAAATATCATTACAGTAAATAACTAAAAGGGAAATGGATCTACATGGCTTCAGTCCTCCATTGTAAAGTGTCTTGAGATAACATTTGCAATGCTTTGGCACCAAACAAATAAAAGATTAGTTGACTTATTAATTTGGATTAAATGTAGTTACCACCAAAAAAAGGCAAGATTTCTTTTGTAAATGTTTCACATTTTTATGAGACAAATGCTTGAGAAGAGCATTTGATTTATAAAAATGTATATGCCTTTTCTTAAAAAATATATAGGGCTATAAATGATCGTTTTAATACAACATATACATTGTAATTTAAAATGTGATTGAAGTTACTGTACATTAAATCATCTTTTTATAATGTAAGTTTTCAGTGAAAAGTTATTTAAAGAATATGAATAACATAGGGCTATAAATGATCATTTTATTACAGCATATTCACTGCAATTTAAAATGGCATTTAGTTACTGTAAATTAAATCAATGTATTTACAGTGTAAGTTTTCAGTGAAAAGTTATTTACAGAATACGAATAACATATTCTTCCAAGGTAGGGATATTCAATATTTTTACAACATGTAAACTACAAGAAAGTTGTCAATCCACTTTATTTGATCCTTTTGTTAGACTGATATTTTGTATCTTATATTTAGTATATCTGATTTGATTTTCATTTATCTCAAAAAAGCACATGCATAAAGACAAACAGTATGTGTAAATGGGAAAAATGGCACATTACAATAAAGTGCAAGGGGAAGGAGGGGCTGAAGGAAGCATATGATTTTAATGTCTATTTGTGAGGTTTGATGGTTGAAGCTACATTTCTCAGTAGAGGTGAGTACGATGTTGTGATAAATGTTAAATAAGCTCATTATGTAACAGAGCCCTGTTGCAGTTAGTATCGTGACAACTGACCCCGACCTCCCCTATTCTCCAAAGTCTACCTTTCCACTAAGTCCACTGGTAAACAAAAGCAGCATGAATCTCCTCCATCCTGATCCTGATTAAGCTCCTCCTGCTCTCCACCTTCACTGCTGATAACTACAGGTTTATCCTCCATCACTGCGGTCTAAGAAGAGCGAGATCTTTGAATTCAGAGGCCAGTTTTATTCAGCCAAAAGATTTTTAAAAATCTTTATGTGACTATTTCTGATCTCAGCCAACAAACATCTGACCACAAGCTTCCTTTCCACAGATGTGCACTCTTTGCACTTCCTGTCACCATTGCAGCAGTTTTCTGGGTTGAGGGCATATCTCAGAAGACGAGAAGTAACCTGAAAGGTCGGCCTATCAGTGACAGAGAGAACTGATCAGTGATGAGAAAACAGTGAAAAGGATCTGGCCAAATATCAATCAATCAATCAATCAATCTATACTTGTATAGTGCCAGTTCATAACAAGTTTTCTCTCAAGACATTTTACAACAGAGCAGGCTGGAGCCATTCTCTTCATTTATAGATTCATATATACAATTATAAATAATAAATATATATTGTACATACACATACATACATTCAGAGATGTATCCATCAAAGCAGAGTCAAAGAGACTAGAATCACATTAGTCTCTGCTGAATATAGATTCAATTAATCTTTATTGCATAGGACCACATTTGTTAAATATAAATGTATTAAAGTTAAGCTCCTTGAGATGTGGCATCTAATTCTCAAGAGGGACCTCATGTCTATATGGTTGTAAAGATAGTTTATTTTTAGTTTACCTGGATCTAACCAGGAAGTCCCATTGAGACTTAAAATCTCTTTTACAAGGGGGGCCTAGCCAAAGTAGCAGCCAATATAATGTTACAAAATTTTTAAAAAACTTACAAGCTATTATGGATCAGTACAACCATGGATAGATAGGTCAATCTCATATTAGCATTAATATCTAAAATAAATATTATGTTGTCTAAAATGGGTTTAACTGGTCTAAACTATGAATTTATGTTGAACTAGAAAATCACTCGGAGAGCAAACACCTCACCCATATCGTGATTTTTACTATAAATATTAGTCCTACCTTTATTTCATGTAAATATTTAGATTCCTTGACCATGAAAACATACCATTAGCAATTGGATTCATCCTGATATCTATTTTAGTTCAGTAGTTACTCACGAAAATCACATTTTCGTCATGGCGGATCCAGATGGTGATCCAGATCACTCCTAAAATGTAATTATTTATTCCTTGTCCTAATCCAGACATTTCCTGAAAATGCCATCAAAATCCATCCATAACTTTTTGTGTTATGTTGCTAACAGAGAAACAAACAAACCAACAGACAAACTTATAGATGCTGGAAGATGGAGCTCGTTATCACAGGCTGTTCCAGCTGAGATCAGAGCTGTTGTGTGTTTGCTGTCCTTCCATCAAATCTTGTGAACAGAATGTTGTAGAAAGTCCTCATGGAAGTTTCTTAAATCTTTGACTACATGTCTGGATTCAAGGATGAACTGGTTCTACTTTAAAGCTCACAAGTCAAAGGGTCAGGGTCATAAAGTCTTGTGGTCATCCACTGCGTGTGACTCCAACTTCATCGTCCTAAAGGAAATCAACAGGCATCAGTACACAACAACACGACACTGCGAACATGATAACTCAACAACAGCTTTGAGGGGTTTACTACAGTTACGGACAAGGGCGAACGGTCTTCCTGAGTGTGGATTGTTTTGTTTCTAACCTGAAACCCATTTTTGTACTTGAAGGTGTTTCCCTCTTATTGAACTGCATTGAGCTGTTGTAGGCTGCTTGCCCTTGTTGGCTACCTTAATTTACTGTACCATCTTCTTCCGCTTATTTCTGGTCGGGTCGAAGCCTAAACAGAGAAGTCCAGACTTGCCTCTCCCTGGCCACCTCGTCCAGCTCTTCCCAGGGATCCCGAGGTGTTTCCAGGCCAACTCGATCTTCCCCGAGGTCTCCTACTGGTGGGAAGATTGTATCATGGGAAGTTATTGAATCTAATACAGAGTGTGTGCGCTAAGGTTTTTGTCCCTGGGAAGGAACTCTACCGAAATTCCTATCTTTCTGTAATCACGTTGCTTTCGTAACTTTAACTCAATGGTAGGGTTAAGTATCAAACAGAACTCAAAATCTCAAGACTCAAAATGGCAACTCTTCATAAATTCAACAAACTCATCATAATATTCCATCAGTGATTCATATCTTAGTCCTCTTTTGCTTACAGTCAACACTCCCCAAGCACAAAACACATATATACAAAAACAATTACTCTATTTCTTTCTTTGTTTGAACTATTATTATTAATATTATTATTTGAATTTATTTTATGATTTTTATTTTTTTTCATTGACATATGTCAATATCCTGTTGATTTACATCACATTTACATCTTAGTATAATAAACTAAAACAAATGTTTTTTTCTTATATCTATTTTTTTCTTTTCAACCACATAATCACATTTATATAAATATTTTGTTTTATTTATTTTACAATTATTATCTATAATTATCTCATCAAATTACTATTATCATTATTATTGGCCCTTTTCCATTAGTCCTGCTCTACTCTACTCGACTCTACCTGGCTTTACTCTACTCGCCTTGTGCTGCTTTTCCATTAGCCCCAGTCGCCTGCCCAACAGGGTGCAGTGTCGCTGTAAACGGCTGAGTGGCTCTGCGGTGACGTCATTTTGAGGGCGACACACAATCTGTGGCTTTTTGTCACAAACGGAGTAAAAAAGGAAAGCAGAAGAAGGCTGCAGGTGGCAAGAAGAAATACCCCTTGAGGAGCACAGGAGAGTTTTGGAAGCTATACAACAGAATGAAGCCGAGGACGAGAGCAATCGAGGTGCAAAGAAAACATGTATGACCTAGCATGCTAGGTCGTGGCACTCATGACTCATCGATGACGACATTGTCTGACCAATCAGTAGCCGGCAGTCGGTGACGTCATCTTTTAGTATCGACTCTGCTCGCTTGGAACCAGAGTGGAGTAGGTACTAGAACTAGTTTGTTTTAGGAGGTACCAGGCTAGTGGAAACACGCTGCAAATCGAGTAAGGCGAAGGCGTGCTAGTGGAAAAGGGCCCATTACATTTTTTCCTTTTTTTTAAACTATTATTATTACTCTTTTCTGTTATATTTATTAATTTAGGTTCAGGTTAGGTATGTTGTATCTGTATAATTTGGGCTCCTTACAAACACAGTTAAAATATTAACCGCCCCACCACACACACACACACACACACACACACACACACACACACACACACAGACACACACACAAACCCCTCAGAACATGATATTCTATCATACCAACATATTAGTGTAACGTGTCACTGTCCTATCTTGATGTTTTCTGTTTCTTGTTCACTATTGTGTCACAACTTTCTGTTGTGTTTTGCACAAAATAAAATTTTAAAAAAGCATCAATAACAGCTATCTCAAAGAATCAATATTGTAAAGTCTTTTGGCTTAACAACTCGTTTATCAATGCCTTTCACTAAATTCTTAATACTTCTCAAATCAAGACGGTCAAACTTTCATCAGAGGCCGTCAGTAACCAAGAAGTCACAGATGTGATCATAACGACGGGAGACATTAGTGGTCAAAATTATGTCGCAATTTTACAACATCTGTGTGATTTATTGAAATGGTAGAAGCATCAGCAATGTGCAGAATAAATCATTTGTGCAGCAGAGAATAAAAAGCCATGAATTTGGGATTGTTGACACTAAAAACTTTCGAGGGCCACCATGTATTCACACAGATAATTCACAGTAAATTTTAAAGAATCAGATCGATAATGTCAATGGTGTCGCTAAAACCTTGCCAAATCCCTTCCCTACTCAGTGGTCCTAAAGGGTCTGTTCACTTGACATCTTCAGTCTTTAAACACCCATAATTTTACCGCTAACTACGTGTCCTCTTCTTGTCACTCGTCTTCTGACAAGGCTGCACATTTCTTAAAGTTGAATCTAAATGTAGTGAACATCTGCCTCACAGTAGCACAGCGTTCATATCTAAATTAAAGTTTTTGGTTTGACTCCCAACATATTTTCATCATCTACAGGCGGCTATTAAGAGTGTTTGTAACACCATGATAAATGTTGTGGTGGTGTTTGAGTTATGAGCGGATGATCCAAAGTGTCAAATGCTTCAGTGGTTTGTGAATATTCAAGAACGTCCGCTCATGTGTGGGTTTGTCTCTCCTCCGCTCAGCAGATGTAATAAACAGAGATAATTAGTGTACATCTAATTTAAAAACCTCACAGCACTTATTTTTCAGCATGGACCGATCAGAGAATCTCATTTTATATCACAGATGGAGGAGAAGTGTGTTCAATAGTCAGCTGTGAGTTTATCAAATCAACTTTATCAAGAGGACGTCGTGTTCATTCAGGCAAAACTACTTTTGCTGTTTGTTTGTTCGTGATGAGTAAAGGGAGGAAATAAATGTGACAAGGGTGAGAGTAATTCACCAAAGTGTTATTTTGGTTGTTATAAACAAACAGCAGCCTTCCCGTCAGTGTGAGGGCCATGAGGGACTGACAACGATCAGAGTTCTTATTTCACTGGAAATTAAATGTCCAAATGCCATGATAAATCGAAAAGAAAAGTACCTTTAGAGACAGATTTAGGGAACTGCCTGTAAAAATGAAATCATAAAATTCAAGGAAACATTAAAATGTCAAGAAAAAACAGACAAAAGTTTAAGAATAAAGAAACTATCTAAAACTGCAAAGAAAAAGTCATAATACCAATAAATATAATATGTTCTTTGTAAATGTAATAATAATAATAATACGTTTTATTTAAAAGCACCTTTCTAAGCACCCAAGGACACTTTACAACATACATGATAAAAACACACTGCATTAAAATCACAATTAAGATAAATAAGAGCAACATACAAGAGTGACACAGTTAAATGAGGGTGGAAAATTAAAGGGAATATGCAGTTTGGAACAGATAGGTTTTGAGTTTTGATTTGAAGTGGGGAAGGGAGTCAATGTTTCGGAGGTCCGGGGGGAGAGAGTTCCAGAGTTTGGGAGCAGAGCGACTGAAAGCTCTGCTACCCATGGTGCTGAGCCGGGCGGAGGGCACAGAGAGATGTAAATGTTCTTTATTTATACAGCCCTTTACAACAACCCTTTCGGCGAACCAAAGTGCTTTACAATAGGTGGAAGTAAAAAGCAATAGATAACAATTAAAAATAAATAAAAGCAACAACAGCAATAAAAGCAATAAGAGCAATAAAATACTATAAAGTAAAGTAAAACAGAGTTAAAGTAAAAGTGTCACCACACTACTGTGTATTAAAGCCATCCAAAATAAATATGTCTTCAGTGCAGATCTGAAAAGGCCCAGGTCAAAAATGAGACGCATTTCAACAGGGAGCTTATTCCAAAGCCTGGAGCAGCGATGGAAAAGGCTTGATCACCCCAGTGTTTGTATTTCGACCTGGGCACTTCCAGCAAAAGATGGTTTGATGACCTCAGCGCTGTACCAGGCTCCCAACAGTTAAAAGCTCAGTTAAGTACACTGGGGTGAGACCATTAAGAGCCTTAAAAACAAACATTAAAAGTTTGAAATCAATCCTGTACTGGACGGGAAGCTAATGAAGGGATAATAATAAAATGCAGTTTTGATCAAAATGCAGAAAAAAATCAGGAAGTTAAGTTTGGAAAGGAGAGTCAAACTTAAAACAGCATAAAAATATAACTGAAGAAATGTGACATCTAAGAACAAAACTGTTAATTATAGACAGGTGTGTCATAAAGATACCCAAAGTAAAGTTGAAACACAGTTTTAATGCTAAGTGAATTTTAAAGTCAAAACAAATATAATGAAAAGAAAATGAAAAAATTAAACGAAAATGTCAAAAAGTTTGAGAAGTGTTGAAATAGATTGTAATAAAGTCCAAATTTAAAGAATAATGCTCAGAACCAAGTTGAATGCAAAATGTTGAAGCAAAAGTTGAAAAAGTTATCAAAAGATTTAATGCAATTTTAAAAAGAAATTCAAAATGTCAGGAAACAATCTGAAATGTTGAAAAAGAAGTTGAAAGCAAGGTTCAAACATCAGAAAAAAAGGTTGAAATGTGTTTGGAAAATAAAATTCAAATGCCAAGAAAAAGCTCAAAAATATTTTGTGAGAAAAAACAATGATATTAAAGTCAAAATATTGAGAATAATGCAAATTTGAATACAAAGAAAGATGATGAAATGTCAAAAATGTAGAAATTTAACTGAAAAAAGTGAGGAGGAAAAAGATCTTACTCTAAAAAAGTTAGAAATGTCAAAATGTCTAGAAAAATGTTGAACACAGTTAGGAAAAAAATCAAAAAATTGAGGAAGGTGTCAAATGGTGAAGTAAAGAAATCTGAAAAGTGGAAAAAGCTGGAACATTGTGATGAACAATGTTATTTTTAAAACAAACAGTGCATATGAAACAAGACTGTGTATGTTATAGCTGATAACAGACACAAGCCTGTAGATAAACAATCAGACTTAACTCTTCATTATCATTTGGACTTTTTCTTCAAAGATCACTCTGTAAAAGTGTCTCTGCTCTGTCTCGTCTCCTAAAACCGTTTAAATCCTCGGCCTCCTCTTGTTCTGACCCCCAGACCACCCTGACATGACTCGTTACATTCGGGACGGCATGGTCACGACCCCGTGACGTGTGCGCGACCTGGCAGTTTATGTTCCGCGATCTCAGCCCTGAGGAAGGTGCCGAGTCCCTCCTGAGTGAAGAGAGCTTTGTGGTGGAGGCATGCGGCAGGGTGGTGTAAGACGGGGCAGACTTCTCCTCTGGGTGAAACGCTGTCTCAGTACACAGCCTGTTTTCACTACACGCCGCTCCACGTCAACAGCGCTCCGTCTGAGCTGTAACTTCCCCTACCCCCCCGGAGAATTTCACAGGCAGAGTCCAACCATCTCTTTTGTTTAGACTGTGGACCTTCTGCGGGCTGGCTGCTGAGCTCCAAACTGGCCCGGGACAGAGGTCAGGATGTGAGAAGTCGACCTCCAGACGGGGTTCATGTTTCAGTTTGTCACTTCCTGCACTGTGCTGCTTGTGATGTGTGGAACACCTGACTGTGGTGCAGAAGGGTGAGTCACAGATACACTCAGTGCGTTTACATTAACTAGAAAGCACTCAGAGAGCACAAACCTCCACCAAGGTAGCTCGCATAATGCTGTTACATCTATAAGAATAGTTCCATGATAAAGTTACCATCATGATACGATTCATTAACCCCGAAAGTCCACACCTAGCATTCAGAATCATGTCGATATCATTATTAGTTCGACAGTCATTGAGCAAAAATGACCATTTGCCAATGGAGGTTATCTGGATCACCACCAATTGTTTTCTAATTGTTTTAAAGTTGGGTCATTACCAATATCTCCAGAAAATTTAAGCAAAAAACATCCAGTAGTTTTTTAGTAATCTTGCTAACTAAGAGAGGTAAAAACAGTCATTCTGGCTGAGAGTGTTGTAAATTTGGTTTAATAATCCCTCATTCAAACAATAGAGTTTTTAGCATGCGTGAACAGGTTTGACAAAACCATCAGTAGGCAGTTTATTTTGGGAATATTATGTCTAGTATCAGACTTTAGATGTCCTCATGTACTTTAAAGGGGTAGTGAGGCCAGCAGCAGGATAGGCTACCCACCTTATGCAATCGAGAAACTGGTGGTGGTGTGAAGGATACAAGATACGATGAAGAAAACACTTCTGAAGAGCTAAACCCAGACTGGCTCTTTCAAAATCATTAAAGGAACACTCCAACCTTTTTCTTTTCCTGTCTTGCCTCACTCCTGAGTCCACGATAAGCAGATAGACTCCACTCTTTTGACTGTGCGTGCAGTAACAAGGAAGAGATGGGCAAAGCTCACCCACTGCTAATTAGCTTAGCTCAAACACTGGGAGTCAATGGTAGCATTAGCCTGCCTCTGCCTACAGTCATCAGATAAACTCTTTAGCAGCTTGAATTGGTCCTGTGTGCTTGTTGTGGCTTGTTTTTATTACTGCGTTATGTTACACTATTTTTGGACTAAGCACCTTACTTAATTTTCAAATGAACCATGTCTTGTTGACTTACCAACAATGACTTCGCTCAACGAGGGAGAAGTCCTAAGCTGAACGGTATTAGTGTGACATGTATGGGGCTCAATCAGGCTCATCGTGGCTCAATCCTGAAAAGGTTTCTGAGGACGATTGACAAGAACTGATCCATCTGTGCCCAGTTTGTTTCCCGCTCAAGGCGATTTCACAGCGTTGTTCTTATGTGTCTCGTATGAGAAGTGAACGCAACAAAAACGCAAGCGATGGGCCTCATTTAGGGCTTATGTGTCGCAAACTGGGCTCAAGCGGGGCTGATATTGAGTGAGCGGAATGGAAATTCACGGAATCCTCATCGTAATATTGCATTGACCTAACGGAAGCGGGATGAACACCCCTAAAGCGCCGCAGAAGCATTACAGTCATTTCTTCCTGTATCATGCCGATCAAACCAGCCTTGCTAATCATGTACAATTGTGCACAGAGAAATGGGAATGTGTGACTGGGGCTTAAAGCACTCATCTCTAGAGAGTTTGTGCCTTTCTGGTCTTATTTGTGAAGTCTTTGTCAAAATCTTCTCAAGGTTTTTCTTTTTTCTTTTTTCTGTTTCTGACCCTTTTACTGCAACATAAGATCAGACAGGATTACACTAAATCCAAAGGTACCATCATCCTAAATGTAAATATCAGTCATTCAGGAATGCAGAAGAAATTCCCAAACAGACATCCTCAGACCCCCTCCTCACTGCGTCTCCTCACTGCTCCCCTCTGCCGACTACCTGCAGAAGTGAACTGCCCGCAGGCTCTCAGTGCTACAATTTATGGCTCTATGACAGGCAGGCTTTCCCCTTCAATTTCAGCAGTTGTACCTCTGAGTGCTTGGACATGCGTCCCCCTCAGTCCCAGGCTGTGTTTTAGAAAGCACAGGAGGGATATTAGGAGGAAGCAGCGAGCATTAGCCCCCCACCAGATGGTTTACTGCACAGCCTGTCCATGTCACCGTGGGCCTCCTCTGTTGAAAAGAGTTCCTCCCTGTGTTGACATGGGAGAGCAGCTGGTAGTTCAGACTGCTTGGCTAAATATCACAGGGAGGGAGGATCATCATGCTAACTCTGAGAACGCCTGAGCTCCAGAACAAGCAGCTTTTCAGTTCTAAAACTGAGAAAGTTTTAGAACTGAAAACTCTTATAACACTACGCATGTTTGAGTATTGCTGCTGTACATGTGGAAAGACTAAGACCTGTGCTCAAAGGTAGGCATGCATGGTGTTGGATTTTTGCTGATACCAAAATTAATTCAAGAACATTTCTGCCTATATTACAGCAAATATATGGGAGATACATAGCTGATAGAAACAGCTGATGTATGAACTGTAAATAGAAACAGAAAAGTTTATAACAGCAACACAACAAATCAGCTTTTCAAGCTATTATCCGCTGATATCAATGTTGTGCTGATAACACCATGCATCCCAGTTCGAAGGAATTATCAAGTAAGACTGTTAGACTTTCAGCCTTAGCTCTGTTTGTGCAGGTCCAGAGGGGGAATCAGTGATGCCTTTGGGTTCATTACGCAAAGTCATGCTTTTTTTACTAAAACGACTCTTTTTGAAACAATGTGTCCAACGCCAGCTGCAACCTTTTCCCTAATATGAATATTCTCTGGTGTGTTGCTTGCTTCATTTTTTTTTTTTTTAGAAAAATGTGTCCTCAAACAGTCCATTTGAAGATCTTTAGCTAGTCATACCTTTGGGGTAATGTTGAAAGAACATGTTGAGTCATGTCTGTGAAGCCATAGAAAACATTGGAGCACAGCACTAGAAAAGCTGTAGCCAAATTTAGTTCCTAAGAGAGGCATAATGAAACAGCTCATGAAGATTTGAACTAAAACAGCCTTTCCGAGCAGGGATGTAACAAAGGGGTTCATAGACACGCTGAAATGAAGAGGGATTTTTTTTTGCTGATTTCCAATATGCTGAAATTTCTTAATTCATTCCTGCCATTACAAGAGCACAAAGACTCTACTTAACTAAAACTAACTTGTTGCATCCATGATTACAGACAATTGTGTTAAAAACTAGTAGGAAGAAAAATACAATTTTATGCTTTAATAAATTACACTTTGGATTAATAGGTTAATGGAGATGACTGATGAGGTAAACAACCATGATACATTCTACTTTTTGTCAATATTACAGCCAGTCCATGATATTTTATTGGTCAGTCTGTAAAGTGAAAATATGGGCTGAAAATATTGGCAAAAAAAGTTCACATCTGCCAATACTGACAATCAGTTATTTAGGACAATAGCTACCAATACCAATAATGGTCTGATTATATCCTGCATCCTTAGAAATTAAGGATTTTTTGGCAAGAAACTCAAGAAAATACTTCATGAGGACATCAAGGAACAGTGTAAAGTTGGTGAAAAGAGAACAATCAGTGAACTTTGAGTATAAAAAAGCATTGGGTGCCTTCTTTACTCACTGTATATTAATTTGCTGGCTAACCATGCTCTGAACCCAGGGCTGTAAATGTGCCGTGGTGGATGAATTTACTCAACGTAACACCTATGTTGGGGTAGTAAATTAAGGTTAGAATGTGATTTGTCAGAGGGATGGCATGGTGGTGCAGCAGGTAGTGCAAGTGCCTCATAGCAAAATGACTGCTGGTTTGATACTGTGCATGCATGGGTTCTCTTGGGCACTTTGGCTCTATCCCACAGACCAAAGCATGCTTGTAAGGTTACTTGGTGACTCTAAATGACACTAATCAGCTGGCTACTGGTTCAGGTTGTACCCTTGTTCTTGCCCAGTGCCAGCTGGGATAGGCTCCAGCCCCTGTGATCCAGAATAGAATGAGCGGTGCAGATAATGGATGGATGGAAAAATAACTGAAAATGGGCAGACTTCTTTCCTCATTCCATTTGCTTCAGTCACAATATCATACCTGAATTATTTTATTGTCTTGTTTGACACTGGTACATATCTTCTCAGGGGATGAGCCATTTTGGGCAGCTACTGGCACTGTAAACAGGGAGAGTGGGAGGAGTTCTCCATCATGCAGAGATATGTCTAATGCTGGAGAGCAAAGATCCCAAACCACCACTGGTCCATGGACTGGTATCAGGTCATTGATCATTTAGCAGATTAGGTAGCACTTTAGATGGGGATGGGAATTGATAAGTTTTCATCGATAGCAATGCTATTGACAATCCTGCTAATAGATTAAATTCTTTAACGATTCCCTTATTGTTCCTGCAGATTTTCTGTGTGGGCAAATGCTGGCCTGTAGATTTTCAGTGTCAACAATGTCAAACACGTCACAGCATCGATAACTGCTTCTGCAAGTTGCTGGTGTTTCCAGTCACTTAAGGTTGTGCAGAAGGCGCCTTTAAACCACAGTTCTGTCCAATAAGGGAATTGATTTGCAAAAAGACTCATGATATTGGTTCTTTGATGGAGCTGTTAACGATTCTCAACTGGAATTGGTTTTCAATTCCCATCCCGAACTGTAGAGACACAAAAGTGATTCATTTCATTACCCTTTTTTTGAGTCGCTGAGACTAAACAGTGTTTTATTTTGACAGGATGACTGGATCCTCACAAACATGCATGTAGCTTGTGTGTGTCGGCTCCACTCTGAGGCCCTTCGTCCGTGTCACAGCAGGTCCATGACTTTATTGTATAACTGGGCCGTGACACCCAAAAGGCTGAGGCCCACTAAAAAGGCCTAATATGGGCTCTGCAAGGTGCAGATTTTTTATGGTGGCTTACATGGACTTTAACTACAAAGTTGCCCCTGCGCAGCCCCCAAAGCTGTTATTTTCCACTCATTTCTAAAATCGCTTCTGCAAAGCTTGAGTCATGTACATGTGAACGAGCCGTCAGTGGAGCATGGTGGGTGGGCATGTTCCTGAAATGCACTGCTGCACTTAAAGATAACAAGGACTTCCTCATGGGAAGAACAGGCTTCAGAGCAGCACACTCGACTCTGTTCTATTCTTACCTCCTTCAGATATGATATTTTTGTCCCTCAGTCGGTGCCTCCAACATCAGCCCTGCAGACTCCACCACAGCAGCACCTTGTTTGACCAGTAGAAAGAGGAAGAGAAAGTCATGGGCAGAAGAAGTGCTCTGACTGAGCATTACAGTTCAGTTTTGGATACGCAACAACAGCCCGTCAATTTCATCAGTCTCCAAGAGTTTTGACACAAAGAATTGAGAAGTCGTTACTCGGCTTGAATGTGCAAAATGTGTAACTGACAGGTCGATGCTTGTTTCATTTACAGGATGAAACATCGCCTACAACGGGGAATACAAATAACTGGAAGGCTCTTTAAGGAGGCGGCTGGAGACTCAGAAGATTGGCAGAACCCATTAAGAAGAAGTCTGTAAAAGCTTATCCAGGCATCCAAGAATGAGGATGAAATACACCATATCCGTCGTCTTCTTCGTGACACTGGTTATCATTGAGAAGGAAAACAACATTATATCGAGGTGAGGCCATTTCATCGATGAATGGGAAGCTTTGGGATTTCCATCTGACTCTTCTGTCCGATCTCTTACATACTTTTACAGATGACCCAAACAGAGTGGTGCAGTAATGAGTCTGAAAGCATGGAGATCATTCATAATTAAAGCACATCCATTGTTTTAAAGTATGCATGATGTTTAATGACTTTACAGTTAGGTGCTAAACATCAGGCTTAAGAGATTTTAAACATTTTGACATGAAACACATCAGCCACTTGAGAAATTAGGTTTTTTTTTTTTACCTCTGCCCTGGAGGTTTTTCTGTTTTTTGGTTTATATATAACAGACATATGCACACACTTAACTTAGGACAAATGGTGCTGACAGATATATTCATATTTTTATTGTAAATATTAGGGCTGGGACGCTTTTCTCCTGATTCAATTTTTTGCAATTTTTTAGGTGCTGATTTGATTTAAATTGCGGTTCTACGGTATTGATGATTTTTGCAATCTTTAGTTCGTTTTTTAAACACCAGCCAAAAAGATGAACAATGATGATGCCCACAGACTATATCAGGAAAAATACACATCACATGTGAGTCCGTTTTTAGGATTTATTCAGCAATATTTTTTAACCAGCTGTTCATACTCTCTCTTCAAAAGCCTGGATTGCATTTAAAAAGTGGCTTATTAACACAGACGAAAATGAAGCATTTAAATTTGGGGAAAAAAAAGATTTTCGAACCAAATATATGATTTAAAAATCATCAAACAAAAAATTCTGATACTTATGTGAATCAATTTTTTCTCCCACCCCTAGTAAATATTGTTAATTGCTAATACAGTTTATTCCTTGACCTCATTCAGTCTCATTTCTAGTTAATTTTACTTTTTCATTCAGTGGGAAGTTGATATTGCTTATAAAGGCTCCACATGTTTCGACCTGCTAACTTAATTTTCATTATCATTTCATTTATTTTCATTTGTAGTTTTATTTATTTTATTTTATTTTAGTTAAATAAATGCTCCTATCTATTCTAATGTCTTCATCTGTTATTTTTCTAATTATTATACTGTGTATAAAAGCAACTGAAACACCTGAATTTCCCCTTGGGGATTAATAAAGTATTTCTAATTCTGATCCTGAAAAAATAAATGACCAAAAAAAGCTCAGAAGAAAGAAACAAGACAAAGACAACAACACAAGTTGTAGTCTTTTTGAGTCTTAGCATGGCTGCAGTGTGAACCATCTTCTTTCATAATCGCATGATTTAAAATAATTCTCTCCAGCTGATAATGTTGTTTCAAAAAGAGAAAAAAATGGGGGAAAACAAACTGCCTTATAGGTTTTGTTCAAAAATAAATATCCTACCAGGTATTGTAGTTTGAGGGCTCACAGTAAAGGAACAGGTAACATGAAATAAGCCGTTCTTTCAAGTTCAACCTAAGCATTACGACATGTTGACAAAACCAGAAAAGATGTTCAGTTTCAGATTTAAAAAGTAAAGATCCTATTCCAAAACTCCATATGAAAAGATTTTTTCTTGTCGGCTAAACAGGATTTTTAGCTGAAAATGCTATGATCCAGAATCTGCCAGCATTTGTCTGCTTGTTGGTTACCTGTGAGCAAGATAACTCACAAAGTTCTTGACAGATGTTGTGGAGCAAATCTTAAAAAAAAAAACTGGCACAGTGCTAAATCAGCTAGAGTGATTTGATGAATTATTCAGGCATGTCTAATTCAAAGATCCACCTTGAATTTATGGCTTTATATTATATAGAACTAAATAAGACTTGTGATGTATTTTATTTCCATGTATTTCAGATTATACTTAATTACTTTTGAAGGCTTCTTAGGATTTAAAGAAACCCTGGACTTCATTTAACTCATATTTCTCTGATTTTCAGGGTGTCGGATAAGCTTGCCCTAAAACAGACCCCCCAGACCCCCCTTCAGCCGAGTGGTTCCTCCCGCACACTGCCAAAGAATAATGGTTCCTTTATCACCATCGGGAAGATGAACTCAGCCTTCACGTTAATGAAGAGACGTCTTGAGAACTACAGCGAGCACCAGGGGCTGCTGACGGGGGGCAGGAAACACATCCTCCTGCTGGCCACCACCAGGACGGGCTCCTCGTTCGTGGGCGAGTTCTTCAACCAGCAGGGCGACAACATGTTCTACCTGTTCGAGCCGCTGTGGCACGTGGAGAAGATGCTGACCCTGGAGACAGGAGGCACCAACGCCACAGCGTCTGCAAAGGCTTATAGGGATGTTCTTCAGAAGCTCTTCCTCTGTGACTTCTCCCTGCTGGAGAGCTTTATCGAGCCGCCTCCCGTGGACCACATCACCCCGAACCTCTTCCGTAGGGAGTCGAGCAGCTCTTTGTGCGAGGAGTCGGTCTGCGGTCCCGTCATCAAAAGGGTCTTTGAGCGTTATCACTGCAAGACGAGACGCTGCGGACCCTTGAATCTGACTATGGCGTCACAGTCCTGCCTTCAGAAGGAGCACAGGGCCATCAAGTCTGTCAGGGTGCGACACCTGGAGACCCTTCGTCCACTAGCTGAGGATCCTCGTCTTGATGTGAGGTTTATCCAGCTGGTCCGGGACCCTCGGGCTGTTCTAGCCTCCCGCATGGTGGCTTTTGCTTCCAAATACAAGAACTGGAAGCAGTGGGCTATAGATGGGGATGTACCCATTGATGATGACGAGGTGAGGAAGCTGAAGGGGAACTGCGATAACATCAGGATGTCCGCAGCCATCGGCCTCGGGCAGCCACCGTGGCTGCGCCGGCGGTACATGCTAGTGCGGTACGAGGACATCGCTCGGTTCCCCATGAGGAAGGCAACAGAGATGTATAGATTTGCCGGGATCCCATTCACTCCACAGGTGAAATCCTGGATCCTGAAAAACACCCAGGCCTCCAAAGAGGCCAGCGGAGTTTACTCCACTCAGAAAAACTCCTCAGAACAAGTGGAGAAATGGAGGTTCAGCTTACCGTTCAAAATAGCTCAGGTGGTCCAGAGAGTCTGTGGACCAACGCTCAAACTTTTTGGGTACAAGTTTGTGAACAGTGAGGAAATGCTCACGAACAAGTCGATTAGCTTGATTGAGGACAAAGTTTTTAACTTTTTATAGACTTTGGCAGACCTGATCTCTGAACCCTGAGGAAGGAAACACCAAGCCGTAGAAAACTCTGGAATGACTGATATTTATTGGGTCTTTTATCCTGATAAAGAGAGCTTTATTTTTCTGGCAATGTTCTATTTAAAGTTTTTTACTATTTAAAATAGTGTGATGAAGAAAATGTGTTACTGAGCAGGAAACTGTGGTTGCCCTGAAGGTCAATGGCAAAAGATTTCTTGGTGTGAAAAATGTTTAATGACCTGCAAAAACATGTGGTAAAACAAAATATTTCAGAAAACCCAGGGTTCTGGTTTGGCAAAGTGTTAAGCAACCAGGCATAGGGATGGGAATCGAAAACCAATTCCAGTTGAGAATCGTTAACAGCTCCATCAACGAATCGATATCATTAATCTTTTTGCTTATCAATTCCCTTATCAATTCCATTCAATTGACAGGGTTCAGAAGCATCAGAATTGTAGCTTAATTTTCATTGCACCTACTGCACAACCTTAAGTGAGTGGAAACACCAGCAACTTGTAGAAGCAGATATCTATGCTGTGACTTGTATGACATTGTTGCCACTGAAAATTAGACCAACATTTGCCCACATGCAAAATCTGGAGGAATCGACAAGGGAATCGTTAAAGAATTGGATCGATTAGCAGGATTATTAACAGCATTGGTATTGATAAAATCTTATCATTTCCCATCCCGAACCAGGCATGACCCATATATATGCCTCTGATTTTAGGAAAAAATCTAATTGCAATTTTTCTGGCAGATATTGCTATTTCAATTTGATTCAGGATTTTCTTCAAATAAAGCTTCAGTGCAATATTCACTGTTTACAGTATAGAAGAAAGTAAGGAAATCAAGTAACACATTATTCATCATCTAATATTGATTCTCACCTATCAATAAAGGCCAAAAAAATGCCCCCCACACCCCTCAACACTCAAACATGTCGGGTCTAGTGAAAAACACTTCATTAGGTGCATTTGTTTTCCTTAAAATATTATTGCGTGACTCACCTTTAAATTATGTTTCAGGCTCCTCTCACACACCCAACCCTTTCATTTCCCAAGAGAAAAAAAATCCTGATCACCCCGAGGGAAAATTCAGATAATTACACCCAAGCCTGGATTAGACTCCCATTGAAAAATCTACCAGTGACTTCGCTGTGGTGCCAAAAGCAGCACTGAGTATTGTGCAGCAGCTTGTCCATGTTGCTCAGCAGTACTCCAGCTGGCACTGCGATTTGTTCTCTAGTCCTGACACTGTGTCTGCTGGTTTGTGTATGAGACCATGACAACAGAGAGAGCGTATAATGTCTGAGTAAAGAGCGACTACACATTGAGCAGCTGATTATATTATTATATTTGCAAAAAGGAAAGAGGGGAGACAATGCTTGTTTGGCCACTGAAAGACAGTAATGAAGAAATACACTTATAGGAGCTCATATTTTACCTTAAATCAGGTTCATAAATACAATTTTAATAACTTCTGAGGTATCTTCACAATTACTCATGATAAAAAAACCATCTAGTTTAAGTGCCCCTGATTGTGCTGTATTCTCCCTGTGTCTGAGACACTGTGTTAGAGCTCCTGCCTCTTTAACACTTCAAGTTCTCCTACAGGGTGAAACCATGCAGTACACGTTAAAATGCAGCACACCCTGGAAAAAAAATCGAAAATTCAGTGTGTATGTGTGAAAGGGGTATTTTCAGTGTATCCAGGTGTTATCCACCTGGATTATCAGTGTCAACATTCTTAAATTTGCTACTGTTTAATGCCACACATGCTGCTTCCCAAGGAGGATTCAGGAATTTTTCAGGGTTTGGTGTAGGGCTGGGTATTTCCAGCAACCTCACGATACGATATGTACCCCGACACGATACGTATCCCGATACATGTAAATTGTGAACATTGACTACACTTTAAAGGTGCAGTGTGTAGAACTTGCAAGACAGTCCAGCTGCAGACCTCCACTCTCAGCCAACTAGCTTGCAGACTCTACACCTCCATCGTCAGAAGGAAGTGACATCATAATCACCTCCAATGTGAGAAGGAAATGGTGTCAGCGTTTTCAGTTACCGTGGTAACTTGATTTGTCAGTCGTGTTACATTAAAAAACACAAAGTTAATCGTAACACGGGGACAAAGGCAGCATCAATTCAAGGTTTTATTAGTTAAGACCCCTTCACACTGCCGCGCGGCAACAACCCCAAAAACAGCCACCCTGCTAGATGAGTTCATTAAATACAAAGCGTTTTTAAAGCGTCTGCTGCCACCCCGGAACGAGCATAGAGTCCGAGACAACAGTGACGGAGAGGTGATTCGGTGAACGTCACAGCAGAGCCCAAAAGTCCTTCATAACACTCCCTCCTCAAACATTCTGAAGTGAAATGCTGTTTCATGCCAAGTTTTTCTCCCGATTATCTTTATATGAAGGTGGAGCAGTTCGGTAGAGCTCATTTAATGTTAGGTTTGACCCGTGAAGTCTGCTATTTCCTGGTTCTCTCCCTCCTCCGATGTGATTGGCTGCAACTATGCGGCTGCCGCTAGAAAGTTTCTGTGCGGCAGGGCAAAGTCTATAGACATTATATACATATATCATAAGTTTATAATACGTATTTTATACATATACGTTATATATTACACATATATGATTTCTATGACAAAACCTGTGCGCGCTCACGTGGGCACCAACTGTGATTTGTCCTACTGCTGCGGTTAAAACTGTTTTTCCGTCTGCCGCCGTCACTCATTAAAATGACTGGAGGTGGCGCAAACGCGCCAGTGTGGGGGGCTATATAATTATTTATATTTACGTCACGTCTGTCTCAGGTTGGAGGTGGCTTCCGATTCACACTGGAGCAGCTGTTGGCCGGCTGAGAGTGGAGGTCTGCAGCTGGACCCCTCTCAGAACTTGGCATTTTAGCGACATCTAGCATTCAGATTCTAGAATGAACCTAACTGTAGCCAAAACGTCACGTCCCTGAGCAACGGAATCCTGTGAAGAACAAAAAGGATCCTGAACACAGCACACAATTTATGTTGTGTGTGTGTTTATATACACAGTTTGAATCCCTAGGACAGATTAACAACTATCTATGCATTCACTGCCATCCTCTCCTCTTCTTCACCTGCATTCCAGATAGATTTCAGAACCGGTGGACAGATTTGCATTTCATTCTTTTTGTCCCTAAAAACCACCCGTAGACAACACAGCGGATCAATATGTCGGCCTACACGAAACAGCGGCCCGCAGTAATGTAATTTTTTCATAAAGATTTTTCTAACTAAATAAAAATAAAACAAACATTTTATGGGGATGATTGTACTCCTATTTTGATGGACTTTACATACAAATAACATATATCTCCTATATTCACCGTTTCTGTTTGGCAAAATGCGGTGGATGTATAAAATGCCACATTCTACACACTGCACCTTTAAACAAAATTCTTGACAAGTTTAGCTTTTTCTTATGAGAAGAAAAAGAACAACGATGAGTTTTAAGTGGTTCTACAACTTGAGAAACATAAATTCAGATCCTTAAAGATGGTAGACCTAAGTATAGATTTAGCACAATACTTCATTATGTAGCTCCTCTTCTACCTTAACTGTGCCACTGCTAACATTAGCCAAAGTGTATTGACAACAACTGTCAAAATATTTAGGCCGTATCGATTCTGTAGAATCCGTATCGATACACATATCCAGAAGAAGTGAGTGACGATATTTTGCCGTATTGATCATATGAGCACAGGCCTAGTTTGGTGCATGTGTAAATAAGAGTAAAACATGCAATTTAGCTTTTCATGTTTTATTAAATGTTTTTGCACTAAATGAAAGTTTTTTCTGTATCACAGATTTTTTTGTGATTCTTAAATTGCCTTTGTGGAATATTTTATTTGATTTGTCCAGTGAAATGTTTTTGCTGTTGACCTTTAGGGCCACCGTAGTAAAGCTTATAACTTGAAATGAAAGTTTCAGGGACAGCATTGAAACTTCACACAGGAGTAAAGCCTGATGGAAACAGAAAGCTATCTTTGTTTTGCACTATTTTCTCAGTCCAAAGGAAAATGCCAGTCCAAATATAACGTCCAAGTTAATATCTGAAAATCCCTCAGGAGATGTGTGAGGGTTGATGGACTTTAATGAACCGTTGTCTCACTCCCAGAATCTACAGGTAGTTAGTTTTATTTAGCAACAGATTTAGCAAAAATGCTGCTTTCACACCAAAGAAACTTGAAAAGTTACACATTTATGCACAGCCTTATGCAAAGCTTTTAGCAGGAACAGGAAATACCAGCTCATTTCCATGTATTAGATTAGGTAGTAAATTTCATGCATAATTTATTTTCTACTTTTGCTAAACGTCGTAATGACTCCAGCTCTGAATGTGCTCCACAGGTTCTTTTACCCTTTTTTGTAGGGGTACAATTCTTGCACAAGTATACTGTATTTGCTGTACATGCATGTTTATAATTGACCAAATGTGGTTTGAAGTCGTCCTCCGAGCGTGAGGACACATTCTGTAAAAACAGATGTTTACACTGCCACTGTATGCAGGCATTCCAACTGCAGCTGGTTTGCAGGATCATGCGAGGTTTGTCGGCAGCTCTCTGTCTGTTGACACAAGTCTGTTGGCTGGTGATAAAAAGAGGCCCTGATACTCCGGCCTGACACACTGTTTGCTGATGTCCCAGTCTCTTTCTTTTGTATTCTGTTTGTTGCAATAAATCCTCTTTTTACTGTAACTTTAAAACATCTCACTCTTGGAATGAATGGATCCTAAAACAGTTGTTGACTGACACAAGCCAGAGAAAATGTCCTGCTGTTGTTTTCTGTAGAGTCAGAGAGGAAGCAGCGATGACTCGAGAGGAAGTGAAGCGTCAGATTCATGTCAAAGATACTTTGACAGAATTCAGCAACAGTTTCCTGGCCTTAAATACGTCCTTTTTAAAGCCCCTAAAGGGGTTACAATGTACAAGTCAGTGGGGTTGCTGTCAGCTCTGAGGTCTTTCCATGTTTATCATTAGCTAAGAGAAACAGCTGGCACAAGATGAGCTACTAAAAGGAAACAACCATGATGGATTTACTGCCGAGCAATACTCTAAACTCTTAAAACGACCTCTACATGACCTAGACCCAGAGGAGGAAGTTCACAGCTAAGCCAGCTTTTGAACTTTTAAAGCCTTGAGGTTATTGCTAATATCACATGCTAACAATAGCAATGCTAAGACCAGAAAGCTCTCAGAAAGCACAAACCTCCACCAAGGCAGCTCACATATTGCCGTTACTAGGGATGGGATGAAATATCGTTTGGCAATATATAACAATACAGTACATGACGAAATGCATCGAGTTTAAAAAAAATGGATCGCGAAATAAGGACGTCACGTCCGGTAATAGCGCATGTGACCAGAAGTGATGACAACAAACATTAGCACCAACTCCCTTGCCTCCAAAAAGCTGAATGATGGAGTTGAATGAGGTCTAAACTGAGGACGCTCCGCCTGGATACAAGTCATCTGTCTGGCAGCATTTTGCCTTTCTCATTAAAAAAGACGAAAACAGCGAAAACAAGCCTACCGCTCGTTAGCATACACTCTCTCTAACCTCTCTAGGGTTAGATAGAGTGTTATTGTTTGTGTTTGGCCTGTTAGGCCTTGTGTTTTCCTGTGTGCAACTCAAACAAAAACAAATTAGTTGTAATTACACAGTAATATTTTTTCTTTTTTACTTTTTTGATATTGTATCGTGAGGCATCGTATCGTGACCCGGGCATATCGAGGTGCAGCGTATCGTGAGTTTAAGTGTATCGTCCCATCCCTAGCTGTTACATCTATAAAAAATAGCTTCATGATAAAGTTATCAAAACAATATGATTCCTTGACCCTAAAACCCACCCCTGGCTCTCAGAATTATGTTATCATTATTAGTTAGACAGTTACCAAGCAAAAAGGTTTGTTGGCTCATGCCGGTTATCTGAGTCACCACCAACATGTAATCATTTTTAATAGTTAAATTGTGTTAATTATGTCTTCAGTTTCTTAGAAATAGTTTTCTTTAGTCTCAGACATGTATTGTTCACAAATGCCTTGACATGTTTTACCGAAACTTCCGTCTTCCTCAGCAGAGTCACTTGGTGGTAGGTGTGAGGCGTCATATCAGCGGATGTTGCGGAGGTGTTTCGACAGGACGATCACGCCTCCCGCTGTCTTTCACCTCTGCTCCAAGTGTGTCTGAGTGTGTGCACCCTCATCCCTGTTCATCATTCCTGTGCCCATTTCCTAATTTTGATCACTTTCCTAATGTAGCACTGGTGCTTGTTGCCTTCAGTGTGGATGACTCTAAGATTATCCCTGTCCATAAGATGGTTTTCCCTCTTGCAGCAGTCCATTATGGTGTCCCATCAGAAAAACTGACAGGAGGATCACGCCTCTGTAACAGCAGCAGATATGACACATCACACCGACCACCGAGTGACACTTCTGACGAAGGCGGAAGTTTCCACCGAAAAATGTCAAGGTGCATGAAAGAATATGTTTCTGAGATAAAAGAAAAACAATTCTAACCATTTTCTTGTTTACTTTTTGACAGATTTTAATGACATTTTAATTTTTATTTCAAAAACGAGCAATACAGACAGGTTAAATAACATAGAAGCAGACTGGTTTTACTGATAGACGAAACAAAATGAGAAACCACACAAAACAAACAAAACAAAATGAACAAAAATAAAATAGGAAAAAAATTAAAAAGGAGGAAGCTGTTTTTGTGCGTATGATATGTGTTCTAATCATTTTTAAGTTGAGCTTTTACCAACATATGAAAAGCAAAATCCATCCAGTAGTTCTTGTGTTATCTTGCTTAGAAACCAACTAACAAACATAAGATGGAAAAAACTCAACATCCTCAGCGGAGATAATAATAATGTTAAAAAATGGTGTCTAAGAGAGATAACCATGCTGTGCAGCTGGATCAGCTGATTTAATGTCTGTAATTAGGTAGATCGGTCTTGTCGAGCTCCCACCTACAACGATTGTGAGCGTCCCAAAGTGGGACAGCCTAATCAGCATCCTTTGGAGCAGGAAGAGGTGGGAGCTATGAATGAGATGACAAGATGAAATAACTGCTCGGAAAGAGATTAGCATAGATGCTAACAGCTTCAAGAGCAGTTTTATCAGATCTGGACCACATAAATGAAAAACATAACATTACAAACTCCTCAATAAGAGATATTTATTCTCCACTTTTAACATGTTTTGCCTCAAGTCTGTTTTACACAGTGCCCTAGTAGCACCGCTTTTTAATTATCTTGTATGCTTGTAGTTATTATGATTGATGGAACGATCATCCAATCATCTGGTGGATATGCTTTTGAAATGTTCTGCCCTCCCCAAACTCTTTCTATCAACTCTTTCCCAAACAGGTAGTCAAATATATTGACCAGTCCATCTGGCATGTCAGGTAACGATCAACCTGGTCCTAGGATGAAATTAAACTTTTATATAATTTCACAGGATTAAAAACTCTGGTTGAATACTTCATGTTGGTCCCTACATTTCTGAATCAAAAGTATGGCAAAGCTTGATTAAAAAGCTACTAAAGAAGGTGTAGTAGCAATTCTGTTTTTTCAGACACCATGGATGTTTCTTCCAAATTAAAGTCTGAGATAGTTTCAGTCTGGAACAAAGTGATTAAGACTCTGCAGCCTCTCTGTGTAGGTGACCTAAAAACAGTCATTACAGTCTCTCCAAAGGTAACTTTTGATACAAGAGTTTGCAATTAGCTGGAAGGGCTGGGATGTTCAGAAAAGAACGAGTTTCAATGATGTCAGGAGCAAAAAGTGGAGAAAAAAATCCAACTTTAGATTGGGGGGCATCAACACGATGTAGACTAACCACAGAATCATTTATGTCATTTGCCAGGGAAAAAAAATGCAGAATTGATCCAAAACATGTCTGCCAAGACAAAGAAAAACTACCTATTTGTCTAAAATCAAACTGAAAAGCAAAAAGCAATGTGTCATATCTATTTACATATTTACTTTTTTTTTTTGGTAGTTGTCATGATAACTGTGGATTGACTTTTTTTTTTTTGCCTTATTATAAAATGGCATTTTATTTAAAGGAGCCTGTCTAGGTGTGGCTATGCAGCCACAGTAAACATTAGAGCACAGTGCTGGTCCTCCAAAGTTGAGGAGCTCTGATTTGGAAACCTGGACAAGCAGATTGAGACAGAATCTGCAGTGATTCACTCTGCACTGAAGTGTTTTGGTAAACAGGGAGTTAAGCCAAAAGGCAAGGCTCTCATTTTACCACTTCATCTTTGTTCCAACCCTCACCTATGGTCATGAGCTCTGGGTTATAACAGAAAGAATAAGTCATGGAAACAAGCGGTTTTGAGGAAATGAGACTCTTCAGGAGGGTGGCTGGGCTCAGCCTTAGAGACACGGTGAGAAGCTCAGACATCCAGAGGGAATTCAAAGTAGAGCTGCTGCTCCTTTACATTGACATCAGTCAGTTAAGGTGGTTTGGATATCTGATTAGGATGCCCCATGGTCGCCTTCCTGTGGAGGCTTTTTGTCTGCCCAACTGGGAGGAGACCCCAAAGCAGACCCAGAACTCACTGGGGGAATCATATATATTCTACCTGGCCTGAGAATGCCTTGAAATCCCAGAGGAATGAATTTTATTTAACCAAAATAGCCTCGGTGAGATTAAAAATCTCATTTGCAAGAGTGTCCTGGTCAAGACAGGCAGCAGGTCATTTACAAGTAACAGACAAAAAAACAATTACAGACACTAATACATACATATGTGGCAGGCAAGTCTGGGCTGACCTTTTCAGGCCTGCTGCCCCCTGATCCAGTCCCAGATCAGTGGTAGAAGATGGATGGATGGATGTGCTAAGCTGAATTGTAAAGAACCCCACATAGGCCTGGTAAAGCAGCCCAAAAATGATTTTAACTTAAGTCAAATTTCTGACTAAGTGAACAGCCAAACGGATTTATAGAAAGACCAGGCCCCCCTATGTCACATATCTGTAGAGAGACTTGTATAGAGCCAGCATGACAGCTGTTTGGGTGTCAAAGAGAGCTCTGGATCAATTTGAAAGCTAATCTAATTATGATGTGATACAGTAAGTCTCAAGCTTACTTTGGATTATATCTTCTCCTCCCTATTGCCCCTATTTCAGGCAAAGTCTGAAAAATCAGGGAGATTTAAGGGTTGGCCTGTCCTGAAGTTCTCCATAAATGTCTCCAAATCATCTGTACCTGTGAAAAAACATCTTCAGATTTGCCTTTTTTATCTGAAAGGCTAATTGAAGCACCTTTCCCTCCTTTTTTTGCAGCCCTGAAGTAAATGTTGAAGTTTCTGCACACTGACTCCTTTGTCTCTCAGGAGGCAGAGAGGAAAGATACTGTGGAGGCGTTCTGACTTCCAGTGTGTTTACCACTGCGGGCCCGGCTATTTAAGTCTGCAAACCTAGTAATTACCCAAACTTTACATATAATGTGGTCCGAGTCATTTCAGTCCACCTGACCCCACCCGCTTCCAAAAAATGCCGTCAGAGAAGGCAGCTTCACACAGTCTCTCTCTTTCTGCCTCATTCTTCTTTTACACAAGTCTAAAATATTTGGTCATTCACACATCTGAGCTCTCACACATCGCCGACGCCAAAACCACTTCAGTGCACTTAAACTAAGTCCCTTCACATCAACAGATCATTATCTGGTTAGCTCGGGCTGCTCGTTCTATTTTAATAGCGAGTGTTCCCAGGTCTGCAGCGTCTGGCTCTAATGAGGAAGGCCTCGCATTCATAAACTCTTATACTGGAACGGCTTTATGTGGCAAGTGTGGAGGGTGGAGTCACTGTACGGTCAGGGCAAATATAGAATAACCACTTTCCACCGAATTAAAGCCCTCCCCCCCTCTCTGCAGTAAATGAGGGTGTTTAGGTCGCCCCACCCTCCTGCTCTGTTGTACGAGGCCCTGCCACATCAGCCACAAGGGGTTTGAAATATGCAAAGCAGCCCGAGCGGAGGATAGAAATGATCTTGTAGGATCGGTGATGAGCAGACAGAAAATTGAGTTAATTCAGACGTGTCTCGAAGCAAAGAGCATAAAACCGGTGCTGTTGCAGGCAATTATTATAGCTGAGGAGGAGACATAAATCTAAGTACACTGTAAATTATCTCTCACGCAGGAATGCAATTCATAAAACTCAGGTTGTTGCATGTGATAATGAGCGGCTCTGCGAGGAATTTTAATGCTCAGAACTCTGTGATGAGTGATGAGGAGGCAAATGAAGCAGTTTCCATCGATCATGAAGAAGTGCTGCGTCCAGAACGTCACCGTTTCTGTCGTCTTTGTGCGTTTTTCTCTCATGCAGAGCAGCCGGTTTTCCAGCATATCAGCAGCAAACTCTGCATAGGAGGCACTTCTCAGTCTATATCATGCTGCTTCAAATAAAAAGCTGGCAGTAAAAGTTGTTTGTTTGACACATCGTCAAGTGTCACATGAACCAGGCTGCCAGACATTTTTCTAATTTTGAGCTGCAGCAGCAAAAGGCAACCTGGGGATTTATGAGAGCAGTTATAGTTTGACTTCACAGACAAACATCGTCTGACATGGGAGTTCTGATGTGGTGTGGTCGCCCTGCCACAGATACACTGATGTTTGTGTCAGAAAGAAGAAAAAACATTTTGTTGTGCAAAAGCGACTATTTTAATGACAGGGAATCAAAATAAATGTTTTTTTATGTTCTTGTGATTTCATGTTTTTTGTTCAAACTTAAACGTCCATCCTGAATGCATGTATTTTGGAGGTTACAAGTAAAAGTCAAGGTCAGTGGGCCCTGCATCCAACCTTTACTTGTTTACCCAATTTCCCAAGAGAAGAGCAATTGTGAATTTTTAAACTCATAATCATCACCTGTTTGCAAACTAATACCTTAAAGGTACTATGAGGAGAATCTACTACCGGCGAAATAAAGACTCTGCTACCCATGAGCATGCGCGCCGACTATCGTAATGCTGCGTTCCAGTAACCTCGGAAATGGGAGTGACATCATCTCCGACTTATCGGCGTTCCAGTTGAAGTCAGAAAAAAAACATGCCAATCTACCAGGCTATTGTTAGCTGTTGTTAGCATGCCCTGTGTTGTTGTATGAAGAATGTGATTATCACTATGGCAGCATTTTTGTAAATATAAGTCTAACAATACGATGTATACAGCTGATCTAGAGCGACACACCCCAGTCAGAAGTGCAAATAAGTTGATTATTACAGGAGCTAAATAACTGTTCACACTGGGGGCATCCATCTTCCGTTGTCAACTCGGGGGTGGCGAGGTTTCACCGAGTTCCCAGTAGGAAATTCCGACTTCGGGGGACGTTCCAGTTGCAGTTTCCTACTCGGAGCCCAGAAATTCCTACCTCTGACTACAACTGGAATGCACCAAAAGACGTGGCCCAAGCCAAAGCATGTGCTTGTTGTGGTAAATGCAGCTCGGACCTTCCTCAGAACTCTGCATTTCTTTACAACTTCTTTTTTCAACAACTTACAGGATGCAAAGCGACGAGGTAATGTATCTCTTTATAGTTACGTAGCGGTAGTTTTTGATGAGTGACAACAAGCAATTTTTGGATAACTTATTATCGTAGTTGTAGCCCGATATATATTGCTACTTACAGCCCGGTGCTCTAAGACGTGTCCGAATAATATAAATTTGCTTCAGTTTTAATTGTCTTGTTCCCGAAGTTGAGTATCCAGGCCAGCCTGTCCGACCAAACCAGAAGGCTAAGGAATAGCATTTATAGATAACCTATTTTGATGCTATAAAACTCATCTTAAAGTGTGTATTTCGATAAGGCATATATCTTTTTTTTTTTTCTTTTTTTTTTTTTTAAGTTATTTTTTGGGGCTTTTGTGGCCTTTATTGATAGGACAGCTGGAGAATGACAGGAAAGTGGGTGAAGAGAGGGGGGAAGACATGCAGCAAAGGGCTGTGGCTGGGATACGAACCTACTGCCGCTGCTGGGGTTTGGAAGTCCCCGTACATGGGCGGACGCTCTACCAACTGAGCTAATGTCCGCCCGTCGATAAGGCATATATCTAAAAGTGAGACTTTTTTGTAACTACTTAGAGACTCCTCACAATCTCTTTAACTTTGACTTTAGGGGCTTTGCTGAAACGTTGCACAATTTAAATTTTGATGTAAGGACATATAGGTTGAATTTTGGAGGTTGTAGGTTGAAAGTCAAGGACGCTGGGCCTTATGTTTATCACTAGCTTGTGAATTTAAAGGGATATGCCAACATTTTCTTTCATTTCGTGCCTTGCCTCAGTCTTGAGTTGACAAAAAGACAGACATTATTTTTTCAACTGTGTGTCACAAGAAAGAGGCATCAGAGCTTGCCCACCGCTGATTAGCTTAGCTCAAACACTGGGAGTCAATGGGTAGCTTTAGCCTGCCTCTGCCTGCAGTCATCAGATAAAGTCTTCAGCAACTCTATTGTGACCCGTTTGTTTTAACCATGTCATGTAACATCGTCTATTTTTAGATTAAGACTATCTTTTTATGTGGGCAGAGCTTGCCCACCGCTGATTAGCTTAGCTCAAACACTGGGAGTCAGTGGGTAGCGTTAGCTGGCCTCTGCCTGCAGTCATCAGATAAAGTCATCTGCAACTCTGTTGTGACCCATTTGTCTTAACCATGTCATGTAACATTGTCTATTTTTGGATTAAGATTAGCTCTATATGTTGTTTTTGAAAGAAACTCATATGAAACTAAACTTCAGAGCGCAATTGTACTAGTAAATAGCTAAGGAAGACGGCAGAGGAAGACACATGAAGTGGTATTCTTAGTCTAACAATAGATAATATAACATACTGCACTAAAAAACAAGTCAAAACTAGCACACAGGACTGTTTAGAGTTGCTGAAAAGTTTATCTGATAACTGCAGGCAGAGGATGGCTACCCATTGACTCCCAGTGTTTGAGCTAAGCTAATTAGCAGAGGGCGAGCTTTGGCCGTCTCTTCCTTGTTACTGCTCGCACAGTCAAAAGAATGGAGTCTATCTGCTTTCATTGACTCAGGAGTGAGGCAAGACAAGAAAACTAAAAATAATGTTGGCGTATCTCTTTAGTTTTTTTGCTCAAAATGATATAATGGACTTTCTTCAATCTTTACACAAATGCAAGCTCTGACTAAACATTTTGAAAGTAACTGGTGAAAAGGACCAGTTCTCTGGACTCCATGCCCTTCATTCATTATCTACATAGATTTTGAAGGTCATGAGTCAATGGTCAGTGCCTGATGTTCATCCCATGTTGGCACAATCCCTATAGCTTCAAATGTTTTTTTCCAACATAACATTAATGTAAATTTTGATTTAAGGGCATTTTTTGCATCACAAATCAAAGGTCCCAGGCCCAGGTTTATCTTTACCTTGAGAATATAATATCACAGGAATGCTTGTGCTCATTTTAAAACCAACATCCACAACCACAAAGTAAATCAGACTTTTACCCAAAGAACCACAACAAAAACTACCCCCGACCTCTCTGAGCTTCATCTGTATTTTTAATGTCTAGCAGTTGTATCCTCTTAAGGCACATAACCATGAAAATGTGCCTCTATGTTTTCCTGACACTCAAAGAGCTTGCATTACACCATATAAATGTAGAAATACAACTCAATTTCCATATTTTTTTCTTAATCTGTTAGCTGTTTATCTTTTTGAGGAAGTTGTGCAACAGTTTCACCCATGCTCTGTAATCATGGCCTTTTGAAATCACACTTCCTTCTTCTTCGTCTTTTCTCTTTTCATGTGAAGCTTCTTATCTCAAATCAATTACTTTCAGAGAAAAAGTCCAAATTCTCTGGAACATGACAAACAGCTTTTTTGTCTGTTTCCTGAAAGCTCCACTGTGGCTGACCACACTGTAAAAGCCTTGGACAGAACGGAAATGGATGCCCATTTTCTCTGGATTTAGGTTCAACAAAACATGTGAAAAATACCCTCGAGATGTGGGCAGAGGCTCAAACTGTCTGACCATTACAGCCACCAAAATGTATAAGGAAACAAAATAACAATGATTGTGATGACTGTGGTGGAGCAAGAAAAACACAACAGACAATTTGCTTGTTACTGTAAAGTCTGGATGGTGTCTGTGAGGGGTTGGTGGTTAAAGAAAAAAGTCAGAAGACGGCATGTTCTTACTAATTTTGTTTTAGTTTCATGAGGCGTTAGGGTTTTATGTTATCTTAATTCCTAAGGAGAGAGTCCTCACATTTTTTATGTTTTTTAAGTTTGTCTGTTATTGTAATTCCAAAGGACAGAGAGTCCTCAACGTTTGGCCAGCTTTGAATGGCATGTGTCCCGAATTTGAGAGAACATTTTCGATATTTTAGTGCTCCAGAGACAAGCAATATGCACAAATTAATAGCTTAACCTTCACATCTCAAAGCTATTTTGGCTTTTTTTTGGTCCATGTGGACATTTTTTTGCAATAATGCACAGAAAATCTAAACCCTGTCAAACATCTAAAGACATCCATTTTTTTCTGGACAACCTTGGCTTTCAGAATATTTATGCTGTCCTGGTGTCAGATTTATGCATGAAAAGTTGTACAGACATAAAGTTAAAACCAAAATTCAGAACAGAAATGAAATCTCGCAGAACTTAAAACTAAGCACATATCTGTTTGCCATGATAAAGTCTTTTAACATCTAAATAAAGTTCAGTCAAGCTGTAGTAATTATGGAGGAAGACTCAAAAACTATGCACATAGTTACCCTTTTAGTTTCACCATCGTTAGGGATTCATGTTTCTAAAGAGAGTTGTTTTTTTTTTTTAACTTCAGAATCAGTTACCACTGGGCATCCAAAAGTTATTTCAAAAAAGAGAAAATAAACACAATCTCCGAGGATTATGTTTTTTCAAAAAACAGCCAGTTCGTACAACCACCAAAACACTGTGTATCAGTCAAAGGAGTCAATTTGTGGAGCAAATGTAATGAAAAAATGAAAACATGTAGATCACTTAAACAGTTCAAACAGATTTATATAAATCTCACTCTAAGTAGATACAAGAGTGAGATTGAAGCAAACAAACTAACAAAAAATGTGTTGTTTGTGTTCTTTTTTGTTTGCTTTATTGTGATATACTTTCTTTTCTTCTGTTTTGTTTTTCTGCACAAGCTCGGGCAGATTAGACTGTAAATATGTAAAGACAAAGAGGTAGGATTAGAAAAGTCTTCTGACTTCATCCTACACCCTTTCGGACAAGGTATAAAGATTTATGTTATGTCTTTCACTTGTTCGAATAAACAAATAAATGAATAAATGAACTTATCAGAGTGCAAAGTTTGGCTGTTACTATAATTCTAAAGGAGCGATTCAGTTATACTGATGCCCAATATATGCACAAAAAGATGTAGAAACTTAATGATAAAATCAAAATTTAAAACATAAGCTAAATCTCACTGAACTTTGAAGAAAGAATATACTTATTTGTCATGATAAAGCCATTTTACGTCTGATTATACTATACTACTCAATCTTTAGCTATTATAGTCAAAAATGAAAGCAACAAGACTCACTTTTCATGCCATTATTGAATGCAATATAAATGTTTTAAAGAGCCACATCACATTACTAACATTTCCTTTTTATATATTTTAGGAAGCAACAAGTACTTCTTTTTTGTTGTTGATATTTGGTTGCTGCTGATTGAACACTACTGGCAAGAGAACAAGAGGAGATGAAAATGGGTGAAGCTGATTGGTTCGCAAGACTTGCAGGATGCTGCCACTGTCTCCAAGAGTCAAAATAAAGGTCTTATAATATCACTACTATATTTCTATCTGAGAAAATAAATTATTCAAAAAATCACTAATTATGTACATTTCACAGCGGATCCACAAAAACAACTTTTCTGGAATAAAACTCTGCACTTCAAGGCTAAATCAAAAACCTTTTGGTTGGGTATATTTGACCTGAAGCCAATTTTCAACTGACAAAAGTGAGATCTTCCAAAAACTGTTGTCCCCATCAAGATCTGTCATACAGTCCCAGAGATATAAGTGAACAGTGTAAGTGTTATCACTTGCGGGTGCCGGCAATCCCATGAGGTTAGGAGGGTTGAAAGACGCCACAGAGTTTAAAAAAGAATCCTAGTTTTAATCAGCTAGCATTATATGATAAACTATATGTATACATAGCTAAGGCCTGGCACACACAACCGATTAGAAAACACTTGCAGTGCCACAAAGAGAGACACAACACACCAACAGACTCTGACACCAACAACCAGGGCATCTACTCGCACAGCATGTAATCTTAAGAGATAAAACGCAATTTTATTGTAAACAAACATGGTGGACAACTTCAGGAGAAACTGGAGCTAAATGCGGCTAGTAGTTAGCTTCCTGTAACATCTGTGGTCTTTGATTTTTTTCCAGTTTCTTTCTTTACCGATTTTTAAATTTTTTATTTAGAGGTTATGCTACGTTTGCCACCAATACATAAGTTGGATCTCCATTTCTGACGTTTGTCTAACTTTACTGTTGTTGCCATGACTATGTTTACTTGCTGCACAATTGGCTTTGTCTTATTCTATATGACAAAACAAAGAGGGCATATGTCTTCAAGTCAAGATGTGCCTGACCCATATACAAGGGGATAAAACGACTCTTAACTCACTTCACACCACAGGATAATCAGGTAAGATCATCTTAAGGAGCCACAGACAATCAGACCTTTGCTGACTTTAGCTAACAGTGGGGATCCAAGCCAAAACTTAAGCCTATTATCCTGTAGCCTATACCTTTCTTTAGTTAAAAAAAGGGGTTCTCACAAGGTATTTTAAGAGTTCAGTTTGGAACAACATATTTATATTTACAATGCACTGGCTTTTTAGCATGTCAGGAGTGGTTTAAACTACGTAAAAGCTGAATCACAAGTTATTTTAATGGTATAAGCCCCAGAGATTTCACAACAGGTTGGCAGAGACTAGAGGAAGGTCCCTTTTTTGTATCTAGCCTAATAAGGGTCTATTATGGTACAAGAGGGCATATGTCATGACAAACCAATCTTTGACTTCCATACAAGGCTTCCTTCATATAAGAATGGGGCCCCCTCTAACATTTTGATTATGAGCTCAGTGTTTATGCATAACCCTGCCAACTCCTCTACCCAGCCCTGAGAGGAAACATCAAGCATTACGCCCTCTCTAAATGTAGAGATTAAACTGGTTTGTAATAACAGAGACGTTTCACGGTTTAAGTCATTCAGCATGGCATGTAGACACAATCTTCCCCCCGCAGAACAAACAATGGCTCCGTGGGTGAGGGGGAGTTTGAGTAAATAGTTGGGGTTAGGTCAGCACGTGGTACAAAGACGACAAGATGACAAAGCACTGCACTGATTTTCAGTGAATAGGTGTCATTTGTGTATTTACTTAACCTCTCTCCTTTTTGTTCTCTCTTTGTTTCTAGATCAACATTTCCACTTAGAGAGGAGGTAAAGTTACAAAACCTTCAATTTAAATCCAGGGACACACTTTCAATGAATGTTTTCTGCATTCTCGAGCACACACTTCCTGTTTTGGATTATTTAGGCAACAAAAGGCCCCGAATGGGGAAAATAGCAACATTTTAACTAGTTTAATTTAAGGCGAGATGCTCTAAAGCAGGAGTGGACAACTTTGATTACCAAGAGGGCCACATACATTTTTTTCCAGTGACTGAGAGCTAGATAAGATTATATAAAATAGTACTTTATTAATCTCTTTGGGAATAACTCCCTCAGGGAAATTAAGAATCAGTGGCAGTCGATCGTTACAGATTAAAAAAAAGATATATAAAAAGAAAAAAATTGATAAAAAAAATTAGATCTTAATTTAACTATACATATATATATATATATATATATATATATATATATATATATATATATATATATATATATATATATACATATATATATACAGTATACATATATTAATTTAAATGAAATAAAATAAAAAATATACTGCTCCTTCCCATCCTCTGTATTCCTGCTCCTCTTAATTATTTTAACTCAAACACAATTTACATTTTTTTTTCAGAAATGACAGACGGACCTCTCTGAGTGAAATGAAGGGCTGAATGTGGCCTCCGGGCTGCCACTTGCCCACCCCTGCTCTAAAGATAACTTTGAAACCAGAATCATGTGGAAAACAGGCTAAGTAACCATTTAGATTCCTTTAATCTTTCATTTAAATCCGTACTTCATGTTAAGAAACCCTGTTTCTTAGATTTCTGCCTGATTTGCTGCTAAAGTACAGCACAAATGGAGTTACTGTAGCTTCCTCGAGTACAAGATGTGCCCCCATTTGCATTCTGAATTAGGGTCTGTGAAAGAACTGTTTCCTCAGCCAGTCCTTGTGAGGGTTACACAAAGCGTCAGTCTTCCCGTACATCAATACCTCCTTTTGTGTCTGCACCAAGAGGTCTTTAAAAAAAATTTAGAACTACTGAATGGGTCGCTCCGTTTGTCCCGCTCGGCTGGCTGCGCTCCAAAAACAGAGTAAGTGCCTTTCTGCTGCGACTAATAACAGCGATGAAACAGGCATCACAGTTACAGGCTGAGAGGAGCAGCAGGAGCATTTCACCAACGTGATCCTGATGCATTTACCAATTATAGATTAAAGCTCAGACCGGGCAGTGTAATGACAGGCCTCTCTCTCGGACCATGTGAGCAACGGCCATGTGATGCTGCTGCATGGCTGCTGCACATGAAAGAAGGATCCAGTAAAGATGCTGGAGAAAAACAGGGCAGATTATTTGCTTGATATTCTCCATGAGGTACTAAAGTCCAAACATAAGGAGAGGTACAGGGGGATGTTTTGTCTACTTTTTTTCTGACACTTCTTGTGTAGGTATGGCCTCTAATTTCCAAGGAGAGGGACAACAGGGTATAGCTCAAGTTTAAGACAGTATCTCCCCTCAGAGTAACATTAAGGCAAAGGGACTACAGCGATGGAAAGGCAGAGACGTAAAGACACAACAGATAAGAAAGCAGCAGGAATGTTGAGACCTCTTTATATGACAGATCAAACTCTTTTTATTCATGTGCCAACATCTCTGTTTAACCCTCTCATGCATAAATTATTAACCCTTTAGCTCCCAGCTCAACTTTTGGGCCAAGGTAAAAAAAAAAATGCAGGAATATTTCATTTGTTAAAAAACACAACACATTAACAAAAATCAATAAAGTACATATTGAAAAAAAACACAACACATCATTGCTTTTCTGTCAATGATTTAGGATACAGAAATAAACTGAAAACAAACCAAAAGAACTAATATTTCTATGAGCAGGATTTAAAAAGCTAAAAGTTATAATTATTACTATCATTATTATTTAAACAGTTATCTTAACCATTTCCTAATATGATCTATCTATCTATCTATCTATCTATCTATCTATCTATCTATCTATCTATCTATCTATCTATCTATTATGGACAAAAAATTCTGACTTTTCTAATTTATTTTGTCCCAAACTTTATGTGCATTTTTATGTCGTCCCCTAATCAAATGTTAGCTATTCAAACCTTAAAATCCCACCCCAAGAAAATTCCTGGTTTAAGTTTGTTAGTATTTTTTTGTTCCCTGAAGTGTTAACAGAATCAAACAATGATTTGATCCATTCTGTTTTTTGAAACATTAAATATCCCTTAATTTATTGATGATCTCTGCCAAACAGTTGAGCTGGTAGTTAAAGGGTTAAATCAAGAAAGGGATACTTTTCAAAGTTCTTCTGTTAACTTTCAAACACTTAACAATCATGTTGTTTCTAATATATTATTATCTTAGAGGCTATACATACATATAACCTGTCTGATTCTTTGAGAATAGAAGGCTTTAACTCATGTCTTTAATTCATGAAGGCCGTGGTGCCATTCACCTTTTTTTTGGTCATTTGTGATGCAAAATCTTATAATAATAATACTTTTCTGAAACTTCAGACAAGGGTTTGGGAGTTAACCATGGGAGCTAGACATGGTACTGCAACCTAAAAGGTATAAAATGTATTACAAATGTCTGTCTACTGTAGTGGTCACCATGCATGGAATTGGCTGTTCCCCTTTTTTAGGAAATAAAAATACAACAAGCAAGAAAGAACACAGAAACACTAGGATTGAATCCCCAAAGTGCCAGATAAACCTTCACAATACGTTTAAAAATATCTTACAAACCATACCTGAGGACAAATATACACAACATCAACAATGTAAAATATCATAAAATACATTTTATAAGGGTTGAGATGTATTGCTCTCATAAAAATATCTAAAGTTCAAACAGCAGCGTGTTTTTTTTCTTAAAGATTGTCTTAGATTAACCAAAGCAATCCTGATGAAGTTATCATTTATGGATCAAACTCCAGCCAGGACAGCATAATGACAGGCCTCATTTTTTGCCATGTCAGCACCAGCAATGTGATGCTGCTGCATGGTCACTGCAGAAAGCATGGATCCTGGAAAGCAACGAAAAACCAGAGCATGCACCAGATGCTGTGAAAGTTCCTTGGGTCATAAAGGCTTTTAAAATCAGAGTTATGTCTCTTTGCACTGTTCTGGTTTATACCTTAAAGGTGTCAAATTTTGCCTTAAAACTCAGTTCATGAATTCATGTTTGATGACCGCTTCTATACGTCCACAATGTTCAAATAACCCTGATGGTGCTTTATTTTTGATAGCATTTTCACCACGTGGACCGGTTTGGTTCAGGTTAATAATAATAATGCATTTTATTTAAAAGCGCCTTTCAGGACACTCAAGGATGCTGGTTAGTTTGCTACAGTTTAACCTAGTTTGCGTTTCCATTGAAAGCTGTTTCTTTACTTGAGGGTGGGGACGTGAGAAGGGACCAGAGGGTCGTGCTGGCATTACTTTATGGCTGCACGAAACAGTGAAGTTGTCTGAAGTGGAGCATGATTGTAAACAAAGAGCAACAATGGAAGACTCACTAAAGAACTCCATGGAGCATTGTTTAATGCAGGCTTTCTTTACAGCAACAGCAGTGAACATATCTCTCTAAATTCTCGGTTTATTTGAACATGGGTATGTATTTTAGCAGCTGTTAAATGGGAATCAACACTATTTGTGACCAATCAAAACTGCAACAGTGTCAAGTTTGACAGCCATTTTTAATTAAGTTTTAGTTTTAGTCTTTTGCCTAGAAATTATCTTTTAGTTTTAGTTATAATTTAGCCATCTAAATTGTTTTAATTTTAGTTTATTTGAAGAAATCTAAAGTAAATTTAGTCAACTAACATAAAAAGTGTAAATGTAAGGCGTTTCTATGTTTCCTTAATTTTCTGAAGTCATGTTTTACATTTGGATTGAATGAAACTTCTAATAACACTTTACTGCATGCTTGTAAATTTTGAATGTATTTATTAACAGAAACAAATGTAACTTTTGTGTAAAATGCAGCCGCCTTTATTTCGACTACCAGGCAGAGCATCTCATACTAGAATTGAACACAAGCAGTAAACCTGCCCCACATGAATATATCAATTCATAATGAGAGCAGCTCTGATTGGTTTGCTCCACAACTTATCCCACCACCACCAAGTTAAGGCAGCTGTGATTGGATGTCCCTCTGAACTAATCCAACCTTTCCACACCACCAAAGTAGCTGTGATTGGATATATTCCTCAGTTGTACCTACTTTCTACCTCTGTCAAACATTTTAGTCTCGTTTTTATGTATTTATTTTTTATTATCATTTGTTCAGCTCCACCCTTTAGGGTCAGTTTTGCTAGCTTGGTCCCCTTAAGAGCATCGACAAAATGTGGGACGGCACAGGTCAGTAATTTGGGTACCTTTTCTCCTTAATTGAAAGTGTTAACACCTGTAATTTTGTACTGCACTGTGCCAAACTGAGCTATGGTGCTTGGTGGAAATGCAACATTTGTGTCTCAGATGCTCTGAGCTTTTGCCTCCTTAAGACAGAAGGATAACTTTGTCATATCACAAAATGTTTCAAAGGCTGTTGAATGAAAATAAAATAGAAAACACATGGGGTTTGTATTCATAATTTACATGGAGGATGATGAATGAAAAGAGGATGTCTTGTACCTGCAACCAGAGGATTAAAGTGGGTGATGGCTATTATTCTCACTATGCGGGATATTGCCCCTTCATTAAGTTCTGAAATGTGTGGTGTGGATTATTTTTTACGGTTATGTGTGTGATTTTGTTGAGATGATTTTATTGGACAGTCCTTCCCCAAGTGGGCCCAGTCTGCTCTGATTGGTTTACAGGTCAACTCTGTTATAACTGATTAGTTCAGTGCTGCTTAGAGACAGTTGTCAACAACTCCACATTCATTCCCGTGTCTACTCTCTGCCGTGGGTTTGCTACTGTGAGCCAATGGGCTAAAACTCCTGATGAAACAATGGTAGGATGTCACATTGTTAAGTCTGTTCAGGAGAGATGAGAGTTGTTTCAGGCAGAGGGGGAGCAGGCTTTTTGTTTTGTTTATAGACGTGCTCTGTCATGCCAAGGAGACGTGTAAAAGACACTGATGAGCATATAAACTCACAATGTAGAATATGGGCTCTCTAATTTGAATAACTTTGGAGATCTATATTTTCATATACAGCACATAAAATGAAACTTTCATCCTTGTTTTTTGACTGCTCCACTGCTGAGGACCACACTGTAAAGCCGAGAACAGAACTGAGGTGAGTGCCCATTGCCTCAGGATTCAAGCTTCACAAAAAGTGTGAAAAATGCCCTGAGACGTGGACAGAGGCACAAACTGTCTGACCGTTACAGCCACCAAACGGAAACAACATAACAATGATTATGATGACTGTGGTGACTTAAGAGAAACACAACAGACAATTTTCTTATTACCATAAAGTCTGGATGATCTCTGTGTGTTTTCTTAGTAAAACTTAAAAAGAAGTTATAAGGGCGTTTTTTGGCTCCTTCTTTTTTTTCCTGAGTTTCAATAGCATGTCAGTGTTGGGTATTACCTTCATCCCAAGAAGAGAGAGTCCTTGGAATTTGCTCAATGTTAGATGGTATCCCTGGAAAGAAGAGAAGATTTTCTATGGTATGATCACAAAGAGTTTATCAGTCTATTTATAAAGAAATTGTCTCATATAGACCACTGTACAAAAAGCAGGAGCCCCAAGTTTTCCAGACCTGGCACGCACATAAAGATTCTTAAAATTTAAACTAATTCAATCAAGCAAATGGAGCACCAACCGGTTCACTCATCAACAACCACAACTCGTACTCTCGTGCTCAGACACAAATGTTGTGCAAACAAGTATTATAGACAACTTATAAGGAATTGAAGCTAAAAGTGGCTAGCAGTTAGCTCCCTATGAAATCCTTGTGTTGTGATTCCCATCCTACTCCTCTACTTATCAATTTGTAACATGTAATTTACAGGTTACACTGTATTGACGCTCATCTTTGCCACAAATAGACATGTTGGTCGACTATTTCTGTTGTCGTTGCCATTTCTACATTTGCCTCCTGCTCAAGCCAGCCTGCTTCCTGATTGGTCTTGTTTCTTTAATGTCATGTGACAAAACTAGAAACCTAACAAAAAATGGAGGTCCCTGCGTAAGTACGATAAGATGCAGTTCCGCAAGTGTCCACTTGAGGCTGGATGCAGGAACCCTGGAGGTGTGATGATCTTTACGATCCGTTTGAACATCTCAACTACCTGGCTTTGGTCTAAAAACGTAACACTTCTAGTAATGTATTATATATTTTCTTATATCGCATCTGTTTTTATTTTTATGATGATTCCCAGATTTGGAAATAAGGACATGATTGACTGTATGGTCACGCAGGGTTGCCATTGGTCAGACGGCCTCTTCATCCGTCAGTAGGTTGAGCTAAAGTTCAATTAAGAAAACATGTCATCCATTTTAGGGCAGCCAAAATTTCCCAAAGGCTCTTTGATAATCGAATGGCTGATGTCACATAGCTTCATCCAGTTTTGTAATACTCTATTGTTATATTAAGAACAATAAACTGACAGGGTCATCACATAACAAAACGAATGGTTTCTCTGCATATAATATTGAGCTTAGACTACATATAAAATATATAATTTAAAATTTTAAATAAGGTGAACAAGTCAGTATTGACTTAGTCTCCTTTTGCAATTCAAATAGTGTCCCTTGAGCTTAAAAGTCTCCTGTTATTCCAGAACAAATTTAACAAAGGATAAAGACATCAGGTCACAGTATGATTTAAAGGTCTTTCCAGTATTTTTCCCCTTTTTTGGTAGCACACTGCAGAGATAATGTCAGTTTTTCCATTTTATAAATGTCCTGAATAATTTCCTTCCATTCTGTGATTGTTGGAGGTTCCTTATTTAACCTGTCTCGGAATTTGCCTCTCTATCTGTACTATTTGTAATAAGTAGCTGTCATATTTGTTTGGTCCAGCTGGCACATTTCCCAAATTTACAGCAATGGAAGTTAAAAAAAATCATGGTCTATGGATAAAACACAGAGGACACTTTGGCTGTCCACCATGCACTAAAGTCCCTGATCCTCTTTCAAGATAATAAAACAACTACCAAAACACATCACACCACTGTATAATCAGGTCAAATTAAATTTGAGAGCACCTGACATTCTGGCTTTGATCTGAGCCGAAACTTGGGCTGATTATGTTGTAGTGTGTGCCCCACTTTAGGGAGAGAAAAGGGGCTAATATGTTGGCTGTCCACAATGCACTCAGTCCCTGACTCTCTTTCAAAACAATAAAACAGCTACTAAACACCTCACACTACTGTTCAATCAGATAAGACTTTGTGAGCACCTGATATTCTCGCCTTTACTGACTTTGGTCAGGGGCAGGGATCCGAGCCAAAACTGGGGCTGACTATTTTGTAGTGTGTGCCCCACTTAAGGCAGAGAAAAATGGTTTACACAAGTTTTTTAGGTTGTATTTTACTGTGACAGTAATTCTGGGGGTTACGAGGTAAGATTAAAACTAGTAAAAGCAGGCAGCTAAGACGGTGATGAATGTAGAGAGAATGATTTTCCTAAGCTAAGTGGAACAGGGACTATGATACGGTTAAGAAAGCAACAGTTAATCAGACACTTCAGCAAAGAAAGCTGGAGCACCAGGAGTGTTTCCCAAACGTGATCCTGATGCATAAATAGCAAATAAAGATTAAAACCAAGCTACGACAGCATAATGACAGGCCTCTTGATTTTAACAAGTGAGCTCCAGCAATGTGATGCTGCGGACACACGAAGGATCTAATAAAGATGCTGAAAAAGAAACAGCAAAGCCTGAATGTGCTCCGGAAGCAGACGGCCAGAATCCATTTTTACTATGCGGAAATGATTGTGGAGACACACAACCACGGCCGTCACACAGTGGGCTTTTATTCCCACCATCCCCTCACATCCTCTATAAGTAAATCTGCAGAAACAAAGACACACTTGTGTCACTCACACATTACTAAGTGAGCAAATGGAGGCAGTTTATTTTCAGTGTAAGTCGAAGTATAATTACAGACCTTGGCGGACAGTAGTGGGGTCAGACTTCAGGGTTGCCATAGCAAATGTTAATAGTTTTTTTTAAATATTTATTACGCTGTGATACTTCTATTATGGGTCAGTAATGAAAATAGAGCCATGCCCTGTATTAATTATACGCTCGTGTCGACATTTGACCACAAACCACAATACTAAAATAAGTGAGTGTGCGCTGAGCTGTGAGCCACACCACAGCACAGGAGTTTGTTACTCATAGGATGAATAAAAAGGTCCCTCAGGTCATTTTAAAGTCTTAAAAATGTCATGACAATATTTGAAAGTACTCATCAGGTGGTGATAATCACACCAGCAAAAGTGAAAAGTCAAATTTGCAGGTTTAACAAGTCCATCAAGTTTATCTGAAACAATAAAGCTGTAAACAGCTGAATAGGAGAAAAGGATAATAAGAGCCTTCACTGTTTTCTTCTTGCTTTTGTTTCCCTCTGCCTCTAAATATACACTTAAAACTGTGAGAGGAGTGTACACTGGAGGAAACAAGTCAGCTCTTTTCTACAGTCACTCCTTTTGATTTGGGGGCAGAAGGAAAGGGAACATTTTCATACCTTTGCCCCTGCCATTCCCCGCTCACAAAGCTGCTCTATTTCCAGCACAAGGCAGCTGTGGTCTTGTATGGTTGGTGGGTACAGATAAAGTTCTGCTGAAACTACACTTTGGGGAAAACAGGTTATATAAAGGGACCAGAAAGCTAACATTTACTTTAGCTTATTGTAAGACTCTTATCACAACAAAGAGAGCACCGTCAGTCTGTGACCACATTACCCTGTCTGAGGATCAGTGCTATCTCTGCCTCCATGTAAACCAGGCTGAAGCAAAGAACAACAGTGTTTATGGGAGTGTTTACATTCATGTGTGATGGTTGTTCTTTCTGATGATGTTCAATCACAGGCCACTTTATAAGGTACACCCACACAGCTGCCCCAACACAGACCAAGCACTGATGTTGAAGCTATTTAATGCGATAAGGAACATGTAAAAGGTCAAGATGACCTGCTGAGCATCAGAGCTGAGGGCGTGTGCATGACGTCGGGGTCAGGGCGACTTAATGAAACAACAGTTGATTAGTCGAAAAAAATAAAACAGCAATCAAACATTTTCACATGTTTGAAATACATGAAGGTTTCCAAACAGTTTGTATGTAACAATAAAAAAATAAATGTGGGTAAAAAAAGCTTGGATCACACAGTTAAAGAAGTTAAAGTCACAGGCTTTGGCTAATAAATGCTGTATTTTAGTCATTTTCAAACCAATATCACCTTAAAATCTACATTTCCCATAGTATACATCTTCAAAAATAATGACATTTTTCAGCTGAATTGGTGTTTTCTATGTTTTTTGACCAACATCAATGACCAGACTTTACTCTCTGCCTCTCAGTGAGTAGAACTGCCAGCCTGTTGTAAAACTGAGATGTCAATGTACACTTTCTTTAGAGAGGAAGGGTGATTTAAAGGTGTAGTCAGCGATGTGGGAGAAAATGAGTGGAAAGGTTGTTTATAAACGAATTTAGACATGCCTCTCCCTTCATACCTCACCCCTGGCTCCACCCCGAAAGCTGATGGATGTGCATCTTCATGGAAACGGCCGTAGAAACTGCGTAGCTGACCAACGTAGTTAAGGTAACCACGACTCGTCAGACAACTCGACTGACAATATTGATAACATCACGACAACAGTACATTTTGGCAGATTAGACAATAAGATGAATGCCTGATGGCTGTTACTGTTATGTGAAGCACCACAAAGCTAATGTTGCTTAGCTATCCAGCAGACAGACGGCGACATCCGCGTCCGTTTTCAGGTCTTTCAATTGGCGGAGTTCCCTCCACTGTCGGAAAGCAACACCAATGTTGACCCGGGTCTTCTCTCTTTCATGGTCATAGCCCTTCTTTTTCACTTTTCACTCCTCTGACCTTTTTCTTTTGGGCTGTTTTTCAGCCATTGCCACTGCACATATTGTATCTCTCTCTTACGCTAACTGCGCACACTACGCAACCCACTACTCCCCCTCCCCCCTCTCTGTGATCTGCGCATGAGTATGATCGCCCCCTGGATGTGGGGGAGTGTACCCTGTTTTGGTAACTCGGCCCGAGCCACAGTATTTACCTGCTGAAATTCAGAGTCAAGGCTGTGTATTGAAACCGGATTTTTTTTTTCAACATGCTGTCAGTGGTGACATCTTGTGGACGGAGAGGAAAATACGGTGAATTTGACAAATAGTGCATTAGATTAGAAGATTAGTAGATCGCTGACTACACCCTTAAGAGACTGTGATTGTGGCATAGGCTGATCTGAGTACTTTCAGAAACTAATCAACTAGGACTTTTCTGCACAATCATCTCATGTTTACAGAGAATGATCTTAAAAGACCTACAAGCAATAGTTTCATGGTAAAGTTACTATCATTATATGACCCATCGACCCTGGTACTCAGAGTCCTGTTGATATCATCACTGGTTAAACAGTTATTGAGCAAAAACAGTTGTTTGCTAATGACAGTTATGTGGATCATCACCAAAATCTAGTCATTTTGAAGTTGAGTTATAACATCTCCTGAAAACTCCAGCAAAATCTGTCCTGTAGTTTTTGTGCAATCTTGCTAAGAAACAAACAAAAGTTGGTAGCAATTTGCCAAACCAAAGCAGTGAATATGGGATATAATGTTTCTATTTGAACGTAAAGTCTGTAGAAATAGGTGTACAGTCATCCCCATTTTCTTTTTATTAAGTTAGAAAAAGCTTTTCATATTTATGCACCACAGGTCTCCCCATCGTGAAAGCTGACAAAACGATCCACCATGTTGTCTACTGGTTGGTTTTGGGGACAAAAAGAGCGAAATGCAATTTCTAAAAATGAGTCTGGTCACTGGTCCTGAAATCTACTTGGACAGCATGCAAAGAAGAAGAAGAAGAAGAGAGCAGGGATAACAAGAGAAGAAGACGGTGTCGAGTTTGTTGAAGAGAAGAAGATAGAGTGTTGTTGCTTTGTACTGAGGGTTTCAAATTGGCCAGTTCACGATCCTTTTTATTCTTCAACGGCTCTCGTCGCTTAGTGATGTGATGTTTTATTAACTGATGAGCTCATTCTTAAATCTGAAAGCTAGATGTTGCTAAAATGCCAATTTCTACACATTGCACCTTTAAATTTTGTTAAATATTTTAAATCAATGGTGAACTCATTTAACAGCAGCCAGGTTTAGTGTTAATGTATGAAAAGAAACAGTTCATTTTGTTGTATGAGCTACATCGTCCCTCTGTGTGGCCATGGACATTCATCACTGTCCATCTGAGGAAACATTCAGGTGTTCAAACTTAAAGACAAAGACCTGAGAGGAGCCACATTACTATTATCAGAGGCCACAGGTTACCTCACAACTGCCCAGGACGACCACCTCTGGCCTCGCAGCTACACAAACATCTGTGTGGTACCAGGAGCAGGTGGTGAGGCTGAAAGCCGTCATTAATGCCTGATGACGGATGAGCTGATGGGGCTGCAAACAGCTCTGCTCTCACAGAAGTTAAAGAGTTAAAGCTGGGGTTGGCGATTTGATTTAGATATACTTTTTGTAATATTGGTTAAAATGGTCTTTATGAGCCGACGGTAATCAACTCATAATGTCTTCTTCAAACAGAGCGAAAAATATCCGCTATCTACAGCAGGAGTAAAACAGGGAAAACCCCAACCAATAATCATGCCGGGACACCTGTTTTTAAACCAATCAAATCCCGTCCCCGCAATTCTGCCCGCCTACTGGGCGTGCATTTTAGGCGGTTAGGTGGAGCCCTGAGGAGATGCTACTTTCAAGTTCATGCTAGTTTTCCAAAATCGCTAACCCCAGCTTTAAAGCAGTGAATCTAAACTGGAGGGTCGACCAGAGAGTGGGTCTCAGACCTTTCTATGATGGGTCATGAGCCTTTGCCTTGGCAAAAAAATGTTCGGAAAAAGGCTTTTATTTTATTTATATGTGTATAAACATATGTATCTGGATTATATGTTTTGTTGTGTACATATGTATAATATGTTTGCATAGATTCTAAAGCTGAATATTTTTTTATACGAAACATGATAAACTGTAACAAGGGCTGAAATTCGTAATGCATTTACCTCTTCCTACTCCTTTTCAAACATGTATAAACACTTTCTTTTTTCTTCTTTGTATGTGCATGGTACTTCTCTATTTTATTTCTTTGTATACATGTTCAAAATAAATACAACTCAATTTTGAAGGGGACTTTTCCATGCAATGGAGGGCCATCTTTTCACACTGCTTAACAGCAGGTGGGGATAAAACTAAGCATTATTAATAATATTTTTAAATTACTTCTCAGCAATTGGACTTGTTTAAAGCTCTATGGAGTCTGCTAGAAAAGGCTGAAGTTACATAAGTGTTATGTGTTTTAACAGACCTGTAATCAACGGCTAATTTAGTGCTACTGATTTAATATTTTTACTTAAGACCTTGTGTCCCTTATATGCACTTTTTTGAATTAAAATGCTGATTATTAAGAGTAAAGGGGAATATTTCCCTCTCTAGCATCAGTTTGGTTTCTCACTAAACTATTTTTTTATGTTGACATTGTGATCTATCCCTGGTTCAAAGTGCAGCATATTTTTATTTAAATAAATTTGAGAGGTTGAAAATTTCTTTGGATTGGGTTGCAGCTTTAAATCAAGAGGTGATGTTTTGGCCCTGAAGCCAGACCAGTGGACAACCACTGAGTTAAAGGCACATGTAGTGAAAGATTTTGGTTAATTTGGGGCTCAGCTAAGTGTATTTGATTTAATCTAACCCCTCTGTGGTTGTTTTATTGGACGTTTAATGACTTTTATCAGGTGTGACTTACATTCTTCCCTCATAAATACAGACTCATGTGGAGAATGGGGTCATAAAGAGCAGCCCACTGTAGTCCGCTCCCCTCACTCTGTTTCTAACCACCTTATTTAGTTTGGGCAGGAAGGAGGCCCCTCCGAGGGGACGCACACACACCTCTCTTTACTTTTCCACGGGAAGGAGGCGAGCTTTGATGGTGGAACAGCTACCTTCTTGTTTTAGGCATCGGGGAATTCGGTTCAGTTGATCTGTGGAAGTAAAAACACAGGTTGAGTCATCAGTAGACATGAGTTTGAACAGGGTTAAATCTCAGTTTTTAAATGATAGTGACATGATCATCTTTTTCAAACATGCAGTTTAAACGTTATATTTGGAGGTGTTGGTTTTAAAATGACTTAATGGAAGATTTGAACACAGTAGCGGTGTTAGTCAGCACCCACAGGCATCGTGGGGCCTCTCGCTCGGCTTGTAAATGACCGGTTGCTCACGCAGATGCTGCTGATCAAATCCCTGGCAGGCGGAGCTGAAACCCAGCGGGCGATGATCCGGTGGCAGCGGCCCAGAGAAGAGGGAGCCGTGCCTGTGGGTCCAGAGGCCAGACCAGCTGGGTCAGACACGGCAGCAGCTGTGTGACCAAAAGAAGAGGAAAGGCAGAGGAAATCAAAGTCAGGCCGTTTTATTCTGCATTTAAGTGAGCGGAGAGAAGCCATCTGACTCGAGGTTTGGAACTGCAGACAAACAAATGACAAGTTAAAGCAGCACAAACACTGAAGCTCTGAATTATTAGAGAAAGAAAATCTGATACAACATTAAATAAAGTTTTGTAAATGTAAAGACACTGGCCTAAACTCTGTCTCGATTTTACTGTTTTGTGTTTTATTAGTTCTCTGTAATTTCCATTTAATTGTAAAAAAATCAGATGTATAGCAAACATACAAAACATTTAAGCAAAGCCTTTGAATATGAGGATGTCCTTATGTCAAAGAACATTTGCACAAGCAAAAAAAGGTATATCTCGCATGAAAACAAAATAAACATTTAAATGATAAATAAAACACTTTTTTTTTAAGAAAATGATCAATAAAATATAGAAGCAACAAGCACTTGAAGGTCTTTAATTTGTAAGTATGTGTAACTAATACAAACAGAATTACTTTAGTAAAATTTCAGGTCTTAAAATAACTGAATTTGATTATTAATTCAGTAGGAGGCTTTTTTGTTTACATGTTGTCTTGTAAATGAATGAAAACTTTGTTTTTATTTCTTTGATTTATGTTTTATTCTAGTGGGGTTGCTGTATTGCCTGGTTGACACATTGCTTGTTGGATAAAAATCTAATATCATGCATCTCTAATCAATAGATTTGACATTATTTTAATATAACATATACTCCTTCATAAAATTACAACAGCAATTATATGACTACTGCTAATCATATATATATATATAAAAAAAATAGGGATGCCCCAAAAAAGCTTTTCTGAGAGCTCTGATTCCCGTTGATTGAGAGCTGAGGATATCAATATTAATCATATTTCCAAGAAAAAAATGAATAAAATAAAATGATAAATAAGAAGAGCATGGTATTGACTTTGTGTTTTGGAAAATATCTTGAGAAAACATTTTTTATGATTTGCTACTATACACACAAACATTTTTCTGAGCAAACATAAACACTCAGTTTTTTTCCAAATGGACCTTGAACCCGTCAAACAATCTTCAAATGTGAACTTTGGGAAACTGTTACATGTCCTGGTTGGATTTCAACAGAAGAAATATTTTCAGCCAACAGGACTAAAACAAACATTTTGAGGATTCACAGTTAAGAAGGTTTTATGTCTTTTTTTTCATGCCACTGGAAGGATTTTAGTGTGAAGTCAAATCAGCTGTGAGTAAATGATGAATGAGAGGAGCAGCAGATGTGGGGACAGCCAAGTGGACGAGTGGGTGGATCTGTTTACACTCCAAAGGTGAACACAGAGCATGTCATGTGACTCCGAGAGTTAACTTTGATCAGCTTCAACTTTACTATTATCCGTGGGAATATTGTTTTTCAGCAGCAGGCCCCAGAGCACCAGTATGATAAACATAAAACACACAGGCATTAAGAAAATCAGGAAAAATCCTGAACTCAAGTAAAAGGACGGCACTTAGACCACAAAATGCCAAAAACTAAGAATCAGGCAAAAGCCATAAAGTGCTTTCAGTCATTAAAGTGCTGTGCAGTAGATAAATAAACAGTTATGATGAACATACAAGGAAAAGCAGATAAATAGACAATAAATAGTCAAGGATTACAGTGTAAAAATCAATAATCAATTCTATCCACAAGATGTATAAAGCACACACAAGAAAAGAAAACTGGTCAGCTGATTATGTATTTTATTTTTTATTTGAAATTTTTCCCTTTATAAATAAAAAGTGAAAAAAGACAAAAACAATAAGCATTTCTAAGGGGGCTGTGAATTAAAGAAAAGAAAATGATATGGTCATTTTAAAGATCATGTTTGATTATGAAGTTACACAGAGATAGTGTCCTTCTTCTTTACAACAGTCCAATCATTTCTGCCATTTTTAAACAAATGTTTTCTGTTTCACAAAGAAAGTTTTTTCCTTTTTGTAAACTTCTATTTCCATCCTTTTATAGAGACTTGGATCATCAGCTATGAACCATCGTCTGGTTATTATTTTATGTATTTTTTTTAGTGTCTTACAGAAAAAAATCCTGCTATATTTACATCCAAAGACATTCAAACTAATACCCCAAGGCCATAATATTTGTGTGTCATGGTGTGTGCCCCCACATACACACAAAGGCAGAGACACTCGCAGCGCTCCTGTCTCCCGCCTCCCTCTCTTCAGTTTTAAACCTCTGGAGACAGAACAGAGAGGGGATCAACTCTCTCCCCCTATTCTGCCTCCAGGACAATCACAGGAGGAGCAAAACATCACAGAGAGGTAAATATTAGGCCTTGAAATGCCAGTGTGAATTGGCCTAGTGCCACTCGACATGCCTCATGCATTTAAATATAAAGCAATTTTTGGCTTAGTTCCATCTTACTTTTGCTCTCTTCGGAGGAGGACTACGAGCCACTATGCCTTATGGTCCTGTGATGTTTTCCATCTTTCTGTTCCTCGTGTAAGAACTGAACTGGGAAAGAAAGCGTTCAGTTTTGCTGCTTCAACAGCGTGGAACTCTCTACAGACTGAACTGAAGCTCTCGGAGCTCATCTCACTTGGAGCCTTTCGATCCTTGCTGATGGATAAACAGCGTGAAACCATTAAGCAGTGCTTGTGTTTCTGAATAGTTATGTATGTTTAATAATCTTCTGCCCTTTACTGCGCTTCTCTCATTCACAAAAAACATATTTTCTAAATCGTTGTTATGTTATATACTGTTTCTAGCATTATGTATTTACCATGACGTGTGTTGCTGACCTCTTGGCCAGGTCACCCTTGCAAAAGAGATCATGATCTCGATGTTTTTTTTTTACCTGGTTAAATAAAGGTTAAATAAAATAAATAAACACCTGTATCCTCTTAGACATTTGACCAATCCATTTTTCAAGGTCCCAAAAATCCGTAAAGGAGTAGGTCGTAGGTCATTCAAGTTCAAAGCGCCATCTGATTGGAATAATCTTCCTTCCTCGTTAAAGTCAATCACCTCTTTTTTCATCTTTAGATCAAATTTATTTTCACATTTACAAGCAGGGTGTTCGTGTTTTTGATTTTTGTTGATTTATTCCATTTTATTTACTCATTTATTTATTTACTTTTTATTATTATTATTTATTTTTATTTATTTCTTCATTTCTTTATTTATATATATTTTTTTTTTCAAGTTGCCGTGACATTCTGCTGCGTCTGTTGATTGTATTATATTGTATTGCATTGGGACTGTGTGAGTGTGAACTGGTGATGGGGTGGGAGGAGTAAAGGGTGTGGGTGTGGGGGTTGTGGAAGCTGTAGAGCAGTGTGTTTTGTGTATTATTGTATTGTACATTTTGTGTTTATTGTGTATTATTACTATGTATGTTTTTGTGTTATTTTGTATTTTTGTTGGGACCCCCTCAAAAACGAGATGCTGCATCTCAAGGGGCTATCCTAAATAAATTCAATAAATCCAATAAAACTATATTCCTGTCCTGATAAAGACTCTAATAAGTTCAAATGACCGACCCTGATAGAAAAAAGGACTTTAAAACACATCGAGCTGCCTCAGATGATTATTCTAATGTGTTTTCACCTGTATCTTTGTCTCTAAATCCTTAAGGGCACCCAAAACTACATTTTTTTCATCACATGCCTCTACAGCGTTCAGCGCTCACCCCCACGTTTCTTCTCAACATGAAGATAAACTAAAGCAATTAAAAAACTATCTAACCTAGGGGTGGGAAACTTTGATTACCAAGAGGGCTACATGCTTTTTTTCACTCTGTTCCATACTGTCAGCCACTCTTAACCCTTTAACTACAAGCTCAGCTGTTTGGCAGAGTTCATCATTACATTCAGAGATATTTAATCTTTTGAAAACAGAACAAATCAAATCATTGTTTGGTTCCAACAGATATTTTCTTGGTGTGGGATTGAAAGGTTTTAAAGGCCAGCAGTTAATTGTGTGATGATATAAAAAAAAAAAAAGCACAAGTATTTGGGACAAAAAAAAATTAGAAAAGGCAGAAATGTCTTTAAAAAAAGCAAAAATTACTTAACATAGATGATATTGAGTTTGAAAAAAAAAGTTTTTGATGAATAATAGACTTTATGTGTACATATACAGTATCATCACATCAGTTAATGGTTATGTTTAATATTTAAAATAATAATGATGGTCATAATAATATTAAAAAAAAGAAGCCTTAGCATTTTAAATCTCACTTTTTTTGGTTTGTTTGCATTATTTTCTGTCTCATAAAACATGGACAGAAGCAAACAATGTCATGCTATGTTTATTTAACACATTAAATATTCCTGAATTTGATTGCCTCTGCCAAACAGTTGAACTGGGAGTTAAAGGGTTAATGAGGAAAAAATGTAGAAATAAAATAAACAAAAAAGGGGTTAAAACATTAATATATTTAATCTCAAACAAAATTAAAATTCAATCAACCAATCAATCAAACTTTTTATGGCACTTTTGATACAGCTCTTGGAAATATAAAATGATTTAAATGTGAAATAAAATTAAATAAAATAATACATGAAATAAAAAGTATAAAATTGCATAAAATGAAAATATAAGACACCCCCCCATGCACATTCGATACACACACTCACTTACTCAAACACGCATAGTCATTGAAAAGAAATTCTAACAGACAACAGAATAAGAGGACTGTGTAAATGCTATCTTGATTTAAAAATGAGGAAACACAGAAGCTAAAACAGAAATTATTGCTAAAAATCATGATAAAACATTAGATAGAAATACTATGGGGTAAAATAAGTAAAACGTGAATAAATGAAATAATCTGCTAATAATATGAAACAAAATTAAAATAAATAATATCGGAAAATTGGCAATTCACAATTCAATGAGCATGACACATAACTAAAGCCAAATTAAGCCTCTTTTTAAGGTAACAAAAGAATGAATGTTTACATTTCTTTCATTCACAAATATACTACCATTAAGACTGTTTCCAAATATAGTTTTTGCTGATACTATAAGTCATATTTTAATACTTCCAAATGAAAATGAAATGAAATTAAAAATGAAATGAAATGAAATGAAAAATACTTTATTTATCTCAAAGGGAAATTCAGGATTGTAGTAGTTCAGATTGTGTTCAATAATAATAATAACGATAATAACAATAATAATAACAATAATTAATTCTGGACTTTGTTCATGAGGCTGATGGCTGCTGGCAGGAATGATCTTCTGTACCTCTCAGTCTTACATCGGACCTGAAGAAGCCTCTCACTGAACACACTCTTCTGTCTCATCACCGTGTTGTGGAGAGGGTGTGAAGAGTCCTCCATTATCTTCATCAGCTTGTGCACTATTCTTTTTTGGACGATCAGTTCCAGCGGCTCCAGAGTTACTCCAAGCACAGAAGGAGCTTTCTTGATCAGTTTGTTGATTCTCTTCAAGTCTCTGGTTCTGATGCTGCTGCCCCAGCAGATCGCTGCGAAGCTGATTGCACTTTCAACAACAGACTTCTAGAAGATCGGCAACACTTTGGTACAGACGTTGAAAGATCTCAGCTTCCTTAAGAAGTAGAGTCTGCTCAGACCTTTCTTGTAGATGTACTCAGAGTTGCATTTCCACTCAAGTCTGTTGTCCAGATGAACTCCAAGGTACTTGTATTCCTCCACCACCTCCACCTCCTTTCCCAGGATGGAAACACATCTATGCGTATTCTTGTTCCTCTTGAAGTCAACAATTATCTCTTTTGTTTTGTTGGTATTCAAGATGAGATGATTGTTACCACACCATTTTACAAACTGACCAACCAGTTCTCTGTCCTCTGCTTCCTGTCCATCACTGATACACCCAATAACTGCGGAGTCATCAGAGTATTTCTGCAGAAAATACAAATATAATATAAATAATATAATAATCTAAAGAGAATTTTAGAGGCAAAACTACAGAAAAGTAAGCACTTCAATGACTTATAAATACAAGCATTTACCAGCAATCTAAGGTTAATAGAAATGTTTATTTTTTTAAAAAAGGAAAATATATATAAATATTTTTGTGGCCCCCAGGCTGCCAGTTGCCCACTCCTTGTAACTTTAATAATGTATCTACATGTCTTAAAACTCTGCATATAGCCCAGCCATAATTCAAAGGCCCATAATAAGAGTTATATCACATACAACATAAATTTTTACTAAGTGTAAATGAAGTTTGAGCATAAGAAAACAATCCTGCTGTTAATTGTGTGTAACAAATAAAAGAGCTGATAAAACTGTGACTGTGCTCTGCAGCTTAAATCAACATTTGAATCTGATTTATTTTACAGTTTGGTGCAGAGAGTTTTGGCCACATGTTCACACAGACTTCATTTATTGGGGTTCAGTTATAGTTTTTGTGAACAACACGCCTGAGAAATCAGCAGAAAACAGGGCGACTGATGAGATATTGATTCATTTACAGCTGATTTGACATCACCTCAAAAGACCTAAAGTGGCATGACCAAAAACAGATAAAAGCGGCATAAAACAGGGCTGAGTGCGAGCCTTTATAGACTCCACGCTGAGAGAAACCAAAGGCAGCTCTGTAAAGGCAGAATTGCTCCTCGTAAAAAGAGATAATTCATATGTTTGTGTTTTGACTTTCACGTCAAACCTAACGGAGTAAACACCCACAGCGAGCCCCCGCAGCACAACTGCAGCCTTTCACGCAGTACCACAACTCACAGTTTACGTGCAAACTCTAAATACAAGAGCAATCTGCAACCTTCAATTTAGCCTCGTGAGTAAAACTGAGTGGGTCCTGGTTTTTACAAAGTCAGTGATTTGGGGACCAAAAACAGAAAGAGCTGGAAAAATGGGACAAACACATCAGTGCTAAATACGACACGGGCCGGCCGGGCTGGATAACATGCTACCACTTTACCAGAGAGACCACCGGAGGAAGAGGGGAGACCAGCTCGGGTTTACACTTATAGAAACGTACATACTGTATGCTAAAACTGCTCTGACATGAGGTTCACTATAAATGTTCTGGAAGAACTAAACAATGTAGACTGTAACTACACACTGCACCACAAAGACATGTGTGCATGTCTGTTGTCTTTAGGCCTTTTTAAGACAATTTTGGTCATATTACCACAGAAAAACAAGGTTAAACTCACTGGCCACTTTATAAGGTACACCTGTTCAACTGCTCTTCAACACATATAGCAAATGAGCCAACCACACGGCAGTAACACAAGGCATTTAGGCATGTGGAAATAGTCAAGAAGACTTCCTGAAGTTCAGACTGAACAAGGGGAATTTAACCCTTTAACTTCCAGCTCAACTGTTTGGCAAAGGTCAATGAATTCAGAAATATTTATCCATTCATTCATTCATTTTCTATAGCCCTGTATCCCTTTTGGGGTTGGGGGGGGGGGGGGGGGGGTTCCCAGCTGTCATTGGGTGAGAGGTGGGGTACATCCTGAACTGGACGACAGTCAATCGCAGGGCCACATAGAGAGACAGACAACCATTCATGCTTACAAACATACCTAAGGGCAATTTAGAGTCACCAATCAACCTAATGAGCATGTTTTTGGTCTGTGGGAAGAAGCCGGAGTGTCCGGAGAGAACCCACGCATGCACGGGAAGAACATGCAAACTTCACACAGAAAGGCCTCTGTCCAGCCTGGGAATCGAACCGGGAACCTTCTATCATTGTTTCTTTTTGTCAATGTTTAAGGATACAGAGAAAACTGTAAACAAACCAAAAGAACTGATATTTCTTTGTGTGGGATTTAAAGGTTTAAAAGGCTAAAAGCTTTTATTACTATCACCATCATTATTTGAAATACTCTAGTGACATAATTTTTTTAAAATCAAAAACATTTTTTGGTGTGTTTGTCAAACCCAGGATCATCTATTTTAAGTTAATTTTATTGCCATTTTATTTGCAAATTGTATATGCCTTTTCTAATTGATTTTGTTCCAAATATTAGTGCATTGTACATCATCAGGTAATCAACTTTTAACTTTTTAAACCTTTAAACCTCACACCATGAAAATATCAAATGGATTTGTAGTTTGTCATGGCTTACCTACGTCACAAAAATCATCATAGTGATTGAAAGTACAGCTGAGTTCATCTTTAAGTGCACTTCTCCTTTCAGTTCCTCTTGCTCCCTCCTTCCCTTTCCACCGGAGTTAAGGGAAGGTGGATAGGAAAGAACTTAAGAAGGTTCGAATGCACCCAAGCCTTGTTTCTTCTTTTTTTATCATGCTTGGTTTAAACTTCGACTGTTTGACTGGCTGATTAGCTGTTTGCATGAACAAACAGTTGAACGGGTGTACCTAATGAAGTGGCCAGTGAGTGAATATAGACTTTCCCCGGTGTGAAAGGTCAGCATCAGCCCAGTTATCCTGATTTCCAGCAGGGGTCAGTGTGCTCAAACATTGAGGACCACCAGCTTTAACTTTCCTCCTCAGCAGCAGCAGCAGAATAATAATGATTCACATTCAGCCATTAAAACTCACTTACAGCTCTATAAATCCTTCTGTGTGACATCATGTTGATCTCTCCTTCAACAGTTTTTACGGTATAAGAACTTTTCACAGGCTTGTATACGTTGTGCTGACAGATATATGAGGAACTGTGTTGAGTAACAGTGACTCAGAACCTCATAAACACTCTTTAGGGTTATAAATGATGGTGATGGGACCCCTGCATGATTCAGATTTATTCAGGACTTTGTGATCGTCCGTCTGCATTTCCTTTACTTCTAACCTCCTCTTGCATTTTCCAAAGTGCCAACTTTTCACAATGACAGCCAGGTCTTAATTGTGGCGGCAGAAAAATAAAAACAGTCACGGGCTTCCCTGTCTGGACCATCTGCATGGATTCTTCTATGATTGCTTCCTGATTTTCAATAGCAAGGAAGTGTGAGGAATTACCTCTTCAAAGGGCTGTGTGCCCCACCAGCACTAATCCTCAGTTAATGGCCGTCGAGGCAACAGAGCCTACAAACCTCACATCCTGCTGGGGCTTCACGTACAGGAGGACTCTTTGTCCAGGTTAAACAAGAGGGAGGGGAAATTAGGAATACATTAGTGATTTTAAATGAAGTCAAACAAAGACTTTTGTTGTTCAAAGCTTATTTTTGGGCATTTTAGGGTTTTATTGACAGAAGAGAGAGTAGGGCTGGACACTCTGCAAACTGGCCACAGGCTGGACTTGAACCCCGGACCAGCGGAAGTATACATATCTTATTACTAAAGTTTAGTTACCTCGGCCAAGGAGGTTATGTTATTACTGTTTGTTTGTCTGTTAGAATAAAAAAAATCCAATGAAATAAAGGTAGGACTAATATTTATAGTGTAAACCACTAAATGGGTGAGGACTTTGGTCTGCGCTCTCCAAGTGCTTTTCTAGTTTAATATTTTATTTTCTGATGTTTTATTCCATTTTTACTATTGCTTGTATATTTTAATATAATTTCTAACTTTTACATTTAATCATTTCAGGTTTCATTTTAATCTTCTAGCATGTTTTTATTTGTTTTAAAAGTACTTTTTTATTTATTTGTCTGATGTTTCTTATAATTTTTTTCATTTATTTTACTTAAGCTTCTGTGGCGTGCATTAGTTTCCCAATTTTCTTGACATCCTTCCAAATATTTATCACGACTACAGTGAAATACTACTTAGTGGATGGACCTCTGCTGAGTGTTTATTTGCTAAACCAAAGTGATTATCATTATTTATGTATATGTGTGTGTGCATAAATGCATGTATGTGTGTGTATGTTTGCATGCATGTATATATATACACATATATCTTTGGTTAATCTTTTTGTCTTAAAGTAAAGCACTTTGAGCTGCAATTCAATTTGGATGAGCTTTGCTATATAATTAAATGCTGATTGATTGAATGATTGATATGGGTCCGTCAAACCAGCGCCCCAGAAAAAAATATGAATCCAAGAAAAGTTTTAAAGCTCATGGTCAAATATTAAGGAACAGGCAGATTCTCTTATGAAACTAGAGAGCACTCCACCTCCACCAAGGTAGCTATGATTCATGACCCTGAAAACCCACACCATTCCCAACATCTTCTGAAAATTTCAGCAAAATGTGTCAAGTAGTTTTTGTGTAATCTTGCTAACAAACGAACAAACAAACAAACAAACAAACATAACCTCCTTGGTGGAGGTAGCTACTGCTCCAGTCTGGCAGTTTGTGCCTCCTTGTTGTATAAAAGTAACAGCTAAAGGGCGACAATGGGCAAAGGAGAGGTTCAAAAGTACTGTCTTTAGTGGTGGGATTTAAGAGCAAAGGGATGACCTTGATGCCTGAAGACTTTGACCTTCAAAGTAAAAATCTTATCGGTATATCCTTGAGTCTGAATGAACATTTCTTCAAAGTTTGAAGGAAATCCGTGCAGGCATTTTTGGGATAATAATGTTCACCGTCCACACACTCTACAGCAAATCGCTCTCAGCAGCACAGCTCTGCACTGGTTCGCTGGGAAATACGCAACAAGTCTATTGTTAGCTGGAGCAATTTCTAAAAAGAAAAAAAAAAATTGAAAGCATCACTCAGAGCTTCTGGAATTTCAGAATGCAGCGTAATCAGTGGATGCAGTTTATTTATTTATTTAGCCTTTTAGTCCCACTGAGATCAGAGATCATTTTTCAAGGGAGACCCCACCAAGAATATTAACACACTGCTTTAATGAAAAACACACATATTCATACAACACAACAAACATTAAGATCAACAGCAAGTCATCAGTCATAACAGTTGCATACTAAAAACCTGAGTTCAAGATTATGTTAATGCAGACAGCAAATTAATGTCCAGCAGATAATATAATCAGTTGTTTAAATGTTGCTGTATATAAATTATGTTATTCATGTTTTTGAAGCTGTCTTTTAGTGTTTGGTTTTATATTGACTTCATTTTATTCAGTTCTATTTCTGATTGTAGTCACTGTGCAGCTCTTTGGTGTGTAATACAATAGAGTGAATTGGAAAGCACAGCATGTCTATATGATTTATTATAATTCTATTTAGTTTGATATTGAATTAAAATGATACAGATGCAAATCCACCTCTTCAGCTCCTGTCTGTAAAGCCTGTGATTAAACAGTGTAGCTGTACTCACTGCCGTCTTTCGCTGTGTTAAAGGTGATTCTGTGTGTGGTGTTGAAGTGACTCGTGGAAACAGGCACAGCTCTCCCTGGTGGCCTCGGGCTGAACCAGCAGACCGTAATCAGACTCACAAGTCTCCAATCACAGATTTTAAGAGACATCGGATGGTCTCATTCTGCTGATTTAAACCCAGGACACACAGGAACAGCCAAAGACAGAGGCTGACAAAAGGGAGAATCAGATTATTATATGTTATTACAAATCTAAGAGACATTTAGGACTTTGAATTTCACTGTTACACTACAAAAAAATGAGTGATGACCTGTTTTAATGTCGTCCCAACATAAGTAGAATAGCTGGTACAGTGGGCCTCGACTGGTCCAGAATCAGCACCCATCACCACCTATTCAGATAGCAAACATGACCCAAATTTCTCACACTCATCGAACTAGAAAGTTGCAAATCAGACCTTCGATGGGTCAAAATCTTACTTACTGGACGCACCTTTTATTTTTCCTCTGATCCACTAGTTGAGAACCACTGTTCTTGAAATGTTAAGCAGTTTCTTGCCTTATTTACAATAGAGTACAGTAAATTAAGTATAGACCACAGTAGACTAAGCATAAAAACAGCATGTGCATTACAATAAAAACTAGAAACATTAAACGACAAAAATACATTATAAGAACTATTTATTCATTTACAAAGTATTTACACATGGGAAATATTGCATGTTATTGGGAGGATTGCCCAGCTTCTTAACAAGTTTCCTGAGTCTTTATTAAATAATAAGGTAAATATATATTCTAGTTTTATGCAGCTAAACTTTGGAAAAGTCTCTCAGAAGATGTGAAACAGGCCTCAACAAACAGTTCTGTTTAACTGTGCATGTGACTTAAAGGATCTTATCTGCACTCTTCTTTTTTTAAAGTTCTTTTTTAAATGATTATTGTTGTAATTGTTTTCTATTGTGATTTTAATCCATTTTTTCTTGTTCTGTAAAGCAGTTTGAATTGCCCTGCGCATAAACTGTGGTTTACAAATAAACTGGTTTTGCCTTGCTTATATATGTAAGTTTTTTTTTTTATTTTACCAAGATGTCAATCAAACACATACTATAACCTACAATGTCCCGGCAGCGTGAACCTACAGTTTCTATACTAGTCTTTCTTTTTTAAAAACACAACAAGCAGCATGTGCTTTTGTTCATCTAAAACAAATCTAAGACACTTTTCTTCAGTAAACTGGCACAAATATATATAAAGGTAGATTATGGCCACAATTATCCTCATCTGACTGCATGAAAAAGTGTGAAAACTGGGCCATTTTAGCAAGAAATGTTCTTTAGCCACAATGCAAAGTTGATTTAATTTACTGCTGAGAATTCAGACTGTTTGCATGTTTCATTATAAAGGCACATATCATGATAGCCCTGCTTTCAGCATCAAAAGACATACCTGAACATGCACTATAATGAGTTATAAAGCCTAACATATGATACATGGCCCATTTATAATCCCTGATATATACATACACTAGTGTGTTGAATTGTGGGGATCTACCTTTAAAACATATTTTTCATTGGTTTTAAAAATGAGTCCCTCTTAATCTAAATAAGAAGTCAGTCAAATAAGCGATATTAAATAGTTAAATGGGATACTGAGTCATGTTTCAGCTCTAGAGACTAAAATGGAACAATGCATAAAAAAATCTTTTTCTGTTTTGTTTTACTTAAACATTTAATTTTTGGATATTTTTTATGTAAAGTTTCCCAAACTCCCCGTTGAAAAGAGCCTCCTTAAAACATATTTGAATTTTAAATACATTAAACACTGATTGAATTTGTGTAAATGTTGACAAAAATAAACTGATCTACTTATATTTAATGTTTTGAATTACTCACAGACCTCATTTTTTGCTTGTTTGAATGTTTGGCTGCTTTGTTGTTGTTGTTGACTTTGTGAGCTGTGCTCTTGTCTGTTTTGTCAAGGCTGCAAATGAAAAATGTGTTTTTAACTTAACAATCTTTCATAGTTAAATAAAAATTAAATAACACAGAATGGGATTTAAAGGTTCAAAATAAGGCTAAACTTTTCATATTCATTGATTAATACAACTCAGATGATATCTCATCATAAACTGTGCATTTCTCTTAATAACATGCAACATTTCCCATGTTCAACTACTTCGTAAATGTGGAATTAATTCTTATAGTGTAGTTTTTAGTTTTATATCCTGTCTTTATATAAATTCACATATGCTTTTTTACACTTTGTCTAGTTTTTATTTATCCTTGTTGTCCCCTTTGCTGCTATAACACTGAAAATCCCTCCACATGTGACAAAGTTTTTTTTTATGTTTTATCTGTTTAAAATGTATTGTCAAAAGTAATCGTATTATTTGATGTTTTTTTCCTTCCATTTTCCCCTCCTGCTCCCTCCTGGTCTCCATGACCCCCCTCGAGGCCCCTGGTGACCACCCACAGGGTCGGGACCCCCACTTGGAAGAACACCGGTCCAGTGGATCGTATTTCTGTCAAAACAAAATCAAAGATGCAATAATATTTCTGTACTTAAGCTGAAAACAAAGAATGCACAGATTTGCTAACGAAACAAAATCTGAGGCATAAATGACTTTTCTTTAAAACTGTGCTGAAACAAATGCACATGGATGACTTTAAAATAAATCAGCTGCTGTTTAAAGTGTTGATGAGGGCCCATAAGCTATTTTTAAAAACTCTTTCAATACTCTATTTGATCATCGTAAGATTCTTCAGGTTATTTATGGTTTTGAAGACAAGGTTTCATATCTAATGGAGTCTGTGAAAACATTTGAAAGTAGAAGAAAGAATAAAAAGCTGTGACTGAATAAAACTGAATGTTAAAATAGTCATACTCTGTATGCATCACTGTTGAGTTTGTAATTTGTTACTGAGTTTTTGTGATCAAGAACGTATTAAAACACCTATTTTAAGACATACAGTAAAATCAAAATAATGACGAGCTTTAAAAAGTAAAAAGAAAAGTTTTCTGAGCTAAAATGTCTGACTTTTATAAGTGGTGATGATTAAACTTCAATTAATTAAAGTATAATTAAAAAATAATACTCATGGGAAGCATTTGGTGCCTTTTTAATCTATAAAGTAAAAATTAAACTTATCTTCAGTTAATGTGATCAAAAAAGAAATGAGAAGTTGTTCAAAATATCAAATTTGATTTGACATTTTTATGACTAAAACATTAAGTCATCTTTGCTTGATAAGATAATAATTAAAGTAATTTTCTTGTTTCAATACAGAAATCATTTTATTAACATTAATGATTCCTATTATAAAAAGGGAGGCATATCTTCTATCTTAAATACATATTTGATTTAAAACAGGTTATTTTTCAACCATAGACCTAAAACTATAATCAGTGTTGGTTTACATGTTAGAAATTAATTAAAAAAAAGTTCTCCATGACAAATAAATGAATAAATATCATGATCCAGAGCTTTGCAGTGTGTTATTTATTCATTAAAGAGTGTAAATGAGTATTTTAGGGATAAGTTTATTGATATAACAGACATTAATTTCCCTCTCTCAGGTCACAAACACTCTGATTGGTAATTCTGGATTATTTGTTCTCCTCCTCTAATATTTATGCCCTCTGTAATGGATCTAACTTCTGCTTTCAGCTAATGGTCAAAGAGTTTTTAAAAAAAGCAGCGTGCTGATTGGCTGCTGCTGAATCGTTGAATCTTTAATCGCCTCACCTTTTGGCTAATTCATAATTCAGTGAAGTGGGAGTGAAGCGTTTAGCTTTTCCTGGCGATGGCCCGCTCAGTGAAATGGTGTGGAAAGTGTGAGGTCATTAACCTGCTCCAGGTACGCTCTCTCCTCATATGGAGGATAATGTTCCCCAGCCGAGTGTGACAAAAAAGAGGGAGGACTCGCTCGCCGCAGGGCGCCGGACGCTGCCTTTTTTAGGAAAACTTCATCTGAGGACATTAACTTATGAAAAGTTAATCGGCTTTTAATCAGGAGAGATTTCCCCTCATATCGGAGGGAGATTCTCACCGCGCTTAACGAGAGCTGATAAAGGGGGAGAGGTGATTTCCCATCATGCTCCTGTGCAGATTACACTGTGTCCCTTAATAGAACTGAATCCTCAACCAAACATGCAGCCATTTTAACTCCAATATTGAACAGAAGACACAGATGCAGCATGGTTATGATGTTAGAAACTTTGTTTTGTTTTTTTATTATGCTGGTTTGTTATTTTCTGTTGGAGCAGGTCAGTGATCACATGGCACAGTAATGCTGCGTTCACACCGCAAGCAACCCAGCTACCAAAATCGCATCGCCCACTGACGTATCGTCGCACGTCCATAAATACCTCAGTTTGGTCACCGTTGCCGTGGGCCGTGGCTCGGTGACGTCACGTCCACTCGAGTTTCACCACGATCAAATCATATATCATATAATAGGATGCATAAGCGGTAAACTTTTTTTACTTTCACATCGAGCGACAAGCTATATGGTAGTGTGAAAAGCGGCTGTTGCATCACGGGAGAGTTAGCCCCGCCCCATTGCGGCTGTACATTGACTTTGCATGGAGAGTGATAGCCAAGATAGTTCAAGTAGCGTGCGGTGTGAGCGCAGCATAAGAAGGCTGCTGGTTCAGTGGATACTGAGGATGACCTATGGCGTGATGCACTAGAAAACATACACAGATGTTCAGCTAACTCTAGACATCACCTTGTCCAATTTAAAGTTATCTTTAGATTGCATTACAGTAAGACAAGGCTTCATAAGATGTTTTCTGTACTTTATACTTTTGTCCCTGTTAAAAATGTACAAACTCAGTGCTGATGATACAAAAGCAGGTGGAATTATTTTTTGAGACGGCAAAGAGTCACATAAGTTACAGACGGAGGGGGCAGACGTGATGTTATGCTGTGGGCACGTTACGCTGACGTTATCCCGAAAATTGGTGGGTGGACCTGAGTGTGATGTTCCCACTGAAGCTGATCGGAGGTGAGCCGATAAAAACCCATGTTGCTTGTAGGATCAGTCAACCCAGGTCGGAAAGGATTAAACCCTTTCAAACTGCCAACAGGAGCCGATTGTTACCGGGTTTAAACAGGTTTTTTGGCCAGTCTGAAAGGGGTGGAATTTCCATGTCCTCCCCGTACCTGCACAGGTTTTCTCTGGATACTTCAGATCACCCCCACGGACTAAAAACACGTTCCTTATGCCTAAATCACACATTCCCGTTTCTCATGGCGATTGTGCACAACTGTAATGAGGACCCTCCTGAAAACAAGATGTAGTATCTCAAGAGGCTAACCTCTAATAAATCAGACGACAGGTCTGTGGTTCATGGACCTGTCCCTAACTTCAGTTCTTATCTTAGTCCACTTGTCTCCTCTTACCTCCCTTCCTTTGCCCTCACACCCAACACAGCATTGTGTGGATTTGCTGTTCATCATGAGACTGGGATCCACATTCAAGATTTCCTGCTGCTTAACAGAAGGTTTTTTCTTGCCGCCATGATGGAGGGATTCATGATTGGTTATATGGATTCATGTTGGCTGCTGGATGGTATATATTTGAATATATATGTATATGTGTATCTTTATATGTATATATGTATATGCATATATGTGTATCCACAAAATGAAGAGTTTTATGCTCTATTGTAAAGTGTCTTGAGATAACACTTGTTATGAATTGGCGCTATACAAATAAAGATTGATTGATTGACTGATTGATTGATTGATTGACGAGGCTGGTGTGATCGCTATGATACGGGAATAAAATGACTGTCTCACCTCTTGACACACCCCTAAATACACCGTCAGTAGCGCTTCTACAGCGCTACGGGGGCGTTCGTCCCGCTCCAGTTAGGTTAATACGGCGATATGACGAGGATTCCTTGAATTTTCATCCCACTGACACGACGTCAGCCCGCTCGAGCTCAGTTCGCGCCACGTAAGCCCCAACTGAGCACCGTCGCCTTCCGCCGTCTTGAATGGGACACAGTTGGGGCACAAACGGATACATCCTTGTCAGTCGTCATCATAAATCTTTCAGGATTGAGCCACGATCAGCCCGACTGAGCTCCGTACATGCCACTCTAATACTGTTTGACTTAGGACTGCATTAGGCTTCCATCCCGCTATACTGAGAGCGGCGATTCTCCACGACAGTTTTGAACAGTTCAAAACTGTCGGGACCCTTAAATGTTCCCCGCCGTTCATCCATGACTATAAAACGCTGATCCAGTCCAAGCAGCGCATGCACCACGACCAAAGCACGTTTTATCAGGATTATGACAATCGTGCACAATCGCCATGAAAAACGGGAATGTGTGACTGGGGCTTTAGGGTAACTTCCGAGAGGACAACAAAGTCTAAATAAGGGGGAAAAACTAGAATTTTGTTTTTTTTTCAAAGAGCATTTATTCTGTATTGATGCAACAATATTTTTTGTATGTCCGCATTAGGAATATAATAAAGAAAATGAGATTTTTGCATTCATCAACTTCATACTGTTGGGGATTTTCTATAATCTTTATTTTGTATAGTAAGTATTTCGTATTGTGATCCCTGTTTCGTATTGTTTCGTGAGTTGACCATTTCGTTACAACCCTAATCAGAAGTAACATAGCAGCAGGGGATAATACATGACAGTTTGGTCCAGTGCAATATTGTGTGTAGTGCACTACAGTTCAAGCAGATTGGGCATCTGCAGCAGCAGCCAAGCAGCAGATAGTGCAAAAAGGTGCGAAGAGTCAGGGTCCAGGGTTGCAGATTTTGCTGTCACGAAATCTGCAACAGTTCCTGTTGACTGTACTTATGTTTTGACGTAGACTGACGTGAAGGACAATCCGAAAAACACATTTTGAAACCAGACACATCACACGATAGGGAGAGCTGACGTTTATAACACAAATGGGCTGGATATCTGTAACAGCAATAACGAGCTCAGAAAAATCAGCATATTGGATATTTTCAAAAATCCAGTACTGTCCATTCCAAGCTGGTTCTGAGAAAAATGCAATGGAGCATCACAGTTTGTTGTGTAAATACGGGATTGAGGTTGTAATGTTATGCCTGATCGGGGTGGTGCACGAGCCTCAGAGCAGGAAAATTGCTGGTTAGATCAAATCAAACCAAATCAAATCAAACTTTATTTATAAGGCACTTTTCATACTTAGAAGCAACACAAAGTGACTCACAGAGGCTAAAAACAACATAAAAACAGAATAGAACACCCCTCACACACACACCAGACACACACACAGACATCAACATGTGCACACACACACAACTGCGCCCACACACATTCATACTTGCTGTAAAGAGAGGCAGAGAGAGACATGGCTGGGCACCGAGGACTGAGGCAAGGAATAAACTACCTTTGGGGGCCATCAAGACTGAGGAGGGCTCCTGGCCCACGAGGAGCACAGCCAGGGACTCCCCGCCCCACACAGACACGAGGCCCCACACCATAGTGCAGGGACCTCCAGCCATGCAGGTGGAGCCCTCCCCTGGCAGCGGCCCCATAAGTGGACCAGGAGCAGTTCCCAGTGTGGAGAGCCCCCATGAGGAACTAGATCCCCAGGTCAGTCAGGGCTTTTTCTGTGTGGAGTTTGTATGTTCTCCCCCTGCATGTGTGGGTTCACCGGCTTCCTCCTACAGACTAAAAAACATACTTGGTAGGTAAATTTGTGACTCTTAATGTTCCTTAGGTTTAAGTGTGAATGGTTGTCTGTCTCTCTTTGTGGCCCTGTGATTGGCTGGTGACTGGTTTAGGGTGTACCCTGCCTCTCGCCCAGTGTCAGCTGGGATAGGCGGTACAGGTAATGAATGGATGTATGTTACTCTTGTCATAAATCAACACTTGAACATAACCCTTTAAAGCCAAAGACCATAGATTGTAGCCAGAAAATTCTATTTTTTTGGAGCAGAAATGTTTGTTTCACTTTCTGCAAAAATCCTAAAAATATCAAAATGTCCATAAAACTCAACATATAGATTTTTTCGTATCTCGTTTGATGCATTAGGTGCTTTTGGCAACTGATAATCCATTTGAGGACATTTTTATAATTTATCTGATTGCATTGAGATGTTTTTTTGTAATTTGTTGATCAGATTGAGTAGATAGAGGTATTATAAAAGCATGTATCAAATAAGGGGCGCTGGTTTGGTGGAGTGGTTAGCAACCAGGCACCCCATGTACTTGCTTCTGCCGGTCCAGGTTCAAATCCCGCCTGTGACCAGTTTGCAGAGTGTCTTCCCTACTCTCTCACCCCCTTCCACAAGCCTATCCACTGTCTTTCTCCTATCAATAAAGGTGCAAAATGCCCAAAAATTAATAAAAAAAATGCATCAAACATGATACAATTGGCTTTATAAGGTTAAAAAATCACTGGTTTCCAAGCCCTGGTGGATATATCCCATTCACTTCTATCTATTCTCCTTTTATTCTCTTAAATGTGCATTTTGCTTTCTACCCACCTCTTAAAAAAGATTTTTCTAAGCAGCAGCTTCCCTCAGGGGTGTCTCGGTTAATCCATAGCATGTATACTTTCACATCAGGCAGATAATGTTTGATTCTTTTCATGATATCATTCCTGTTTCTATCCTTCGCCTCTCGTCCTGCATACGTCTCAATATGTGTTATTATTTTCCTGGCTGCTGTTTGACTCGGTGCAGACGAGGCCATAACTCCCGATGTTTATCGATCCTTCAGCCTCTGTTGAATTTATTCCTACAAGTCTATACAAATCTGTTTGTGTGCAGCCTATTGTACCGGAGGGGGTTAATGTATTATACAAAGTGTTCAGATCAGGGATTAGATTTTCCCCCCAATTCCATCAGTCAATTCTCGCTGCTCTCCAGGGCATTCATCATTTTGACAGTTGCAGATAAGGCAATTATTTTCCCCAAGCAACTACAAAATGTAGACAAGTGCTTCTGTGACAGTGTGTCTGTTTGAGAGCGGGAACACAAATATTATTCCAGCAGTCACTGATGGCACGTATACAGCTCGCTACAGAGCCATATCCTCTGTAACACAAAGGAAACAGATGTTGGAGCGTTTCGGCGTCCTAATGTACTTCAGGCTTTTACAGTAGATTGAGGCTCCACGCTGCGATTCAGTGAGACGTCCGCAGTAATGGTTCTGATGGTAAAGCTTTGTTTTCTGCAGCTGGAGTAAATATTTACCCTGACATAAAGGCCATGGTTGTTTTAGGGCATTAAAGCGACTCTCCAATTATCATTTAACTTCACGTTTGATTCAGTTTGATGATTCTCGTCTTGGAGCAGCTGGAAGAAAACAGCCAGGGTGCAGAAATTCTACCAATGTAAAGAAGGAATTTGATCTGACTCTGCTATCAATATACACGCACTGGCCACTTTATTAGGCACACCTTACTCGTCCCATCTTGGGCCCTCAGAGCTGCCTTAGAATAGAAGAATAGAAAAAACCTTTATTCATCCCACACAGAAATTTGCAGTGTTACAGCACCAAAGGGGACAGCGATGATAAAAATACAAAAAGAGACTTAACTATAAAAATAGCAGTGCGTACATTGTTCTACCAAGATAAAAAGGGATACAAAGCACATAAAAAGGCAAATTTTGTAAGCAGTATAATCTTATAAGGATTCAAAGGAGTTTTTTTCATCATTCCAGTCTTCGTTTACATGAGAAAAGAACAAAACTAGTTACTGCAGTCCCGATAAAGACATTTAAAAGAAACAAATAGGTGGTAAAAACACAGAATAAAAATATTAAAACACTGCCATAATCCAAGGCAAGTAAAATCTCACAGAAATAATAAGGATAATGTTTACAGCTTTAACTTTAAATCAGAATCTCAATAGAAAACACATCAATATTTACAATACTAGCATAGTAGAATATCACAGGTCATTCAAGTTCAACGCACCATCTGATTGGAATAATTTGTTTTCACACAAACAGGCTGCCCATGATGTTTGCTGTATGTCTGTTTGTATATATGGATGTAGTTATATTACTTTGTTTAAAGTTGCTGTGATATTCTGCTTCTCCTGTTGATTGTAGTGTATTGTATTGCATTGGAAGTGTGCATGAGTGTGAGCACAATTTTTGTGAGCTGGTGATGGTGTGGGAAGGGTGTGGGTGCAGTGGAAGTGGTAGAGCCGTGTGTTTGGTGTTTATTGTGTATCATTGTAATGTACATTTTGTGTTTTTGTGTATTATGGTTATGTATGTTGTGTGTATCTTTGTTGGGACCCCCGCAAAAACGAGATGCTGCATCTCAAGGGGCTATTCTAAAATAAAATTCAAATTCAAAAATAAGCATATATAAACCTCAATAAAAATCAAGACACTGTTACAACACTAACCTAATCTAATCTAGAAAAGCACTCGGAGAGCGCAGACCTCCGCCAGCACCACAGTCCTCTCCCATATTGTGATTTTCACCATAAATATTAGTCCTTCCTTTATTTCATGTAAATATTTAGATTCCTTGACCATGAAAACATACCATTAGCAATTGGTTTCATAATGATATCTATTTTAGTTCAGTAGTTATTCAAGAAAATCACATTTTTCGTCATGGTGGATCCAGACGGTGATCTGGATCAACACCAAAATTGAATCACTTCTTCCTTTTCCCATGCTGAACATTTCCTGAAAATTTAATCAAAATCCATTCATAACTTTTTGAGTTATTTTGTTCACAGACAAACAAACTCTCCCGAAAACATAACCTCCTTGGTGAAGGTAACCAGAGTACAGAGCAGTCGTTGGGGCAAAGATTCAACAAAATCCATGACATATTCCTCAGAGACTTTGGGCCTTACTGACATGATGGCATCATACAGCTGCTCCCATTCCACCACATTCCAAAGGTAATACTGGACTGAGATCTGGTGACAGTGGAGGCCACTAGAGTGTAGTTAACTAATTTATCCTGTCCAATAAACCAGCCTGCGTGATTTGAGCTTTGTGTCATAAGGCATTACCTGCTGGAAGTATCATCAGAAGATGGGCACTCAGGGGTGTTATGTGATGCAGCATTCAGGGACCAAAACACCGTCACATCGCTACAACCAGTCAGAAGTTCTAATACAAGACAGGATGGATCCACGCTGTCATGTTGTTGACTCCAAATTCTACGAGCAGGTCATTTTTCCAAGCTCTGATTCTCCAATTTGGTGACAAGAGCAAACTGCAGGGATGGGAATTGATAAGATTTATCGATACCAGTGCCGTTAACAATCCTGCTAATTGATTAAATTCTTTTATGATTCTATTATTGATTCCTGCAGATTTTCCATGTGGGCAAATGTTGGCCTGTAGATTTCAGTGGCAACAATGTCAAACACACGTCACAGCATGGATAACTGCTTCTGCAAGCTGCTGATGTTTCCACTCACTTAAGGTTGTGCAGTGGTGCCTTTTATAAAAAATCAAGCCACAATTTTGACGCTTCTGAACCCAACAGTGGAAGGAATTGATAAGGGAACTGATTAGCAAAAAGACCCGAAAGATATTGATTCTTTGATGGAGCTGTTAACGATTCTCAACTGAAATTGGTTTTTGATTCCCATCCCTGGCAAACTGTAGCCTCAGTTTCCGCTTCTTAAGCTCAATACTGTTTGGCACCAACAACCGAGACACATTCAAAGTCACTGAAACCACCTTCCTCCTCCAGTCTGAAGCTCAGGTTAAACAAAGCAGGTCTTCTTGACCGTGTCTACATGCTTGAATTTACTGAGGTGCTGCCTTGTGATTTCCTAATTAGCTATTTGTGTTACAAAGCAGTTCAATTTGTGAACTACCTGAAGTGGCTGGATGGGCATATCCATCCATCCATCCATCCATCCATTATCTGTACTCCTTGAGAGAACCCATGCACGCCCAGGGAGACCACACAGAAAGGTCCTGTCCAACATGGGGATTGAACCATCAACCTTCTTTGCTGTGAGGCACACGCACTACCTGCTGCCCCTAAATGAATGGCCAAAGCAAATTTTCTGTAAATATCCGAAGTGATAATATTTGTCAAAAACAGTGATCAACTCTTTTGCCTCTATCATGCTGATAACAAGAGCAGAGAAAACACAATTCAGGCTGGGTTTTTTTTGTTTACTTTTTTTAACTTTTTTTCAATTTTCATGTAAGCAATTTTTCCAGATATTCGATATATGATTCTTCGGTAAGTCTACGCTCACTTTGGCTGACTTTGACAATACACAGATGCACTTCTGTTAAATCAATATGATGCTATTTCACTCATCACACTAAATATTTCAAATATAAAATGATAAAATGGGTGACAGTACACATTACTGATATCCTTTCTCTTGATGATACTCCTCTACAAACCAGTCTTTATTGCTTTGTTCCTTAAAACTTAATTTTCTTGAATCTATTACTTAGTAAAAAGAAGAGACAGGGTGTTTCCAACAGACCTTTTATACAAAGAATGTTCTTATTCTTCCGGCCGTCTTCTGACATTTTTGCTAAATTTCTTCCCATATTTGTCATGTTAAGAGTTGAAAAATGTCCCAATCATATTCATCATTGCCAAAAATTAACACCACATTTGTGACAGCCTCATGGTTTAAGCATAAGAGTCTTTATTTTGGATAAAGAAAAATTCCTCTGTGATTATTTTTTCAATTCAGGTTTGACATAAAAGCATTAGTAATATGTATATTACTCTGCAATTGGACAGGTTTATATCAGTAAAGATGCTAAATAATTAAATCAGATTAAAAAAAAAAAAGGTGATAAGTTATTTAGCACTTCTGTCTTTTCCTCTCTGAATATGTGACGCCCAGTCTTCAACTGTTTTTCATTTTTTATGCTGTTATTTTCTTTTTGAATGATATATTGTGTTCACTTGTAGTTGTATGATCTCTCTTTGTTATGATTTTTACATCTTTAAAATAAACATTTATTCATTCATTAATATGAAGCATAAAGCAACACTGACCCCTTTTCAAAGTTAAAATAAGATGTTTTACTTCAGTCTGAATTCACTTAAGGGCACACCCACCTTCCTGTAGATGGTAAAGACTACATACAGATATTAAAAAGAAAAATTCTAGGTAAATATAACTATGGGCCAGTCAAATATCATTTATGTTCAGCAAACACTAAGAAAAACTCTGAGTTAAACCTACTGTTTCTTATTAAAGAGAGGTTTGAATAAATGCAGATTTATAGGAATGATGCATGAGCTGTAAATACAAACTGGTATCATCTAATATCTTACAGAAATCTTTTCATGACTTAAATATCAGTTTGATTTATTTTATGATTCTAATCTTGATTCTGCCTCTGAGCAGCTGTGAGGAAACACTCTGGGTGCTTTAACCTTTGAATTAGAGCTTTATTTTTAATTTTGACATATTTAAATCAAATAAAACATACCTAAATATTGATTCTGCAGCCCTTCTATTCATTACAGAAGTGCTTTTAAAGATCTTTAAACCTCTACAACTGAGAATATTCAGACTTTTTAGGGCAGAAAAACCATCAATAAATGTTTGTGAAACTTCTTTTATATGATGTGCCAAAACACATCATTTGATTTTTGCAAATTTAATGAGACAATACATAGTATAGGTTGGAATAGCATAAGTGTGAGTAATGGCTTATATATCATTGTAATCACAACGCTGGGCTTCTAATTTATATCTCATATTTAGCCCACATAACACAGGCCTGCTGTTCTGTATGAAATTCCAACTCTTTCTCTCTCAATTCAGACTCAATCCACTATTCCATCCACTAAAGTTTAAGGCATGAAAGCCCCAAAATAAATATTTAAAAGGAAAACAAGTAAAAAATCAAACAGGCAGCAAATAAGGCAAACATAACAGCTTCTACCAACAGCAATAATCACACTCAATGCAGCAAAAACACTTTTTAACCATTCTTACAAAACAGGAGATGTGCAATAATGACAAGTGGTGATTCAGTCCTTTTATTTCTGTTCTTATATTCATTTATTTATTTATTTATTACTGCTGCAGAGCTGACTTACTTATGCTTTACTTTTGTTTGATGGCTGATGGCTTTTTTTGTTGTAGTTGTTATTTGCACCGACTTGATGGCACTTTTTAATTTCACTGTGCATTTTTACATGTCACCATGACAATACATTCTATTCTATTCTATTCTATTCTACATAAGAGCAGGATGTGCAGATCCTCGTTGTTTCGGTTACTTTCAAAGTTAATTTTGCACATTCTGTAAATGTAGTCCATGGATGTCTTTAGCTGTTTTGCTGTAATCTGTTTTGGGGGAGTTGGACATTTCATATTTTTGGCAGAGTTCATCAGACTCCAACATTTTCTCATGTGACCCTCGCATCAGTTTCAAGTGTTGAAAAATAAAGGAAGTGAAATACTTGCATCAGAAATGACTTAATATTCGATTTGTGCTGAACTCTTCCAAACTGTCAGTGATTCACAGTGAAAATTCAACCAGCAGTATGAGAGTGAACGAGTTAAACTACAAGACGGCCTCAAATATCTCAGTAGGTTACCCCTCATGACACTGGCAGCAGGAAGGGAGACAGAGACTGGTTCACCTTTTTTCTTCATCCATAAACAATCAACAAGGGAAAAAAGCTATAAGGTAAAATAAAAATAAAGAAAAGCCTACTTTGAAGGCCAATCGCCATTTTAATACATTTAGTTCATGTCCACAAAGGGATCAGAAGTTAGGAATTATGTCCAAGAAAATAATTTCAGACATCTTGGATGACATTAAAACATCACAACAACCATTTAGTAGTTCGACTAGTTTATCCTAAATCTTGCCCTCAAGACATCAGTCAAGAAAAAAAATGGCTCTTGATTGACCCCTGATTTATGGTTCAAATCAAAATCAGTTTTTCTGGTTTTATGTCTCTTGCTAAAATAAAGAATGTATATTAATATTTATAATATTTATATGTTCTAGGACAAACAGACAGCACTCTTTACAACAACAACTAAAATGTGTAAATAATGGTAAGAGTATCTGCATCAGCTTTGGTAATCTGAACATGAGAGTACTGAAATATTGTCCAATTTATGATGAACTAAGGGATTTATTTTTAGGAAAATGTCTTCGACTTTTTTTGGTTCGATGACTATGAAAAACTTGAGTTCTGTTTCAGAAAAGGAGCTTTTGCTTTAGCAGATTTTATTTGCAAAAGCTTGGGAGAAAAGGCAGAGTGTACTGTTAAAGAGTGAGCTGAGAAAAGATCATGCAACTTGGTGATTGTTGTGAATTTATATCTTGCAACTGTATTTCTGGTGTCTTGTAAACCCACGAGGGTTGAGGGCACCTTCTGTGTAAGACACGTAAATTAATGTTCTGGTCATGTGACTTACTGTTATCATTTTGGGAATCTGTTATTAAATGAATATCTCAGTGCTTACAGTCCTGCTCATCATTATTGGCACCCATGAAGTTTAAGTACACAATGTGACAGTACAAACAGTTTCTTTACAAACCTCTCTAACTTTGCTCTGCATCACTTTATCAGACTCAAACTTGGCAGAAGTAATGTTCAAATATCGAGGTTTGTAAATTATATCATATTAGCTGCTATGATCATGCAGTCATATTTAGATTAGGCAGTTTTAATTGCAACCACTTGAAGCCGACAAGGAAAAGAACACCCTACCAACAATTAAGCATGGTGGAGGTTCCATAATGGTTTGGGGCTGCTTTGCTGCATCGGGTACTGGAGGCCTTGACCGTATCACAGGAATCATGAAATCAGAGAATTATCAAGAAATTTTAGAGCCAAATGTCCTACCCAGTGTAAGAACACTTGGTCTGAGTCGAAGATCGTGGGCCCTCCAGCAAGACAAAAACCCAAAACACACATCTAAAAGCACGCAGGAATGGTTGAAAAGGAACAAAATGGCCTGTTTTAAAATAGCCTGCAATGAGTCCTGATCTCAATCGGATTGAAAATCTTTGATTTGAGCTGAAATCTGCCATTGGGGAAAAGAAACCTGCAAATGTTCAAGAGCTTGAACTATTTGCATAGGAAGAGTGGGAGAAAATACCAGCTGAGAAGTGCAAGAAGCTTATAGATGGCTACAAGAAACATTTGGAGGCTGCCATCAGTGCCAAAGGGTGGGCAACAAAATACTGAAGAGGGGGGCCATTATTGCTGCACATGCTTTTTTCAGTTCCCTCTTTAAAATTACAACATGTAACTTGTAAAAAATATTAATTTTTTGTTAAAGTATTTTGGACCTCCAATTCAAAGATCCTGATGACATAAATTTGGTACATTTCCATTTATTTCTGAAGATATTGTTAAAGTAATGAAAATAATGAAGGGGTGCCAATAATACTGAGCAGGACTGTAAGTGTAACTGTTACCCTTTCACCTCGTTTATGTCTTTTGGGTACTAACTTGTCTGATAAATGGAATAGTTATTCATGTAGATATATAGATCTTGCCTTGTGAGCTGCTGGGACATGTATTGCCTTAAACTGGAAAACATCTAAAACATCATCAATTGTTCAATGGTGGAATGAACTTTCAAACCACTCGTCATGGTTAGAATCTATTACAAAAATAAAGGCAGATTCTTGGACTTCAGAAAAATATGGCATTCTCATATAAAATGACTTAAAAGTAATTCATACAATTCGTTCAAAGGACTGTAACAACAGTGGGGTCTGACTGTATTATCTGTGTTTTTGTTGTTTGTGCATCAGTGTTATTTTGGGTTTTTGTTCAATGTGTTTGTAAAAATGAAAAAAAAGGTACATAATTAAAGAAAATATATATCTTAATATCTATTGGATATAATTAAAAATAGTTATCATACATAGTCCGTGTGCACAGTTTTAAAACAAACCCACAGTGGGTTTTTCGACCTCTCCTCCATATTTGATCTATTTTTTAAAATGATAAACTTGATTAAATATTGTTAACCAAACTGATCTGAGCTGAAGTTTTCCTCCTCATCACAGTGACCTTTCCCTCCTGATCTTTCTCTCCTTTAATGAGTTTCATCTGAAGCAGCAGCTGAGCTCTTCTCGCCCCTGGGCTGCCTGTAATCCCCTCCTCTGACCCCTGGGGGGCAGCAGCAGACCTTCATACCTGCTGCTGCGGCTCCTTATGGCTAACTTACACTTCTGTCACCTTCTGCTCAGGCTCCAGTCAGGACATGACTCAGACTGCTGATGAAGCCGAACATAAGAAAAATAAAGTTTGATCGGGAAAACAAACAAGAAAAGAAGATAGAGAAACTTTTGTCTGTCTGGTTTTACCCTCGTACTTTTATACCAGAGAGTCAAAGATGAAGATGTTACTCACAAAAACAGTGTCTTCTAGAAATATTCAGATGTGTGACATAAAAAATAATCTACTTTGTTAATGATTTGATTTATTAAAGATGTTCAAGGTTTGAGTACAAGCTGTGCCTCATATTGATCTGCAGCCATGTGTACGGAGGAAAAACAATAAGATTATTTTTTAGCATTCTTCTTTATAAAAATTCGCAGAGATGCACAAGAATAAAGAAAATGTACTTCAGTGCTGTACTAAAGCCTCTTTTTCTAAACATCTGTCCTTTACTGAAGTGCTTTAATTTTGTGTTATTTTGCTTCTTTCACCACATTACAGGATAAATATTCATTTTTTAACTCCACATGTCTTCCATTGGCCCTGTTACTCACAACTTTTGCTCCAAAGGCAGCAGATCAATTGTTTTATATTTTTTAATCATTTAAAAGACGATACATTCCTCCTCGCTGTCAAGAAACAATCTTAATGATGAAATACTCATTATTTTCCTGTAAATCGTCTTGGCTTAACATTTGACAAATGTATATTTCCACAGCTTTTTTCTACTCTAAGCTCAGAAACAACGACAAACAGGGTTTAATTACCACGATTACAAGATTTTGTTTGAGTGATTATAATAATATAAATGATTCAGCACATTAAACTTAGATTTTTTGGGCTATCTCCTTGGCTGTTTGTGTTGTTGTAGAGGGGGTTTAAACTGAATATTTTTTTTTACCTGATTTTGATGCATTAATATGTTCTTCATGTCGTACTTTAAAATGTGATCGAGCTTTGTTGGATCTTAAGTGTCCCCTCATAATATTAAACTTATTGTTTTTACGTCAAGTTAAAATTATTATTTCTTGATGTCATTGCTTTGTTAGACCTGCCAATGTCATAACAAAGCAGAGACGTAATAATACACAAGTATGATACGGCTCTGCATCTTGAATTATAATAATCACAAAGTAAGATGTAATGCTAATTTCAATCACCTCCTGCAAACACGAAGGCTTTTTAAACAATGTTTTGAGAACTTTTCAAGCTGTTCGCCAGTTTGAATCCTCCCAAACAATTATTTTAGTAGATTTATTCAAATCTGTGGATTTATTCTTCGACATCAGAGGCTTTTTATGGTCGTTCTAAGCCTCATAATCATACCATATTTCATTCATGAAGGTTAAAGTGACCTCTCTGAGGACTCATTTTAGAAATTTCCTTTTTAAATTTAAGGGGCACTATGAAGCCACCTTGATATGCTTTTGTGTAACAGCCTTAAATACCAAACAGTTTACCCGTTCTTCTCAGTGTATTAAGTGTAAAGAGCTGTGATATTTGTGTGGACAGAAGGATAAATAGTCATTTCTTTAGTGATAATACAGTCCTCATACTGAGTTTGGTACTCAAGCCCATTTTATAAAGACAACTTAAAATAGAGAGAATGACAAATGTGATATTCTGCACATTTGATGTGATTTTCTGAAAGTTTGGATCAGGGGAAAGCTTGAGTTTTGAAACTGTACGAGCTCCCTAGGGACCGGTTGTGGGATCACATTAAGCTGGAAGACAAGCTGAACTGAGATATTGGTCTCCACCCAAATGGACTTTTGTCTCTTTGCAACAAATTAATTCTGCTTACTTTAATTTCTGTTCTTCCTGATTCATTCATCCCATGTGAGCTCACTTCCTTGTCGGATGAAGCTGCCTCCATGGTTTGTTATGACCTGTTAAGATTTCTTTAGCTGTATGTTTTTATACTGATACGGCGTGTGCCACGTGAAAAACTCCATAAAAGCTTGAGCTAAAACCCACCTGTTCAGGACTGCATAATCCACTTTACAATAAAACGAGTTAAAACCTTACATGTCTGTTAAAAAAGAAAGCATAAGCACAATAACATTCCTCCTCTTCCCCATACCTGGCATTTTCTGTTGTGCCTTGCTATTGCTGATTTTATTATTGTTGATTTTATTGTCGTTGTTTCAATCTTGTACAGCGTCATTGAGTTTTAGGAAAGGCGCTTTTAAATAAAATGTATTATCATTATTATTACTTACAAAAAAATAAACTGTGAGAACGTTCTTGCTGTCATAGTTTGTTTAAACATCTGCGTCTGGTTTTGTGTTCGCTCATCAGGGAATATCACAGCGCTCCTTCTCTAGCTCTGTCGTTTTCTTTCTCTTTAATAATCCTTCAAATCAGAGCTGAAGCACCAAACCTTAGAGAGAGGACCCACTCATAACTAAATAACTCACTATTCATTATTTCTTTATCCAAATCACCACTTTGGTCGAGCCAACAGGCCTGAAAACTCACCAAACTTGGCACTCTTAACAAGAACGGACAAGACGTGATATTTCAGAATGCCGTATAAACACGAGGCAAAATGGCCTCCCTCTTTAAGTTTCCAAAAGTGGTCCAGAGAGACGTTCGTTTTTGCTGCATGTAAGGAATATGGTGGGCTTGTGAGTCCGCCTCGGGTCCACAAAAACAGCCTGTTGGACTGAGATCCTGGTTTACAGCCAGAGGTGAAACATTTGTGACCAATGTTTTATTATGTTTAAAGGCAAATACTTTAAAGTTTGTGGGATAATCACCGTCAGAGCTGTAGATTTTAGCGCTTTACTATGTTTTTGGGCTGCTACTACGTTGGCTTTGGACAGTCGACCATTGTATTCACTCTGTCTCGAGGCAGACGTTTGTTGTTTACTTGTTGATTTGCTGTTTCAGGTCTGACGTCACATAAATAAATGCTTGCAGGTGTGCAGCCACTTTCCTTAAAGACATCTGATGAAGGTTCGGCATTGAAAATACACGTTTTCTTGACAGTTGGACATTATTTGAGACTAAAACTCAAAGTTCTTTATGCACCTGCCTCCTCCTGCAAACTCCACATTGAAGAGGTGATAAGGCAAAAACAAGGGAGTGTTAAGTAAAAGAGAATGCAGCATGAGGTGCTGGTGGACTAGTGGTTATGTCTGCACCCCCAAACAAAATGAGGATGTTGTCCTTGTCGTAGCGGGTGTTGCCTCTTTCTTCCTGTCGTCTCCCACTAATTGAGTCTATCTGGTGTTCACTCATCTACAATGAAGGCAGAAAGATCTCAAAATAAACTTTAAACAGAAAAACAAAAGTGGACAGCTTGGAAAACTTTGCACTTTCGGACATTGTTGTTAGAAAATGTTTGTATTCTTGTTTGTATTCATGCACAATGAAATACAATAAGTAACTTTCACTTGTGTTGGAGTTATATTTGTCATGTGCATTTATACTTTGACTCACGTGATAAAACTATGTTCTTTAACTTTCATTGAAAATAAACAAATACTGGATATTAGTGACTTTTCTGTCCTCGGGTAAAAGCTGGATGTTTATCAGTCAATGCAGAGAGCATTCATATTTCATTTGAGGATTTTATCCTGGAGTCTTTGTATAAATTAATCTCAAAAAAAGGAATTAAGCTGTTCTGTATATTCTCATTACTGAGGGTCAGGGCTAACAGGATGAGGTTACCCTCCTCACCTGACCACAGACGACCACAGAACCTGAGACTCTTCATCGGTGAACTCTTTAAAAACAGATTTTAAAACCTTTTTGTTTAGCACAACCTTCTCTGAAGTTCAGCTTTTCTTCTGCTTGTATCTGCTTCTTTATTCATTAAATATGTATTTGTTGTATGTTATATTTCTCATTTATCATCTTGGAGTTATATTTTACTGTATGTCTTTTGCTAATTTTATCTATTTTGTTCTCTTACTGTCATTTTGTCTTTGTTCTTAACTCTATAAAGCTAACTGTATGAATGGTGCTCCATAAATAAAATAGCTTGTACTCAGAGAGTAAAAAGACCACATGTAAAGCTGGAAATGGACAGGAGGGCAGGGAAGAGCTGTAGTTTGTTGGACCAGGGCTGGAATCAGACCCCGGCCACCCACATGGGTCTGTGCACAGACAAAACCACGAGGCTATCGGCACGCCCAGGTTTGTACGTATCTTTAAATGTTTTTATTGCACATACACCTCTTTAATAAGATGTTCTGTTAAAAAATGTTAACTTAAAAGAAACACTTGCATAACATACTAGAAATAAACTTATTCATAAATGAATACTATTTAAATCATCTATTTTTCCAAAGATAGACTGTGTGCTCCCAAATTTAAGCTCAACCCTGTGGCATTTTAGGTTTGGACATTCTGTTCAACAGAAAAAAAAAACATTTCCCATAAACCTGTTCACATGTAGTGATATCACTTTGTCAGAACTTCTTAGAGGCAGCAAAGGAAGATTAAACTTTCTGTCAAACTTTATTTATGGTAATCAGGATGTTCTACTTCTTCAGTTCCACCTTGTAAGACTTAATTTTGTCAGAATACATCTTTTTAATTTGGTAAAATGATAAATTAATGTTTTTAAGTGTTGTGTTTCTATGAGAATATAGCTAAGGTTAGCCTGTTATCTTACACAGCAATGTCTCATGCTTTAATCAGTTCTTTCCATTTAGGTACATGAACATAACAGGGTTAAAAACTTTGACAAAACACAGTTTAATAAAGTTAAGCTCTGCAAGTTCTTGTTTTAATAGACTAAACTTGTCACTGACTTAAAAAACTTAAGAAATTTTTCATAATATCACAAAGTTCAGGGCAGTGAAAAGTCCCAAATAGGAAGGAATACACTGTTTGTTGACCTCAATGACACAAATCTGGTTAAATAAAGGATATAATTAAAATATAAATAAGGAAATAATGAAAGGAAATTGTCTAAAATTACCCTCAGTTTGTTGACTCGTGACCCCCAGATTTGGAATTTCTCACAAAACAATCAGGACCGCTCCTCAACCTCCCTGAATGGGATATGCTCCATATTTTTACATGATACTCCTCATATGAGTGTCTAAACGTGTGTATTTAGAGCTGAAGTGTTGCTGTCTGCAGCTCAGACTTAATAAAAAAGAGAGAGAGCAGCAGTATGACGTGAGGCTGAGCTCCGTCTGTCATCGGATCAAAGTGGGAACTTGTTCCCTCGTTGCTGTCAGCACGTTTTAATGACCGTCGAGCCGAGGCCGAGGCCGAGCCGTCCCTCCCTAAAAAACTTTCCCATACCTTCAGAGTGTGCGAGAGATTCATAGCTTAATCATTAACTCACTCTTAATTCATCTGGAGTAACATTAGGCTCACATTACGAGGGGGGTTTTTGGTAAAAGGTTGCTTTCAGGTGACAGACTGCTTATCGACTTTCACAGGAGGAAACAAGAAAATCATTTTACCAAGACACAAAGACTGAAGGAACACATTTAAGTGGTTTGGACTTTTGGTAAGGACTTGAAATTATGGCTGTTTTCAGTTTTGCTTTCAAAATTAGTCAGACAACTAACCTCAGCGTTCTTTAATCGAACCATACGACTTCTTCCACAGCAAAGATTCATCATTATTTAAAAGCACAAACAACATGTCCTCGACCAAAGGTGGGAAACTGGCAGTGCAGGGGCCACATTTGGTCCCTTTAATCACACAATACAACCCACGAGTCAAGGACAGATATCTAAAAACATGAAGAAAATGTGGCCAAACCTGTCATTAACCCTGAGTTGTAATCAAATGGACTGAAAAATATGATCAACAAAGAACAAATGAGGCCAACATACATGTGCTTGCAATGAATTCAGTACAAAAGGTTTGTTTTTCCGATGAAATAAACAATTAAACATGACTAAATGTTTTTAAAAACATTACAAATGTAGTCAAAGTACTCCTCGATAATCTCTCTTTATTACATAAAAGTGGCTTTAATTGGCTTTTTTTTCATCTTGAGTTATATAAATAAAGCATCTCAATCTAAAATTTAGATTTGATAGTACGACAAATACTTCTGTATGCCCAACATTTCTCTCCTTTGTAATAGAAAAGATCTAATATATGCACAATGAAGAATATGCAGAATTTGTAATCGGCTTTCTGATAATAAATATAAAAGAATTATGGCCCGTTAGGCAAAAAAAAGCTGCCATTTCTGTTTCAGACTAAAATAAGGACCTGAGTAAATTTTGTCTGTAAATCAGTCAAACTATAAAATGTGCATTTTCAAAATATGAAGTATTTGGCTGTTGGTGTACATTTCTCTAACACTGCTGTCCTTTTGATGCACTTCTCAGAAATTCAATATGTTTGAGAGAAATTCAAAAATGTTCCTATCAGTGATTTAGAGTCTGTTTTTGCAGAGACAGAATGAAAAACAATTCAAGGATACTTAATGTGTAGAAAACGGTGAACAAAACATCTTAAATAGTTCATACTTCGAAGTTCATGATGAATTCAAAAAACTATTTGTTGAGAGCAAAAGGCACAAAAATGTGTTTTACCTGAGTATCGCAGCCTTTATTTTATTCCTTTACTCTAGTGTGTTTAAAACGCACAAACTGTTGCCATGTAAATGTATGGAAAATGTTGAAAATGATACTAAACAAGCACAAATACTTAAAAAACACTACTCAAGTAACTAAAAAATACAACTGTTGGGCAAAATATGCCATTAATCTGACATTATTGATTGTTATGTCTATTATTGTAAGTTTTAAATTTCATCTTCTTCAAAACTTCAGCATTTTACGGTTCTGGATTTCATCTTTTTTATGAGTTTTTACTGCATTGTTGCCTCAATACTAATATAACTTCTGCTGCTACTCATAATGATAATGCTAATCATAAAATCATACTACTTTTGTTGCACCCTTTTGTTGTCTGAAAGTTGAAGCCTCTGTAAGGCTAAAAATACAGAATAGAACCCGGTATCATATCTGTCAGACTACATATGGTGTTTTAAATGACTTGTACCAGAATTAGTTTGTTTAAAAAGATGTATATTAACACTTGTGGCAGATACATCAATAGACGAACATTTAAACAAAGCCAAAAAGTAAAAAAAAAAAAAAAAAAAAAAAAAAATCAGCATTTAACATAAATAACAAAGATGTTTGAGTAAATATGACAGGCCATCTGCTTGAGCCTGTGAATTAAACTAAATGCCTCAATAAAGGTTTGATTATTGGTTTTACTCCTTCTCCTTGCAAAGCACATAGTCATTATTTTGCTTAAAAGATCTTTGGAGTTCCTTTTGTTCAGGTCAAAGCCCCATAAGCATAAAAATAAGAGTAAAACTTGATATGTTATTTCCTTGAACCACCTTGCCATTTTAAATAATAATTTTCCACATAAGAATATTAAAAATAAGATCCAGCGCCTGTTTTGGTCAATAACAATCAATCTTTGTTTATATTTCCAAAATCATGAAAAATATTACCGCAAGTCGATTAATAAATGGTGGGTCAGTGCCATTATTTCACAGATATATTGGTAAAGATGAACAATTATTTAATGTTAATAGCCCGAAAATAACTCAAAACTACTGTGCAAATTATGAGTAAAGCATCAATTTTGATCTAAATATGACAGATTATCTTTTTGAGAAAATTAAAATCTTTCTCTTTCTCTGAAGTATGGTGTACATTTCTATCATTTAAGAGTTGTTTTGCATCAAAAGCTATCTAACATCTTTTGTAAACTTCTTTTTTCACCCTAAAATCAATGCCTCTGCTAGTATAAACATTTGGAATAAATCATATAGTTATATTTTCTTAAGTTAGTTTGCCTTCCACAATGGAATATTCAGCATTAAGATAATATACAGTGACTGTCTGAGTGCAAACAAACACACAGAACAGCTGAAATGATGCTAACAGGAGCCAAACATGAAGGAAAACTGGCTCAAATAACAGGCAGCGTGTCATTACAGGTCTGACAAAGGTTTCATGAGGCCGTCTGAGCTGAGCTGCTGTGACAATAAATCAAACGCAGAAAGAAGGCCGAGGCCTTTATGGGCTGTGCCACCCATATATTGACTGCACATCATAGCAGCCCTCCTGTAGTAGGCTGGATTATAAATCCCATTTCTGAGAGATATATGGCACTCCACACGTGTCTCACCTGCCTTCTCCTCAACCTGCCAGCTTCTCTGATTTTCCTTTTTCACATTTATGAACCACATTAGACCAAAATCCACTCTACATGTCCATCAGATCCAGCTCACTCTTTACTTCTGCGGTGATGTTTGGAAAAGTCGGTGTTTTGAAAAGCCACAGTCGAGAAAATGTGAAATGAACTCACCCTTTCTGTTGGAGAGCTTTCTTTCCGTCTGTACGTCTGACAGGATGCACGGTGCATGTAATGAATGAGAGGGCTGCTGTAGGCCTCTATAGAGCTGAAAAGTAGTTCTGGTGAGAAAAAGAGGGAGAAAAAAGATCAGCCAACAGATGAGAGGGGAGAATCCAAGCTGAACCGAGGATCAGCCCCTTCAAACTGTCCCAAAACAGACCTCTGTCCCCCCAGAAACTCCCATCTCTCTGCTCACAGTGGATCAGACGAGTAAAAAGCTTTAGTGAGGAGCTAAAGGTGTCAACAGCATCCAGCCACAGTGACTGCAGGGGGATCAGAGAAAAGAGAAGAAAATGCTGAAAGTGGATCAAAAGCTTTAGGGAGCTGTTTAAGTTGTGTACTTGTCATTAAAAACTTATTATAAATGGTTAAATTTAATGTCTAAAGTGCTTGTAAATGATCTACTGGAGCAAACCTTAGAGTTGTAAAGCTGTTTCTATGAACTATTTTGGGGCTTTTGCTTGTATTGACAGTGTAAAGAGGGGGAAAGTGGACAGGAGAGCAGGGGAAGAGACGTAGTTAGCTGAAAAAAGGAACATACTGTACTTTTTTAAATCTAACAAAAATTGTGAAGTGATCCAGAAGCATAAGCTGACACGAGAAATAGACTTTTCAATATCAGTAATTCAAGATATATTTCACTTGTACATCCCGGCAACATCCCAAGAAAGTGTTCAGAAAGGGAAGAACCTTTAAAATACACATCCAGAATATGACTGGATGATAATCATGTTTATCACACGCATTTTAGAAGTAGAAAGCACTCAGAGAGCACAAACCTCCACCAAGGTAGCTCACGACAATAGCTCTATGATAAAGTTACCATCATAGTATGATACCTTCACTCTGAAAACCGACATCTAGCACTCAGACTCACATTGATATCATTATTAGTTAGACAGGTATTGAGCAAAGATGCTGGACACCCACACCGAGCATACATGAATACCTCTATTTATGTAATTTAAGTGCTATTGTTCATGCTTGATTACATCTGTGTATGCTAACCAATGTTGGGCAAGTTACTTCAAAAACGTAATGCATTATTTATTACTTGTTACTGTCATTTCAGAGAAATTACTTACATTGTAATATTACTGTATTTGAAATGTAAGGCTTTACACTGTTATCACATTATTTTTAAGTTACTCTCGTCAAAATAACAGGAAATTTGTCATTCTAAATGTAGCTCATTAAGCTCAAAAAGCTTATTACACAGCCAGTGGAAGGTGATGTGGTGGCTATCTGACTGAGTTCAGCTTAAGGCTAAAAACAGTAGAATATAATAGACACATTCATGCTCATGGCACAACACAGGAAACGGTCATAGCAAAAACAGACAAAAGGTCAAATTCTGGTAAATTGTGTTAGAGATACTGTGACTTTAGGCCTAGCGAAGGACTTTTCTCCTCTGCTGATCTCACAGTGTTTGGAAAATTTGTATTTAAACAACCAAAAAAAAAAACAAAAACACCTCTTCAATTCAGTAACTTGCATTACTGACATTTGTACCAATTAAAATATTTACATTTTTTTGTAATGCCTTACATGACTGTGTTACAGTAAAAATGAATGCATGACAGTAATCACATTACTTTTGTAATGCATTACTCCCAACACTGGTGCTAACCATGTGCAATACTGTGCATAAACAAGTCTGCCTTTGCACAACCTGTGCAGGACAACTGGCGTGGGTGTGCAATCATACATTCACACTTTTATTATGATGTGCAATATACCAGCACTTTATCATTTATATTGTTGTATGTGTGTCTTGTAATTCAGTGTAAATTTTGTGTTATGTTTATCTGTCATCTTGCTGCTGCCTGATATCGTTGTTTTATGGACTTTATGGATTTCAAGGTTGTACACATCTATACATCAACCGCTCTGTAACTTTGTTTACATCTGTGATTATTGCATATGCATGTCTGTCTGATTGTTTGTTTGTTAGAGAGAAAACTACGGGACAGATTGAGCTGAAATTTTCAGGAGATGTTGGTAATGGCTCAACTTAAAAAAATATATATTTTGGTGGTGATTCAGCCATTAGTAAACGATCATTTTTGCTCAATAACTGTCTAACTAATAATGATATCAACATGATTCTGAGTGCTAGGGTTGAGGAATCATATTATGATGATAATTTTATCATGGAACTATTGCTTATAGATGTATCGGCAATATGAGAGCTACCTTGGTGGAGGTTTGTGCTCTCTGAGGCCATGTTTACATGGAAACTCCTGACTTAAAGACGCAAAGATTTTTCCTTTGCGTTTTAGACTTCTTCTGCGTTCAGACGACGATGCTCGGAGACGAGTTAATCCTCTGTAGTGTGCATGCAAGTTCAGTAGATGGCGGTGTAGGTCTGCAGAGAGGCAGCACTGCTACAGTACATGTACGAAGAAGAAAAACTTTTCACAAACAACAATAGCGAGTGGACGCACAGAGACGCAGGAGTTTCTTTTCTGGACAACACATCAGCTCGGACAACAAATCTGTCTGGATGGTTTTGACTGGATAACAAACCAAGCACGGTAAGACGCTCACACATTACTCGGCGGACGGCAGAAGCTGTTGTTGTTCCTGGTATGCACGCACAGTCTTCATCTGAAAAAGTACTGCGCATGTGGTGACGCCGGCGTTTCACCCTGAAACGCTCCAATGCGGGTTTACACGGGGCTGCATGGAGAGCGTTTTGGAAACTTTCCACCCTGGAGCCTGTTTTCAAAAGTTTCCGTTGTCAACGAGTTTCCATGTAGACGCAAGGCCAAAACACAATGAAAACTTATCGGATTTGACCGTTTTTGGCGCCATGTAAACGGCCCCTGAGTGCTTTCTTGTTGCTTGTTGTACCTGATGTGAAGGAACAAATTAAAGGAGGCAGGACAAAAATCATACATAGCCTTGACACACATCTCAAGATGATCAATCTTGTGGCTGATGGGTCCTGAAACCCTATGACTGTGTGCGTAAATCAATCAGTCTGACCAGATGCTTCACAAACTTTGCACATAGCTGCTGCCTCAAGGGCTCTGATTGGTCCTGCCACTGTCAACCACAAACAAGTGCATCAACTTGAACTTTGCCTGATGGATTCACCTGCTGACTGACATGATATACTGCAAATCCAGATTTCTTTGTCAGGTTAGAACAATTCTCACAGGCTATAGTTCTTCCTCTAACTTCCCACCACTTAAGCCTTGTGCAGCAGAACTCATCTATTCTCTCACAAAGCACCTCGTGACACTAAATGCTTCTGTATTGTGTCTGCATTAGGACAAATATTTGCATTTCCTCTGCATGGATTGTCCTGAAACTATTACTGTGTCTGGAGTGACTTATGGAGAGTTTGCAGTCAGCGCTTTGGAGCACGAACAGATATAAGCACACACAAACGCACACACCTCATCCCTCAGCAGCATTGATTCAGTTTTGAATGGTGTGTTTCCTCCTCAGTCTAGATAGTGTTGCCACTGCCCATGCTGTTAGTGCGCCGGGCGTTTTCAAACTCTTTACATCCATTACATTCCACTAGGTAAATACCTAATGCAGGAAACATTTGTCAATGTGTGCGCCTGGCTGAGCAGAATAGATTATTGGAGGCTGAGTAAAATACACTGCATTTCCAAACAGCACTATGCCGGTGACATATTAAAAAGTTCTCTCAGGACTCGCTGCAGTCTCCCCATGTAGGAGGGACGTGAAATATTTCAGGAAATAAAGCGAGAGCACAAATAATTCTGTTAGAGAATAAACATGTCAGAATTTCAGATAATACCAGCAGGAGGAGTGTTTCTGTAGCTCCATACTGTTCTTACACTCTATTTATGTTAACCTTAAATGAGACTAATAATTAGCAACACCCAATTTACTCAACCAAAGGCACAGACTGTTTGTTGACTGAATAACATCTGGATGCAAAATACATTAAGAAAGTAAATCCAAAGTCTCAAACTAACTCAAGTTTACACTTTTTTCATGCTCTGTGTTTTTATGTGAGTTTTTGAGCCCTCATCATATCCTGAAACAACTCCAGGTTTGGAAATCAGCCTGTTTATCTACCTGCCAAAGAAATGACTAAATAGAAAGACATTTTATTTTAAATAGTAGCATTACATCAATCCATTCATCCATTAGCTATGCTGTTTATGTGGAGAGAGCCGGGTTAATTTAATTCTTAGTTACAGGGTACTGCAGTGTTGTAATTGGAACGATAAGCCTGCAGCTTTCAGATGTGCAGATTTATTTTACAAACAGTTTAGTCATGCAAATAGTAGTACTTTTGCACCTCCGATACGATACCCATATTGCAGCCTTGAGTATCGGCAGACACCAAATCAGTCCGATATGATATCAGCAGGAATCATACATACTTTTACTATTTGTTTTGTAATATGGACTGTAAGAAAAGGCTTCATCAAGTGAGATTACTCAAACAGAGAAGAGTAGTTAGCAATAGTAGGTATGAGAAAAACGGACCTACTTGTTATAAACCAATGGGTTCAATACATTTTAGTCTGAAACATAAGAATATGTTTGAATAACAATTCAATAAAAGAAATAACAATTAAACGATTAAACAAAATAAAAACCAATTAAATAAAATAAACAAAACCAATTAAATAAAATAAATAAATAATAAATAATAATGTAACAATAAAATAAAATAAACAATTAAAATAAATAAAATAAATAAATAAAAAATAAATTAGAAGACCCTGCAAAGTAACCTCAATAAATCCAATAAAAACAAAAACATATACTTTTAAATTGCAAAATAACCACTGTGTTTAACTTAAAACAAGCATAGTCTACAACTGAATTCAATGCATAAAAAAATTTGAATTAACTGCTTGTATCGGAGTGCTAATATTGGAGATTTTGATTGCAGGTCGATATAGTCAGATATTTGTTTTTTGCTGATATTGGACTGATATCCGATATCAATATCGGATCGGGACATTCCTATGAAAAGAATTATATAGAGATAATCACAGCTAATTACAGCTCTATTTCCTGGAAATATCTCTATTTTTCATGTTTCCGTGGTAGATTTTGTCAAGTTTCCTTCACTAAAGTGTATTTTTTGTATTTCATACTGACTAGTGGGCCATATTGAGAGAGTAGGAGGGCCACATGTAGTCCCTGGGCTACCAGGTGCCCAACCCAGCTGACTTTGGGGGGGGAGCAGGGTCACCCTGGACCAGTCGCAGCCAATCATAGGCCACATAGACAGACAGACGACCATTACTGCTCAAACTCACTCCTAAGGGCAATTGAAGCCACCAATCAATCTAAAGAGCATGTTTTTGCCTATAGAGAACTCACGCATGCACAGGGAGAACACAAACCTCCACAGAGAAAGGCCCTGATGAACACAGGATTCAAACCAGCATCCTTCTTGCCTCACACACACCTGCTGGACCACCTTGCCACCCAGCAGCAGTACATCATTATGTGTAATCTATGTATCTGCTTGGACTTTTTTTAGGTCAGAGTTCAAGGTCACAGGGCTTTAAAGTTCATTTTCAAGAATGCTTTCGGGTATTTTACCCAAATTTTCAGTCCAATCTAATCCATTTAATTTATAAAGCATATTAAAAAAAACAATTAGGTTCACCAAAGTCCTGAACAGTGATTGCAAAGGAGAAATAAAATAGGATTAATAAAAACTAACAACCAAAACCAAACAATAAGGTCCCCTAATATCATAAAACTCATTAAAAACATGAGAGAAGTTGTTAAAACGAAAATAAAAGCCAATTTAAGAGAATGAAAACAGAATCAGAGACCATACAACTCTCATGCAGAATTGAAAGCCAACAAGTAAAAGTAATCAGCTTTTCATTGACTTAGCTATGGTTTTAAGTCAAACACACAATCCCCCACAGAGAGGGCTGCTTTGCAGGGAAGCTTAGGTACCAGCATCACGTTGACCTTAGAATAGAATAGAATAGAATAGAATAGAATAGAATAGAATAGAATAAACCTTTATTTGTTCCACGTGGGGAAGTTTACAGTGTTACAACAGCAAAGTGGACAGCATTAATAGAATAAAAAATAGACTTAAGTATAAAAAAATAACAGCGTGTACATTACTCTACCTATATAAGACATAAAATATAAATAAAAAATATAAAATATAAAAATACAGAAAGGGCTTGGAAAAGAAACTAAAAGCAAATCCTATGAAGATTCTAGACACATTTACTGAGTAATTGCTCGTGGGATAAGTGATTGTACATGGGTGTACTTCCACAATGTAATAGCATATTGTTAGAGGACTGAGGATTGCACATTAATTGCACATTAATTGCACATCCTATACATAGTAGACCTTTAAGAGCAAACAAACCTACAATGGCTTGATGCAGTTCAATTTGAGGAAAACAGCTTCAAGAACAGAAACACAACTATAGGTCACAAGGAAATCCAAACACAGGAACACTCTGCAACAAAATAACACGCTGCAAGGATAAAAAACAAATGCATTATTGAGTTAGAAACAAAACAAAACCCAAAACAATACAACAAGTACAACAGTAGAAGTGCTCCAGGCCTGCTGGGGCAGCATGGATGTACATTAAACTAATACTTTAATCCTCCAAATATTAACATATTTATAAAACTTCACATTACATCACAAAGCTGTAACTTCTCTTCAAGTCATGCCAGCTGTTGTCTCTCATCTGTCTCTCCTTGTAACAACACCCCCTGCAGGCCTGGAGGTCTTCTGTTGTACTTTGTTCTTCTGCTTTTCTGCTCTTGAAGGGTTGTTTTTGGCTTTGTTTCGTTTCTAACTTGCAGTGTGTTTGCATTTAATGCATTTGCTTTTTTATTCTTCGAACACAATTTCATGTTTGTATCTTTTCAGATGGTTGATTGAGTTTCTTTTCTTGAATTTTTCTGTTCTTGGTAATGGGCTGACTGATGTAAGACTCTGTCAGATTCTGTGTGGCAGCATTAAATGGACCAAAAACATGACTGCAAATCCTTCATGAAAAAAAGAAGTCCTTCCTTAAAGTCTTCAACCTCTGGCTTCAAAAACATTATGGAAAAATTAACAGTAATTCCCAAAGACAAATGTAATTTATGAGATGTTACTAAATGATGACTGCAAAAGATTCTTCAACTTTGGACACACCAATCGAATCTTACAACCCTCACATCTGTATTTGTCTTATCGTACTCTTGTTTCTTTGATTGTTTGATAAATCAAACAATCAAAGAAACAAGAGTTGCATTTTATAATTATCAATTAAGAATTAATAATAATAATAAAATTAATTAATATAATTGCATTTTAAGTTCTAGAAACTATTTTCAAGCATTTGTCTCTTAATCCTGCTTGTCAACTGTTGGCCAAAAACGACCAAAAATCAAAGTTAAGATGTTTTCTTGCTTCTTGTTAATTTAAAGCCAGGGAAATGCAGATTCACATCCTTCTTGAGTGAAAACCATTTAATCCAATCCTCTATTTTGATGAAACCTGTTGCAACAACCTTTAAAACCCATCCTCAGAATGAGCACATTTGAAGAGTGATAACTGGCTCATCTTGAAGCCGCATTACACCAAAATAGTAATGAGAAAAAAGACCAGATTGTGCTTCATTAACTGGATTAGCACCTCTTTAAAAGAGCTGGTATGAATATGCATGACACTGTGGGATGTCTCTAAAATGGAAGTTACGGAAAACATATAATCAGTCACACTTGCACACCTAAAAATAGGAAACAATTGGACATTAGCGTGACAGATTGCTGTCTCCTGTGCAGCGAAAACACCCTTTAATAGTCAACAAAGCTGCAGTGGTTTTGTATTCTCTTTTTCCTTTCATGCATCCATTACCTATATGGCTTATCTCATTGGGGGAGAGGTGGGGTATACCTTGGACTGGTCACCAGCCAATCACAGAGCTGACACAAACACATACTTTCAAACTTAAGGCTCATTAAGAGGCATCAGTTCAGAAAACAAGCATGTTTTTGGGCCTTGGGAAACTGGACCACCTGGAGGAAAACCAACACAAGCAGGGAGAACATGCAAATTCTATAAAGAAAGGCCGAACAAGAAACCTTCCTGTCAGAAAACAGCACAGCCAGGTGCACCACAATGCTGCTTGTATGATACATCAACATTAAAAAAGCAGAAGGCCTCCAGTTCTAATCACTTACAGTAACAGCTTTTACTGGACCTGAACTGTTTTCTTACTCACAGCAAAATGTCCCTCCTATGTGAGACTTCACAAACCTAAGCTAAAGTCTCATGAGAATAGCAGAAACTTCTGTCTTATACGCTGCCTAGCCAAGAAAAAGTAGCCACCAAAAAAAAAAAACGGTCACACACTCTAATATTTCATTGGACAACTTAATGCTTTGACTACAGCACACATTTGTTGTGGCATTGTTTCGATAAGCTTCTCCAATGTCACAATATTTACTTCCCTCCAGTCTTGCATTAAATTTTGCCCCCATAGGCTTGTACAGTAGGCACTAGGCATGATGGGTGCATCACTTCACCTGCCTCTTTTCTTACCCTGATGCTCCCATTACTCTGGAACAAGGTCAGTCTGGACTCATCAGACCACATGACCTTCTTCCAGTCCTCCACAGTCCAATCTTTATGCTCCCCAGCAAACTGAAGCCTTTTTTCAGTTAGCTTTACTGATTAGTGGTTTTCTTAAAGCTACACAGCTGTTCAGTCCCAATCCCTTGAGTTCCCTTCCCATTGTGCATGTGGAAATGCTCTTACTTTCACTATTAAACACTCCTGAGTCCAACTGTTGTTTTTCTTTGATTTGATTTGGCCAAATGTTTGAGTGATTTGCCGATCACGATCATTCATGATTTTTTTCTGACCACATTTCTTACTCGAACACGATGGTTCCCCACTATTCTTCCAGTTTTTAATAATGTGTTGGACAGTTCTTATCCAATTTTATTAGTTTCTGTAATCTCCTTAGATGTTTTTTTCTTCTTGATGCCAATGATTTGACCCTTCTTAAACATACTAACATCTTTTCCACGACCAGGATGTGTCTAAACATGGTTGTTCAAGAAATGAGAAGCTACTCATTGTATCAGCTGGGGTTAAATAACTTGTTTCCAGCTGAATGATAATTGTCTATGCAGTAATTATCCAATAGGAGGCTCCCAACTATTTGCTTAGTTAAATCCAGGTGGTGAGTTTTTTTGGCCAGGCAGTGTATTGAAAAAAAAAATCAGATGGCACAGCTTTGAAGCTGATCCTTTATCCATGTCTGTGTTACTGTTGCATCGTTACCTGATTTCCTGAAGTACTGCCTAAGTCAAAACATTATTCAACATGAGTGCATCAGTCATGAGTCAAACTATTAGTGATGGTAACAGCATAGATGAGGCCACTTAATTTTCCCCTCCCAGCTCAATGCCAGCCAAGATCCATCCAGTTAACAGCCAACTTCCAGCCCTGGAAGTCTAATCAAGGATTTTGTTCTAAATTTGTGTTCATAGGGACATTTTCCTTGCTAAGCTAAACATTCATTTTTATATCTTAAAAAATAAAAGTGGTAAGGATTTATATGTTTATCATGTACTTCTGGGGGACCTCATGACAATCATTAGGGTGGACAGGTCAACACTTTCCTGTCATGCATTAACTCTGACATCACTGAAAAATACATACTTCAAATTTGTTCAACCCTATTAAATTTAAAAGTCCAGACACAAATGAAACTTCCAGTTATAAAGCCAAAAAATAAAAAATGCACTTTGTCCTGCAAGACGTAAAATAATCAGCAAATTTGAAACCAATATTAACTTTCTAAAAGACATATACAATAAATAAGCATAGCATCTAATTTCAGATGCAATGCAAAATGCTTTTTTCTTCACCTACTTCAAGCTTTGCAGGCTTTCTTTTTACCTCTGTCAAAGAGGTTATGTCTTTGCAGGCCTTTGTTGGTTCGTTTGTATGGATTTTGATTAAATTTCAGGGATATTGGTCAAGGCACAAGGAAGAACTAAGTCAATTCTGGTGGTGACCCAAATCAAGAGCTGGATCGAAGAATTTTTCATGGATTTGTTAATTATGTTCGCCTGACAATGTAGTAGATGCTGGTGTTTTCTGAGCACCTCAAGTCTTTTAATATACATATATAGTGACATAAAAAGATGATGTAAAGCTCTCTGTTTGATTTGTATTAAAGTAGGGTACTAAGGGAAGTATTTCTGAGTATAAATAAGAGAAAACAGCTGATTAGATAGTAGTTTTACCTTGTGGGAGGTTATGTAAATTTGAAAATCTCTTTTTAGGATGTAAAGTAAGAAGAGATCTTAAATAAAAATACAGATTAACAGAGGTTAAATTGGTGTTTGAGTGGCATTAAACTAAGAAATACAGTTCATATTAGTGTGAGCTAATAGACGGAGTGAACACCACATTTCTTTACATCAGGGTGCCTCTTTGATCTTCAGTAATTGATCGAGAATAGGACTCCTGCTGCAGACCCTCTTCAACAGGGATACACAATAAAGAGTGAGGAGGGGGGTCGAGAGCAGGCAGGGGTGATGTCTGCTCTCTTATTTGGGTGCGTTTCCATTCATTCCTTCAATATTCCATTCCTGGTTCTGCTTCACAGGTTTGTCTATTGTGAGGAAGCTGAATGGGGGAGCGCAGGAGCGTCTCCTCTTCCGTTAATTAGAGCTTTTTAGCCGCTTCCGTTCCTTGAAGAGTCAAAGTTTAAGTAGTGAGGGGAGAAAAAAAGAGACCCTCTGTTGTCCATTGTAGCCTCAAAGAGATGAAAAGGTGTAGTTTACAGCTGGTTTGGGTAGAGGTGGTTGAGTGGTTGGAGAAGCTGTGGTCAAGATAAACAGTCTGACTTTCAAACTTTGAGTATTTCATGATAATCAAGCAGAAGATGGGCGTCAAACTTTGGGTATTTCTTAAAGGGATAGTACAGAATTTCTGAACTACGTTGCTGGGTTGCATGGAGAGTGTCACAGACTGGGGGGCCACTCCACAGGAAACATAAAAAATATATATTATACCTTTTCCTATGTATGTAAACGTATGGCCCACACTGTAGATCAGGGGTGGGCAACTATCAATGCCAACAGGGCCACATTCCTTTTTTTTCTGTGGCCAAGGGCCGCACTGTTACATACTGTTGACAGGCTCAATAAGAAAAATATATAAACAAAAAATAGCTTAACAAAGGATTGCACCAACACTTATATTCTAACTAAAACTAATTTAAGCTTCTTTTTAATGCTTACCAGTTTTTAAAGCTCAAAATTGTTACCATTACCATAGTTTCCTAATGTTTTTTTTTTACCAATACTATAAATTATATTTTAATATCTCATAAAATATTCTTTGAGATACAATCATAGCAAAGTAAGAACTTCAATTACTTCTAAAAACACAAAGCACGTACCAGCAATTTAATGTCAGTAAAAATGTTTTATCACCTTTCCTAATTTATGCTTTACGTAGTACTGGTTATTCATGATGAATCATGTTCAGCAACTGTTATTTTGTTTCTTCATATTTCCACATTGTTTGTTTGTTTTTTGGCAAATGACAGGTGGGCCGCATTGAGTGACGTGAAGGGCCACATATGGCCCCTGGGCCACCAGTTGCCCACCCCTGCTGTAGATACATATATATCAACAAAGTCTCCATCGCCAGACATTTTTGCTTTGTGTGCTGGGTTCATACAAGCCTCTTCTCGTATTCAAAACAAACATGTGATCTTGATCCCTGGAAAGATCAACAGATTTTCTCCGGGCAGTGGTTGCTTTTCCTCTTTTGAGCCTCCATGTAAACAGTTGATCAACAAGCTGCCTGACTGTTGTGCAGCAGCTACTTCAGCCTGATCTACACTTGGTTTTCTGTTTGTGAGTCTCCTTAAGGCCAGACAAGAGCTGATTTTGTACACTAATTATTGTTGCCATTGTTTTCATCAACAACCTGTTTTCCCCTGACAAAAAACTAGACAGTAACTATTAAAAACAAGTGGACATGGACTAAAACTTAAACTACATTAACTGACATTTTCATCAACAAATAAAAACTAGATGAAAATGTTTGACAGAGACTTAAGCCAATCAGACCTAATTTGGTCTTGTAGAAAGTAGAAACAAGTCAGGAATGTATCTAATCACAGCTACTTTTGTTGTGTGGAAAGGTTGGATGAGTTCATAGGGACATCCAATCACAGCTGCCTTAGCTTGGTGGTGGCGGGATAAGTTGTGGAGCGATCCAATCAGAGCTGCTCTCTTTATGAATTAATATATTCATGTAGAGCAGGTTCACTGTTTGTTGTCAGTTCTGGTATTGTAACTGAGATGCTCTGCCAGGTAGTCTAAATAAAGGTGGTTGCATTTCACTTAGAGGTTAAATTTGTCTGTCAATTTCTACATTCAAGCTTAACTAGCATTCAGTAGAGGGTTCTTGGGTGTTTCATTTTATTCAAGTGTAAAACATGACTTTAGAAATTCAAGGAAACATAAAAAATGCCTTACACTTCACATATTTTAGTCGACTTAATTAACAGTATGTGGTAAAATTTCATCAACCAAAATTAGACTAAAGTTAAAACAATTTAAATGGCTAAATCATCACTTAAACTAAAAGATATTTTAGGCAAAAGACTATAAATAAAAATTAAACTAAATAAGCTGTCAAAATCAACACTCGTCCAGACTCATCTGAAAACTTCAGTGACTTTTTCCTTTTGTATTTATGATACTTTCTGTTTCCTTAGAGGCTCAAAAATGCATCTCTGTGGTTATCAGTGAAATGGCATAATAATTTATTAACAACAGCGGTGCTCCCACAGAGCTGGGTGACATCATGTTACTGTGTCATGTCTGCAAATGGTCAATAGTCAAAGCAGCTCGAGTGGAAAAAGTATTTTGTTGTAAATAAAATATTTATGGTATGTGATGACCCCACACCATTGTTGTAGCTTGTTTTCACCCACAATTCTTTCATTTACAGAGACAGTACAGAAATATATGGCAAAGTTTGTGTTTGTGTAGTTCACAGAACAAGAATAAACTGTTTATAGTGTTTGATGACCTGACGCTGTTTTTGTCATTTGTTTTCATCCAGTGAAACCATGTATATCAATGTATGGCATTAGCTTGTGCACAAACTTCTTCTGCATGGATAGAGCTGAGCTTCAAAACTTCATCCTGAACTATCCCTTTAATTGTACTATATGTAAACCAGGTGTGGGCAACCTTGATTACCAAAATAATAAAATATAAAGCTGTTTTCTCAGCCTGAGGCCGCATTGTGACAAATTTCTGGATAATCTTGAAGTGGAAAAATAATGTTTGATAAACCAAATATGTACATTTAAAGTAGTCATAAAAATAGTATACGAATATTCATATGTTATAATACAAATACAAGTTATTATGCTCAGTGAAATGAACTTAAATTAGAATTCAAGCTAATTTAGCCAATGTACACAGAGGTTTTGTAAATCAATGGTACTATGTTTTTCAATTTTTAAAGCACAAAAATTTCACTGCTGCCATTTTTTAAATAAGGTATTGAGTAATACTTGATATAATGTTCTGATGCTTGATAGAATAGATTTAGAAACTATTATTGCATTAAATCTTTCAGTAACTTACAGAAAACAATGAAAACAATATAGATTTTTTTATTATTATTTATATTAGATATCAGGGTTGGTTCATATTTGTTGATTTTTGGAAATGGCTGGCTGCATGTTGCATGTATATTCTATCAGAGTTTAAGTTTAATATGATTAAATCATGTCAGCGTTAAGTGGAGGTGGGCGGAGCTAACGGCATGTCAGTTTCTACTCATTACCTTTTGTAATTGTTTTGGTTGAGAGACCCCTAGAGGCTGATTTTACATATATATGTGCTTAATTTAGAAATAAAACACATTGTACTGTGAAGTCCTGGTGTGATGCTGATGTTCTGTGCACCTGATCTTGGAGTTCATCCAGAGTTAAACACAACGGGACATACCAAGGACTATTACATGCATACTGATTGTGCAGGAGCCTCGACTTGTCTTTACACATGAAATGACCAATTGTTCAAGCATGCTTAACTGATGCACGAGGCTAAAGAGGAGGAAAAAAAAGAGTCCTGGGGTCTGTAATGACATGTGGCTATGGGTGTCCTTTTATACCTCTAGATTCCCTTTGCCTCATTAGTTAACACACTTTCTTAGTTTTGAACAATACCTTAGCTTGAGTTCTCCCAGCAGAAATCCCCCCGCTCGGTCGATACTTGCAGGGCCTGCAGCAGAGTTTGAGAGAGCGGGCCCTTTCCCCCCCTGTCCTAACAGCTTTAATACTTGTAATTATCTCTTGCTGGGGGAGGCTGGAAATTGGATTAGGGTTGGTGAGTCTCAGCTGAATGAATTACCTCCATCTCCCCACTTGGTGGGCCACACACTGATAAAGTGCGGAAAAACGGATTTGGATTCAGCCTTAGCATTCATGGCTTCCTTGTGGAAAAATGAAATTTTCCAACAGAAGGGGCCGGTGTGCCAGCAGTATCTGTCCACAGCATGTTTCATCTGCTCCCGCTCTCCTGGAAATGCAATTACCTGCGTTATCGGGGCCTAAATGGTGACAGTTTGGCAGGGGAGCAGCTCCACCTGCCAAAGGCGTCATTCCACACTGTTTTTGTTGCATTCAGTCTCCTTCCAGTTTGAAACCATGCCGCCTTATTTCCACCTGTCAGACTTAAAACAATCTGCTGATTTGTTTGCAGCTAGAATGATTGTGTTGGTGATGGAGGGGAGAAGAAAAATGAGGTCTAAATCTTTTGGAATTGCAGCTTTGTCATATTTTGGCCTTACCCCTTCTGATATATATCCCCAGTGGCTGAAAAGCTGTCATTCTCAAATATTTTTCAAAATATTTCTCAATATCAGGATTTCAACCCAAAGTTTATGATCCAATTCACGACTTAAGATCTTTTCAAGGCAAAGTGAGAAAAAGGAGAACTATTTTTGCAGTACAGACCAAATGATTATCGATGAGCTTTGCTATAAAGCAGCAAAATGCTCTTATTTTAAGAAGTGTAATTCTACTCAAACATAAACAGTAAAGATGCTTCAATGGGAGAGTGTAATGGCATGAATCTGGGGATAGGATATAGATCTGGAAACAAAGGTGACATTACAAAATATTCAAAACTTTGAGTCAAAGTTTTATTTTAGGCAGGTTTAAAGATGTTGCAGAAGTACAATATCCTGTTAAATATGATAATTTCTGTATTTTCTTTGGGACTGGTGCAGGCAAAATCCAAGAAGTGGTCGGATAAAATTGGTGAAAAATTCGTTCTACTCTTTTTCAGACAAGTAAAAATGTTTAAAACGGTATAGGATGACCTAACAGCAGAGACTGAAAACATTACATTTGTAAGCTTTATAACTTCATCTCATGCAATTAAAAATGGCAGGCTTTAAAAAAAGGAAAGATTTCAGGTGGCAGCAGTATATTTTAAAGACCAGACTGATTTAAAGCTGGGCAAAGCCAAGGGTTGTGCATGTTTGAACACTATATTTAAAGATGCTATGAGGAGTTTCAAAGTACTTACAAAAAAGTCTTATAGCATCAAAATAGGTTATCTATAAATGCTATTCCTTAGCTTTGTGGTCAGGTCGGACAGGGCTGGACTGGCCTGGATACTCAACTTTGGGAACAAGACAATTAAAACTAGAGCAAATTTATATTATTCAGACACGTCTTAGAGCACCAGGATGTAAGTAGAGATATATAGCCGGCTACAAAACTACGATACTAAGTTTTCCAAAAATTGCTTGTTGTCACACATCAAAAACTACCGCTATGTAACTAGAAAGAGATACATTACCTCGTTGCTTTGCATCCTGTAAGTTGTTGAAAAAAGAAGTTGTAAAGCAATGCAGAGTTCTGAGGAAGGTCCGGGCTACATTTATTAGCTTCACAACAAACGCACGCTTTGGCTTGGGTCATGTCTTTACGACAGCCGCTGCGCGTGCTCATGGGTAGCAGAGTCTTTATGTCGCCGGAAAAAGATTCTTCTCATAGCACCTTTAAGACTTTTTTTAATAATTGTTTTTATTATTTTCCAATGATTTAACAATCAAAGAAAAGTAACAATCATAAACAGAATTCACAAAACTAAACAAAACACCAACCCTCAAAACAGCACACCAGTTTGAGACCAACATAAAGCCCAAACATTCCAACCACAAATCCGGCAAAAATATTTGTATACATGTAAAATAAGCTAGAAAAAAATGAATGTGGTGAAAATAAACATTAAACATGCTCATCAAGATATAACATATATAGGTGTAGGACCTCAAAGCTTATTTTTTACAGTTGAAAAAGTTCAGCAAAGGTTCCTAAGTCTTATCAAACACACCCCTCTGTCCTTGTTTTAAAGTCTCAGTCTCTCCAGGTGCAAAGTATTGGTCATTTCATCCGTCCAAAGACCCCGGCTGTGTTCGAAATGGCATACTAACGTCCTACTCATACTAAGTGTGACGTCAAAATGAGTATGTAGTGTGTTCACATTAGATAGTATGAAAAGACTGAGTTTGCGAGAAATACCCGGATATATACTATATCAGAAAAAGTTTTAAGTATGCGAGGTGGGCATACTAGTCACATTCAAACGCCCCATAATGCATTGCGCCATACATTAAGACCGACCGGCATTCAACTAAAAATCAGCCACTAGCAAACTTCCCGCTTTCAAAATAAACACATCTTTTACTATCTCATTTTAGTTCTTTAACGCTTTTGTAAATGGGCTCTTGTTCTGGAGCCGACAGGAAGTTTCTTCGATAGCATATTGGTGCACATAACACAATGTCCAAAATGCGGAAATGAAATTTGTATCCATGCGTTTTATGGCTCAAATGACCATATTTTGGTATTCTACGTGGTGACTTTCTCGCCTGAAATGCTCTCTGAACTTTCAAATGTGGCGAATCAACAGAGATATTTGATAGCCTGGTTTGCTGCTGATTTTTGTTGTCGGAGGTTTGAAATGCATCATGGGAAACTTAGTAGTATACTACAGTGTGAACGGTTGGCATCCTAATTATACATATAGTTTGTAGTATACAGTATATACACATGACTTTGTAGTATGTAGTACGTTAGTATGCCATTTCACCTGTCCAAAGACCATGTTAAATAATTTTTAAGAACATTTCAAGGCCAGAAGTGATAAATAGGGCCACTTTCTTCAACCATGTGGTTTTGTGATTCAAAAAATTGTCATATAGACGACCAAACCTTAAAATAGAAAGACTAAAAATGTAGGACAAAAAAGTCAGTATAATTCAGTAGTTCTTTGAGTTGTATTAAATTAAAAAATCCAGCGGCTGGAGCCTAACTCAGCTTGCATTGGGAAAGGCGGGATACACCGTGAATCAGCCAATCACGTGGCCACATCTAGAGACAGGCAATCACTGTCACACCTAAGGGCAATTTAAAGTCACAAATTAACCAAATTAGCTGATTTGGCTGTTGTAAGAGCCCAAAGTAAAATTTCAGAAGTCTTATTTAAGACCTTTAAGACTTTCAGTATTCTCAAAAACCCTGGAAGCTTAAGTTAAAAAACTCAAACTAGACAAAAGTAACAAGAAGGACTAATCAATGATGTCTTCTCTGTATGACTGCACAAACAGAACATGTTAAATAATTTAACAACATCAACTGAGCTGATGCTCTACACGTGTTGTTCCTCTCTAAGGAGAACAACAGAAGCTTATTAAATCAATATGAGAGACTTCACCTCACATGAAGCGAGTTTGGGCATGATGCTGGTAAATTTTGGTGTTTTCTGTTGCTTTGGGTGTGCATTTATGAGACAAATGGTTAAAATTGTGGATTTTATTACAAATCATCAAACACTTGACTAAATGTTGCGTCTAAATGGAGTGAAATTACCTCAGACTAAGCCGAACTAAAGAGCTAATGCTCTGAGGAGAAGTTAGCGACTTTCCTGCTTAATTTGGAACGGAGCCAGCTTTATTTCCCCGTCGTTCATTAAGTAGTGTCTTTAATTCGGTTTCATATTTAATTTCCCGCTGTGTCATTGTAAGGAAATCAGATCAAACAGAGGACAAACTAGCCCTACGTACTCGCTATCAGACACCCCCCTCGTCTTTCCCCCACTTCCCATTCCTTTAACCCCCCACCGAGGACAATCCTTGAAGGTAGATAAAAAGAACAACAAAAGATAATTAAATCTAAAAAAAGGAGGGAAGGATCCCGGCTTCTGCGCTCAAACAGTTGGGGATAGATTTCAGCACAGTGAGGGTTTGGTTAATTTATACAGCGGCCTGATGGGAGTCCTTCAACATTTACACTCTGCCTGGGACATGCATGGGTAAAGAGAAATTATGTTTGCCTCTAATTGTTCCACGTTCCTATTTTTACTGTCTTTCCTTATCGCACGTTCCCCAGCACAAATAAAATTATTAGCATTTGTCCAATTGCAGGGACCACCAAAGGCCAAAGTGGTAATAATTCCTGATAAGATTATCACTTTACAGCTGTGCCGTTATCGTCGGAGTAAAGATTGCTTTGACGTCGCCTTGTTGTTCCAACTCAAACCGGCGTCCCATCGGTGACAAATCTAAAATTATAATACAGTAATGCCTCACATAGACCCAGCTATTTAGGCGTGAATTTAATATTCATTGCTTTTGCAGCTTGGTTGGTTTTAAGGTGCTATCACCCTTATCCACCCTCCTCCCAACCCCACCCACTCCCCAACATCGCTGCCACCCAACACTCCTATATCCCGGCAAACAGGGGCAAATGGCAGGCAGTGGGACACGCACACACACACGGAGCTGTCTCTTTGTCCCTCCCTCCTTCACTCATTTCCCCCCATTCTCTTTCTACGGCTGCCTCTCTCCGTCCCCCATCACTCTCCCTGTCCTTGTTTTTGATCTTCAAACGCTGGTAGGGATAATGACTACAAATCAGGGATGAAGGTGAGTGATCACAATGTGGCCCACCCATCCCAGCTGGCCTTTTTTACTCCCCTCCTATGATGCATCTTCCTGACTCTTTCGGAGAACCCGCTGAACTGCGCGGCGAGGGGCTTCGTATGGAGTTCACGGGGGGGCTTGGTACAGTCGGATGGATTTAGAGTTGAAGACTTCCAAAGATGGTTTGAGTCTCTGTGAGGAGCTGAGAAATAATTTAGCTTGTCATGTATGAAATTAACAAGATGATCACATATGGAGTGAGAGAAGTTTACATTTCTGGCCTTCATGTTACAGCTTGTTCCCATATTTTATGCAACACTGTCTTTAAAGGGACAGTTTGGTTTTTCTAAAGATGGGTTGCTTAATAACCTGACAAGCCAGATGGACAGCTCCACATATCTGCCACAGAAAAATTTCACTAGTCCATCTGGGTAGGAGCCCTTTAAATTTGTTTTAAGGGGCCGAACGTTAAAAAAAAACCACAAGCTTGTGATTAGACAATTGTTTGGCTCGTCACATTCATCACAGACCAATCCACATCAAGCAGGATTGCCTCCTATAATGTAGCATACATAGCGGCTAACAGCCAACAACAGTTAACAACAGTTCATGTATGTTAGCCATAGCGGCTAACTTAGCTGCTAGCAGCTAACAACAGTTAATGACTGTTAGCCTCTAGCCGCTAACTTAGCTGCTAACAGCTAATGGCCTAATACTATCGTCTAACACTAAATTGTACCACACAGATGATTCATTTAACACTTACAATGTGACATGAACCTCGTCAAAGACAATCCCTACAAGTTAACTTCTGCGGAGGGCATATTTCGCCAAGTTTTACTAAGTATCTATGAGCACAATAGGCTAATCGGCATATTCGTTCTCAACTTCCGGTTGTCGTCACGTCTGCATTCTGCAGCTCCCGCCTCTCTTCCCTGATTTGGCCGTTAAGAATTCAGCCGAGTGAATTTGTTGGACAACGGAGACTGGCAAGACGGACCTGCAGGATTTCAGAATCAGGCAGGTCTGTCTGCTCTGCAAGGCTAGTTGCTTAAGGCCCATGGCACTAATCAATATAATTACAGAACTACAAAACCCTCAGAGAGCACAAACCTCCACCACATACTACTTTTACATCTACAAGCAATAGTTCCATAATAAAGTTACCATCATAATATGATTCCTTGACCCTGAAACCCACACCTAGCATTTATAATTATATTGATACCATCATCTGTTAGACTTTAATACCCCTTTCACACTAAAAATAGCAGGTCAACGCGGGTTTTCTCAACAAGAGTTAACCCACTAACTATCTGCATGTGACTCCTTTCCTTCTGTTGGCAGACTTGGGTCTAATTGGCAGATGAGCTGTGTGGCTGTTTATTTTCCTCTGGCGCATCAAGCTAATGTCATCACGTTGATGACATCACCAGCGTGACGAAACACAACCACATAAACCATAGAAAGAAGTATGGAGGCCGTGGACGTGGTTTTCTTTAATTAGTATTTTTGTCCCTCTTTAAAAATGTACAAACTCTGCGCTGATGATGCAAAGTCATCTGTAAATTAGCGGGTCGACCTGGTTGTGATGTTCCCACTGATGCCAATTGCAGGTGAGCCGCTTGCAGAGTCAGTTGACCCTCGTCAAAAAGCCAATTACACCCTTTCAAACTGCTGACAGGAGCAAATTGTGACCAGGTTTAAACAGGCTTTTTGGCCAGTGTGCAAGGGTATAATTGAGCAAAAACAGTCATTCGCTAATGGCCAAAACCTTATCATTTCTAAATTGGGCCATTATCAATGTCTCACGAAAAAAAGCAAAATCTGTTCAGTAGTTTTTGGGTAATCTTGCTAATAAACAGACAAACAAACACATAGGGCCAAAAACATAACCTCCTTGGTGGAGGTAACAAGAAGGAGCCAAGGAAAGTCAGGACTGGGGACAGCACGGAGCTACAAGTGTTTCCTCTCCTAAATTGAAACTTGGACTTCATGGGCTTCCTTCATAATTATTTCCTGTTTTGATTTCTCTGTATGTCCATAAGATCCAGCATGTGTGTTTATATCTAGTCTATGTACGTGTAGCCTGTAAAAAAGTGGTAACAAAAGCACATGTATCCCAGTAAATTATTGCAAACACTTGCAAGAAGTATGAATGATGGCATCAGCATTTACACTGCTGGTTTTCAGGGTATTTACTATAAAATCTGTGCTGAATTTGTCCCAGTATTTAACTCGCAGCCTGATTTTGGGGCTTTCCTAGAGGGGAAAAAGGCTTAGGCTGTCTTGGTGCTTGATAGTTTCTTAACTGTTCGGCAGAATTGACATCATAGCTCTTAACATAACATCTGTTTTCATCACTGAGTGGTTTTGTAACTACACATCGGAAGTTGACCTCTTGCCCTGTGGGAAATGTTGTGAAGTGCAGGCCTACAGCGTGCACTTTGCTCAACTCCACTGGTTGTTTGTTGTCTCCAAATGAGTCTTTCAATCAAACAAACCATCTTCAAGGCTGGTTGTTGGGGCCAAATAGAAATCTAGTTTAATTTGATTTATGGTAAAACTGGCTCAAGGAAAGAATATTAATTTAAATAATCTGTTGGTATTAACTGTCAGTTATGCCTTATGGCAATATTTTAGTTGATGTTTAATTTGAATCATTTGTAAAAAGTAATAACACTAAATTTTGGTGAACTGGAAATGATGGATTGACCAAATTATTTTTAACTTATAACTTTTCATTTACTTTAATCCATTAAGCAACAGTTGTCCTTTTATCAATATACTGCATATGAAAAAAATACTTTTTTTTTTATAAATGTTCTTCAAATTTATGTGTAGACATATTAAGCGATACTAATTAAGTATATTCCTTTAGTACTTCAGCTGTTTCAAGCTTACCAGTTTAGCACTTTCTTCCCTTTTGTTGCTTTAATTTAAATGACCCTCTGTGCTGTTTTGTCTGACTCTTTTGTTTTTTGTTTGACCTGATTATTGATTTTTTGTCTCCAGAGTTCTGCCTTTGCTGCCTTTGTTTGTCTGTTAAAGCACTTTGTAAACAGCTGTTTTAAAGGTCCTCTATAAATAAAGTTATTATTATTATTATTATTACTATTATTAAAAAGACAATACATTTAATATTTAAACTGAAAAAGTTTATTGTCCTTCCAAAAATATAAACTTATTTTGAATTTGATGTCTGCTACATGTTCCAGAAAAGCTGGGACAGGGGCATATTTACCACTGTGTTAAATAACCTCTCCTTTCAGCAACACTGCAAGAGTTTCAGAACTGAGGACCCTTACTGTTGAGGCTTTGTAGTTGGAATTATGTCCTGTTCTTGCTTAATATGTGTTTTTAGTTGCTTCAACAGTCTGGGGTCTGTTGTAATTCTATAATTTTTATAATGCGCCACACATATTCGATGGGAGACAACTGTGGACTGCAGCAGGTCATTCTAGTACCTGCACTTTATACTACTGACTTTACTACTATGGGTGTAACACGAACAGAATGTGTGTTGCTTTGTTTTGCTGAAATGAACAGCCTGTAATGGCCCAACCTGTATGTACCTTTCAGAAATAATTGAGCCTTTACAGATGAGCAAGTTACCCGTGCCATAGGCACTACCATACCCCTCATACCATCACAGATGCTGTCTTTTGACCTTTGCTAACAGTCTGGATGGTCCTTTTCTGTTTTTAGCCCAGAGGACACCACAACCATCTCAATCCCTGGACGGAAGCAGCTACATCTGCATCCTGAACCTGCATGCAGGAGACGCACAGACTCTGCATGCACAGTCAGTCATCTGTTCTCTGACTACTGAAGCTGATATCAGACAGACTTTGACAATGATTATAGGTCATGAAGACAAGAAAATTAAAGGTATTAATTTACATCATATAACATAGTGTCAGCATGAAGTGCCTCAGGGTCATGTGGCTAATGTCGCACGTCCTGGAATGAGACTTTTGCACATGAGTACACCGCACTGGCAGTTATATACAATAAATCAGTCATCTCCAATAATAATATAAAGACATGACCAGATGAGAAGGCTTCTGGATATAGTAATCACATGTTGCTGTTAAGAAGAAATAAAGCTTTGTTGATGTAAGAAAAACAAGCTATGTTAAAATTGTACATTTCAGAAGAGAAAAAAATACTTTGCTAGCAGATTGGGTAGAAAATTGTGCTCAATCCTGGAAGCAAAGGCTCTGATTTGGACCTCCTAAGTATCCAAGTCTAATTTAAAAAAAATGCACATGCCTGAAGATCTCCTTTCTGTTTGGAAATCAAATTAAAAAGTGTCCTCATACCAGGAGTCCTATCCTTTCACATCATAAGTTTCTAATGGGCAGTTTATATGATTCATGCCAATCAAACATCTGCTCTGTATTCCCCTTGTCAAAGAGAGCACCTGTTGACCTCTAAATGACCTCCACCCATAAGCAGCGTGCCTGAAGAGAGCCACTGCAGCTTCCTGTTTCACACAGCGGGACAGAGAGGAGCAGGAGGAAGTCGTTTTATGACCACTGTTTACCTTCGCCGCGGCCTGCCTCTTTCCACCTTTTTTTTTTCTTAATGTGCCCGGCAAAAAAATGTTTCACTAGGGAGCAGGAGGTGAAATTTTTCTCATCCAAATGGATGGCAATTTCCCACCATTTAGCACCTGAAGGTAATTAGCTTGAAGAGATTGCGGAGTGAGAAACACGTTCATGGAACATTAACTCTCGTACATTCTCCAGTTGCAGGGAATTAATAGGAAAGATTAAAGTTTAAAGAGAGCAAATGCCATTACCACACAAACCACCTCTCTGTGGCACCATCTTGGGCTAACTTTTCCCCCTCTTTATAATAAGTCTGTATTTCACGATGCCATCGGGGTACGGATTACAATAGCAGGTAATAAGTGGAGCAAATGACACAGTTCTGCAGGTTTGCCGTGGTATATGAGACAATGAGGAGGTGCGACAGCCTGAAGCTTCATTTTTCTCTGTAACAGCCTTCTGCCTGCTCTCTCTGCCCTCTGAGGCTGCAGACAAATAACCAAATCTACATCTCTGCTCCTAACAGCAAATGTAAATACATACTCAACATAATTCTAAAAAAGAAGATGATAGCTAAATAAGTTAGATGGGAAAAGCTGATGATTGAATCTGTCTAATGTTAGGCTGATGCATGTGTCTGTGAACAAGGACCAGAAAATATCCTCAGTTTCTAATATATATATATTGATATTTCTCAAAGGAGATGCAGGGTAAGAGTACTTATTCATTTATTTCTTAGATTTTGCAATGAAAAATCACACCTTTCTTCTTACTTCATTGATGAGTCCAATGTTGAATAGTTAAATAAAACATTCCACAGGAGCAACTGCAGACAGAAATAAGATTCTTAAGCACAAGATAATCTTTCTAAACATACTATATTGAATTTATTTTATTACTCAATAGCAAATAGAAATCCTGGACATTTGTTTTGAATTTTAAAGCAGTATCTGATCCACTGATCGGCAGCAGACATTCAGGCATATTATACACTTACTACTTTTGTTTTTGTAACTGGAACAGGCAGCAGGGATCATGTTTTATATCAATATCACCGATTCGAAACTGTATTTTTAATGCAAACAATATTTTTGGATCTTAAAGCTGAAAGAAAGAAAAAAAATCATGATTATATATACTGTATGTATTTTGATTTAGTGATCTATTGTGATATATTGTATTGTCACTCATGTATCCTTAGAACTGATGGATTAAAAGTACAATAATGCCACTTCACATCCCGACAGTAAAACTTAACAAAACTGTATTTCATAACAGGATTAGCCCTTTCAAGGTCACGAGGTTAAAGCCTATCCCAGCTGACATTGGGCTGGGGGCAGGGTATATCTTGAACTGGTTGTCAGCCAAGCGCAAGGACACATAAAGAGACGGACAACCACTTACACTCATACCTAAGGGCAATTTGGTGTCAACAGTCAACCTAATGAGTGTGTTTTTAGTCTGTGGGAGGAAGACTCAGTTCCTGGAGAGAACCTAGCATGCACTGGGAGAACATGCAAACTCCACAGAGATGCTTGACAGACCTGGGGATCGACCTGTTTAAGTCCACTCTATGGGTTACATGGGTTACAACATGCACTACCTGCTGCACCACGTGCCACCCATAACAGGGTATGTCTTCGAAAAATAAAAGGAAATGCACAAAAGTCAGACCAAAGTTCCTTTCCAAAAAGATATGACAAACCATTTAATTCCAAATCCTGGAGATTTGATGATTTTTAAACACATGGTGTGACCGAGTATAGAACATTCTGACAACTTTGTTTTAAATGGTAAATGGACTTGAGCTTATAAAGCGCTTTTCTAGTCTTTGACTACTCAAAGCTGCTATACACTGCAGGTCACACCTACCCATTCACACCCATTCACTCACTGATGGTTCAGTGTTTCTACGTTAGTGATCCCACGCGAGTTTCTACATTATTTCTAACACATTCACGCTCTTTCATGCTCATTTACACACCACTGACACAGCTGGGGGAGCAACTTGGAGTTAAGTGTCTTGCCCAAGGACACATCGCCACGTGTCAACCAGAGCTGGGCTTGAACCTGCAACCTCCTGATCACTGACCCAACGCACTATCCAACTGCGCCACCAACACATGTTACTTATACTGGCATAACTTAGACCAGGGGTAGCCAGTAGAGTTCCTGTAAGCACCTGGTAACTCACAGGTAGCCTGCGACGAGCCTTCAGGGACATTAAAAAAAATCGTAAAAAAAGTACCACCACAGACATTACAATAAATCGATACAAAAACAAAAAAATGTAATATGAAACGGCCATGTTTACCACTGGTGCCAGTCAAAGCTCTTACAGCTTCACTTGTACAAAAAAATGCATGTAGGTCTAATAATCATAATATTATTTATTCATCATCGGTAAAAAAAAATGTACGTTACTCAGAATCACTGAACCAAACAAGTTGCCCTGACTCTCTTCTCTTAGGTCATCTCAATAATACTTGGATCCTGAACTTTTAAGCAGCTTCATTTGCTTTCTTCAGTCATTCTGTCATTTTTAACTCCACCTGATTGTTAAATTAATGGCGATTTTACTATTTTGAACCACACTGGATAAATGAAAGTATAACAACTTACCACAACCTCTATGTACAGATATTTAAACTGTACTGTCGTACAATTAACCCTTTCACTTGCATTGTGACCGCAGGGTTGACTTTTTCGTCGCAATATTGCTGTTTTTAAAACTCTGTAACCCTATCTTTGCCTTTCTATCCTCACTCACCCCTTTGAATATTGTACATAACACTAATTATATCCACTGGGTAATGCTGCTATACATAAATATCATTGTCTAAAAACTTTGGGAACAAAATGGAAGTGACTCAGAGCTGCACAGCCCCACAGAAAACTCAGAGTAAGAGCAAGTTTAAAGTTATTTTAACAAATTCTACCCTCTGAGATGACTCTGTATGGGGAAAAAATAATTAAATAAATTTTTGGAGAAATTAAAGAAATCCATTCATGACCAAAATAACCTGGACAGAGAAGTAAATCCATGAGTTGACCTGAATATCTGCTTCCTGATTGGTTGATCTGAAAAATAAAACCCAAAATGTTGCTAAACAAAGAGGCAGGAACACAATTTTACCAACAAATAATTTTTGCAAACATATTGCTCAATGTGGAAGTCAAAGGATGAACACACAAAAAGGAACAATTTTGTTTGATTTTTTAATAGAATAACACTTAAGTTTGAAACCAGTGATGTGAAAACTACTTTAAAAAAAAATATATATATCTTTTTAACATAAAATATCTGTATTATTTTTACTGTTCAGCCAACAATTACTGATATGACTACCTGTCCATATGGCCCAGCCTTATCATGAGGAGTAAAATGAGAGTCCTGATGTTTATTCCTCTTTAAAATATCAAACTTTGTTACAGTGTATTTGCAAGATGGCACAATAAATCACCCCTTCAGATTTAAGAGCTGAAAGGAATTAAATTGAGACATGGGGGAATTTATTGCCCAGAAAATCCCATTCTACCATCTGATTCGAAAAGTCCAGTCCTCCAAGCTCTCGAAAATCTATTTTCCACATTTTAATACCCCGCATAACAGTCCTCATAATTCATTCGAGTGTGTTAAGCACAGTTTTATTAGATCTGAAACAAATTTTGGTGGGGGATCCTATAGGCCATTAACCATGGAGTAATTTTATCCTTGTTTCCTTAATGATGCCATAATGGCGAGTGAATTTCTTAACTAAAGACCAAAGAACATTTTGAAGGTCAGCTTCATCTGCAGACTCCTTCATGCGCTTCTCTGAGAGATTGGAAAAGTCGGAGATCTTTGAAGAGTCATTAATAACGCTAAAGCTGAAGGCCTATTTGCGTTCGCGCTTTCTACCTTTTAATGTTACAGTTTCTCCCTGCTCTTTCTCTCCCTGCCTCCCTCTGCTTTGCAGTCTCCCTCATGCAGAGAGAATGGAGTGCCGAACGGGAGAGGGTAAAAAACGGCAGTGCGGTGACATACAGAATCCCAGATGTGGTGCCTCAATAATTTAAATTTTATGCCTTTGTTATCACTTTAATCATTTTCTTTATTCGCTTCTTTCAGCGGCAGGAGAAACACTTGATAGGCCGAAATGCCAGGGGAACAATTTTTATTTGGTGTGTGGTGCAAAGTCTAATTAGAATTAGAATTTTGCTGAGCCTTGAAATGGTCGGTGCTTTATCCTGATCGCCTTAGATATTGTTCCAAGTCAGTCATTTGTCATAGCAGAGCATGCTGGGAAGGCTGCTGCTAATCAAGGCTCCATCTCCTGCACTCGCTTTTCTGCTGCCAGTGCACCTCTGTCCAAATAAATGCTGCGGGGTGAGGATGAATGCAGGCTTGGCTCTGACACCGGATCTTGAAGCTCTGGATGAGGCTCTTTAAATTACAACTCTTAAAAAAAAGAAGAAAAGTTCACTTTGAATTTACTTTGATGAACTACTTCATGTGTTTGTTTGCTCCTCGAACAGTAACAGATGGAAAAGTTCTAATAGCTGACGTTATGTTTTCAGGTTGTCCATCTGTCAGGGCCGTTCTCGTGAAAGCACAACCTCAAAAAATAGCTAACGGGATTTTAGGGTAAAATTATTAGAGTTCAAAAGTCAAGGTGCCTCATACCCTTTTCAGACTAGCCAAAATAACAGTTTAAACCTGGTAACAATCGGTTCCTGTCCGCAGTTTGAAAGGGTTTAATCGCCATTTTAACCCGGGTCGACTGACCCTGCAAGCAACACAGGTATTTACTGGCTCGCCTCTGATCGGCATCAGTGAGATATGCGCCATAACATTGCGCCCGCCTCCTCCGTCTGTAACAGTCTGTAACGACTCTTTGTAGTCTCAGCTACAAATTTCCTCCGCCTTTGTATCATCAGCACCAAGTTTGTGAATTCTTAAAGAGGTACAAAAGTACAAAGTAAACAAAACCGTGTTCACGGCCTTTATGCTCCTTCCCATTTACATGGATGTGCTTCGTTGCGCTGATGATGTCATCAACGTGATGACATCAGCTTGATGCACCAGAGGAAAATAAACAGCCATGCAGCTCGTCTTCTGCCGATTACACCTGGGTCTGCTGGCAGTGGGAAAAGAGGCAGTGTTAAATAGTGTTGAAAAAACCTGCGCTGACCTGCTAATTTTAGTGTGAAAGCGGTTTCATATGCACCCCTTGCTTGGGAATGAAATACCTCAAGAAACCCTGTGGAATGTTTCTCAGACTTTGGATAAATATCTACTGTAAAACAAGAAATAACTGCTATAAATTTATTAAATCAAAGGTCACAGGTGAAGGAACCTGGCACACCAGTCTGACCGTTCAATATAATCACTTGCCCATCTGGGAAAGAGCCCACAGAAAGTGTTTGGGGAGAGCAGGACATCAACATTTATTATGGGCCAATCAGATAATGTTGTAGGCGGGCACTACTGTGCTGCAAAACAGGAGGCACATAAAATAACTTTTGTAGAAACATGTTGGAAATGGAGCAAAAATATCATCACTATAAAGAAGTCTGTAGTGTTGATAATGTTGGCAAGATCTGGTAAAACCGCTTCTGAAGCTGTTAGCATCTATGCTAATCCTTGTATGAGCAGTCACTTCCTGCTGTCGTCTCACTCCACCTCCTCCTGCTCTAAAGGACTCTGATCAGCCTGTCCCACTTTGGGCTGCTCACAATCATTGCAGACTGGTGCTTGGCAGGATGGATCCGTCTGGTTACAGATGTGGAATCAGGCAGATCCAGCTGCTGTGCAAAGCTACAGGTCGTTGAGCCTCATGCTCAAATGTGATTTCAGACGCCTTTCTTGGAGCTTGCTGGTTCCTTTCTGTGATATTCTGCCAGTTTTTTGCCACAATGAAGTGTTTTGGTTTGCTTGCCTTGTTTGTTTTGAATGGCTTTCACTGCAATCACAAACTGAACTCTTAAGAGGCAAACCAAATCTCCTGTTTCCAAACGTTTTAAGTACTAGCGGAATATGCTAAATTAGTACAGCTGATTATGTCACCACATACATATGAAGAATATTAGTAAAGAAAGTATTTTGTTTTATACATAATGATAAGGAGATTTCAAGACAATAAATAGATGATAGATTTATAGATACATCGATACATTAATGACTGTTGATAGTTGATGACATCACATCAGGAGGATGCAAAAGAACAGAGTAGATAGAGGACTGATAAAAGAAAAAAATTAAAATAATAAAAACTGAGTATATTAAAACATGAGAAGATGTAAAAACAGGTCTTAAATGAGACATCGTGGGGGAAGTAAGAACAGCAGAGGTTACTAATACTTTAAAATAAGTATGTTTACAGAATAAAATAAGTAACTAACAAGGTTGATAAGCAAGTATGTAAGCAATTTTAAAAAATCATCACGTAAAGGCAAATCTTAATTGAGTATTAAGCTGATTCAGAATCAGAAATACTTTATTAATCCTGTTGGAAACATCAGATGAAGACATTAAAATAGAAAGGAGCATTAATTTAACCAAAATAAATTGAAATAAAGTAAAGTTAGGTAAAGTAAATCAAAGAAGTTATAAGAAGTTATTTAAAAGATGTCACTGATTATCTGCCTTATCTCCTTGGGCGAGGCGTTCTATCTATTTGCACTGAAAAAGAAGAAGCTCTCCAATCTCATTATAGAAAGAATTTTGTATCTGTTCTTTTCAAACTTTCCCTCAAAAAAGTCAATTTTAATTGGATTAGATTAGACAATATAGACTTTTTTTTATCTCTTTGGAAGACTACCTCATAGAAATTAAGATTCCGGTAGCACCATTTATAGCAGATAAAAATATAGATACAAACAGAAATATAAATTTAAAAAATTGAAATATGGCTACGACTACTCCTTCCTGTCTTCAGTCTTCCTGTTACTCCTCCTGATGCAAGATGACTTGATCAAGTTTTGGACCCTAAAGCTCAAGGTCATTTAGACTCATGTTCATCTCTAACTTATTTCTTCATGTCCCATCACCATAAAAACCACCCAAGCCTTTTCTGTCTGTCTGTCCGTCTGAGGCTTGTGTGCCACACCGACTTGTAAAACTGCTGGGTGGTATTTCCAGTTTTTTGTCTCTCTATGGTCCTTGTTTATCGAGAGCTAAGACAAATCATGTGTCCTAATTGAAATGAATCACGCGCAGTGTCTCCACAAGGTCGCTGATCCTTCCGGTGGGTCTCCCTGTAAAATGACACACCTCTGAGCATGGCCGCTCCACCCCCTGAAGATTAGCCACATAAATAAATTAGACCCCGGGACAAAGGAGCGCCCGCTCCCACGTGAAACCTCGGCGCTGGTGGCAGAGGCCACAGACGGTGATGTTTTGTTGTAATCGTCTGTCAGGGACAGAGGAGTACTTTCAGCCGTTTTATCCCCCCGGTGAGCTAAGGGTCTTAGAAGAAAGTGAAGCTGACAAGCGTTAACATTTAGAAATGTACCAATAAATAGATTTTATGCAGACATGTCCCAGTGTGTCGGTGGCACTCTGTCAGGACAAGAGCCGCTGCTCAGGAGTGTCAGGTTGAGTGAAGCTGTCAGAGCCGGAGACTGTTGCCAAAATAAGCCCCTCTGAAGAAAAGCCCTCTGGAAAAAAACACTCTTATGCCTCTGAAGTAGATCTGGGAAATGTATCAATTACCAATTAGTTTTTTTTATAGCAGAAGATTTTAAAAATGAAAAAAAAAAAGGTAATATCTGTTTTTTTCAGTGACATACGTCTCAGCTACCCATGGGTAAGGTAGGGTTGGAAGTTTCAGAACACACATGTCTCTGGCCTCGTATTTTATCTTTAACATAATTAAATAATCACTGCTCACAGCTTTCAGTGTTGGTGCAGACAAGCCTCCCAACATACCTGTACACCATTATGTCTGAATAAAGGTTTATATCTTGATTTTCAAAAGGCCCCTGTCAGGCATGGGCCCTTGAATTACCCTAATTCATGAGTATAAATGGACGTGACATTAGCAGGGCCATAGAAAATCTGCAACCATGAATCGCGGACAGAATCACAGATTTGGACATTAAAAGAGGAATTCAATATAATTGGGGAATATCATTCACTTCCTCTTCTCCTCTTCTCACTAACAATGCAAACATGTCAAAGCAGCTGCCTGAGGCCCCGTTTATGCGACAAAGAAAACAGCCGAGAACAGAGAGTTTTCTTTGCGTTTGCACCTTCTGTTTACACAAGAACAGTTCCTGCAGTGCCTGAATCTGCAAACATTTGACACCAGAGTCCGTCTCCATGTAAACAGGAATCAGAGTTTTAAGGGAAAACAATTATGCATGCACAGTGCACTTTAAGCTGCTTACTGTGTCCACTTTGTTATCCATACAAAAATATTCAGACAGATTTGCTTCCCAGACAAGAAACTCCTGCGTCTTCGTGCACCCACTCGCTTCAACTTTGTGGAAAGTTTGTCTTTACTGGGAAGCGTACACGCTGTTTCACTATAAACTAGAAAAGCACTCGGAGAGCGCAGACCTCCGCCAGCACCAGAGTCCTCACCCATATTGTGATTTTCACCATAAATATTAGTCCTATCTTTATTTCATCTAAATATTTAGATTCATTGACCGTAAAAACATACCATTAGCAATTGGATTCATAACAATATCTATTTTAGTTCAGTAGTTATTCACGAAAATCACATTTTTCAACATAACTGATCCAGACGGTGATCCGGATCACTCCCAAAATGATTTGTTCCTTGTCCCAATCCAGACATTTCCTGAAAATTTCATCCAAATCTGTCAACAATAACATAACAACATTGCCAACTACTGGCCTGGCATGCGCACTACAGCGTTTTTAATCATTCTCGCGGATCTGTGTAAATGCGGAGGAAAAACATTCCCATTTCTGATGACAACATTGTCATATAAACGGGGCCTGAGTCTGCAAAGAAGCTAAGAAACTCCCGACTAACCCCTTGCCAACAATTATATATCAGGTGATCAAATGTTCTGCAAATTTTGTCAACACACTGTTCACTGCACTTATATTTTGTTACTTAATAATTTATACTATGTCTTGGGATTAAATCTGTGTAAAATTATAAAAACCAAAATCTCAAACATAATATGGAACAATAAAACTGATTTATAGTGTCCTACATTAGCACAATAACAGCTTAAAATGATAAACCTCAGGCAGTGTTTCTGTTTTTGCTCAGGTACCATCAAGGACGATCCTAACAAATGATTAGACACAAAGCAGGTACATTAAAAGCTGCCTCAGAAGGTCGTCTTTGCTCAGATCATCTCGACGTGGAGACTGTCCCCTCTCCCCTCCGTCTGTTTCCCAAATGTTCAGAAATTAACTTCAGTGGAAAAAGACCTAACGTGGCAAAATGTGCCTCTAATAGCCAGAGACGTTTTCTTTTTCTGCAACAAGTTTAATTGGAAAGAAGTAGAATTCACTTTGAACGGGCAGGAAAAAAATAAATCGGTGTGACAAGATGATCGATTACCTGTAACTCCACCTGACACAGAAATTAGGCTTTTTTAATGATGGGCTGCCTCTTCTTGGACATGAAATTCAAATGCTCTCCCAAAGTCTACCTTCAGCCGTCACTTGTCTCGCGCGCTTGTACGCTCCAAACGCAGGCACTTTGTCTTTGTCACTGCAGAAAGGACATTGTTATTACGGACATGCCTTCGTATTAACCGATTTCTCTCCTCTGCTGGTAACATCTCATTGGTTTTACCTATGCTGCAGGCTCATTTTTATCCTCTGGATGCTTATATTTTTATGAATTAAGCTTAAAAATAATCGTGTTTTAACTCAAATGTCTGAAAAAAAAGGGTGATCATGGTGAATAAGACTGATGTAGTGCTGACTGGATGGAAATAAGAATCAGGTCGAGCTCCTCCTTCCTATGTATTTAATATATTTTGACACTAAAATAACCATCCATGAAGGGGCACTCATTTACACATCATAAAATCCACATATTTCTCATTTACGGCCGTAAGATCTGCTTAATGTGACACTTTTCTTGATCAAATTATATGATGAAGTGTGTCAGAGGAGTTGTGAAGCCAACAGTCCCGGCTGGAGGAGGAGGAGGGGGGGCGAGGTGTTTGCAGCTCGGTGGCCTGTGAGGGTAGCGATGCAGCTCCCGGCCTGCTGTCCACATGGCTGGAGGTATTGATCCAGTTATCATTGCTAGATCATCACTATATAGACTCAGCAGCACGGAGAGAGCGGGGACTGGAGTGACGGGAGACTCGCTGACTCTCGGAGTGACTGGATGAAAAGGCGAGGAAGTGACTGTGGTGGACTAAGACAGGGCCGGTCCAAGGTTTTTGAGGGTTGCAGAAAGGACCCAAACAAAATCCTACCATGGAGAATCATTTAAAGGGAATTTAGTTTTTTTTAGACTGGAAAAAAAAAACTAAACAACTCTTTTCTTGTCTTGCCTCACTTCTGAGTCCATGACAAGCAGGTAGACTAAACGGATAAAATCATCTTTCCTCTCTTGCAAACTCAGAAATAATCTTCAGTACCAATTTTCTTCTGCTGTAAACAGAAGCTTTGTCTTGTTGACCCTGCGTTTTAGTAGGGCTGGGCGATATTTGCTAATCTCGATATCACGATTGACTGAAGCTCTTACCTCGATTACAATAAATGAACAATTATTTATGCAATGCTGGAACAAATTAGTGGGGATACCGAAGATCGTTGACTTGGTCTTCCTGCAGTATTCACACTTAACTTCTTTTCTGCTTGATGTCCTCTGCACAGAACCCAAAATGTGCCTAAACAATGGAAATGGCATTTTTCTTGGCCACAATGTTATCTGATAGATTACCGCATGTCTCCTCCATGTCGGTGGCGCATCCTTCGCTCTTGGCGAAAGTGAATGCAGACTTTATGGAGGGGGTGCGGTCATATGACTTACACAGGGAAAATAATCAAAATAATTGACGTGTAAAATTACCTTTATTAGTGGGTCTAAAGTTTGATTTCAATTAATTTTCGATGAATTGCCCAGCCCTACGTTTTAGTTTTGTATATTTATTTTGAAAATTAAATTAAGTGCTAATCTGGATCTAAAAATAGATAACCTAACATAATGCAGTAAAACATGAGCCACAACAAGCACACTGGGCCACTTAGAGCTGCTAAAGAGTTTATCTTACGACTCTAAGCAGAGGCAGGCTAACACTACCCATTGACTCCCACTGTTTGAGCTAAGCTAATTAGCTCTGCCTGTCTCAGCCAAAAGAATGGCATCTATCTGCGTATCATGATTTGGGAATAAGGCAAGACACAAAACTAAACTAAAATGCTGAAGTACTCCTTTAACCCTATAAAGTCAATTGTATCATATTTGATACATACTTTTATAATACCTCTATCTACTCTATATGATCAACAAATCACAAAAAAAAACATTTGAATACAATCAGATAAATGATAAAAAATGTCCTCAAATGGATTATCAGTTGCAAAAAACACCTAATGTATCAAATGAGATACGAAAAATCTATATGTTCAATTTTATGGACATTTTGATTCTTATGGATTTTAGCAGAAAGTGAAACAAACATTTCAGCTCCAAAAAATTAGAATTTTCTGGCTATAATCTATGGTCTTGGGCCTTATAGGGTTAAGAAAGTGTCTTAAATCAAAAACATCTTGATTTTTCTTTCTTTAGACCAATGACCACATCCTCAATCTACTTGGTTGCTAAATCATCACATTTGATCTTTTCTTTCACAATTAATTTTGTATTTTGTCATATTTTTCTAAAAAATCTTCAAAAATCTGATCTTTTATAACATGCTGTTGAAATGTCTTTTCTATATTTTGTGTAATTATTTTTTATTAGGGGGTAGCTTTCCCTCCATTTTAGTTTCTCTCTTACTGCCAGTGTGAATCTTGCATTTTGAGACGTTGAAATTGTCTCATGGGTTTCTTTAATATGAATTTAAGATAAAGAATTGCACGCTAATGGAAATAATTTTTGATCAATACTGTCAAACTAATATTGATAGCAACATGATTCTGAGTGCTAGGTGTGGAACTTCAGCGTAATGGATCAGTTTATGATGGTAACTTTATCATGGAACTATTGCTAATACCCCGGTCACACATTCTCGATTCTCATGGCGATTGTGCATGATTGGCAGGGCTGGTTTCAGCGGCATGATACGGGAAGACATAACCGGACACACTCTGTATATACACCATCAGTAATGCTTCTACAGCACTTTGGGGGCATTTGTCCCACTTTAGTTAGAGTTAATATTAGGGCTGGGACGATTCGCTTTTCTCCCGATACGATTTATTGCGATTTTTTAGGTGCCGATACGATTTAAATTGCGATTCTACGATATTGCCGATTTTTGCAATCTTTAGTTAGCTTTTTAAAAACCAGTGAAAAAGATCAACAATGATGATGCCTACAGACTATATCAGGAAAAATACACATCAAATGTGAGTCTGTTTTTAGGATTTATTCAGCAATATATTTTAACCAGCCGGTTATGCTCCCTCTCTTCAAAACCCTGGATTGCATATAAAAAGTCGCTTATTATCCCTTCAGGCAACAGAGTTTTTTCAAGAAATATTCAATTTTGCTATCAAGATTTAAAAAGGCTATAGTTTCAAAGTGGTTAGTTTTCCCAGCCATCGTCATCACTGTAATTTACGGGCCGAGCATGAACGCCTCTGCTGCCTGCACTGTTTACCTCCGGCTTCTCCCTCGTTTGACCAGAGCTCTCACCGTCACTTTTCGCGGTGTTTTGAGCTTCCCTGCATCCCAGACTATGTACACTCTTAGGTAGTCGCTGGCCATGGAGAGGAAAAGCTCTCGGTATGTACTGCTCCGGGACTGTAATGGCGTCCGGAGCCGCTCCCGCTGCGCGCACTCGCTGCCAGTTTGGTTCTCACTGGATGACTGACCGTCATCCTCAGAGAGTAAATATTCCTCAGATTCAGAGTCAGACAGTACTTGACAAAGTACTCTCGGCATTGTGAGTACTCTCTATCACTCTGTGTCTGTCTCTGCTCCGCTCTACAGCCTCTACAGCCACACTCACGTCCCTCGGTCCGGTGTGTGTGTTTTAAAATAAATATACGCCAAAACTTTGAATAGAAACCTGTCACCTGTCCACTATCTGCTGGTGAAAAGTAGTAAATCTACTCAGCACTATTTTAACAGCTATGGCCTATTTTATCCAGCAATGTCGCTTGCCTCAGTTTGGCGACTTTAGCGCCTATAGAGTGTGAGTGTGCGTGTGTGTGTAAGGGGGGGGGATATCAATTTTTGAATAAAAATATCGATTTTAAAATCGGCAGACAAAAAATCGCGATACTTAGGTGTATCGATTTTTTCTCCCACTCCTAGTCAATATAACGATACAACGAAGATTTCATGAATTTGCATCTTGCTGACAAGACGTTAGTCCCGTTTGAGCCTAGTTTGTGTCACGTAAGCCCTGATTGAGCCCCGTTGCTTGCGTTGCCTTGAACAGGACACAGTCGGGCACAAACGGTTTCGTTCTTATCAGTCGCCCTCAGAAAGTTTTCAAGATTGAGCCACAATCAGCTTGATTGAACTCCGTACATGCCACGCTAACAATGTTCGCCTTAGGACTGCATTAGGCTTCCACCCCGCTATACTGAGAGTGGCGATTCTCCACGACAGTTACGAACGGTTCAAAACATTCTGAACCCTCTCTGCCCGGTGTTCGTCCTCAACTATACAACGCTGATCCAGATCAAGTATCGCATGCACCACGAAAGCATGTTTCATGAGGATTATAACAATCGTGCACAAACGCCATAAGAAAAGGGAATGTGTAACTGGTGCTTTATACATGTAACAGCAATATGTGAGATAGAGGTTTGTGCTCTCTGAGTGCTTTCTAGTTTTTCTGTTTCTGCCCATTATCTTTGAGCCTCAGAGATGATTGTGCATGAAATCCCAGTAGATCAGCAGTTAGTCTGACAAGCTTGTCCAGCACCAACAACCATGCCACATTCACAGTCTCTTAAATCCCATTTATTTCCTGTTATGATGCTCAGCTTTGAGCTTTAGCAGGTCTTCTAAACCATGCCTAAATGCACTGAGTTGTTGCCATGTGATTGTCTGATTACATACTTGCATTGGCACACAATTGAACACCTTGTGAAATGGCTTGTGGGTGATTACCTGCCTCAAAAGTAGAATTATATTTGGAGCATTTTTAACCTCTTCATTGTAGGTGGCATTGCGTCCAGCTTCTGCATCCATGAACGGTTCCACCCGCCTTCACCTCCCATCTTCAGGTGTCCAAACAACAACACTCTCAGGCTCTCAAACATGCAGCGCTCCTGTTTCAGGACTCTCTCCTCGCACAGACAGAACATGCAATAAGAGAAGCAAATTGCCCAGGACATGCGAGCTATGGCTCCCTCAGAGCGCGGGCTATAAAGCTCACCTCACCTCACTGACTTATATGCTAAAGCCCAGATATTTCATTTGCTTGATCACTTTGCCTCATCATAATCACTTTTATGCGGATTTATAGCGGCGTGGGTCACAGTGCGGTGGAGGTGCGGCGTTCTCCAGCTGTTTATGCCTCCTAAGAGCTTTCTGCTCACATGGTCTTTGTCTTATTTAGAAGGGAGAAAATGTGAAATATGACAGGCGATAGTGCCCTCATTTGTTCTGTAGATTGCTTCACACACACCTCCCCACATGTCGGTGCCAGTCTCGCTCTACCAGCAACTCTTATTTCTCCCCCCCACCATAAGAACCCCCCCTCCACACCTCTCTCTACAGTCGCTCCACTACCCCCACTGCTCCCCGGCTCTCCTGAGTGTTGTGCGTTGTCCCCGGGCCTCCGCGGCGAAGAGGAGGAGGAGGAGGTGGGCACGCACAGGGCTGTGGAGCAAAGCCGGCACCGCCAGCGTCGCCTCTGAAGGATAATGCTGTTTATTGCATTTGTCAGGCGAGCGCTGCAATACTTTGTAAGTCTATTGGCCACTTACTGCCGTGTACTTTAAGCCGGTACTGATGTGCCTCTTTTGTGTGGTTCTGCTTGTGTTATTTGGCAAATTGACTCGCGGCTGAAGGTTGGAAACAGTCCTCAAAAGAATTACAGCGCTCCTTTGTCCCCTCTCTGAATCCATTTCAGCCCTTTTCTCCCCCCCCCCTCTCTGTCTTTTTTAAAATATATATATATTTATTAATTTGAACCTCACAAACAAATGAGAAAAACCCCAGCTGTCATATTAGTTTGCCTTTTTTAATGACGAGAGGACAAACAAAACCAACACCAACGACTCCATCGAAGTGTAAAACTAAATAAATATGCAGCATAAATTAAGACTGACGGGAAAGTAAAACAACATACATATTAAAATGACTAGAAATTTTAAAAAAGTGAATAAGAAATTAAATTTAAAAAATTAAAAAAATTCTAGATTCTAGTCTAGATGGACACAATGATAATTAAAAGCAGTGAAAAAAGAAAACATGACAAAATAGATATAAAGTAGAACAATAAAAAAGATGAAGGGACTAAATATTAGGAAAGTACAATATTATTGGCCTAATATATACAGGGGATTATCAGTTTATCAGGCATTAAAATTTTGCTAACATGTACAGCATTTTGGCCATACATATTGGACACGTGTAAAAAAATGTATACCAAAAAGGGGTTGTTGAGTGTCTCTAAAAGTCAAATTTTCTCGTCAAAAGTGTCAGTTATTGTTGAAATTGGTGATACTCCATTTGTGATAACTTGGTGTTAGCCTTGGAAGTCAATACTTCGTTCTTTTATAATTTCTTTCTTTCTTTCTTTTTAAGTTTGAGATAAATAAAAAAGAATGAAAGAAAGTAAAAGAACAAAGTATTGGCTTTTTTGGCAAACACCAAATTAGCGTAAATGGACTACCACCATGACAGGAGCAGGTCAGTTTTAGTAAAAAAGTAGACTTTGTGCTGTTACTAATCTCTATCTTTACCAGGATTGGCGATACATTTTAAAAAAAATTTTAATGCATAGTTTTTGAAATCCTGTACATATGTTCATTAGTTATATTGTGCCACATTCAATGGTGACTGTCACCAAACTCAGAGCTCATAAAACTCTCATGATGTGTTTTCTGGAAACGGGAACTACAAACTTCCTGTTTTCCTGACCAATAAAAGTCTGTCTGATGGAGTCATTAATTAGCTTATTCAAATGTATTAGCTCTAAGAAACAGAGACGTTCAAATGGAGCCATGTTGCTGATTTTGATCCTGTAAAATCATTGAAATACTCACAACCTGTGTCTTTAATAAATACTGAAACAAAGACTCGTTAGGTTTCAATCCTATATAACTAGTGACCTTTACTGAGTTACAAAACACTGGGCTGCTTATGAAAAGTTCTCTCAGATTTGCAAAAGAAAAGACTCAACATACGTCTGGAATGTCCCACTGAATAATCACAATATGGCATCATTTTTCCTTAGTATTGTTCAACCCTAATATATAAAGAATATGTGTTAATACATTTATATACAAACTATTTAGCAGGTTTATTTGGTTAGTTAGCTGTGCTGCGGTCTATCTTGGCGGGGACACTCTTGAAAAAGAGGTTTTTGATCAACATGTCTCTATTCTAAATAAACAGTATGGACAATGTATTTTAACAAGTCAATAATAAATATAGAAGATTAATTTTAAATATTTTTAAGAGGGTTTATATATAATATAAGTACATGATCAAAACTTTAAGTGATATTGTTGATATTATCAAAGTTTATCTGCATTAGAAAGCAGACGTGAAGCAAGAAAAAGAGCATTTTATTGTCTTAAAAAATTCTACTGTTGTTTCTGAATGTAGAAATTCAATATGTGTGGCTGGAAATATCAGTAGAACTTTTAATATCTAACTTATTAAGCCGTTATCTGCTGATGTTGTACTTGTAATATCAGTATCATCCATCCATGATTATCCACTTGGTTAAGTGCTGAAGATGGATTGAGCCTCATTCTCTCCAGGAATGTCCATCCAGGTAAGTCCATAAATTCGGTGCCTTTTCCAATCTGACATAGAAAACAAAGGGTCTAATATTTTATAAAACATTTTTCTTTAAATCATCCGTCACTGCCTCTAAAAGGATCAGTAATATCATACTTTTCATCCCCACTGAAAGCTGAGGAGGTTTGTCAGAGATCCACTGAAGTAAAATACCTTCTGGCACTAAACAACTCTTCCCAACATTTCCCTCCATCGTTTAGACCAGACCAGGACTGATGATTCAAAATAAGTAATTCCATTAAATGTGTTTTTTAAGCCACAGGAGCTCCCCGTGCACCATTATTGATGATATCATTATTATGTATAGGATCCCTCAGTGAATAATAACCCATTATCTTTCATTTTTCCTGTTTTTGTCACTGGATGTTGGAAAGGTTAGGCAATTTATTTTAATGTTAAAACTGTCAGGCACTTACACAGCCATGTCTTGGTTCCCACTACGTTCGGCACTTGGGGCCATGATTGGTTTTAAACTAGGCTACATCTACGAACAAGCTATTCCCACAAATCTCAGTGCAATTCTCTCTGCAGTGGTTTTTATTGAACAGACTTCATGTCACTTTAAGAAGAAAGTATCACAGCTCTAATTCTGGATCATTTAAAAAATATAACCCTGAGCATCTATTACAGCAGTGAAGTCTTTATTTAATTCTGCAGTGTTAGAAAAATAAAGCAGCCACATGGTGACATCCACACACATCCCACCATAAGACAAAGGAAGAGGAGGGGAAAAAAGGCCCTGAACGCTCCAGTGCATTTAAATTTATACAAACTCCGTCCCTGACAGTGATGAATGTTACACTGTATTCTACAATATGTTTAATGCATAGGTCTGTTAAGTTAAGTTTCTATTCCAGCGCCGTGCAGCAGAGTCACCTCTATAGTGAACAGTATTACCTCTGTCACAGAGAGAATTCAGCAGTCAATATCTGCACAAGGTTTTCACTGGAGATTTTACATTTTTATGCTCTTAATTTCTAGATTAATGACAGAATTACATGATACATTGTTAGTGCAGTTGCCTTATATTAACTTGGATTAAGGGGATACACAGACACTAATCAAAGGGTTTTTTTGAATTAATTAAAAAGGGAAAGAAAATAAGTGTTGGTCCACATTTTGTATGAAAAAAGAAAAATCTTTGGGTGGATTTTATCCAAAACAAAACCATACTTAATAAAAATCCGACAAAGATAGGAGCCAAGTTGCAGCATACTGAGAATTTAACAAATAATCTGCTATTTGCGAAACAAGGCAAAGATTTTCTTGCTGATTAAATTTGAAGGCTGTGAAAACTTAGAGAAATCAAGTCTAAGATCTGATTATTTTGCAGAAAGAAACTATGGGAGGCCCCTTGAGAAATAAATCATGCTTGCTTATACATTGACCATCATACTCTTACACATACACTGGTATACTCTCTTGCATTCACTATCTAACTCTCTTACATTTACTATCAAACTAAATGTAAGAGAGTATACCAGTGTATGCGTGAGAGTCTGATGGTGAATATATAAGCAAGTATGATTCATTTCTCAAGGGGCCTCCCATAAGAGACATTAGTTTCATGCACATTAGTATTGTTCATCAACTTTAGCCAAAATTTAACCAAAATGCTGTAACCTGTGACTGTCATCAGCTGTTCAGTAGGGGTGGGGATCTTCAAATAGATCACAATTCTGATTCTTAATTGATTTTCGATTCAACCGGAATCACCATTCCCAAACATTCCCCATCTACCTGCAGTGAACAAAAGCCTTGATAATATGATTTGACCAAAAAAAGCACAACAAAATGTGCTCAAGATATTCAAGTCGTGTCTATAACGTTTAAATCAGCTTATCTAAATAATTTAGATACACTGAAAAATGAAATGTTTTTACAAAGGTGTTTAAGAAACCGATTAATACGTGAAACCCCCAAATTCCACTGCATGTGAAAGCACCACACCACACCGCGCAGCGCAGCGGAGCGCCGTGGTCTTGCTCCGACAGACAAACCCCACTGTAAGTGGCGCGCCGAGCAGCACTGTGGGGCACAGCCCAATAGGAGGAGGGCTGATCCCCGGAGAGCCACAGGCTCTCATGAGAATAGTGATGTCACACGCTTATAAAACGTGTTATAGACTGAGAAAAAAATAAAGAACACCTCACTTCGCTTTGCTGGTCCCAACCACACAGCTGATTTATTCAACTTCTATCCACCTATATCCTTGTAGGAAAGATGTTTGGTGTCATGTATACAATTATATATATTTCATTCACTTTTCTGCGTCCATGGTGTCATGTTGTCTCTGGGACCCTCTGACCGGCTGCTGACCTGATCCTCATGCCTCCGGTTTTGATGTCATGACAAACAATTGAGGAAATGTGCGCGCAAGAGTCCGTGCAATATGTTTTATTTTGAAACTTCCGTATAAACCACACTGTGACTTCCTGTCTGGTACTTTCTTAACGACAGTAAATTTACGAGGTTTTTTTGAAGGCCGCGAAAATAGACCAGACCTGCAAGTGTTGTGCCTTGGCTGGCGCTGACGCATTGCAGCGTATGCAGTGCGCGGCGCTTTCGGGTGCAAAGGAATTTGGGGTTAGAAACTGATTCTTCTGCTCAGTTTGCCTTATCTACTCAAACTGTCCATAAAACAGATGTCCAAACTCTGTGGAGAAAGAGCAGAAGAGCTCCATCCAAACTTGCAAAGGTATGAATTAAAACCTTCATGTCTATTAAAAAAGAAAGTATGATCATATCATCTTTGTAGACACACTGAACATTTTAAGACTATCCTACATGGTGCTTAGAGAATAAAAGTGTCTTGAAGAAATCAACACCTGTAGTTCAGGAAACAACTTAAATAGAGTGACACATTTCTCTTCTCTTTCAAGTTTTTACCTAAAATGGCAACTGTGAAGGCCGATGAACATGTCTTTAAGTCAAAACACAGTTGAATAAATGATAAAAATGCTCAAAGAAACATATTTAGAGGTCTCCAGTTCAGGAATGACTCTGCTGTTTTATATTAAATGATTGAATAGACATTTGAAGATTTGCCTTTGAATTTAAAATTAATCAAAATAATGTTAAGTGTAAGAAAAGATGGACTTTTCCACAAAGATATCATGTTTTCTCCTATTTATCTAAAGGAGCAACAAAGAAATCCTGACATTTGTGGTAACTACAGAGCCCTCAAATGCTCAGTTTTCTTCCCGTACATGTTCTGTGGGTATTTGTCGTTGATGTCGAAGCTAAAAATCAGAGCACAGAAATATGGCAGGCATTGTAGCACAGAAGGTCTCATAGGTCTACATGAGTAATAGTGTTTTTTTAACGTAAAGGAACAAATTGTGGACCGTTCTGACACTTCATCTGCATCAGCGCGGCAACGTAGCAAAACCGAAATGTAGTTGTTGTAACACATTGTTGGTGTGTTTGCTCAGGTAGCATGCATGCAACATCAGCAATGAATGTTTGCAGAGAAAAGAGAGAGAGAGAGAGAGAGGACGTGGGCGAGGGAGAGTTATCTGTTCACACAATACATAGTCACTCAGGCAAAGCTTATAGATTCAGGGAAATGGATTCCATGTCAGGATATCACACTTACCAAACCCGCGGAGAGTGGCACCTTGTATCCAGGTCTGACTCGACGTTGACACGGATACTCCCTGGCCCGTTTAAAATCACCTCCACAGACTGGGGGCTTTACAGGCGACCCGTGACAACAAAAGAGCAAAAGAGAGGTCAATTAATTAGATCCTGTGTCGTAAAATCAGCTGGATGAGAGACTCGTGAGCAACACGTCCGGAAATCTGAGTTAACAACCAAGTTTTATGACCTTAATACTGCTCCAATATAACCCCACATTGGAAGTGTAAACACAATTAAGCATGGATGTGCAATTAAGTAAAACCTTTAAAGGTGTTTTGATTTGTTTGTTGGGGGAAAGTTTTTGTGAAGGTGACAGCAGTAAGTCGCGTTTAACGAGATAACGCAGATGTAATTTATCGTGTTTTGAAATGAGTAAGGTATCGTAAATGTAGGAGCAGGTGTGCAGCCACCTTTTGATTAGCGAATCAGGAGGTAACAGCGGCAAACAAAGACGCATTTGTAGATTTCTCACAGCTGAGCGTGGTAATTTGCCAACGCCCTGCTTTAAATTACACCCCAGTAAGAGGCTTTAAACGCCGTCCCCATTGAGATACAGTAGAGCTCCGTGGTGTAATGTAATTCAAACACAGTGATCTGAGAGCAAAGGTAGGATGTACCGCTGCTCTGCTGCTCGGGACTTTACCTGCTCGCTTTAATGCAGGTGAGCGTGAGAGGGAGATTCTTTTAATGAGAGTGTGGGTGAACAACGGCTCACTCCAAAGTTCAGGAAAGAGGAATCCTCCATATTAACCTCTCTAAATGAAATGAGGAGAGGCTGATTTGTTTTGCAGGTGTTCTTTAAGAGTTTAACTTTCTACTGAGGGCCACAAACGAGTCTGTAAGTTTTCAATCTGTGGCAAAATAACTTTGTTTCCTTAACACTGAGATCAGATTAGAAGCTTCAGTGCAGTTTGATACACACAATGGAAAAACTAGAAAGCACTTGGAGAGCGCAAACCTCTGTTAAAGTAGCTCACATACTGCTGTTACAGCTATAAGTAATAGTTCCATGATAAAGTTACCATCATTATATGATTCATAGACCCTGAAAACCCACACCTAGCACTCAGAATCATGTTAATATCATTATTAGTTAGACAGTTACTGAACAAAAACAGTTGTTCACTAATGGCGGTTATGTGAATCATCACCAAACTATAATCATTTCTAGGTTGGACCGATTGGATATCAGTCCAATATCTGCTAAAAACAAATGTCAGATTATATCAGTCTGCGTGTAAAATCTCTGATATAAGCACTTCGATACAAGCAGTCCATTCTAATTCATTAATTAATTAATTTATTTATTTAATTCAGTTGTAGAATATGCTTACGTTTAAGTTAAACACAGTGGTTATTTTGCAATTTATAAATGTATGTTTTTTGTTTTTACTGGATTACTTGAGGTCACTTTTCAGGATGTTCGATTTATTTTTTATTTATTTTATTTTAACTGTAGTATAATCTTACGTAAATCTGAGGATAGGATGCTTGAAGGTGGGAAGAATGGAGAGACCTGGTCAAATAACTGTGATAAATAGTAGTAACATAAAAAGTAGAAAAAATGAAATATAAATAAATACATAAATAAACTAGAAAAGCACTTGGAGAGTGCAGACCTCTGCCAGCGCCACAGTCCTCAGCCAAATTGTCATTTTGACCATAAATATTAGTCCTACCTTTATTTCATCGAAATATTTAGATTCCTTGACCATAAAAATTAGCTACTGGATTCATAATGATATCTATTTTAGTTCAGTAGTTATTCACAAAAATCACATTTTTCACCATGGCGGCCGGTCCGGATCATCACCAAAATGGAATCAGTTCTTCCTTTTCCCATGCTGAACATTTCCTGAAAATTTCATCAAAATCCATCCATAACTTTTTGAGTTATTCTGTTCACAGACGGATAGACGGACGAACAGACAGACAGACAAACAAACTCTCCCGAAAAAATAACCTCCTTGGCAGAAGTAATAAATACATAAAATAAGGGGGGAGGGGGGGTCTTTTGATAATCAGATAATCCGCCTACTCAACAAGTTAATGCATTTTGTGGGCTATAGCTTTCAAATAGGAAGAAATAATGAAGATTTTTGTAGATAAGGGGGAGAAAGAGCTTCGGGGATGATTTGCAGGAAAGGAGTCACAGGTTGGAAGAGAGACTATGCCACCACGTGTCACAGCGTCATATATTTTAAGCTATTTTATTTTTTATTTGCAAATATGTATGCCTTTTCTAATTGATTTTTCCCAAATATTTGTCCATTATAACCCTTTAAGGCCCAAGACCATAGATTATAGCCAGAAAATTCTAAGTTTTTAGAGCTGAAATGTTTGTTTCACTTTCTGCTAAAATCCATAAAAATCAAAATGTCCATAAAATTGAACATATAGATTTTTCATATCTCATTTGATACATTAGGTGTTTTTGGCAATCTGATAATCCATTTGAGGACATTTTTATCATTTATTTGATTGTATTCAGATGTTTGGTTTTTTTTGCAGTTTGTTGATCATATTGAGTAGAAAGAGGTATTATAAAAGTATGTATCAAATATGATACAATTGACTGTATAGGGTTAAGTCATCAGGTAATCATTTTTTTTAACCTTTTCAACCTTTGAATCCCACACAATGGAAATATCTAGTTGTTGGTTTGTTTTTAGTTTAGGGACTCAAACAATGATTTGATTTGTTCTATTTTATAAATCATTAAACATCCCTGAGTTTCCAATTCAAAATATGGTTGGTGATAGTCAGTTATATAAGGAACTTAAAATTAATATGGATCAAATTACAGTGCACACATTAGATCCATGGTTTAAAGTACTGAAAATGTACAAGATCCAGAACGATGCAAAGTCATTAAAATGGGTAGCTTACGACAGCAACTTCAATCCGGTGAAATATGATCAAAGATTTAAACAATGGACAGGAAAAGGAATAACTGCTTGGTGTGTACTGGAAAACAAAGGGGAGCTGGTGAGTTTTGAAAATCTCAGAAGAAGATACGAATTAGATACACACGAAATCTTCGGATACTTTCAAGTAAGGGACTACTATAAAAAGGAGATCAATTCGGATTCTTCCAGGGAAGTGAATGACATCATCAAAATCATAGTTAAAGCATATCAGGAAAGTAACATAAGAATAATCTCATCATTATATCAAGGATTGAATACCAACAACAAACATTCAACTAAATATATCAAGGTGAAATGGGAGGAAGAACTCGATGTAGAAATTTCAGATGGAGAGTGGCATAAAATGGGGAAGATACATCACTCATTCACTAATTCATGAATTTGGAGAGAGTTTGCATGGAAGAATCTGATCCGTTTTTTTTACCACACCGAAAATGAACAGTAAGCAGCTACACAGGGGCCAGAAATGTTGGCGAGGATGTGGATCTTTTAATGTAGACCGCTCCCACATTTTTTGGAAATGTCAAAAAATAACTGTATTTTGGGAAATGATAAGCAAGGAGCTACAGCAAATATTAGGATATGGAGTGCCTAAGACTTGTTCGGTGCTTTATTTATGCAAATTCTCAGAAGAGACTGATATCACCCGTGATGGATACCTCATCAAAATACTGTTGGTGGCAGGCAAGAAAGTCATCACTAGGAACTGGGGGAAGGAAACTCCACCAACAAAAGATCAATGAATAACAATTGTAAAAGAAATCTTTTTAATGGAAAAACTGACACACATACTGAGGCTACAGGAAGCACACCTGGACAAAAAATGGGAAAAATGGACCCTAAACAAGACTCTAAATGACAATACTGGACTGGAACAATAATTGAAGGATATACCAATCTACAAGACTGTAAGAATATTATGCTTTTCCCAGGCAGCTTTTTGTTTAGTTTATCTGTATTGTCTTTGTTGTTATAATAATTTGTCAATAAAGATTTAAGTGACAAAAAAAGAAAACATCCCTGAGTTAATTTTGACCTCTTCCAAATAGTTGAGCTGGTAGTTAAAGGGTTAAATAAGTGTTAAACAGGAGTTAAAAGTAGAGATTTAAGCCAATCATACTGCCACATAATCCAGGCCTATCCCCTCCAGACTGGCAGCCTCACAGTCGTATACCTGCCAGTCAGCAGCTCGACTTTTGTTTCTTTGCTTGCACGCTGCGTGACAGCGTAGTTCAACATATTCTTTTATGTTTCCACGTGTTCCCTCTGTCACCGACAATGATGCCCCGGCACCCTGTCGAAGCAGCAAAGCACAGCAGCGTTATATTCCTTCTTTAGTTTTATGAGGCATACACAGAGGCAGGGTGATATAAGGCCTGCTGAAGCCTTCAGACTAAAGTAAAGAGAGTAATATGTAAACAAAGCTGCTCATAGGCGCTCTGATTTACCGTGCTCCAGCCTCACCTAAGAGCACAAGTCCTGCTCCCCGCTGACAGCCTGAGCCTCGCTGTATTTTACCCCTCACCGGCTTTTATGGCAACTTCTGACTGGCTGCAAAACACACCAAAAAACGACCCCACACACAAACACGGGGACCTTCACCCTCCCCGCCCGTCAGGAAAAAGCACTTCTGTTGTCAGAGATCAAGCATGTCCTCACACTCTTGATACGCCATCTGTATCTTCACCCCTCCTTGAGATTAAGTAAGGTGGGGTAACCAAGCCGCGAAAGGTTTTTAACATCTGTGCCGGGCTGCTGTAAGTGATACTGAGGAGTTATAATTAAAGGTTCCGACTGAGGGAACAGTGTTTAATGTGGAGCACCCCTCTGCTATCCATCTGAAGTAATGGGGTGCAATGCAAGCACCCGACTGCCACTCCCCAGGCCCCCCGTCTCACGCTCATCCTTACCCCACCTCTGATGGATGGGGAGGACCGGGGGCCAACTCTGCACCCACTTCCACCCGTCTCTCCTCTCCTCTTTCGCTTTTGGCTTTCTCCTCATTTAGCTGCATCTGAACTTGATGAATGAGTGATTTCAAATAATTGAGAGGACGCCCTGAAAAAGAGTGTGAGTGACGAATATTTGGGGATTCGTCTTTTAGCAGCTTGACCTTTCCCGATGATAGCGGGAGAAAAATAAACCGCCATAATGCCGGATAAATCAGGCGCAGATCATTTGCGTTAACATAAAGACGTGCTCTCAGGTTTGATGGAGCCTGCAGATGAAGCCTGTGATAAACATGAGCTCCTTATATGAACATAATGCACTCCAATGATGCACGTACTAACCTGCATGCTATGCTAATGGGCTGAGGTGTGATTACAGTGAGGTATTCACCAGCATTACAACAGCTGCTGCATTAAGGCTCCGTCTGAAGGAATTTAACGCTCCTACTATAGACGTTTAATCTAACGCAGCTTAAGATAAGACTCATTTTACACCCTCAGTGTCACTTTCCAAGTGTTGTGTGCCTTTATATTGTGGTTTAATGTTTTACAAGCTAAATCTAAGACACATTTAGTGCTTTAACAAGGATGTTAGCTGTATATCAAGTTAAAAAGAAGATGTTTTTTGAATTCAAGCCACCATTTAAAACACTCCAGCACTTCAGACATGGATATTATACATAGTTTGTAATACAAGCTTAAGATAAAACACATTATAAACACTGATTGTCAAGTAGTTTATGCCTTTATAGTGTGGTTTAATGCTTACAAGCTAAATTTATGACACATATGGATCTTTAAGGGGATGTTAGCTTAATATATAACTGAAAATAAGATGTTCTTGAGTTATAGACAACCTTTTAAAACACTCCAGCACTTTAAACATGGACAGTTTATAATACAACCTTAAGATAAAACACATTATAAACACTGATTATTAAGTATTTTATGCCTTTGTATTGTGGTTTAATGCTTTCAAGCTAAATTTATGACATTTTTCATATTCATATTTCATATCAAGTTAAAAAGAAGATGTTTTTTGAATTCATGCCACCATTTAAAACACTCCAGCACTTCAGACATGGATATTATACATAGTTTGTAATACAAGCTTAAGATAAAACACATTATAAACACTGATTGTCAAGTAGTTTATGCCTTTATAGTGTGGTTTAAATGTTCTACAAGCTGAAATTATGACACTTTGAAACAATTTTAGTGCTTTAAAATAGATTTTGCCTGTATATCAAGCAGATTTTTTAAGTTCTGGACAGCATTTAAAACACTTCAGCACTTTAAGCATGGACAGTTTATAATACAAGGTTAAGATAAAACACATTATACATACATATTGTTAAGTATTTTGTGCCTTTATATTGTGGTTTAATGCTTACAAGCTAAATTTATGACACATTTAGAGCTTTAACAGAGATGTTAGCTGTATATCAAGTTAAAAATAAGATGTTTTTGAGTTCCATCCACCATTTTAAAACAGTCCAGCACTTTAAACATGAATATTAGACTTCATAGAAGCTTAAGATAAAACACATTAGACACACTGATGATCAGGGTTTTTTTTGCCTTTATATTATGGTTAATTGTTTTACAAGCTAAAATTATGACACTTTAGAAACACTTTTAGTCCTTAAATAGTGATATTAGCTGTATATCAAGCAGATTTTTTAAGTTCTGGACAGCATTTAAAACACTTCAGCACTTTAAGCATGGATATTAGAAGTAGTTTGTGATACAAGATTAAGATAAAACACATTATACATACATATTGTTAAGTATTTTGTGCCTTTATATTGTGGTTTAATGCTTACAAGCTAAACTTATGACACATTTAGATCTTTAAGAGGATGTTAGCTGTATATCAAGTTAAAAATAAAAGGTTTTTGAGTTCCATCCACCATTTTAAAACAGTCCAGCACTTTAAACATAGATATTAGACTTGGTTGTAATAGAAGCTTAATATAAATCACATTATACACAACTAACTGGCGAGTTTTTTGTGCCTTTATATTATGGTTAATTGTTTTACAAGCTAAAATTATGACACTTTAGAAACACTTTTAGTCCTTTGAAAGGGATGTTAGCTGTATATCAAACAGATTTTTTAAAGTTCTGGACATATTTTTAAACACTCCAGCACTTTAAACATGGATATCAGACACAGTTTGCAATACAAGCTTAAGACAAACACATTATAGGCACTTATGGTCAAGTA